>CAWUFW010006748.1:80000-680000 GCA_963921515.1 Calotriton arnoldi | reverse complement strand
TGTTTCACACCCACATTTCTGGGGCAGCAACTGAAATGGTCGTGTGGATTTCAAAAATATCGTCTGACATAAATTTTGTGGCCCAAATATAATTTATGAAAAAATGCTCCGCTACTGGGTGTGCATTTTCTATCATTAACTGCAATATCATTTTTGTAAATCAAATTAAGGACACTATGGGGTCGATTCCGATTCGGGCCGGAAAAAGCACCGACCGACTCGGATCCGGAAAAATACCGACCGACACGTACCAGTGGCGCCCGACACGCCAAGTACGATGCAAGCCGCGATAAATCCGACCGACACGTCAGGAAACCAAGCCGACCGACCGACCCGCTCGGAAAATAGCAATCCGGCCGGAAAAACACGCGAATCCAACCGACCGACACGCACCCGGAACAAATCCGACCGAATCGTACCCGCCAACTCCAACCTGCAAAGTACGATGCAAGGCGCGAAAAACACGACCGAGTCGGACGGAGGACAAGCCGTACGACCGACACGCATACAAAACCGAGCCGAAGCAACACAATACACCGCGACCGACGCGTACGCAGCATACAAAACTGCACAAACACAGCGTGAACGAAACGGAAAACACCGTACGAGACCAATGCAGGGTCCGACTCGGTCACAAGAACGTTTCCAACATACACAAACAGCACAAAGGAAAAATCAACCAAAAAAGGCCAAACAAGCAATTACCAAGCCAATAAATACTGGGGGGTGGGGACAGAGAACAAAGACACACCAACAACTCCACCTATATAAAGGACACAAATCACTACCATGAGCCTTTGCAAATGCCATTCCACTGCCAGCACCCAAGAGAAAGCAACCACACACCCACAGCTCATCCCTCACACAAGCCACACACCAGCAGCACACCAACAAATACCTACCTCACATACACCCAGCACAACACACACCCACACACCCTCACCTGCACACCAACACACACAGCACCCACTATCACCACCCATCACCATGCCCCCCAAGAAGAATCCCAAGTTCCTAGATAGTGAATTGGAAGTCATGGTAGACGAGATCCTCAGGGTGGAGCCACAGCTGTTTGGCACTCTGGTCCAACAGACCCCCATGTCGCAGAAAACCAAGATGTGGGAGAGGATCATCAACAGGGTGAACGCCCAATCACCATGTCGGCGCACAAAGACCGACATCCAGAACAGGTGGTATGACGTGCGCAGGAGGGTCCGGGAGCTGCTCAAGAAAGACTACCACCTGAGCCAATACACCGGCAGTGGCCCTCCTGCCAAGCCAGTATACCTCAGGCCCTGGGAGGAGAAGGTGCGGGCCATCCTTCCGCCAGTGAGCGTATATGGACTAGAGGACATCCCAGAGCCTGGTGAGTACACAACAAATGTACACAATAAACTGCCACAAAACACACACATCACTGTCAAGGGGAGAGTCAAACCATGCACTCATAGCAATTACACAGCAACTAGAACAGAATCATCCCAAAATGTGTATGTCAGTCAGATAAACACAACACATGCCATCAAAAAGTCACATCCAACTGTGCCAACACATGTACAAACACAACCACAACTACAGCTAGGCAGTGGCACAAATAGAACTAACACACACATCCACACATGTAGCCACCACAACAACACCAACACACAGTGAAGACCACTCAAAGGAAGGAATTCTGTGTATGCTGGCCAAGTCAGTGTAGCCAATAGCATCATGGGAGTCGCACTCACACATATTGCCCCCCCACAACTGTCCCATCAACACCACCCTGAACCATGCTCACATCACAGGGAGTGGAGAAGGACTCACAAGATGGCTGACACTGGCTACTGCTGTGGGGAGCACAAGGCTCTGCTGCCAACTGTGCACCAACAAACAGCAGGACACCACTGACTGACATCCTGAGAGACAACTTACACTCCCTGCAATGCAAGCACGTTCCATGGTGGGATATCTGGCTGGCTGGCTGGGTGGGAAGGGGGACTTGCAGCACTGACCATAGTCACCAGCACCTCCCCTCACACCCCCCCAACACAAACTCCACAGTACCCACCTGGTAGAATGCAATGCCCTCCATCCTAACACAAGATCCCACAAAGCACCACCACCCTGGGTTATGTTGTGTGAAGCACAGGGACACTCTTGGGACTCTTAGCCAAACAACTGCCAGGACAACACTCCCAGCCATCCTGTCAGCACAGCCAGCCCACCCCACAGGGAAGCAGAGTCAAAAGGAAGGAAGCATGGGCATGCTGGGAAGGGGGTGGAGGCAATAGCATGATGGGAGTCGTAGTCACAGACATTGCTCAGCCTCACAACTGTCCCATCAACACCACCCTGAACCATGCTCACATCACAGGGAGTGGAGAAGGACTCACAAGATGGCTGACACTGGCTACTGCTGTGGGGAGCACAAGGCCCTGCTGCCAACTGTGCACCAACAAACAGCAGGACACCACTGACTGACATCCTGAGAGACAACTTACACTCCCTGCAATGCAAGCATGTTCCATGGTGGGATATCCGGCTGGCTGGGTGGGAAGGGGGACTTGCAGCACTGACCATAGTCACCAGCACCTCCCCTCACACCCCCCCCCAACACAAACTCCACAGTACCCACCTGGTAGAATGCAATGCCCTCCATCCTAACACAAGATCCCACAAAGCACCACCACCCTGGGTTATGTTGTGTGAAGCACAGGGACACTCTTGGGACTCTTAGCCAAACAACTGCCAGGACAACACTCCCAGCCATCCTGTCAGCACAGCCAGCCCACCCCACAGGGAAGCAGAGTCAAAAGGAAGGAAGCATGGGCATGCTGGGAAGGGGGTGGAGGCAATAGCATGATGGGAGTCGTAGTCACAGACATTGCTCAGCCTCACAACTGGCCCATCAACACCACCCTGAACCATGCTCACATCACAGGGAGTGGAGAAGGACTCACAAGATGGCTGACACTGGCTACTGCTGTGGGGAGCACAAGGCCCTGCTGCCAACTGTGCACCAACAAACAGCAGGACACCACTGACTGACATCCTGAGAGACAACTTACACTCCCTGCAATGCAAGCACGTTCCATGGTGGGATATCCGGCTGGCTGGGTGGGAAGGGGGACTTGCAGCACTGACCATAGTCACCAGCACCTCCCCTCACACCCCCCCAACACAAACTCCACAGTACCCACCTGGTAGAATGCAATGCCCTCCATCCTAACACAAGATCCCACAAAGCACCACCACCCTGGGTTATGTTGTGTGAAGCACAGGGACACTCTTGGGACTCTTAGCCAAACAACTGCCAGGACAACACTCCCAGCCATCCTGTCAGCACAGCCAGCCCACCCCACAGGGAAGCAGAGTCAAAAGGAAGGAAGCATGGGCATGCTGGGAAGGGGGTGGAGGCAATAGCATGATGGGAGTCGTAGTCACAGACATTGCTCAGCCTCACAACTGGCCCATCAACACCACCCTGAACCATGCTCACATCACAGGGAGTGGAGAAGGACTCACAAGATGGCTGACACTGGCTACTGCTGCGGGGAGCACAAGGCCCTGCTGCCAACTGTGCACCAACAAACAGCAGGACACCTCTGACTGACATCCTGAGAGACAACTTACACTCCCTGCAATGCAAGCACGTTCCATGGTGGGATAACTGACTGGGTGGGTGGGTGGGTGGGAAGGAGGTCTGGCTGTCAACCAAACACAATCAATGCAGACCATGTTCACACCCCAGAGAATACATAGAAATGCCCAAATAATGCAGGACAATGTGCCACACCAATATCAACCCCTGACTGTGACGACTTAGGACAATACAATGTACAGGCCCGCACCCCGAGGCACAGTCACAACTGTCAGGTGTGTCAACCACTGATGCCTGCAGAAACATGACATACATTGTTTGTGTCTCCCAAAAACAGGTGATGATAGGGACACAGCAGCAGACGCTGAGGAGTCCCAGTCCCAGGCTCAAGAGGATGCCGAGCTCACTGGCGTCGTACAGCCTCTGTCCTCCTCGGACGATGAAGAACAACCTGGCACATCCGGTGCAAGTCAACATGCTGCACCAGCAGGACCACCAGCTGCAGCACCAGCAGGTCCACCAGCTGCACCCCCTGCACCCACCCCTCCAACGACTGTCACCACGAATACCATCCCTGCCGACATGGACAGAATAAGGAACAACACCAGCGCAGTGACCCTGGACCAACCTGGGGCCATGGACACCACCACCACCACCAACCCCCAAGGTGGACCAGGGTTATCTGTGCGTGCAACTGCACACACTGCACATGTCAGCAGGGGTGGTGGGAGGGGTGGGAGACAGAGGTCGCTGCTTGCAGACGTTGCTGGTGTGCATGAAGACCCACAACTGGTACGCATAGCTGATGCGTACCAGTCCAGCACCGGAGAGCTCAGCCAGGTAGTGGGGCTCCTCAGAGACATCAAACAGCAGCAGGCTGCCCATCATGCCCGCTTGGACTCCCACATGTCCCATGTGGAGTCACACATGTCACGTGTGGACTCCCACATGTCACGTGTGGACTCCCACATGACCCGCGTGGAGTCCAAGTGGGATGTACTACATGAGATGACGGCGGTGCACAGGGACATTTTACAATGCCTCCGCCAGATGAACAGCAACCAGTCCACACCTCCCTGTGTGCCAACAACATCTGGTACCGAACAAACTGCAACTGCCACAGGGAGGGAGGAGGACTCTGGCGGAGAGTCCCCTGCACCGCAGCAGCCTGCACTTGAGGGCCCCCCCAAGAAGAGGGGTCGTCCGAGGAGGGGAAAGTGAGAGGCTGATGGCCAAGCGCAACTCCCAGGAAGCCTGAACCTGTTCTGGATTTTCGCCTTTGTGCACAGACTGTTCACCCTGTTGATGGCAACACTACTCCCACACATTGCATGGGGAGTACAAGTTGGAACAATGTGTCAGACAACTGTGGCCCCGATACTGGGGATCCTGTCTACCTGGACTTTCTATTCATCTAGGAACTTGGGATTGCAAGATTCATGTACAGCACAATCCATCCTATGCACTATTATCACAGATGTATCACAATAAACACAATAATACACCATACTTGCCTCTGTCGTGATTCCAACGTGGGTACTGTTATGGGGATGATGAACAACAAAATTACACTGTGTATGCGAACTGCAACAGCAAGGACAACACAGGCATGTGAGTACAGGCAACGTGACACATATGAGGGAGACACACCACCAGGGCTACACAACACATACACACCTAGGCCATCTGACTCATTGCCTACACTGATGTTGCCAGGGAAGACGGTGCAATGCACAGACACCACACCCATTCCCAGTTGTAGTCAAGTAGCCCACAGGTGCAGTAAGCAAATGGCAGTCAAATGTGTGACCACAGACAACGCACATCACTAAGTGAAGCACAGGTTTATTACACAGTAGCAACATGCCGTAACCACTACAGATGCAAGGTAACCCCACCTGGTAGCGGGCACACAGTCAACAACTGTAGACAGAAGGAAGTCCATGGGTGTGGCGCACATCACCTGTAGGGACACAACAGCTACCAGCCTGGATGTGCAATCACGTTGTCGGTGGACACAGTTGACCAAACGAATCTGAAAGTACCCTGTGAAGGACAGAAATGACACACAGTCAAAAGCAATGGAGTACAGGACAGAACAGCAAAACTCATGCACAATACATGTTACAAGATACCCACCCAGAACCAAGTTAGCATGTCAACACTGTTGGGGAGTACAGCCCACCTGTCACCACACATCGCAACACACATCCAGTCAAGTAGCCCATGGACACACTCCAACAGCACCAGAGCACCACCCACACATCATGCCAACTCACATCATTGACATGACACCTCAGGATACTCACATTCAGCTAAAGAAGTTGGTGATGAGCTGTGTGCGGACATCACCATCACCATCATCATCATCATCGTCACTGGCATCGTGGTCCAGGCCAGGATCCTCCACAGGTGGCGGATGTTGGTCATCGTCATCCTGGATGAGAGGCAACTCCTTCCGCACTGCCAGGTTGTGGAGCATGCAGCAGACGATGATAATCTTGCACACTTTCGCAGGGGCATATGGGAGGGACCCTCCGGTCTTGTCCAGGCAGCGGAAGCGGCTCTTCAGGAGACCAAAGGTCCGCTCAATCACTCTCCTGGTCCGACCATGTGCCTCATTGTAGCGCATCTGGGCAGGTGTCACAGGGTTCCTGAGGGGTGTCAGCAACCACGGCATGTTGGGGTATCCCGAGTCACCTACGGACAGACAAGTGCACATCAGCTGACTTGGAAAAGTGGGCGGAATACTACAGATCAGATCACACACAATGGCACAAAGTCAGTACACACCGACAAGCCAGGCACGCTGGTTCTGCATCTGTGCCATCAACCTGGGGATGCGACTACTCCTCATCACAAAGGCATCGTGTGCTGAACCAGGGAAACGGGCACACACGTGTGTGATGGTCATGTCTGCAAGACACACCACCAGTGCATTGACCGAGTGGTAGTGCTTGCGGTTCCTGTAGGCCTGCTCCTGGGCCTGTGGTGGTACCAAAGCCACATGTGTCCCATCAATGGAGCCAATGACATGCGGCATCCTCCCCAGGGCATAAAAGTCACTCTTCACGTCAGTGAGTCGTCGCAGTCTAGGGAAATAGATGTACCGGTTCAGGAAGAGCAACATTGCCGCCAAGAAATCGCGGAGCACACGGCTGAACATGGTCTGTGACATCCCACCAGCAGACGCCACAGTATGTTGGAAGGTACCGGTGGCAAAGAAGTGTAGGGCTGCCATCACCTTCACCTTGGGGGTCAGCGCTGTAGGATACGGCCGGCCAGGCTGCAAATGTGGGGACAACTGCACTGCAAAATCCTCAATCAGCTGCCTGGTGAAGCGGTACCGTCGGATGCTGTCCCGTTCCACCATCGTTGCCAGGTCTGGGAATGGCCGATGGACAGCAGGAGCCCTGCAGTGCAGAGGAGAAGTAAGCAAGATCGTCAGTCACCCCACATATGCGGCATTGAACACACTCAAGATCCCAACATACATCATCATGAGGCACAACTACATGAAGTGTGCAGTACCGGAACGACATGTATGGTACATACATGGCCAACATCTGTCAACACGGTCCTACAGGTGGCATCAATTTGTCCCAGGTTGGCCCATTGGATATCATGATGCTGTGTCACAGTCACCCCCAGTGACATGTGAGGACAGATGTGCCCCAGGCACCACAGCTCAACGACAGGCACATTCCCAGGGACCCTGTAATGCCACATGGACACTGGCATCACCTGGAGTATCATGTGTACACCACAACAAAACAAACATGACCCCCACAGGTAGTGGCCACACTTGCCATGGCAGGAGAGCCATGGACGTCTGTGACACACACGCACAACATCAGAGTCCATGCACACACAACGTGGATGTGGAGACTGTCTCCCATTGTGCACATGAAATCAGAGACATTGTAAACACTACATGCACAAAGACTGTGGAGGGCCATCACTATTGTGCCACTGGGACACCCTGGCTCAAACATACCGTCCCACATGGGACTCACGGGGTATGTGACATGACATACACAAACACCACTGTGAAATGTGACCATGGCACATGCACAGATATGAACAGTTGCACATCACAGTGGTCACGTACACGTAACACCCAGGATCCTGTCCCCATTAACACGTGCACAGCCTGGGGGTGGCTGCCCACAGGTGACACCCACAGGACAACATGTACACCAACATACACACAATAGGAAATGCAGCCTTACATGCCTTATGATAAGGTTTGGACAGGCTGTCGTGATGTAGGTGTGCCCCTCACTCCCTGGGAGCTATCTGTGGCTGGCATATGTCCATCTGAGACAGGCATGCTGACATATGCCAGTCACATGTACAGTGATGCGTTGAACAGCAATGGACCGATCGGTGCCTCCGGCCGGCCCATTGCTTTCAATGTGTGCGGGTACGCGTTGTACCCCTGTGCGCGTTGTACTGCAATGGACCGATCGGTGCCTCCGGCCGGCCCATTGCTTTCAATGTGTGCGGGTACGCGTTGTACCCCTGTGCGCGTTGTACTGCAATGGACCGATCGGTGCCTCCGGCCGGCCCATTGCATTCAATGTGTGCGGGTACGCGTTGTACCCCTGTGCGCGTTGTACTGCAATGGACCGATCGGTGCCTCCGGCCGGCCCATTGCATTCAATGTGTGCGGGTACGCGTTGTACCCCTGTGCGCGTTGTACTGCAATGGACCGATCGGTGCCTCCGGCCGGCCCATTGCATTCAATGTGTGCGGGTACGCGTTGTACCCCTGTGCGCGTTGTACTGCAATGGACCGATCGGTGCCTCCGGCCGGCCCATTGCATTCAATGTGTGCGGGTACGCGTTGTACCCCTGTGCGCGTTGTACTGCAATGGACCGATCGGTGCCTCCGGCCGGCCCATTGCATTCAATGTGTGCGGGTACGCGTTGTACCCCTGTGCGCGTTGTACTGCAATGGACCGATCGGTGCCTCCGGCCGGCCCATTGCATTCAATGTGTGCGGGTACGCGTTGTACCCCTGTGCGCGTTGTACTGCAATGGACCGATCGGTGCCTCCGGCCGGCCCATTGCATTCAATGTGTGCGGGTACGCGTTGTACCCCTGTGCGCGTTGTACTGCAATGGACCGATCGGTGCCTCCGGCCGGCCCATTGCATTCAATGTGTGCGGGTACGCGTTGTACCCCTGTGCGCGTTGTACTGCAATGGACCGATCGGTGCCTCCGGCCGGCCCATTGCATTCAATGTGTGCGGGTACGCGTTGTACCCCTGTGCGCGTTGTACTGCAATGGACCGATCGGTGCCTCCGGCCGGCCCATTGCATTCAATGTGTGCGGGTACGCGTTGTACCCCTGTGCGCGTTGTACTGCAATGGACCGATCGGTGCCTCCGGCCGGCCCATTGCATTCAATGTGTGCGGGTACGCGTTGTACCCCTGTGCGCGTTGTACTGCAATGGACCGATCGGTGCCTCCGGCCGGCCCATTGCATTCAATGTGTGCGGGTACGCGTTGTACCCCTGTGCGCGTTGTACCTCAATGGACCGATCGGTGCGCACCCATTGACAATGGGCTTGCCTGGCAACGGACGCGTTTTCGAATATTCGAACGAGTCGGTTGCTGGAAAATCAGTTGGTCACCCACAACAATGTTGCAAAATCATGTATGTCATGAAGTTGAAATTTTGAAGGATGCTGTGGGCGTGTTTTGGTGCTGCTATTCCATGGATTGGCCAGATTCAGAAGATGCAAACGACTTGGACCTATCACTTTGGACACAAGGGACAGTATCTGCCTCTCCAGCACATATATATTGCTGCATGTTCCCCTGAGAGCCCACTTGCCTGCACTACATGCTCCAGGACGACATCTGCCACTGCACTGCTGCTGTCTCTGCCCCTCTGGACCCTGCAATGGCACGTACTGTGGAGAGAGCCCCAGCCTTCAGCCTTGAAGAGAACCAGGCCCTGCTGGACAGCCTACTTCCACAGTACAGCAAGCTGTATGGGACACCAGGGGAGCAGGTGAGTGTTCTGTGCACTGCCTTTCTGAATGTGCATTTTGTCTGACTAGCAAGGCTGAGAGTCAGCACACCACTGGCTAGCAGGCTCACTGAGTAGTTGTCACCCCCATAGTGTGTAGTGACTTGCACTGGACAGGTATGGTGCAGTGACAGTGCTTCTGAACAGGGTTTTACTCCCCATGCTATGATACCATGTAGTGACTTCTGGAAAACTGTCCATGGGCAGCCGTGCACTGCCTGGGTACACCATGTGCCCCTGTGATTGCGACATGTATATGCAACTGTGTCATGCACGGATATGTTGCATGTGTAGTAATGGCCTTATCACTTTGTCATCCTGACAGGCTTCTGCCCATCGGAAGCATGAGATATGGAAGGACATCGTCCGGGCTGTCCGGTCCGTGGGGGTCTACAAGCGCCGGATCCGCAACTGCCAAAAGAGGTGGCAGGACCTTCGGGGCTGGACCCGGAGGATTGCACGGGTCCAGCTGAAGCTGTCGCCTCCTCGCAGGAGGGGCGGAACACGGACCCTGACCCCCACATGCTCAGGATCCTGGCGGTGGTCTTTCCAGACCTGGATGGGCAGCTGAAGGCCAGAGAGCAGCAAGGAGGGGGTGAGTCAAAGACTGCACTGTGTACTCTGTCTAACATGTTATGTGCCCTCCTCGGGCCAGGTTGAACTGCCACAGTACAGCAGTCATGTTGTCCAGGAGCCATGTCCCTCTATTGTGCACTGCCCACTCCTCATCTGATACCCAGGTGTGGCCCTTACATGCAGGGAATTCTGTCACTTAGGACTGTGTCCTTGCAGTTTGCTTGACTCAAGGTGGGAGACAGCATCTGTTTCCCTGACTCTGTGGTGGGCATCATGGGTGGGTCCATTGCTTACACAATGCCTGTATTCTGACATGTATTCAGCGTGTTACTTTGATCTGTGGTCCAATTGCTGAGCTGATCCACCACATGTGGCTGGGGTACCTGGCACACACCCATGCTGCGGGTGGGAACAATGTTTGGGCCCCAGGAGTATGTATATGACGTGTGTCACACATACTTAGCCAGCTGCCTACAGTCCAGGGCTCATCCCTCATTCATGTGGGGCTGGACAGTCATGCCTACTCCAGGCCATACAATACACTCTGTACTCCCACTCCCGTGTATCAGAGGACACATTGTGCACAGTGATTTGACCCCTCAGGTGTCTGCCTCTGTGTCAGTGTGCTGTGGATTAGTCGCCAGGACTGCTGTGGAGTTTCTTGGTAGGGGCTCAGCATGCCACTGGAGATGTGACCATAGGAGACGATGCTTGTGTGACACATAGGTGTCTGATCAGCTGCCCATGCAGACTGGGGCATGTAAATGTGAAGTTCAGGCAGCTGTTCCCCATGCACAGCAGAGTGTGAGGGGCTCAGGTTCAGAGGGTAGTGTCACAGGTCTCCCATATGTCCAATAGGTATGACCTGGACAGATGAGGGTTAAGAGGATGTGTTGTGGGGGGATGTACATGTGCACTTGTGCAGCTCCAGGACTTGCATTCCCCATGACCTACTATTGTGACACAGTGCAGAGTGTTGTTGTCTGGCTGCAAAGTCATACATCACTGAGACAGTGATGTATGACTTTGCAGTCATGCCTCCGCCATGGCATGTGTCTACTGATTGGTGATCCTGCAGGGGAGTGACATGTGCTACATGCACACCATAGTGGCGCTGGCTATCAGGACATGGGTGCATCATGGTGTCTGTCGCTGGAATGCATCACATGCATTTCCTATTTGACTCTGGGCATCCCTTACATCCGTGAACCTGTACTGACTCAGTGGCAAGAGCTGTGATGTGTCCACACCGTGTCCTCTGCACTGTCCAACTACTGTGTACTTGGTGCATGTGTCAACACTGGGGTGTTGCAATCCAACAGACACCAGACAGATGGGTGCAAGGCCATGTGGGATGTGAGTGCCATGCTTGGCATCAGACTGACAATTGACTTCTCCTGTTCAATTAGGGCACTTTTAGCAATGTACAACTAATGATGCCAGGGCTTGCTCTGTAATGTGCTGTGCTCACAGTGGTGTGTGCGTTTGGTGCAGGTGACTGATGTCTGTCTGTTTCCCCATTGTTTGCAGATACATCCACGGCCACGGAAGGGGACAGCTCCACGGACCAGGAGGAGCCAGAGAGCCAGACTGGGTCAGCAGCCGAGGAGTGGTCGGAGGGACCCAGTGGCACGGAGGGCGAGGGGAGCCACACCGAGGAGTCCTCAGCAGCATCCACCTCAGCTGAGGACCAGAGCAACTCGGAGGATGACTCCCTTGTGGAGGCGGGTGTCAGCAGCCACCACACCCCAGCTAGTGTTGCTGTCCCCGCCACCACCAGCACCACCACCGCCCTCCCATCGGCTCCCATTCCCCAGGTCCGTGGAGGCTCCCATGTCCGGGAGCGTGTCTCCTTTGGGCCAGGCACCGCACCCCCTGCCCCTGTGTCCCCTGCTGCCCTGAGTGAGGAGTCTGTGTACCTCCTTCGCCAGCTCCATGTAGGGCAGACAGCCATGCTGAGTGTCCTCCATGCGCACACCGCGCTGTTGACTCAGCTGGTGTCGTTCATGGAGGGCATCTCATCGGGCATGTCTGACCTACAGAGGGGCAATAGGTCCATGGACTCCTCCCTGACGGCAGCAGTGTCCCTCCTCAAACGGTCCCTCACCCCTCCTGCCTCTGCTCCATCCACACTCCCCAGCACCTTACCCATCCCAGGCACACACACACTGGCACAGGCACACACCAGCACACACACATCCAGCACACTGACACACACGCCAATGACAAAACGCACACGCACGCACATTCAGGGGACTGAAGCCAGACTCACAGGGGATGGGGCCCTGGAACACACACACGCATCCACATGCACTGCGCAGTCCTCAGTTCCCTCTCCCTCCAAAGCACCCTCCCTTGCCTCACCTGCAACCCCAAAGTCACAGCAGCTCTTCCTCTGTGACCTCGGCCTCTTCCCCACCGATGAAGCTGCTCCAGCATCCCGGGGGAAGAGGAAGCCCACCCACACGGAGCAGAGTGCCCCTCGCCCCCGGACACCCTCCCCCAGGCGCAGACGGACTGAGGCCCCCACCCGCAAGTCCCCCGGAGTGCTAAGAGCAAGACCCCGCCACCACCCTGCAGCTCAGGCACAAGGTCTCCGTCCTCCATCCCTCAGGCCCCCACTGCACAGGTGCCCCCACCACACCCTGCCCCAGGTTCCCCCACCCACAGATATACCATCCCCAAGATGCTCCGGCCTTCTCCCCCTGCCACTTGCTCTCCCAGCACCACACCCCCGCTGCGCTTGTCTGTGCCACTGATGTGGTGAGGGTGTCCCCCCTCTGTCCAACCCACCTTGCCTGTTCCCCATTCTCCTCCCCTGGAGGTAGGCACTGCAGTGGAGTCCACTACCGCCCTGTCTGACTTGGGCACTGCAGTGGCGGACCTGTCCACCCCATCTGCAGGGTCCACTGCAGTTGTGCCGGCACCCACGACATCTGTGTCATGCCCCCCAGTTGTGCCGGCACACACCATGTCAGACACCTCCACTGCAGTTGTCAGTGGCTCTCCTGCACCCACCACCCCTTCCCTGACTCCCCCTGGTGAGCCCTGATCCTGTCCCTGCGGTGCCTGGCCTGCCCCCCGGTTGCCCCTCCTAGTGGATTGTCCCTGGTATTGTGCAGGCATGCGTAGGGTGACATCTGCCAGTGTCACCCTGTTTGAACTTTGACAATGGACTGGCCATTGGCCTTTGCTCTTTTTCAGGACTTCGTTTGGCCTCAACACATATGCTGAATAAAGCAACTTTCTTTTCTCTAGTGCTCATGCTTCAGATGTACATGTTGTTGGTGCAGCTAACCATGCCCTTGCTGCAGTGATGGTGATATCTGGTCTCATGATTATGAAGTGTTACTGTGCAGGAACCCATGTGGTCCAGGGGGAATGTGTCCTATCATGTGGTGTATCCATGTCATCAATAGCAGCATCTGAGGGTGTCATGTGTTCAGTATTTGGCAATGGGTTTCCTACTTACATTGGCAATTTCATATCTGTGGCTTCCACCCCTGCACATCTGTTGTGCCTGCCATCGTTGCATTTGTCTACTTCCCTGACCGTGTTGCCATCTCCAGTGGACATGCAGGTTTGGGCATCAATGGGGAGGGACTCATCCGTGTAGTCAGTGCAACATTGCTATACAAGTGTGTTGGATCTGTGCTGATGATTCCGTTGGCACATCCATGACCAGGCTGATGTGATGGGAGCCCTCATTTGGTGCTAATTGTTGATTGTGTGACCAAGTGCTCAGCTGACATGATGGGGCCCTACTGAGGCAACATATGGCACAGCTTTCCTCACACAGGAGTGGAGTCCCCTCATGGCAGTGTGTACACGTGTGACATTGCCTGCACCCAAGGTGTGTGTTGTATGTGCATGTCTGTGTGTTCACTTCCATTCATCTGCGCATGCTGTGATCCCTAGTGTTGTACCTGTTTGTGATGCTTGCTGACTTGAGCTATGTTCCCCCAAAGTCTTCTCCCTGTGTTCTCTGTGATGTGGGTGCATGGCACATTACTGGTCATCAGGGTGTCACCCATAGGTGTGTTTGCTGTCAGGGCTGAGTTTGTGTGCAGACGCAGATGGGTCACAGTCAGGTTTCCCCTTGGCACTTGTTGTTTGCCCCTGTCATGTGATTTCCAGTTTGTGTTATCTTTCAGTGATTGTGACATGTTGTGTGTGTGACTGCTGCCACTCCTCAGGGTCAGAGCTGCAATGTTGGAAGTTGTCTATGTGTGTTCTTTGTGGGTGACCTTGGCTTCTTCATTGGTGTGTGACTGTGGCTGGGATCCCATTGGTCGGTGTGGTATTGCCGTCATGTCCATGTACAGCGTAGTGTGCAGTGTGTCAGACATTCAGGAGTCTTGTTGAGTGTCCATGTGTGATGTGTTTCTACACCTTGGTTCCCACCCACCACCCTGGAATAGTCATGGGTGCATGTGCAATGTCACCAGTGCATGTGTACTTCACTGCTGCACATTGTTGGAGGTCGAGGGGTGTGGTGTTGAGTGTGTGCAGATGAGAGTTGTTGCCCGGCTAGGCCCCTGCCTCCATGTTGGCCTTGGCTTACTGGCCATGCTGATTGATTTGTGCTTGTGTAGGTGTGATGGTAGTTTGTTGCTCAGGACACCTGACTGTGGTTCATAGTGTGAACGACATTTAGCTTTGTCATCACAGTGGTATTTTTATTCAGCCCAGGGTCACCACATTGTGGGGGCCCTGGGGGTGGTGCTGTGGTGTGTCTGTGACTTGCTGTGTCAGTTGTTGTTCCTACGTGCCTGTGTGACATGTGTGTTTTGTGCTCCCTCTCACCTGACAATGCCTGCTTGCCCACATAGGGGATTTGGATCCATGAGTTACCTTAGTGTGGCAGTGTATGCACATCTGTATGATTGGTATTCAGCTCTCCTCATGTGTTGTGTGGTTGCCTGGGGACACTGGCACCCCCACCCCTCACCTGCTGTGTATGATGACAGTGTTGGTCTGCCTGTTTGTGTTTGTGCATCTGCACCACTGCATTGGCATATCTTGGGTGTGCCATTGGCTGTATGTTGTTTGGTGTGTTTCCCCTGCTGTCCCTGGGACTCCTAGGTCATCGGTCAGCACAGTGATCATGGTTTGTGTGTCCCATTGCTGCCATGGTATGGTATCTGTTCACCTCACATCTGCTGTCTCCACAGGGTATCTGCATTTGTGTGCCCATTGGTGCAAATATGTGGTTCTGCATTCTGATGGTCACTTCTGTCATTGTGTCATTGATGACTGTTGACGGTCTCAGCCCCCATGGGTGTTGTTTGTCTGCACATGGCCAAAGGAATGTTACATTTGCACTGCAGTATTTGGCTCCCCCAATTTATGTTGCAATGGGACACATACACTACTTTGCCACAGATGAGTTTTTGGTTCTGTGAGCAGGAATGATCCATGCAGTTTGGCAGTTGCAGCTCTTTCTTTGTCAACAATTACCTTTTGGTCACTGTGATGATGAGGGTGTAGACCCCATTGCCACAATGGTCAAAATGTGCTTCAGCTATGGACCCCACACTTGCCTTTTGGTCACTGTGATGATGGGGGTTTAGACCCCATTGCCACAATGGTCAAAATGTGCTTCAGCTATGGACCCCACACTTACCTTTTGGTCACTGTGATGATGGGGGTTTAGGCCCCATTGCCACAATGGTCATGGGCTGCTTGCATTGTGGGTGCCACACACATATATGTGTGGCACATGTGCTAGGGGGTCACATTGTATGTTGAAAGTCATGTTCGGTGTTGTAGGCATTTGACACAGCCTACACACGCTTGTCATGGTGGTGGGGGGATGTCTTAATCTTGCATTCCCTAGGTTGTGGTGTGCTTGTTGTGTCATGCATTGTCCATCCTATGAGTGGGGGTGGTAGTAGTGGTAGGCATCCAGCCCCCCTGGGTGAGGGTGGTAGTAGTGGTAGGCATCCTGCCCCCTGGGTGAGGGTGGTAGTAGTGGTGGGCATCCTGCCCCCCGTGGGTGAGGGTGGTAGTAGTGGTGGGCATCCTGCCCCCTGGCTAAGGGTGGTAGTAGTGGTGGGCATCCTGCCACCCTGGCTAAGGGTGGTAGTAGTGGTAGGCATCCAGCCCCCGTGGGTTGGGGTGGTAGTAGTGGTAGGCATCCTGCCCCCTGGCTAAGGGTGGTAGTAGTGGTAGGCATCCTGCCACCCTGGCTAAGGGTGGTAGTAGTGGTAGGCATCCTGCCCCCGTGGGTGAGGGTGGTAGTAGTGGTGGGCATCCTGCCCCCTGGCTAAGGGTGGTAGTAGTGGTAGGCATCCAGCCCCCTGGGTGAGGGTGGTAGTAGTGGTAGGCATCCTGCCCCCTGGCTAAGGGTGGTAGTAGTGGTAGGCATCCTGCCACCCTGGCTAAGGGTGGTAGTAGTGGTAGGCATCCTGCCCCCGTGGGTGAGGGTGGTAGTAGTGGTGGGCATCCTGCCCCCTGGCTAAGGGTGGTAGTAGTGGTAGGCATCCAGCCCCCCTGGGTTGGGGTGGTAGTAGTGGTAGGCATCCAGCCCCCTGGCTAAGGGTGGTAGTAGTGGTAGGCATCCTGCCCCCTGGGTGAGGGTGGTAGTAGTGGTAGGCATCCTGCCCCCTGGGTGAGGGTGGTAGTAGTGGTAGGCATCCTGCCCCCTGGCTAAGGGTGGTAGTAGTGGTAGGCATCCTGCCACCCTGGCTAAGGGTGGTAGTAGTGGTAGGCATCCAGCCCCCCTGGGTGAGGGTGGTAGTAGTGGTAGGCATCCAGCCCCCTGGGTGAGGGTGGTAGTAGTGGTAGGCATCCAGCCCCCTGGCTAAGGGTGGTAGTAGTGGTGGGCATCCTGCCCCCTGGCTAAGGGTGGTAGTAGTGGTAGGCATCCTGCCCCCTGGCTAAGGGTGGTAGTAGTGGTAGGCATCCTGCCACCCTGGCTAAGGGTGGTAGTAGTGGTAGGCATCCTGCCACCCCTGGGTGAGGGTGGTAGTAGTGGTAGGCATCCAGCCCCCTGGGTGAGGGTGGTAGTAGTGGTGGGCATCCTGCCCCCTGGCTAAGGGTGGTAGTAGTGGTAGGCATCCAGCCCCCTGGCTAAGGGTGGTAGTAGTGGTAGGCATCCAGCCCCCTGGGTGAGGGTGGTAGTAGTGGTAGGCATCCTGCCCCCGTGGGTGAGGGTGGTAGTAGTGGTGGGCATCCTGCCCCCTGGCTAAGGGTGGTAGTAGTGGTAGGCATCCAGCCCCCTGGGTTGGGGTGGTAGTAGTGGTAGGCATCCAGCCCCCTGGCTAAGGGTGGTAGTAGTGGTAGGCATCCTGCCCCCTGGGTGAGGGTGGTAGTAGTGGTAGGCATCCTGCCCCCTGGGTGAGGGTGGTAGTAGTGGTAGGCATCCAGCCCCCCTGGGTGAGGGTGGTAGTAGTGGTGGGCATCCTGCCCCCCTGGCTAAGGGTGGTAGTAGTGGTAGGCATCCAGCCCCCTGGCTAAGGGTGGTAGTAGTGGTAGGCATCCAGCCCCCCTGGCTAAGGGTGGTAGTAGTGGTAGGCATCCAGCCCCCCTGGGTTGGGGTGGTAGTAGTGGTAGGCATCCTGCCCCCTGGCTAAGGGTGGTAGTAGTGGTAGGCATCCTGCCACCCTGGCTAAGGGTGGTAGTAGTGGTAGGCATCCTGCCCCCGTGGGTGAGGGTGGTAGTAGTGGTGGGCATCCTGCCCCCTGGCTAAGGGTGGTAGTAGTGGTAGGCATCCAGCCCCCCTGGGTGAGGGTGGTAGTAGTGGTAGGCATCCTGCCCCCTGGCTAAGGGTGGTAGTAGTGGTAGGCATCCTGCCACCCTGGCTAAGGGTGGTAGTAGTGGTAGGCATCCTGCCCCCGTGGGTGAGGGTGGTAGTAGTGGTGGGCATCCTGCCCCCTGGCTAAGGGTGGTAGTAGTGGTAGGCATCCAGCCCCCCTGGGTTGGGGTGGTAGTAGTGGTAGGCATCCAGCCCCCCTGGCTAAGGGTGGTAGTAGTGGTAGGCATCCTGCCCCCTGGGTGAGGGTGGTAGTAGTGGTAGGCATCCTGCCCCCTGGGTGAGGGTGGTAGTAGTGGTAGGCATCCAGCCCCCCTGGGTGAGGGTGGTAGTAGTGGTGGGCATCCTGCCCCCTGGCTAAGGGTGGTAGTAGTGGTAGGCATCCAGCCCCCTGGCTAAGGGTGGTAGTAGTGGTAGGCATCCAGCCCCCCTGGCTAAGGGTGGTAGTAGTGGTAGGCATCCAGCCCCCTGGGTGAGGGTGGTAGTAGTGGTGGGCATCCTGCCCCCCTGGCTAAGGGTGGTAGTAGTGGTAGGCATCCAGCCCCCTGGGTGAGGGTGGTAGTAGTGGTGGGCATCCTGCCCCCTGGCTAAGGGTGGTAGTAGTGGTAGGCATCCAGCCCCCTGGCTAAGGGTGGTAGTAGTGGTAGGCATCCAGCCCCCTGGCTAAGGGTGGTAGTAGTGGTAGGCATCCAGCCCCCTGGGTGAGGGTGGTAGTAGTGGTGGGCATCCTGCCCCCTGGCTAAGGGTGGTAGTAGTGGTAGGCATCCAGCCCCCTGGCTAAGGGTGGTAGTAGTGGTAGGCATCCAGCCCCCCTGGGTGAGGGTGGTAGTAGTGGTGGGCATCCTGCCCCCTGGCTAAGGGTGGTAGTAGTGGTAGGCATCCTGCCCCCTGGCTAAGGGTGGTAGTAGTGGTAGGCATCCAGCCCCCTGGGTTGGGGTGGTGGCGCGCATTCAGGCCCCTGTGTGCATATGTGGCATTGGTGATGGGCATCCCGCCCCTATGGTGCTGCTGTTGCAAGTATATTCAGATTCCCAGTGTATGTGTGTGATGTGTCGTGTACGTGTTGTATGTGTTTTGTGGTTGGTGTCTGACTTACCTTCTGCGCCGTACGCGTCCGTGCCTGTTCCGGTAGTAGATGTAGAATATTGGTATGATCGGGACGAAGGGATTCATGGTTGGTTCGTGTCGTTCGTCCTTCTCGTTGCTTCGCGTCGTCCTCGTCGCTTGGCTTCGTCCTCGTCGCTTCGCTTCGTCCTCGTCGCTCCGCGTCGTCCTCGTCTGTGCTGTGTTCGTCTCGTAGCCGTGGATCGTGTTGTGGCGCGATTCGGAGCTTATGTGCGCCTCTCCCGGATGCTTTGACGTGCCGTGCGTAGCGACGTGGTTCGGCGCGTACGGAAAGCGCATCGTACTTGTCCGGCCGGACGGGGCTGCATTTTCCCTTCCGTGCGACTCGATTCGGCGTTTCCGGATTCGCCTCGGTCGGAGAACAGGACCTGGTTTGGGTGAGTACGGCTCGGCCGGAATTTTTGCTGTTGTGCGCATCGTACTTGCTCGTTCGGTGTGCTGTACGGATCGGTCGGGAAACTGGCTTTCGCATGGCTTTTTTCCCGACCGAATGGTATTGGGTGCGCCTCCGACCGAGATCGGAATCGGCCCCTATATGTTTGTCTGATGATATTTAGGCCATGATATCCTGGTCCCATAGCACTGAAATACCTGACACGTCTGTGGTGGCCCTGATCCGCTGATTTCAGTGAGACAGAGAGTTTTTAGAGCTTGAGCCCTTTTTTATGGGAAGAATTGAGATTTTTAGCTAAGCTGTACTTATGAATTAGGAGTTGGAAAGGTTAGAGTAGAGCAGTAGAGAGAAAGCCACTCACCCAATGACTGGTGCAGACTCTCTGCCCCAACAGTCCAATGTTTATCTTTCTGTTTTTCTCTTAAATTAGAACATTCTATCCCAGTGGGTGGAATTTTCGAATAGCCTTAAAGCCCTTCGGCCTCATGCTATAATGGTCGTTCCCCATACAATTGTGAAAGGCCCCCGTCTGCGGTTTGGTTCTAAAACTGGGGTACAGAGTGTTTAACAACCATGATTGCCCTCAGCAGTGGGCTGTAATGCTTAAATGGCATGTAGTGTTACATCAAATAGTATTTGTATAGTTTCACGCTAACTTCGGAGCACATGTGAGCATCCCACTGCAAAATACACATTTTGGGAAATCAGGGAGTAAAAACGCAAATCAGAATATAAAAGTAGCTCACTGAGAAGCAGTAACACATGGTGACTATTCTGTGCAAGGTCATGTACACAGTGTGAAGTTGCCTGCTTTTAAAGTGTTGTGTACCCAATTCTGAAATTTGCTGTAGAATGTTGGCTACAAAATACAATCGAGGATGTGATTTTGATGTCGTCCCCCGCTTTTGCATTTTTCACTCCAGAAATCAACGAGTGTCGCCTGAACCCTGACATCTGTGGTTCTGGGTACTGCTATGATCTGCCCAGCGGCTACACCTGCATCTGCGACAGCGGCTTCCAGCTGAATGATCAAGAAACCACTTGCATCGGTACAGTACGACATCTCTCTTGCACCCGAAATCCTGATCCTTATATCCAGAGTCTTTTCTCTAGTTACTTTGGCGCCTTTTGTGTGGCACATTTTTTGCACTACCCCACCACGTTTTTTTTTGCATACAACTCCCTACTTACCTGCTGGAAATCACTGCAGTTCTATATGTCATTCGTGAGTGCAGTTTCTCTAAAGGGAAAGGTCTCCATACGTGGAGGGCAGCAGGGCTCTCCTATTACAATATGTTTTTGCTAATAATACTGGTCTAAAGTGATCCTTCCTAATGCAGCTAACACAGCAGCAACACTAACTGCGTAATTAGGAGTCTGACTCCTGGGGGCGTGGCGGTGGGGGGTCTCCGACTGCCCTATTCCAAATAGGGGTGTCAGAACGCCATTGTACTGCCACAGCCGTCAGGGAACTATTGTTCCCTGGCAGTGTTGCGGTGGCCAGCAGGCCGCAATATGCTTGGCGGGACCACCACGGTCCCACCAAGCATATTACGAGTTTCCTCTCCACCACGGTTTTCATGGCCGTTCCACCACCATGAAAATCATAGCAGAGAGGAAACCTGGTGCCTCAGCACCATGTGGATGCATGCAAGGGGGCACAACATGCGCCCCATTGTATGTATGCACACCAGTTCCTGCACGGCATGGACATAGCAGTCCATGCAGTGCAGGAACTGTTTTTGGCATTACCATTGCAGTGCCTATTTTCAGTGTACTGCTGTGGGAACGTAAAAAAAAAAAGCCCGCTAGATATTTGAATTACTTGTAATCTGGCAGGCGGCCTGACCACGGGTTTGGCGGTTCGGCAGCAGGGCGGACCTTGCGCCACACCGCTAAACTTGTAGTCAGGCCCTGAGTGGTCCAAAATACCACTTTCACTTTCCCTAGATTACATTTTTCATTATTACTAGCTTTTGCTTCGTTCAGAATCATAAGAGAAACCCTGCAAAAGCTGTGGCCTCCAGCCCCACCAAAGCTTCTGGCATGCGTGTACTGGGGCCGTCACGAACGTTCCTTGTTATAGGAATAATGTACACTAATACTCTCCAATTGCTAAATCTCTCCACCCTCCGAGTGATTTAGGATGAGTTCATCAATTGAAATCTGAAACATGATTGGAATAACTAAGAAAAAAGTTGAGTTGGAGAACAGTAGAATCAACCTTTATACTTTTTGCTGTAATTTGTTATTTTCCTTGGAGCTTGGTTGATATATAATAATTGCTATTCTGTAATTACCCCTAAATCCATTGATTAAAACTTACTAAGGAAAACATTAGTTGTAAAGATTCACAGGGACATGTATTTTATATGACCTACAAGAGAACCGGTGCTACAGTAGGGCTTCTGTAAGCAGTTGCCTTACAGAAGCAAAACAAATGTCCACAAGAGAGAGCCAGCTTGCAACAAATGGCTTAAAAATGTCCTTTTTGGGGTTAGGCAGCACACAAATTGAAAAACATAACTTTACTTAGAGCTCCAAAAATCCATGTACTGAAACTAACTGCTAATGGCATTTTGGACGTGTGTGTAAAAGTATGTACATGTAAGTGTGCATGCACGTACCCGCGTGTGTGCAATGTGTGCGAAGGTGATTTTTGGCAGCTCCTGTGGAAGAAGCTGGGCAGGTCCCGTGTTTTTTTTCTCATTTTAGTCCGCAAGCCGTCAGGATGATGGCCACCTGAAACGTTTGTTTTGGCACCCACGTGTTGTGCAAATCTTCACCAGCCCACCAATGACTTCTTTTATCCAGATTAGCCATCTTGGTTTCCTCCCAGACCAGGAGCTTCTCAAATATTGTTATAACATTCATGCTGCCTACTTGAATTACAGCGCATGTGAAACTGTGTCAACCGTACGATTCATAATATGTAATTTATCATGTGCCAAGGTAATTCACTGGCCTTGTTCCTCAACACTGCCCTGTAATATTTTATACATCAATTAAATAGTATAATCTTCATTATTGCCTTTGACGTCTTGCAGCTAACGTTGAATATAAAATCTTATAGCCTCTTACCACAAAGCGAGGTCTTGAGTATATGGTACTTTTTAATTTCTTTATATTGTGTATTTTTACAGATAAAAATGAATGCACTGAGTTGCCCCACCTCTGCTCCCATGGACGCTGTGAGAACACCGAGGGCAGCTTCCTTTGCATTTGCCAAGCTGGCTTCAAGGCTAACGATGAAGGAACGGACTGCATTGGTAACCACTACTACTGTCCTAATTACCTGCAGCACAATAGCCATTTTTTTCCCCACTGTCCTAAACTAACCATTATTGTTTTTCCCATTGTCCCACTATTAAACTGTTTGGTTTCTACTCACAATCGTTCCTACTGTCCCACTCTAGATATGGTTATTTTGCACACTTGTCAACACTAACCACTTATTTTGCACGTTTTCCAACAATAATCACAAATCACTATTCTTTTACTCACTTTCCAGCACCAACTACAGTTCCTCTACTCACTTTCTAGCACTAGCCACTGTTCTTTTACTCGCTTTCCAATTCCACCGCTAACCATTGCTCTTTTACACACTTTCCAACACTAAGCATGGTTATTTTACACACTTTCCAACACAAATCCCTATTTTTTACTCACTTTTCAACGCCGACTATTTTTCTTTTAATCACTTTCCAACATTTACACACTTCCCAACACTATTCAGAATTCTATTCTCACTTTCGAACACCAAACACTGCTCTTTTACTTGTGTTCCATGGAACCCTCCCTAATTCACCCCCTGCAAAGGCTTTTTGTTTTCAAGGAACAAACGCCCTAATGTTAAAAACTGACATTCGTCGATAACTGAGTGCATTCCTAGTGAGAAAACAATCTGGGTGTCATCTGTGTACTTTTCAATTGCTTGTGGTAAAGTGACTGCTGTATATGTCACGGCACGAATATACTAAACAATGCCAGTAACGCGGAAGAGCCCTGGGGAACGCTGCATTCCACCTTGGGAGTGGAATATGCTAGAAATCTAATCTGCACCTTTTGACTTTGTTTAGAGTGGAAGGATTTGATCAAACTTAGTGCAATAACACTGTGCAATAACACTGTGTTTGGAGTGGAAGGCTTTGATCAAACTTAGTGCAATAACACTGTGTTTGGAGTGGAAGGATTTGATCAAACTTAGTGCAATAACACTGTGCAATAACACTGTGTTTGGAGTGGAAGGCTTTGATCAAACTTAGTGCAATAACACTGTGTTTGGAGTGGAAGGATTTGATCAACGTTAGTGCAATAACACTGTGCAATAACACTGTGTTTGGAGTGGAAGGATTTGATCAAACTTAATGCAATAACACTGTGTTTGGAGTGGAAGGATTTGATCAAAGTTAGTGCAATAACACTGTGCAATAACACTGTGTTTCGAGTGAAAGGATTTTATCAACCTTAGTGCAATAACACTGTTCACTCCTGCCTTTCTTTTAGTCTCTTTTTTTGTAATCCTTTTTCCTGAGTTTGAAATAAACAATAAACAAAGTTGTGCAACATATATGTAGGTAGTCATGACCGACAAATAATATATCTTAATCTTTGTATGGAGCGGATACAAATGTTTACACGCAGTCTATTGTTTGATGGCCTCCCCTGGATTTGTAAACGTGTTCCTCCGCCTTTGCACAAAGGTCCATGCCTTTTGTCCATTCCCTTAGAGAGGGAGCCTTATCTACTCGCCAATGCCAGGCAATGTCTGTTTTTGCTATCAGCGCCACCACTGTGAAGGATCTTGCACTCCTAGGTGCCCCCCAATTCATCCATCAAGCCCAGGAGTGCAATCCGTAGATCTGGTATGTTTGTTCTGCCCACTGTGTTGAAAAAAGTGCGATGTATTTGAGACCAATAACCTTGTATGACAATGCAGTCCCCCATATATGGAAGAAAGTGCTCAGCTCCTCTATACACTAAGGCAGTGGGTGTCCAGTCTGTTGTTCATCTTACTGAGACTGGTAGGGCTGCTGTAAACCCAATGTAGATATTTCATTTGAATGAGTCGAAGCTACATAGATACAGCAGGGCTCGGGCCACCTTCACTTCAGCCCAGTCTGTGTCCTCTAAGAGACCGAGATCCTGTACCCGCCTTTCACGTAATTACACGTACTATCACTAGTGTCCGGTACAGTCTAGAAGTACCCTTCTTCATGAGTTCCACCATTGTTAGTTTAGACTCTAGGGGGCTGCATTCTTGAAGGGCGACTAGATCTGTGGCTTGGACATCCAGAGCGTGTGGTAGCTGTAAATAGCTATAGAATTGTGTCTTATGCATATCACAGGTTTCCATTAAATATCAATCAGGGAATTGTCAAACGCGCTACTCACCCGTGAGGGTCTCATGGCGCTGGGGGAGGGGGGGGGCGGGGTGTAAGCAGCTCCGGTCAGTCGAAGAGCCAGGTCTTGAGGGTCTTCCTGAAGATGTGCAGAGAAAGGTTTAATGTGATCAGTTACCCATTTGTAACATGCAGCTTCTGCAGCCAGAACCCTGCCCCACCCAATCCATCTAAAGCGCCTGGATTCCCTAGTATTGCAGCTGATTTTGTAACCAAGTGTGAGTAAATGGTTCAAAGCGTACACAGAGTTGGCACCAAGCCTAGTTTCTATCAGGCCTAATAAGAGGCACTCTTTGGCAAAATTCAGACCAAGTAGTGTTTCGGCTTTTTTCTTTTCTTTAGGGATACTTCAACGCGACTAAACTTGATGCCTACAGATTTAACAGTGTCACCACTTTAGATTCAAGAATCCACCATTTTGCACACTCATTCTTGCCTTTTCTTTTCCTTAGAGTCTTTATATGTGCTTCAAATAAATTCTCATCCAGACAATTCTGCAATTACTTGGTTGCCATGGCAAGCTATTATTACCGTTGCAATGAGAATGTTTTGGGATGAGGAAGTTCGTAATTTTTATGGGGCGATTGGTTTTGCCATGCCGGCTAGAAACGCTTCTAAGACCGTTCATCAAGGCGCATCAATTGGCCATACAGCCTAGTAGGAGGTCTAATGCCCCAGTCCAGATTTCGAGACCTCCTCTGGAAACAGGACTGCACCTAGAAATGGATAATAATATTCCATTTAACATCAAATAGTGGGTCAGTTGTTGGAGTAAAGCAAGAATATTTTTAATTGTTCCGGATCTGGTAAAAAAAACCTCGAAAAATAATAACAAACACTTTCATAAATGTATGCTCTCATTTGTTATTCCTTTTATTTTATAAACAATGGGCCTGATTCACAGAACTAACTTACTGCAAAAACGTAAAGTTAGTACTTTTTGGTATTCACAGAATACACTTACTCATTTTGGTATTCACAGAATGAACTTACTCATTTCGGTATTCACAGAAGTTAGTAGTCCTAACTTTAGGACTCCTAAATGCCTTCTGTGAATACCGAAAGTCTTAAAGTTAGGATATTTCTCAGTTTAGGAGTAGTAAAGTTAGGATTCCTAACTTTAGGACTTCCTAAATGCCTTCTGTGAATACCGAAAGTCTTAAAGTTTGGATTTTTCTCAGTTTAGGAGTAGTAAAGTTTAGGAGTCCTAACTTTACTACTCCTAAACTGAGAAAATCCTAACTTTAAGACTTTCGATATTCACAGAAGGCATTTAGGAGTCCTAAAGTTAGGACTACTAACTTCTGTGAATACCGAAATGAGTAAGTTCATTCTGTGAATACCAAAATGAGTAAGTGTATTCTGTGAATACCAAAAGTACTAACTTTACGTTTTTGACGTAAGTTAGTTCTGTGAATCAGGCCCATTGCGTTCTTCTGGAAAAAATCAAAAATATCTACAATCATCAGATTATTAGAGCACAATAATTTGATGTCAATGTAAATTGCTGATTTTTAGACATGAATGATTATCCATCGCAGACAACATTTAAAAAATGCCATATGTAACAATCTGGCCTCAATAAGCTTAAATTCATAATATTCATCTGATGCTGAACATCTGGCGGTCTTCCGAATTTCGGGTGAATACCTTGTAATGCAGAGCCCAGTACACAAATACCTGTCAGGCAAGACTGTTTAAAAATACTAACATGGCATCATTTTAGGTATAGTTTTTACTTTGCAAGAAACTTTAAATAAGTATGCATTTTTCTCAAACTTACAGATATCAACGAATGCACGAGACCGCATATATGTAGAGAGGGGCTTTGTGTAAACACGGTTGGATCTTTCAGATGTGAATATTGCAACCAAGGCTTCCGAATGAACAGAAGAGGACAGTGTGAAGGTATGCTCATTAAATCAACAAAAGGGTTGGGTAGAATGCTTGCAAAAGTCTCAGCCAATAGCAATCACACAGCCCACATTACATTCAATTTTTCCCCAATGAACAACTCAATACAGGAAGCAACCATATGCAAATCATTTTTGGTCCCACTCCGATAGGAGCAGTGTCCTGTATGAACGTGCACACACACAACCCACATAGGTTTTAAATACGAGAAGTATATGTGACCTAGATGCCAGAGCTACCAGCTATGAGAAAGGGAAACCAGCAGTGGCGTAGCAAGGGGGGGGGGCGGTCCGTCCCAGGTTGCACGAGTTTTGGGTGCAGCGCCCCCACTCTTTCATGCGGCCACCGCGGGTGGCATACGCAGAGACCACCAGCAACCCCCCCGCCCCCCACCCCCTGCTCTTCCATGCGGCCGCCGGGGGCGGCAAACGCAGTGACCGCCACGGGTGGCACAAGGGCTAGCTACGCCACGGGAAACCAGGTTCGAGTCCCGACCTTGGCTCAACATCCTGTGATTCTGGGCAATTCACCTAACCTTCCCGTGCTTAAAAAAATGTGTAATGTAATCTGGTGTTTATGTGAAGCACCCTAATGCCCATGCACCAAGTTCGTGCTATTTAAACCAGCAAAAATAAATAAATAAAATAAACCTTGTTGATCCACGTCAGTAAGCTGTATTTTGGATCCTATGGCACAAAGAGGTATTGGACCCACATCTGAGTGTACTCAACGCACTCAGAGCATGACATTTAAAAAAATTTGATAGATGGAATGCTTTCAAAAGTCTAGGCCACTGGCAATCGCTTGGGGACAATTACTACCAGAATGAAGCAGCAAGCTGGGATTTGCATGTTACTGTACATTAGTGTGTGCTCACAATTATCTGCACAATAGACTTAAGAGCTTATAATTACATTCTGACAATTTGAGGCTAGGCCCCTGAACACAAGTTTGTCTGCATTTTCCTCCCCGTGCACAAACCCCTGTTTGTGCAGGGAGTCGGAATTGCGAGTTATGTACTATTTACTGCACCCAGTAGTTACTGTGTAAGGTAAATACCTCTCTGTTCGTTAAATAGCAGTAGGTCAAACCTGCCGAACTTTAACAGAGGCAAACAATACGGAGCTTATTTTGGTGCTTTCTGCAAAAACAACAGTTGATGGACAGAATGCAGAACAATGTCATACATTCACCCCAGTACAGAGATCTGGGCCTTAATCCATCGTTTTTTTGCTCACCATGCCATTCCAGTTTGAACCCAGCCATATGCAAATCAGCCTTGACCCTGTGCCTCATGGGAACAGTCCAGCCCGAACTGCCAAGCCAGGTCCTCCCTGGACTGGAAACAAGCATCTTAGGACCGGTTTCGGGGTTTCACCCCTCTTCAGCCAGGATAGCTTGTTCCAGTGGCATGGAGAGCACAGGACCCACGTCTGGGCATACCCGTCCCACTCGGGGTGACAAATGCAAAAACAACAGTTGATGGACAGAATGCAGAACAATGTCATACATTCACCCCAGTACAGAGATCTGGGCCTAAATCCATCGTTTTTGTTGCTCACCATGCCATTCCAGTTTGAACCCAGCCATATGCAAATCAACCTTGACCCTGTGCCTCATGGGAACAGTCCAGCCCGAACTGCCAAGCCAGGTCCTCCCTGGACTGGAAACAAGCATCCTAGGACCGGTTTCGGGGTTTCACCCCTCTTCAGCCAGGATAGCTTGATTCCAGTGGCATGGAGAGCACGGGACCCACGTCTGGGCATACCCGTCCCACTCGGGGTGACAAATGCAAAAACAACAGTTGATGGACAGAATGCAGAACAATGTCATACATTCACCCCAGTACAAAGATCTGGGCCTAAATCCATCGTTTTTTTGCTCACCATGCCATTCCAGTTTGAACCCAGCCATATGCAAATCAGCCTTGACCCTGTGCCTTTCAGCACCAAAATCTGCAAGTTATGTCCCAAAAACTTGCAGTAGGTGCTATTTGCTGAACCCGATAAATTCCGGACTTAGTAGTATATTTGATCAGCTGTGATAAATAGCACCTTCAATCCTAAAAACTCGGAATAAGGCCCTTATTAGACTAACCGGTCATCCTGATGCGATTGAAGAGTTTGAGAGTTTGTGCTCATCCAATGAAGGGCTATAGTAAAGCAGAAGGCATTTAGGTAATGATGTTAGCATGAAAAGAAAAGCTATCCATCTAGATATTTTTTGCCATCACCTGTTGCCACAACACCTTTGGTGGTAATGGGGATGAGTGCGTCGAGAAATAATACATTGCTATATGAAGCACAAACACATTTCACCAGAGGCGGTAGTACAGAGAGTGCCCCTGGGGCGCAACGGGCATTTGCGCCCACTTTGCATGCCCCACAGATGCTTGCGTGGCCCCTTCTGTAATACCGATAGCGCTGGCGCACATTAAGCATCAGCACTATCTGCAGGGGGCATCCCCTCATTTGCATGGGGGTGTGCCCCATTCAAATGAGGGAATCCATTTGCCTCTTGCCTCCCGCCATATTTCAGACGCGGGCACAGAGGCAAAGAAGTCATCAGGGGGCGCACTGACATGGCAGCCCTCTGGCAGGGGAAAGGGGGTCCCATGGACCCCCCAGAGGTCCCCTTGGAGGTTGGTGCAGTCTGTGACTGCACCCGCCTACAAGGGGATCTCTAATCCCCTTTAAAAGTGCTGGTGGGTGCCGCCTGCACAGTGAAAACACGGAGCGGCTTCAAAGAAGCCACTATGTTTTTCACAGGAATATGCTGCGCCCAGGGCAGCGCGTGTTCTTGGTTGCCCTGGGGGCAGTACATTCCATGTAATAGGGCACTTTCCCTGTTTGCGCTCGGCGCACCTGTTTTAAGGTGCACCGGGCGCAAACAGGGAAAGTGCGTCCTTTACATAATAGGCCCCCTGATGTAGATTATGCTTTGGATTCTGTCAAACATTGAAAATGCTCCCATTTTGTAGTTATACTGCATAGACATTTTCTGCAGAGCAGTAGAGGCATCTGAAAGGAAATGCAGTGGTACATCATTAGTAGCACCAGAGTGTATTCTACTGTTCTTACTGATGCCAAGTGTTTACAAGCAGAATAGGGGTAGGCGTCTCTAATGTACCGCACTACTTCTGGGGTGGGGTACAGAACAGATGTGATAAAGGTCTCCCAGAATTGTGGGCGGAGCATCCATCGCTCAGCACATTTTGAACCTTCAATGTAAGCATAATTGTATAAAAACCACGTAGATCAGATATGTGTTAAATTCACTTTGGGAAGAAATGTTTAAATAGTTTTGCTAATATTTGTGAACTTCACGCTTGGCATAAATATGTAAAATTCATCCAAGTCAGATATGCATAAAGTTAACAAAGAACAAAATATTTAAATATTGAAAAATACCATATAAGACGTAAATGTGCACAATTCATACCAGGAAGAAATGTGCAGCCGCTTTCAATCCCCTGTTCCATTTTGTACACAGAACACTTCACAAGCTTCTGTGTGTTCCAAAATCACGTCCCTCTTCTCAACAGAGAGCCCTCCCTACTGCACGTGGGGGCAGATGTATCAAGGATTGCATTTGCGATTCCTTAATAGCGAATTTTAGCGAATTGCTATTAAGGAATCGCAAAATACTATGTATGTAGGAATCGCAATAATAATTGCGATTCCTTAATATTCCTTAATTGCGAATTGCAAATTGCGATTCGCAATTAAGAATACCTTCCCATTCATTCCTATGGGCGTAGAGGCCCATAGGAATGAATGGGAAGACATTCTCAATTTGCGAATCGCAATTAGAGAATCGCAAATTGAGAATGCAATTTCAAGGGTGCCAGGGTGTCCTTTTGACACCCTGTGGCACCCCTGAAATATGTATGTGTGCACATGTGGCGCACATACATGCCCTAAGGGCATGTATGTGCGCCACATGGCACTTTGAAAATGCTAAAAGTGCATTTTTCAAAGAAATAACATATTACCACCAACTTGAAGTTGGTGGTAATTTGCGATTCCTTAAGGCCAAATTGCACTTTTTGGTGCTTCTTACATTGGATTTAAGGAATCGCAATTTGCGATTCCTTAAATGCAATCGCAAAATTGGGAATCGCAAATTTTGCGATTCCTTATTTTACGAGGCAGTTTTGCCTTAATACATACCACTAAGCAAAATTGCGTTGCAAAGCCGAAATTCTGCGAATTTCGGCGTTCTGCGAACGCAATTTTGCTTGATACATCTGGCCCTAAGTCCTTCCCAACCTTTGACCATGACCAAAGAATCCCTTCCACTGTTCCCCAAGCCCCTCCCATCATCACAGAACCACAGAAAGTGGGACTGCTCATAGGACTGCTCATGGGACTGCTCATGGGACTGCTCACAGCTTGGTGATTTCATTAAGAGAGCTTAAGCCAAAACTGTGACTGCCTCACCCACCACATGTCCATTCTAATTTCTTGGCAGCAGTCCCAAAGAAAACTAGCATTGAACAGTTTTAAAGAAAATACACGGACTAATTTTTGTTTGGTGAAAACTGTTTAAATGATTTCAGAGATACCATTTTACTGCTGCTCTTAAAAGTCTTTTTAAGACGCACAGTTCCCTGCTATTTTTACAAATTCCTCCAGGGACAATTTTCATCAGAATTTCGAATCATTTCTTTACATTTATGCAGGATGTCGCGTCCTTTTCTTAAGGCTTCCATATAGTTATAAATGTGTTTCTATTGTTCACTGCATTCGTCCGGCAATCAGCAGTTGGGAATTATCCAACTTGCATAATTTGACTTGTGGAAAAAATCTGCGTGCACAGTCCAAGGTTAGGCTATCATCTATTCTGTTTATGTCCACAGTCTTAATCCATTTTGTTCTCTTCTAACCAAAGTGACTTTTTAGCTTGAATTCAATCTTCACCTTTTGCAAGGAACACTCAATCACTGTTGTTAGGTTCCTTTCACAACCAGAAATACACTTAAGTCCTTCCCAACCTTTGACCATGACCAAACAATCCCTTCCACTGTTCCCCAATCCCCTCCCATCATCACAGAACCACAGAAAGTGGGACTGCTCATAGGACTGCTCATGGGACTGCTCATGGGACTGCTCACAGCTTGGTGATTTCATTATGAGAGCTTAAGCCAAAACTGGGACTGCCTCACCCACCACATGTCCATTCTAATTTCTTGGCAGCAGTCCCAAAGAAAACTAGCATTGAACAGAGTTTTAAAGAAAATACACGGACTAATTTTTGTTTGGTGAAAACTGTTTAAATGATTTCAGAGATACCATTTTACTGCTGCTCTTAAAAGTCTTTTTAAGACGCACAGTTCCCTGCTATTTTTACAAATTCCTCCAGGGACAATTTTCATCAGAATTTCGAATCATTTCTTTACATTTATGCAGGATGTCGCGTCCTTTTCTTAAGGCTTCCTTAAATTGCGATTCCTTAAATCCAATGTAAGAAGCACCAAAAAAGGTTAGGCTATCATCTATCCTGTTTATGTCCACAGTCTTAATCCATTTTGTTCTCTTCTAACCAAAGTGACTTTTTAGCTTGAATTCAATCTTCACCTTTTTGCAAGGAACACTCAATCACTGTTGTTAGGTTCCTTTCACAACCAGAAATACACTTAGGGCCATATGCATGAACACATTTTCCCATAGAAACAGAATGAGTAAAACCCTTTGATACATGTGGCCCTTAGGCCCCGATTACAAGTAGATCTGGGTGGTGTCTCCAGGTAGAATACCACTCCCCCCAGTTATAGCTGGCTCGATGCTCCTGCACTTGGATTTCCCTGGTGACAGAAAACACCAGGTCGGAATTTACTGGCCGGAAGATCTGGCAAGTAGAAAAAAATGCAGAACTGTCCCAGGCTGTGCCCGACCCCCTCCAAGGCATGAGGGAAACAAGGAACGTACTCCCTTGCCTGGCACCAGTGTCCACTGCCTCCTGACTCCCTTCCCACCCATGGCCTGCAAAGGCTCCCCACCCCTGCTTCTGTATATATCCTGTTCATAGCAAGTGGTAAATAGTGGTGGCTCCTCCGCTAAGGCGGAGGAGCATCGCCCCACTGCTTCAGCTGCAAGCTGAATACAAAAAATAAAATGATAATAACGTTTGTTATTATCATTTTATTTTTTGCTTGCAGCTTGCAGCTGAAGCTAGGTGTGCGGGGCTCACTCCCCTCACCTCACAGGGGGCGGAGTGGTGGCAGCACCTAAAGTGCGCATGACGCTTTGGTCGGCCGTCTCGGGCCGGCCAAAGCGTCATGCGCACTTTGCATGTTCTCCACCCAGGCTGCATTGCAGCCTGAGTGGAGAACATGCACAGCCTGCCAGCCCCTGTCTGAGCGCCGAACCATGGCGCTCAGACTAATCACAGCGCTGCTAATGCAGCATTGTGATTGGCCAAGGGATTCTGGGAGGCTGTGTGCTTCCTGCCATGCAGAGAGGAGGACGCAGAAAGAAGAGGTGACGGTCGGTGGTAAAAAGGTAAGTCCTTTTTTAAAAATTATTTCCCCCCCTCCTTCTGTCCCCCCGCCCCCCCGCCCACCACCCCTGGTTGGTAGCAGCTGCTACTGGTGGTAAATGAGATCTGATTCGTCCCCTGAATGGGGACTCCACATGTGGATTTGGATCCAGTAATTCAGGGTCTGCATGTCTGTCATTCCACAAACAAAAAACTCTGAAAAGCCAGAATTAGTTGAGGAAATATGGCTGTAAATGTACATACTAGCCCCCTGGTATCCCATCACCTAAATCCATCTCAGGCTTAATTAGGGCCTTAAAGTTAAAATTGACCCTGAAGCTGCACCCTTTGGTAGCTCCATTTTTTATGCCAATAAATTGCCTTGCACCTTCCAGAGTTTTTGTTGCATATACATCTCACAGATTGCGGGTGAGGCTGGAGCTAGCATCCTTGTACACTAAGACCTTGACCTCGGTCACAGGCCTGCACTCTCCCCGGCAGCTCCACTCGCTCCGTTGTCGCCACTGAGCCCCCAGCCTGGGTGTTCGAGGCTGCTCTCTGCCTGCTCCTCTGTCCGCCTGCCGCATCGCAGTATTTGTTTGGTAATTGACCCCTGATTGTACTGTTTCTTTTTTCACTTGTGCCCATTGCTGTACATCTTTTTTTCCCTCCCTGTGCATTGTTGTGCTCTCTGCCCGCTCCTTTGCCGCCTGCCGCATCGCGGTATTTGTTTGGTAATTGACCCCTGATTGTACTGTTTTCTTTTTTTCACTTGTGCCCATTGCTGTACATCTTTATTTCCCTTCTTGTGCATTGTTGTGTTTTTGCTCCTCACTCACCTTGTGCTTTCACTGTACCCCTCTCCCTCCCCTCGCCGTTCCCTTCTCCCTGATTCCCGCTGCGCTGACCCTCGGCCCCTCCCCCCTGCCCTCGCCCGTTTCCCGCCTCCCAGCTGAGCGTCCCTCCCCTCCCCTACATAATGCAGACCGCTGCGGGGGAGCACGTGTAAGACCTTGACCTCGGTCACAAGCCTGCACTCTCCCCGGCAGCTCCACTCGCTCCGTCGCCGCCGCTGAGCCCCCAGCCTGGGTGTTTGAGGCTGCTCTCTGCCCGCTCCTCTGTCCGCCTGCCGCATCGCGGTATCTGTTTGGTAATTGACCCCTGATTGTACTGTTTCTTTTTTCACTTGTGCCCATTGCTGTACATCTTTTTTTCCCTCCCTGTGCATTGTTGTGCTCTCTCCCCGCTCCTTTGTCCGCCTGCCGCATCACGGTATTTGTTTGGTAATTGACCCCTGATTGTACTGTTTTCTTTTTTTCACTTGTGCCCATTGCTGTACATCTTTATTTCCCTTCTTGTGCATTGTTGTGTTTTTGCTCCTCACTCACCTTGTGCTTTCACTGTACCCCTCTCCCTCCCCTCGCCGTTCCTTTCTCCCTGATTCCCGCCGCGCTGACCCTCGGCCCTCTCCCCCCTGCCCTCGCCCGTTTCCCGCCTCCCAGCTGAGCGTCCCTCCCCTACATAATGCAGACTGCTGCGGGGGAGCACGTGTAAGACCTTGACCTCAGTCACAGGCCTGCTCTCTCCCCGGCAGCTCCACTCGCTCCGTTGCTGCCGCTGAGCCCCCAGCCTGGGTGTTCGAGGCTGCTCTCTGCTCGCTCCTCTGTCCGCCTGCCGCATCGCGGTATTTGTTTGGTAATTGACCCCTGATTGTACTGTTTCTTTTTTCACTTGTGCCCATTGCTGTACATCTTTTTTTCCCTCCCTGTGCATTGTTGTGCTCTCTGCCCTCTCCTTTGTCCGCCTGCCGCATCGCGGTATTTCTTTGGTAATTGACCCCTGATTGTACTGTTTTCTTTTTTTCACTTGTGCCCATTGCTGTACATCTTTATTTCCCTTCTTGTGCATTGTTGTGTTTTTGCTTCTCACTCACCTTGTGCTTTCACTGTACCCCTCTCCCTCCCCTCGCCGTTCCCTTCTCCCTGATTCCTGCCGCACTGAACCTCGGCCCCTCCCCCCTGCCCTCGCCCATTTCCCGCCTCCCAGCTGAGCGTCCCTCCCCTCCCCTACATAATGCAGACCGCTGCGTGGTCGCGCCGAAGGCGCACCTAAGGCAAGCCCGTCTGCGCCCGTCTGTGACCTGACCGCGGCCAGCACCAAGAACCCTGGCCCTCCCAGGCCACGCCGCTACAACTCCGCCGCCCTCCACGCACTCAATCCCGGAAGACGAACCGACTGCGAAAGATCCTCGCCGAACACCACCCACGGGCAGTTCTCGTGCAGACCCTGCCGTAGATCCTTCACCATCGACAAAGCCCCCACCACCGCCGATGGCCCGCCCGATGCACACACCGCCAAAACCCTGACATGCATCCTCCTCAACGTACGCTCCCTGCACCGACACGCCGTCGAGATCTGGGACCTGATCGACACCCTCTCGCCCGACGTTGCCTTCTTCACGGAAACTTGGACCAACAGCACCCCCGGCCCCGACATAGCCACCGCCATCCCCGACGGTTGCAAGATCCAGAGAAAGGACCGCCCCCACCGCCCAGGAGGAGGACTCGCCATCGCGCACAAGACCCACCTCCGACTCTCCACCTCCAGCACAAGTGACCCCCATTCCAACACAGAACACCTCCACTTCCAGATCCAGACAAGCCCCAGGACCACTCTACGTGGCACCCTCATCTACAGACCACCGGGACCTCGCACCCAGTCCACGACCACCATCGCCGAGCTAGCCGCACCCCACGCCATCACCTCCACAGACTACATTCTACTCGGAGACCTCAACTTCCACCTCGACAACAGCAACGACCCCGACTCCACCATACTCCTCGAGAACCTCGCCAACCTCGGACTAAAACAGCTGGTCAACACGCCCAAGCACAGAGCTGGCCACACCCTCGACCCCATCTTCGCAGGAGGAACCAACATCCGATTCAGCCACACCTCCCGGCCCCATTGGACGGACCACCACTGCGTCCACTTCACCTTCAACACCACCACCGCACCCGCGCCCGCCCCGCGCCCACCACAAAGGAACTGGAGCAAGGTCACAGAGGAACAGCTCAACAGCACCCTCCTCCAAGGCCCCCCCAGCGCCACGACCGACACCAACTACGCAGCCAAAGAATTTCACCGCTGGATCTCCTGCTGCGCCGACAAGCTTGCACCCTTCCGCCACCCCGCCAAACAACACCCTCTGAAGGCCGCCTGGTTCACCACAGAACTCCATGAAGCCAGGCACTCCTGCAGACGCATAGAGAAAACCTGGCGAAACCAGAAAACCACGGAAGCACGGAACAACCACAGGAGCGCCCTGAAGGAATACCACCATCTCATAAGAGACACCAAACGGACCTTCGTAAGAGACAAAGTCCAGGCCAACGCGGCCAACGCCAAGGAACTGTTCAATGTCATACAGCAGCTCACCAAACCCCCCAGTGAAGCCACGGGTGTCACACCCTCCCAGGAACTCTGCGACAAGCTCAGCTCCTACTTTCATCTTAAGATCCAGGCCCTCTACGACAACTTCAGCGAACAGATGCCGGGCACCACCACCCGCCCCGACACTGCAGACAAGCCAACCGTCACGACCTGGAATCCCGCCACCATCGAACACATCACCACGACCATAAAGAAAACCCACTCAGGGGCCCCTACGGACCCCTGCCCAGCGCACATATTCCACAGGGCCGCCGCCGCCATCGCACCCGAACTAGGAAGGACCATCAACGCCTCCTTCAAATCCGGCATCTTCCCAGATGACTGGAAGCGGGTGGAGGTTAAACCCCTCCTCAAGAAGCCAACGGCCGACCCAACAGACCTGAAAAACTACCGGCCCATCTCTCTCCTCCCCTTTGCGGCCAAAGTCACCGAGAGACTCGTAAACGCCCAGCTGACCACCTTCATCGAAGAGAACTCCATCCTTGACGCCTCACATTCTGGATTTCACAGCAACCACAGCACCGAGCCCGCCCTCCTCGCCGCCACGGAAGACATCCGCATTCTATTCGACCAGGGACACACCGCGGCCCTCATCCTCCTAGACCTCTCCGCAGCCTTCGACACCGTCTCTCATCGCACGCTCACAGCCAGACTTCACGACGCGGGAATACAAGGAGCCGCCCTCGACTGGATCCAAACCTTTCTCTCCGGCAGGACCCAGAGGATCAGACTCCCTCCCTTCCTTTCCGAACCCACTGACATCAACTGCGGAGTACCCCAAGGATCGTCGCTCAGCCCGACGCTTTTCAACATCTACATGGCCCCCCTCGCCGCCATCGTCAGACAGCATGGGCTCAGCATAGTATCCTACGCCGACGACACCCAGCTTATCCTCTCGCTCACAAAGAACCCCGAAGTCACCAGACTCTGCTTCCACGAAGGAATGAAGGACGTCGCAGCTTGGATGAAAGACAGTTGCCTGAAGCTCAACTCCAGAGAAAACCGAGGTCCTCATCCTCGGCCCCTCCACCTCCGCCTGGGACAACACCTGGTGGCCCTCCGCCCTCGGGAAGCCACCCACCCCTACAGACCACGCACGAAACCTCGGCATAATCCTCAACTCCTCCCTCTCCATGAACCGCCAGATCAACGCCGTCGCCTCGGCCAGTTTCAACTGCCTGCGCATCCTCCGCAAGACTTTCAAATGGATCCCTTCCGACTGCAGAAGGACCGTCACCCACGCACTCATCACCAGCAGACTGGACTACGGCAACACCCTATACGCCGGAATCAACAGAACTCTTCTACACAGACTCCAGACCATCCAGAACGCCGCAGCCAGACTCGTCCTCGGAACACCACGTCACGAGCACATGACCCAACACCTACGAGACCTCCACTGGCTCCCGTCGAGAAGAGGGTCACCTTCAAGCTCCTCATCCACACCTACAAATCCCTCAACAACATCAGACCCAAATACCTCAAGGAGAGAGTCTCCTTCTACGTACCCAAGAGGAACCTCTGCTCCGCTGACCTTGCCCTAGCAGAGGTCCCTCACATCCGCAGACACAGAGCAGGCGGGAGAGCTTTCTCCTACATCGCAACCAAGACCTGGAACGAGCTCCCGGTGAACATCAGACGCTCCCCTACCCTGCACACGTTCAGGAAGGACCTCAAGACCTGGCTCTTCGACTGATCCGGAGCTGCCCCCCCCCCCAGCGCCTTGAGACCCTCACGGGTGAGTAGCACGCTTTATAAACCCCTGATTGATTGATTGATTGATTAATTGATTGAATACAAGCAGACAGACACAAAAAACAGAGATAGTTGTCCAAATTCTGCGACCTGCTTGCTGATTGAACGGGCTACAGTGCTATCAGTGGCGTATCAAAGGCCCCCGCAGCCCCAGCAGTGCGGGGGCACCGAGCTCCTGGGGGCCCCCTCAGCACAGTACACTGGCCTGCGAGCTTCCCAGTAAGTCCGGAAGGGGCCCCCACCTTCCACTTCGCAGGGAGGCCCCCTCAAGTTTCGTTACGCCACTGACTGCTATTATATAACTTTCACTGTCTACCAGTTCATGGTACTCTTTATAGCTCTTCACCCATCTATGGAGCTAGACCAACATTTTTAAAGTGAAACTACTATCTCAACGGGCTCAGAATCTTAATACAAGAATATTTTCTGTAAAGTGCTTTGCTGATCATTTGCGCTCAATGAGTGTTTTGTTTCATCATACTTGCTAATTACATAATTCCTGTTTGATACCTGATGCTTGGTTGCCACACCATATCCTCTGCATTAGTCAAGCCAAGTCGAAGGGTATGCTCCACGGGTGACATCAATTTATTTGCTTAAGGAAAGACTCAGTGGTTACATATGCTTGCTCTTTACATCAATGCAAATATCAAGGACCCCCTGCAATGGCTCTAGTACTCCTAGGGCAGGGCAATAATATAATTGTAAGCAAAATCCCTAGGCAGTCATACGGTTCAATTAGTTTAACAACTCATCATACCAACAACATCATGATATTAAGAACTCAGTGTGAAGATCCATCTTATAGCCACCTTTTCATTATGTATATATGTATAAATTAATGTTGCATCTTATCTTTTTCAAACTATATTGGTTCTTTGTGATTTTTGTGATTTTGGTTACATTGAAATCATGTTGTACTGTATTTATGTTTTGTTTAATGCCCTTTTAAAAATAAGTCTAATAAAATTCAGATATGTTTTAATATAGCTACACTGTATCCACACTGAGTTCTTAATATCATGATGTTGTTGGTATGATGAGTTGTTAAAGTAATTGAACCGTATGACTGCCTAGGGATTTTGCTTACAATTATGCTCTTTACATCAATACATCTGGTCACAAATTATTGGGTCTCCAGACTGGCGAAGAGGAAGAGTTTGAAAGCTTTGTTCCAGCAGATGGGGTTTTGGAGGGATCCCATTTAGAGTAGAGTCTATTTCTGAGTCTTGAGGCCTGCCTAGAAAAGTCTCTACCTGAGCTGGCAACATACTTTCTATCTCACGCCCATGACAATGGTTACATTATGATTACTTGATAGTTGCACTAGTGCAAGTGGGTGTAGTGTCCTTTTAAACTGGTTATGCAGAAGTTACAAATCTGGCAGAAGTTATGATTTTTAAAAGTTTTTTTTATTTATTTTGGCGAAAGAGCTTATATGTTCGCAGGATACAGAACACAAAAGACTATAATGTTTAAAAATGGGCACATAAATATACAAATGTGTTAAGCACATCCTATAAACTCAACATATGGGGGTGTGGCCGCGTCAACCAACAGGGTGGCCGATAGTTAATGCTGCTCATAAGGCCCTGCCAACATCTGTGGTCATCCTGCCTGACCTCACCTTCTCTCTTTCCCCTCCCCGTGTGTGTAGGGCTGCAGGGGTCTCTGGAGATGGGCAACTGGCGATTTGGGCGACACTGGGCTGTGCGGGGGCCCTAACAAGAACTCCTGGTCGCCGCCGCTCATCTCTAAGATGGTGGTCCATGCAGGGATCACACCAGCTGCGGCGCTGCTGTGACCACAATCCAGCATCCAGTACTATGGGAGGTCTTTGGGATGCAGATTGGAGCCTGGAGGTGGGTGTGACTGCACTGCAGCGGTGCAGAGAGCAGCCATCTGCAAGACTCTTGTGATACCAGTGTGGGGGCTAGTGGGGCCGCCCGGGCCTGAGGTGATCCATGTAATGGCAAACACTGCTATTAGGGGTTCTGGATGCCTGGGGCTCAGCTTGGCCTCAGCGGGGGGCACCTGTTTAGCTTAGGCCCCTCCTGCTGCAGGGGAGCACCTGGAGTGAGACTGGGGGATGGGGGACCCTCCTGCATCCCACATTTTTCACCCCTCCGCCTGTCCACTGAATTGTTGAGACCCACCGCAGCTGGAGCAGCACCGGGCTTGGGTCAGACATGGCCCCCTGCTGTTAGCTGCCCACTGTGTCAGTGAGCACTGTGCCTCGGGCCTAGTGGTGGGGGCTGCCCTGAACTGTTGGTCGGGGGCTACAGCACCTCCTGCTTCCCTGCCTGGACTGTAGGTGTAGGGGGGTTGCTAGCTGGATGCCAAGGCCGAGCCTGTTCTGGCTAGTGTAGTGGATGCTCCCTCTGGACACTGCCTGGATTGCTTTCCCCCCAATGGGACATCACACTGGTGTCTCTCAGGGGTCCGCCCGGCTTGTGGGGGCTGGCAGAAGTGGCGCTGCTGAGGCCTTAAGACCCCTGCCTGGCGACAAGCTTGTTTGCTCCCCCCTGGTATGCACATAGCTAGCTACTGAATGTCCTTGTGGAGTTTCTGCTGCTTGTGCTGCCCTTCAGGGTAAGCGGGCCACGGGTGGCGGAGTGAAGCCCACCTTTCCTCCATCTCGGGTGTCTTGGTGGAGATGGGTCATGATACGCTGCCCCCCCGGCCAGATGAAGATCAACCAATTTGCTAAGCCTGCGTACCCGTTCACTCAGACCTCGCCACTATCCTTCAGGCGAACCAGGATTCAAAAGAGGCAGTTGAGACTAAGATGGATAAGATGCGAATTGATGTTTGGCTATTGCGCCAGGACCTCCAGAATGTTGCTGGCCATGTGACGGAGGCGGAGACCAGGGTGTCCATGGTGCAGAATGAGTTGGTCATCATTAAAAGTCCAGGTCTCTAAACAGCTTTAGAAAATGGCAGTGCTCGAGGACCTGGCTGTGAATACCAAAAATCATTCGCGGTCAAACAATGTCTGGTTTGTTGGGTTCGAGGAGGGCATGGAGACCTCTGATGTGGAGTGGTTCCTGGAGAAGTTGCTGCGATCTTGGGTCCCTGCCGACAGGGTTTTCGCCCTGGTTTGTGGTGGAAAGGGCACATATGTCTTTGGCCCATCGGTCCCCCTGATAGCGTGAATTCTCAACCATCGCAACAGAGATGCTATCCTCCGGGAGGCACACTTCGACCTTTACTTTCAAAACCAGCGGACTATGGTCTTCCCTGACCATACCCACGCAGTTCAAACACTAACAAAGTATGTAATGGGGATAGATCATACAGTTATTTGTACCATAATGAAACATTGATTAATCACTGGGATGTGAGTATGATCTACATTAAACATTTTATTTGCTTCGTTATGGTGTAGTAATTCTTGCTCATTAAGTATCCGGAGTGTATGTTCAAAGTAGACGAAAAAGAAAAGAGGATTAAAAGAAATCACCCAAAATCTCAGCACAAAAGTGGCAACTAAAACACAATCAATATTGTCTTCAGTATTCCTTCAGTATTAAATAGGAAGTGGCTGCACTCCTTATTTAATGCGCAATCCACATAGGAGGTAGTTCTTGAATGGTGGCACATTGGTGGGCAATCCTGCCCTGAACCTTTTGATTATGTGTCCATATAATTATTCAATTTTTGAAGATTGGCTTACTCCACCAATGGGAATTGTCGACGTGTTTTGGCCCCACTTTAATTAAGCTTCTTCAGGACTTGGGAAGATTGAAGTACCTATTAATCAAATGGTATATACATCAAATAAAATCTCTATTGGTGCTTTTTGGTGAACTTGCGACATATGTAAAAAAAAACAGGTCTAAGCACTTTTATGTGTAGTCCATGCCGAGGCAATCTTAAAAGTCACCTAAATCTCCTCATGCCATTTATGTGGCCTAAACCAAGAATCCAGGCCTAATTGATCACCACCGGTGTACATGCCAACTCTTGAAGTGCAACCGTTTGTATAGTTCCCATCAGAACATAAATTAATCTTGTTGGACCATGCTTGATTGCTGGTGCCAAGATATCAACAAACATAAATATAAAAAGGAAAATAAAAATGAGAAGAGGATGAATTCCTTATTTCCCCAAAATTTGCACATTGTTGTAATTACTACAGATGACACAACATGTGTGGAAACCAAATGTCTCCATAGCACCCAGTATTATCCTTCTACAACGGGTGCGTGTGCCTCATGCGTACTGAGCTGGGGGGCGCTGCCACAGGTACTGTGAAGATAAGAGATACGTGTTTCACTGTCCACACAACAATTAACAACAATATGATGCATCTGTGTGCTTTCCCCTGCGCTGGTGCACAATTGGCTGCCATGCGCCAGCATAGGCACCCTTGTTGCAACGGTGTCTGCGTTGCGGGGATGATTGTTTTTGTGCAGGAAGGGACACTTTCCCTTCACAAAAACAATCATTGATGGCATTTTCCTCTTTTGAGATGTTATCAGTGATGTCATGAGTGATGTCACTGACCTTGTCATGAGTGATGTAATATGTGAGGTCATACGTATTGCATTGCTGGGATGTGAGTTATAGGTAGCTCAGCTAACTATAACTTTTGAATTTCACTGGTTTTGTACGAGTGAAATCTGAGCCTAACTATAACGTCCCTGTCAATTTCGTTTTTGTCAGTGAATTTCTAAGGTTTTTTAAATTCTATTTACTAATGATAACGTCCCTGTAACCTTTGGTTTTTCAAGTGAATTTCTAAGGTTTTTTAAATGTATTGAATAACTGTAACCACTAACCTTTGATAGTGAGGGTGTGAGTGAGTGCATGAGTGTCTCAGTAGGTCTGTGAGTGGGTGTGTGAGTCTGTGAGTGAGTGCACAAGTCTCTGAGTGGGTCTGTGAGTGAGTGCATGAGTCTCTGAGTGGGTCTGTGAGTGAGTGCATGAGTCTCTCAGTGGATCTGTGAGTGAGTATGTGAGTCTCTGATTGTATCCGTGAATGGGTGTGTGAGCCTGAGGGGGTCTTGGAATGGGTGCGTGAGTGTCTGAGTGGGACTCTGAGTGGGTGCATGAGTCTCTCAGTGGGTTTGTAACTGGGTATATGAGTGTCTCATTGGGTCTGAGTGGGTGCGTGAGTTTCTTATCGGGTCTGTGAGTGGGTGTGTGAGTCTCTGAGTACTCTCTGTTTCGCCCTCTTCTGCTTTGTTTTGCTTTTCCTGCTTCTTTTTCTGCCCTCCGTTCTGCCTTTGCTGCACATTTTTCTACCCTCTGTTTTACCCTCTTCTGCTCTGTTTTGCCTTTCCTGCTCATTTTTCTACCCTCTGTATTGCATTTTTTGCTGGTTTTCTGTTCTCTGTTTTGCCTTTTCTGCTCATTTTCCTGCCCTCTGTTTTTCCGTTTCTTTTCTTTTTTCTGCCCTCTGTTTTGCCTTTTCTGCCTTCTGTTTTGCTTTTTTCTGCTTGTCTCTCTGCCAGTGTTTTTTGTGTTTATTTTCTCCTTCTATAATGGGGAGGGGGGCTGCTGTAATTTCAATGGGGGAGGTGGGTCGCACGGCCCCCCTCTCCAGGCCAATTTCCCAATTTTGGCCCTGAGACCGCATTCCCTGGTGCCCGGCCTTATTTCAATGGGGGAGGGGAGCCCCCATCCCCGGGCCAATTTCGGACCCGGAGACCTCATCCCATGGGGCCCACCCTTAAAATGCTGGGTCCCCTGGAGCCTGCCCTGGGCACTCAGTCACCACTGTTGGGGACTGTGGGGGAGCCGGGATGCCCCTGCGGTCCCTGCCGGCTCACCGCCTTCTGTGGGAGCCGGCATTGCTCTTACACACAGGGAGCTGCTAAACAGGCAGCTTCCTGTGTGTGAAAGCAATCCTTTCATCTGTTTCCCTGTCCGCATGACAGCGGGAAGTAAAACAGTCAAAAACTCCACTCTCAGCAAGCGGGAGTGGTTTCACAGCTCTTGCTTGCTGGGAGCGGAGTTTGTGTTTGCTCTGACTTGACGGGAGCTGTCAAAGCTCCCGCCAAGTCAGAACAACAGCTATGTCCTGGGGGAGTTACAAAGAAAGGGTAAACCCAAATAAGCCACTGGGACCTGGCTATGAAACAGTACAGTGAAGAATTGGTCCCAGTAGAGCAATTCTTAGGAACACACAGAGTTAAAACACATTAGACACGGGGGAGAAAAGCAAAGGGGGAAAGGTCGTGTGCATCAAGTGAGGGTTGGAAAAGTGTAAAGGAAAGGTAGTGACATTATATTCATCACATGATTATTTTCAATGGCGATGGCTAACTTAAGCCGCACAGTTAAATGATGAAAAATGCATTGCCATGGTTAGGAGTACATTATCACAGTGAGAAAGCACTGTTGATCAAACTGGCATATGACAATAACGTAGTCGATGTTTCGACCCCCAAAAAACAAGGTAGGCTTCTTAGATCCTTACGACGGGGTCTTCCTCAGGACTGAAAAAGGGGGCACCATAAGCCACCCTTGACTGGAGGTGGTAATGTTGTAGTTGGGCCCGTAGGCTCCAAAGGGCGGAGAGCGGATTGATGGCACTTGATTATAATGGTAGGGGGTATATCCCTTGTGATCAACCATTGGGACAGGAGAATGGTATTGCCAAATTACCATAGACTACAAGGTTCCATTTACGTTGTAGAATAAATCTAAAATGTTCGTACTCAGTCACGACTTCGAAAAGCTCACCGGGTGCTCACAGTCTACACTCTTCAAAGTGCATCAGTCTCTGTCATCATGTGATGAATATAATGTCACTACCTTTCCTTTACACTTTTCCAACCCTCACTTGATGCACCCTACCTTTCCCCCTTTGCTTTTCTCCCCCATGCGTGGGGCACTTGTTTTGTACAGCCTTCTGAATCTTTTGCTGATTTATAAGCATTCAAAATGTTCAATGTGATTAAATAACATTGAGCAAGAAATTTACATTGTATTAGTGTATTCTTGTCTAATGTGTTTTAACTCTGTGTGTTCCTAAGAATTGCTCTACTGGGACCAATTCTTCACTGTAATGTCCTGGGGGAGTGCACCCTTGGACATAGCAGGAGCTGGCCCTGGGTGGTGGCGATACCCAGGGCCAAATACGACTCCAGGATGGGGGGTCGTATGGCCCCCCTCCTTTGCTGTTCAGGGGCCGGCCCCAGGGAGGTGGTCCTTGGGGCCATATATGACCCAGGAGGGGGGCAGCACATTATTTTTGCGCCGGGAAGGTTGTGGTCCCCAGGGCATGGGGATCTGTGAACCCTCCCCCCCCCCCGATTTCTTGGTCCAGGGAGGTGGTGGTCCCAGGGGCCCCGGGGGGTCCACACAGCCCCCCAACACAATTTTTGTTAATTAAGGCCCGGGAAGGTTGTGGTCCTTGGGGCATCAATAAGCCCCAGGAGTGAAGGCCCGTGCGCCCTCCACTTTCATTAAAATGCTCGAGACCTGGCCCACCTGGGGGCCGATTAGTAACGAAGCGCAGGAATTTGTGCTTCGTTTTTTAAAAAACATTTTCTGCAGGATCCACAGATCCTGCCGAAAATTGTAAAGAAATACTTTTTTGGGCCCTGCAGGGTCCCTGCGCCCCACTCCAACGCGCCCCCCCCTCCCCACCCCCCAAGAGGGCTGGTGCTAATCACTGGCGGAGCCAGTCTGTTAGGTGCCCTGGTCCAAGGAAGGAAATGCCTCCCCTTAGCTGCTGTTTGAACAGTGAAATACAGCAGTAATCAGAATCTGGCTGGCCCCTTGGGCCCCTGTGCCACTGCACTTGCTGCACCAAAGGAAGCTACTCCTCTGGCGCTAATGAATACATTAAATACTGCCGAGCAGTAATGCCAGTGTTCAAGCAATCATTTCAGCAGAGCCACATTTTATTGACTCCAGTAATTCCTACACAATGAGAGCCACAACCTTCTGCTGACATGCTGCTTTGGCTTTCCCATTCATAGGCCCCCTACAAACAGAAGGGAAAGGATACACCACCAGTGAGTAAAAATGTAATGCAATGTAATGTGCTTACTCCTACATTTGGGGAATCTTACCAATACGGAAAAGAGGAACACACAGTGCCATGGTTCATAAAGTTCTGGTGCTAATGTTTACCAGTAATAGAAGATTCAATCGACTGTTCTGCCCTTTTCACCCTACCAGAGGACACTGCCCTTGCTTGCCCCTCTGATTAGCTGGGCCGGTCCCAGGAGGCCCCTTTGGGTGCTGGTCTTGTTATGATTAAAAACCTTAATCATAGCCTTGGCAGGAACCGCGTCGCAGAAAACAGAGGCCTGGGGGTGAAAAACATTCGTGCTAACTCCTCTCGAGTGAGTGCAAGGCCGTGTCCGCCAAGCTGCATTGTCATGTAATCTTGCTACATATAGCCACTCACACCTGCCTTGGTCATGTGTCCCGAGTAAGATTTAGCCTAAATAAAACTTACATTTATAAGCTGCAAGCAGCATTGCGCCGATTTTACATCCTCGGGCCGGCAGACACATAAAAGCCCAGAATAACAAAGGAGGGATATGCGTGGCCTTTGTGCAGGCCAGCAGGGGGCGGCAACAGACCTGCGTGCAGACGCGGAGATTATTTATTATTGTAATAATATTTATTGAGGCTTTCTAGGGCAAGCTAGGTGTCTTCGTGCACAAAGATGTGAGGGTGGGGAGTCAGGTGGAAGGAAGAGCTAGACAGAGTGGTAAAGAAAGTGAGAGAGGCCGTGACAAAAAAGTAGAGGAGAGAGATGAGGGTTTGATAAAAGGCTGGATATAGGGAGAATGGGTGGAGAAAATGGCGGTGAGTTACTAGGCCCATTGAAAAATCTTACCTCGACAATCATCTTCTTTATACACCCCAGGGCCGACGGCCCGAAATACACTGGTCCATCGCTGTTTGGCTGTAATGGAGTGCATGCAGGGTTTGTGAAAACTACAGTGCCACATCTCCAGTCCCCACCCAGTCAATCCAAGCACTACTCTTATGCTGTCTGTAGTGGTAAAAAGCATAGGAACGGTGCAAGGATCGGCTGGGACAAGCGAACACAGCGCTCCCCATCGTAGACCGATGGGACTGTATCTGTGCGTCCCCAGCTCCCTGACAGTGCTGACTGCGGAAGCCTGAACTGCGCATCTCAGGCTGGCCACAACAAAATACCGGCCAGTCTGACATGCGCAGTCCAGACAGTTATACAGCTTTCAGCTGGTTGCCCCAATCATATCTACTGCTGGGAGAGACAGCTCCTACGTGTTAGTAGTCCTGCCCCCATGTAGTGGAAGAAATTATGAATGTCTTGCGGAAGCCCGGTAAGGTACAGATAAAGTATTAGGGGTTTATTTTATTTTTTAAATGAAGAGTCAGGATTGAAATATGGCACCAGTGGGAGCAGAGGTCATCACCCCTACGCTCCTATGGTGGAACCGCCCCTGAAACAATTTTGTGGATTTTCCACTACATACAAAGAACAGCCTTTGTTTGCATCTGTTCAGACTCCGGTCTCTATGACTTGGAGGTGAATCATAGGAAAAGGATGATTTTAGTGTTCTTGCTTTAAAACTGACTTTACAAGTTTTGTCTACACAGAAGCATGGCATTGGTATGATATGATTAATTTTACACAACATTAAGGACGCATTGTTTAGTTTTCCCTTTAAAAAGAGATTCAATTGTCACCTTACTCTGATTGGTAGTAGGCACCATGGCATGTTTCCAGCAGCCTACCATCCCTGTTATGGCATCGAATCGGAGTGAGTCGCAATTTCGACCTACCTCGTGAATATTGATGAGGTAGGTTGCAATGCAACCCACTCTGAATGGGGATTTTTTTTTAACCGACCTATTAGTACATAGGTCAGCTCGAAAAATCTGAACCGATTGGCAAAAACGCTGTGTGCAATTTGCAACCACATTTTGCAGATCATATCTTTGCGCATCAGTCCCTTCTTTCATTGAAACATTCAGACAATTAAACAATCAAGTTGTTCATACATTGACTTGCATCAATGACATTGAATCAGAATATGGATCAAGATCAAACAAGTAGTTATTATATGACACATTATTTTGGCTTAATAATTTCCAGATTTCTACTTTTTTTTAGATTCATCCTTTTAACAAGATCGAAGGTCTGTTGGCTCAGCATCATTTGGCCACCCTTAGGAATATTAGGCATAGCTGCCAGATACACTGGAGGCTGAAAACTGTGGTTACTGCTGTGTTTGCTGACACCTTGGCATCTAGGATTGAAACTACAGATGTAGCAACTTAACAATCTAAGTAAATTGAATTTCAAATATTGAGTGTTCCTGTGTTTTATGACTCCAAAGTAGAATCGTGTATTATTATGTGTCTAAATGGCACTCATATGTAATTGTGGTTTTGGATCTGCTGTGAATTACAGAGTTCATATGAAGCGTGATCGAATGTCTCTTGCAGTTGGAAAATAGCTAAGTTCTAATATCAATAAGGGCAGGTCAGCAGAAAAACAAAATAGTTTAGGAGTTGTTTGGATCAGCAATGACACAGGTGATATTACATGTATTTCTTTAATTTGAGTTGTTATGGGACATGACCGAGCTTGTTCACCCAACCACGGAGTCAGGGAGATTCAAGAGACAACTTACAAAGCAAAATGCGTCTGACCTGGTATGAGCGAGTTGTGGTAGAAGCCCTTGAAACCTTTGAATCCACTTAGTGATGCACATACTAAAAACTGTTCTTCTGTGATATTACTATAGTTCGTTAAACTTCTCTTTTTGAATCTGCCTGAGTACAGAATAAATCAGAGGAAGTGTGAAAGTCCAAGTTCGTGAAAAAAAAAGTACTTTTTTCTTGCAAGTGTTGTATTACTCTTTGTTAAAATGGAGTTTGTTGCCAGTCAACTGTGCTCCATCGGTTGTTAGTGCCTGCCATTTGTCTTGGCAGCCAACTTTTGAAGGGCAGCTCCTGTTGTGTAGTTCCTACTAATCCGTAGGATCTGTGCATTGTTTGGACAACAGGCATATATGCAATATGGTATTCTAACGTACTCCTAAGATGCGGACCCTACTTTAAGTGTACCTAGAGTGTGTGTAAGTGTAGAGCCGAGAATCCCCCCTAGGGACGATCCAACCCCATTACCTGATGGGAGAAAGTGAATGAATGCGTCTTGGTCTCGAGTTGGACACCCCTCATGGAATGTCAGACCGGTGCGTGGTGATTTCTCAGCATGCAGGGACCTTCGGTGTCAGCAGAGGTACCTCCTCTACCAATCTATCAGGATGCCTATTATTTATAATAAAAAGCAGCCTTCGCGATGTGTGCGATAGATTAGTGATGTTATGGATATGAGGATAGGGCTGTCGCCTCGTGGATAAAGATAGGACGACTTTTGTACCTAGTGCGTAGAGAGGCCTAGTACATGATGTTCAAGACATCGTGATAATGTTGGGTGAAGCTGGATGTGAAAACAAAGTAGTTTCAAAAAACTAATCCAACATTGTCGTGCATGCAAATGTGTGCAAAGGGTCACTGCTGAAATGTTATTTTCTAGGACAATGTAAGGAATAAGCTGCCTCACTACATGGGCCTAACTCGGGAATATAACACTCCTACTTCCTATTTAGTGTAAATACTGTACAACATATTTGCGAATGAGAGGAAGCCCATTTTTTATCTATAGAAAGTATTTTTGAGTGAAGTTTAATTACAGAGATAAAAGCAAGAAATACACTATGAACTGTAAAGTAATGCATTTTGTTAGTTAGTTGAAATTCAGTATCATCCTATTTACTTCTAAGCACTTTCTTCCATTTTTTCTTGAAGTAGTCTTCAGTAGTGTAGTACAATCCTTTCTTGCTCCGAGCTACAGACTTTCTCCCACTTTCTGGGCCATCTAAACCTTGCATTGCTTTAACTCTTTGTAGCAGCTGCAGGTGGTCCGGTGCCCTCAGGCACTGGACCACCACCAGCAGCTCTCTGGAGATGTGGATAGGTCAGCAACAGATATGCATAATCAATGTGTTCAACTACCACCAAGGTGGCAGGCCTTTTCCCACATTTAAAGCATGGTTAATGCAAAAGGGAAGTGGGTAGTTTGGGAGAAGACAGAAGTAGAGAAGAAAACTAGGTGAGAAAATTGTAGTAGGCTGGGAGGAAATGTGGGTGAAGTGAGGAGAGTGGACAAAGCTTTGCAGGAGACAAGTAAAGTCAGCAAATAGATATCCTGTTGAGCAGGGATGTCATCTGTTGATGGAATCATGCTCTTGCCGGTCCTGCAGAAAGAAATAGAAAGATTACCTTGAATGAGTGAGGATGAGGACACCCTTAGTGTAAGGCCATGGCGATCTTTAAATTGAAATAAATATTTCCTCAAGAAGTTTCTAATCAAGGTTTTGGCAGAAGAAGAGAAAGTCCATTTTGAGGCACCCCTTACTTAGCCAATGCTATTGGTTAGCAGATAAACTTTAAGGGAGATCTCTCTGAATCTCATGCATATTGTTGGCGCACTCTACTTAACTCTTGGGTAAAATATGCTGTTCCAAGTCAGTCAATATGCCTTTATTGTATAATTAATCAAAATCATTACAATATATGTGCAAAAGGCTAAAAATATTCAAGTGTTATCAGAGAAAGAATGCAATAAAAGTTATTATCACAGGCATAAACAATCTCAAAGATATAGCACATGTGAAGGCCAAATTTAAATAAATGGCATACAAATTTGAGAATCATAAACAGAACCTACGGCTAGAAACCAGCTCATTACTTTGCAAAATAGCTTAGCTGTGCAAACTGTACATATAGTGCATATGGTCTTAAAGACAAGCATAGGCAATCTCAGCGGTATAACGGAGGTAGGGCAGATTTTAAATAAATGCTATAAAAAATTTGGGAATCATAAATAAAACCAGTGGCTAGATGCCATCTCTTTACTGTGCAAAATAGCGAAACTGTGCAAACAGTTCATATAGTAGTGCATGTAGTGCATATAGACAAAATACCATAAAGCAAATAGTTTTCTAATCATGTACTGGAAGCAAGGCTATTAGAATCATTAAAAGGATCTATCTAAACGCATACTAAAAACAGCCATATAAAACATAAAAATTCATTGATTTGGTGTTTTTAGTAGGAGTGGTAATCAGACTTGTTAGTGTCTTTAAGTAATACTTGTAGCAGGCTGATGTATTTGTCAAAATTTGCCAAGTCACACGGCTCCGCTATATTAAAAACTAAGTTTGTTGCCTCTTTGCAGGTTTGTATCCTGTGTGTGAGGAACAATGGTTTTAGCAGGATGCAATGGGCATTGAATAGTGCAGGGCAGCAACACAGAAGGTGGTTAAACGTTACCTTTTTATATCCGCAGAGATTGCACTTAACTATCATGGAAAAGGAATACCATTTTGGGTTCATGTCTTTAATCTGTAGGCACATCAACTTTACAGCCATGATTTGTCTTAAACATATCTTTCCGACCGAACACTGGAGGTATGGCTGTGGTCTCAGACAAGGCGGGTGATGAGTGGCGTATGATGTAGCCACTGCTTCAAATAGCGGAGTGCGGTTTAATTTGGCCAAATCAGTTAACATTGACTGTGATTTTATCTGTCTTTTCAGGATCGTTTTAAGTGCTGAATGCAAAAGCAATTTTTTATTTAGCACAGACCTGTCTATTTGAAAAGTATTCACTGATTTATTTAAATAATTCGACCAAGGATTCTTCTTTTGGGTAAAGATCTGTTGAAGAGCTGATTTCAAGGTGTTAGATGGAGCCTTGATAATTCCATAGTAATACTTTAAGAAGGCACCTATATTAGACCACTTTTGAGCCTCCAAACAAAGTTCTAATCTGATCATGCAGCCTCTTGTATATTGTGGCAGTCTAAAAATCCTCATATATGCTTGAAGTTGCAATTTATCGAGTGTTTTAGTAAGGTTAGCGGGAAAGGCTTCATGCCCATAACTGAGTGCAGGTAAAAGGGAGGCCTGAAGAACCTGATGAATTGGAATTGTAGATGGTCTTTCTGAAATTGTGTTGAGTTGACTTAGTTTCATGGTGATCAATGCAGCCTTGGTTTTCAAATGGCCCAAGTGGGTTTTGATTCGTCAGCCACACACCTAGATAATTATAAAAGGTTGTCCTTTGAACTTTTAAGGGGCCCAGACTCCAGACACAGTTTGTTTTCGTGGTCGTTCGTCCAAAAACTACAACTTTTGTCTTTGTCTCATTGACAGTCATTTTATTTACTTCATTATATTTATGAAGGGCTTTCAGGGCTTTTTAAATCCCCATTCTCAAGCAGTCTAATAAAACTATATCATCTGCATATTGTAGAAGTGTAATCTTCAGTGCCCCGATTTTTGGTGGAATCAGATTTGCATTTTTTAAGGCCGAAAACATGTCTGAAGTATACATATTAAATAAAAGAGGGTCCAGGACGCACTCTTCCCTTAATCCGCTATCTGTTCGAATTTTCCCTGTTTTGACTGTTTGAGATAACTTGACCTTCACCCAAGTCAAATTATATAATGAAATTATTGCCTGCAGCAGATTATTCTGGATGCCCCTGTTCTGTAGTTTCCACCACAGTTTGTTCCTGTCCGTTTAGTCGAATGCAGAAGAGTAATCAATAAAACATGCATATATGGGATACGAGTTCTGGGTTAGGGTTTGTTGGATTAAAAAGGATATATCCACGATATTGTCAATGGTTGATGATTTAGCCCTAATGCTGGTTTGACAAAACGGAATCAGTTCATTTTCCTCCACCCAAAACTCCAGTTCTTTTAGGAGGATGGAGGCGTATCCCTTGGCTTCCATATCGAGAAGCGCGATAAGGTAGTTGCCTGGATTTAGTCTGTCACCCTTCTTAAATATTGGATGTAGTATCTAACCTCTTCAACTTTCCGGAACCTACCGAGTGACTGAGCATGTATGACATAGTAAGAGGAGTATGGAGGTCCATAGATCTACGTCGTCCTTAAAAACTTGAGCTGGGATACCGTTGGGACCTGGAGCGCCCGTTGTTCTGATTTTTGATAAAGTGTTTAAAATTAGTTTTGCCGTAAAAGTTAGATTTTTGTTAAAAGCCTCAGGCTCTGTGCTGAAATTATTGTTAAAAAGAACGCAGGTTGTTTTAGCTACATACAGTTTGTTTATATGCTGCGTCCACTGTGTCTCGTTTATTGTGTTGATTCTTCGGCTGTCTTGGGACATTTTGTTTTAATGTGGCTCCACAACTCGGCGTGGCTATGTTTACCTAATAGTGAGTATACCTGTAGCCATTCTTTCTCCATTTGTTCATGCTTAGTAGACCAGATCAGCTGCTTGTGTAATTTTAATTGACCCTTCAATTTCTGTTGCAGGTCTGTTTTGAGTTGCAGATTTTGGGTTTTGTAAAGTAATTTCCGCGTCCTGACGATATTCTGCTTGCTTACTATACTAAGACCCTTTTGTTGAGGCTGTCAGGCTTTAGGCCTGGCGAGGAGAGATTTAGGGCCTATTTTAGAGTGGATGTCTTTGATAATGGTATCCCAGTATTCAAATAGGGTTTTGCCATTTTGGGCCTTTAGAAGTGAGCCACTGGTGGATTTGAAGTTGTGATTTTTTTCAGGGGGAGTGGGCCCCATTTCATTCGCAGGATTAATTGTGTTTTTTCATCGCCTTTTGTTTTGAGGTGCCAATTGTCTTTTGATGGTCACACTTCATCAAGTTTAATTGTAGCACCATGAGGAGTGATCACTCTCTTGGAGTAAGGGGATTTTGAAACTCTCCAGCTGCTCCCTAATGTTTTCAGAGGTAAACACATAGTCAAGTGTCCTTATTCCTTTGAAGGTTTTAGGAAATCGTAGATCTGCTGTACTGTATTCCAATGTATGTTGGATAGATTTAAGAGTGTGTTTATTAAGCAAGTTACGTAACAGGTTAAGCGGCGTACTCTCTGGGGTGTGATCAGGAATTGGTGCCCTCAGTTGGTGGAGATTGAAGTCACCAGAAATGATTATCTCATGGTTAGCGTGGTCACAGAGTGCACCTTCTTGTGAGTCGCATAACTATGTCATCCTTTTTGCCCCTTCTGGCCCAAAACTGTTAAAATATAGATTAATCAATAAAAGGCTTGTCCTGCGGTCCTTAATTTTTGTGCCTTCCAGGGTGATCACTTGTGTCATGTCGTCCTCGACTGGAACTTTTTTTATTTTTAGCTCCAGTCCAATATTAAGATATAAAGGGCCAGATGTATGAACAATTTTAGCATGCGCAAACGGGTTAGCGACCCGTTTGCGCATGCTAAAATTGTCATGGCCATGTACCAACACAATTTTGCGAGTCGCTAGTGAATTGCGACTCGCAAAAAGTGTTTAGAGACTCGCTATTTGGAAGGGGCATTCCCTTCCAAATAGTGAGTCTCAAACCCATGTACTAATGTTCTGTGAATGCAATTGTGGTCGCAAAACACTCGCAATTACCACCTACTTCAAGTAGGTGGTAATAGGAAGGGGTCCCCAGGGGACCCCTTCCCCTTTGCAAATGCATGCAAAATTATTTTTAAGGGCAGGCAATGGTCCCAGGGACCACTGCCTGCCCTTAAAAATGAAGCGAAAAATGTTTCTTTTCTTTTTGGAATTGCATCCCGTTTTCCTTTAAGGAAAACGGGCTGCATTTAAAAAAAAAAAAACTGCTTTATTAAAAGCAGTCCCAGACATGGTGGTCTGCTGAGCCCAGCAGGCCACCATCCCTGGGAGGGCCTATCATGCCCAATGGGCTCGCAAATTGCGAGACGCTCATTAATATTAACGAGCCTCGCAATTTGCGACCCCATTGGGAATCGCAAACAGTGTTAAACACACTGTTGTACATATGATTTTGCGCCTCGCAATTTGCGACAAATTGCGAGGCGCAAAATCAAATTGTCGTACATCTGGCCCATAGAGAGGCCACTAGAGGGCCTTCCAAATATATTGGTTTTATTCGCGGCATGATGAATTTCATGGAAGCCAGGTATGATTTTAGGATTTAGTGAGCACGTTTCCTGTAGAGAGAATAAGTTGTAAGTTGCAATCAGTGACCTTGTAAGGGGCGATTTGAGTATTCTAGACAGCCCGGCTACATTCCATGATAATATCTTTAATTCTGTTTTGCATTCCGTAAGTTGTTTGCTGATGCTAGGAGCAGTTATGGAAGTTGCTAGATAAGGTGGGGGCTAGCCAGCTCCAATCCATTTTACTATTTCCCTCAGCGTGTCACATTGCGACTTTTTTAATTGGTCCCCTTGTATTTGTGTACTGTCGTGATATGCTCAATTTGCACTGAGTTGGGGTAATTTGTGGGTACCCTGCGCCCCTTAAGACACTAAGTCGATGTTTGTGAGTTTTATGGCTCTTTTTGATTCTTCAAAATAGAGGGATATTTAGATATTGTGAGTCTTGAAATCCCTATTCTCCAATCTTCAAAAATGGGTTTTTTACTTATGATTTTTTCAGCCAGTGAGAGTGATTTCAATGTTACAATTGTTGACTCTCTTCTCTTAGTGAACTTAGGCAACCTTTTAAATTCTACACTCACACAATATCTTCTAAGGTTATTTTAGACAGATTTTGGATAACCTTGAATAGGCGTAGTAGATTGAACGATTAAGACTGTCATGATTGCCCTCTGAAGAGTATTGTGGTGTGAGCACCAGTTTGGTAGGACTAGGTTCACTACAAGTGCCACTGGATTGATTATTGGTGCTTGCTTGAGTAGCCCCTACTTGTTCACTTGAAGGGATACTAGGAATGAAGGTTTTGCTTATTTGAGTGCCTCCGTCTTGCTTTATTGAAAGTCCATTAAGGCTACCATCTAGGGGTGCTGTGTATGCGGATTCTTAATTTTTTTCCACACTTGTGTTATTATCTAGCTGCATCCACTTAGTTTGCCAGTGGCTGGTCGTGTAGGAGCTGGTTGAGTATGCAATAGAGAGGGTGTCGTTGGTGAGCTCTGCTCATTAGAGGAACCTGCTCCATAATAAACTGAAGAGAATCCAGATGCCGAAATAGCTGGAAGTTGGAGTATTCCCTGGGGTTCTGCAACTTTCTTACCTACTCCCCTTGCTTCAAAAAGAGGGTACATGTTGTTTGCCTCACTGTCATTGGCCCTTTGTTCGTTTGAGTGTTGGTTATTCATTTGCTCTTTAGCTGCTTTATTTTTAGCCTTTTTCAATTATTTTTGGGATCTTTTTTGAGAGAATCCTTGTCACTGGTTATCCTTTTGTTTAGTATTATCCTTGTTGATGTTAGGAGAGGTTTTTTCCACGGTTGGCTTATTGAGGGGTGTAGATCCTTGGGGAGCATCTTTATAAATGGCTGTCCTAGAAATATCAGAGCAATTGTTGGCATCTGTTTTGAGGCAAGAGGAGGGAGAGATGTATTTGACGCTAAGTCTGTCGTGCCCTCTATCAAAAAGTCTGGATTAGCTGTTTTCTCTGAAAATAGATTTGCAGGATCCGTCGGGCATCCTGTGACAGTAACTCGATTAACTGTTTTTTCTGGTAGTAGGTTTACCATAGCCACTGTTGCAGGAAATGTATCTGAGCCTGGTTTGTTGAGGTGTTGAAAAGCGAGTTTCCACTTTGAAATTATTGAAGCTATTACCTCCGGTAAAGTGCAGAATTTTTTGCCTATTTCATGTTGATGCGTTGGTGAGACTGACCTATTATAGTTGCTCTCATCCCATTTAGGGTTGGGATCCTGAGACATCGTTGGCCGGGTATGCTGTTATTGAAATGCTTAATTGGCTTGCTCCAATCAGTGGCAAGGATATTGCTTATTTTCTAAGAATATTTAATGAGACTCAGAGAAAGATATTTGTTGACATGAAGGACCTGTTTACCTTGCAATCAGTGATGAATTTACTGTACATACAAAATTGGTTAAAATGCATTTACGAAAATAAAGGATAAAAAATGAAAGGCAAAAAAACGTGCACCACCAATACGATGTAAATTTGCAGTATACAATCTATTTCCCCACACACTGTGATGCTTACTGTTGGCTAAGACTTAAAATAGCAGATAAATAACACTTGTTCACAAGCTTATGCACGTATTCAGAAACCCTGAATCAAGAATAGTTGCAGTGCAACAAAAAATTATGGACTGTAATGGAATTACTAATTTCCGGAAGGCACACATGATGTCAAATAGGTTCATTTCCCTATTGAGGAGAGTGCCTTTGTCAGTCGTGGTGGTGCCATTGCAAGCATAGCTGTTTTTTTACAAAGCACCTGCTGAACTGCGTTGTGAGGGAGCGAGTTGGAAAGCTAAGCCCATTCTTCTTCCTGAATTATGGTTTTGACCTATATTTCTTTACTCAGATATTGATGAATGCCTGACTCCGAGCACTTGCCCGTCTGACAGATGCACAAACTCTCCCGGCGCTTACGCATGTGTTCCCTGCACAGATGGATACAGAGGTTTGAATGGGCAGTGTCTAGGTAAGTGTAGTGTTTACTAACTTAGATTTCTCTTTTTGTATCTTTCCTGTTCTAACTTGAAGCAGTGGCATATATTGATCCCTTTTTCCATCCGTAACATAAAGCTAAGGCCTCATTATCAGACAAGATCTGAAATGATGTCTTGTTCTGTTCTGGAATTACATGTTATATGTCCACTGTGAATTAAATGCCTCTAGGTACAGCCCTTAGAGGGAAACCCTAGGGGTGCAGCATAAAGATAAGAGGAGAAAAGGATTCAGAAGGAAAATGCAGGGATCTCTAGAATCCCATTTTGGTTTACTCGGTGGTGGCTGGTGAACTTTGAAACTGGGTATTGAAGGGGAAGAGATTCACCGCCCAAATGAATGCTGAAACACTGTCACAAAACACTGCCTTTTCCCTACAATTTCACTTACATTTAGGTAACACCTGTTGGTTTTATAGGACGTTCACTGGAGCAGGGTATTGACTTCCTGTGAATAGGCCACGTATTCACGCATGCCTTTACAATGCATGCCTTTACAACGCGGGCCATACAATGAACGTGTCGTTACCACACATTCCATTACAACACAAGACGTTACAACGACTTGCTTTAGGGAAGTGCTGGAGTTTGGAATAGTATTTTTTACTATTCCAACCTTAGTCTGTGCAACAGTAGGGAAGGTGTTGGATTTAAAATTCAACACTGAGTTCCGTAAAGCAAGTCGTTGTAATGACTTGCGTTGTAATGGAATGTGTGGTAACAACGCGTTTGTTGTAGTGCCTGCGTTGTAATAGCACTGTGTTGGTCCGACAGCGTTGTAAACGCTTTATCCCCTTCCTGTCATTTTTGGAAAATATGTATTGTATCTCTCCTATCATCTCAAATGGATTTCCTTTTATTTTTTTATCCTGAATCTTCAAATTAGGTTCTCAGTCATATGTTGTGGCAGAGAATCTACTTGAAAAGGACAAGGGTGAAAAAATCTAATGTTAAACACATCTGACACTTTCAGACCATAGTCATTAAACCTGTACATCAGGTTCAACAAGTGTTACACGCTCTGATACTATAACTACTGCTCGTTACAGAATCAGGTTCAGACAGATGCATAATCTATAGCTTAAACCAGTTCTTTAGACACAGGCCCAGGCAGAAGTAATGATGATGTCGTAAAATACTTTATACTTGATAGTAAAATGCTTCAATGTGAATTATGAAGCAACAGCAATAACAGCAGGTGCCCCATGACACAACACAAACTTACATCAGCAACTAGTTGGTAAAGGTCATCATGAATTACTACTCACTTTTCAACTTAATATAAATATTTTGTTCCTAAACATAAGCTCTCCATTTCTCCACACTTTTTGGACTGAAATGATAGTTTTTCACTTTACTCAAATCCCCCCTTTTTTCCTGAAACAGTGGCTTGCCACATTCTGAAAATACACATATTTTGGTCTCAAATGCTGTGTTTGTAGTTCGGATACAAAAATGAAATTTCTCCATATAAAAGCCTACTGTTGTTTGTAATCAACTATCTACTGCCCCAAAAGTGAACTTTAATTTTTAGTAAATCCATAAGGTTTGTCCCTGAATTTTCATCAACTACTAATATGGGCATTTTTATGCTTTACATGCCCTTGTATGATAAGCATATGCTAGGAATGCTTCCCCTAAACCACGGGTACCCACCAGATCCAGTGATGCCCAACCTATGCCTATAATGCCTATCTTATGGTAGAGGTGTCCACCATTATGCCATGACTATTTCTTTGGTCAATATTGTTATTACTATTCCCCTGGATGAACACCATTATACCATGGATATCCAGAATATACCAGGATGTCTACATTTATGTCATGGCCACCATTATGAAAAGGGTGCATAGAGTATAGTGAGGACGACTCATTATGTAAGGGGAGGCCACACATATGCTAATGATAACCAGCGCTACACCTAGCATGGCTTCCTTTATTCCAGAGGTGCCCAACATAATGCCATGGATACCCTGAACACGCCATGGGCACAATCATGTCAGATATGACCAACGTGTTAACCATAATGACCAGTATGCCTGGGTTGGAACTTGTTGTGCTCCCGCCCCCTGGGAGCAGGCTTAGTGTTTGCTCCCGTTTGGCGGGAAGGGAGAATTTGACAAAACTAAAAATAAAAGACAATGAAGGAGTAAGAAGGACACGTTCTTGGCAGTGAGCTTTTCCTTGTGTTTAGCCTTTCTGAGAACTTCTCTGGCCTTCACCCTGCGTGCTCGAAAGCATAAATACAGCACATGGGATCCAGCGGCCAGCAGCATACATGGCCGACCCTGAAATGGAGGTGCCCAGAAGGTGAGGGCAATCGGGTTGGCGATTGTTTGAGACACACAGCAGCTACCTACATTATTGCCAAGGCTGGGACAGCGACTGGAGACCTTCTGATTGCAGAGTGACTTGCATAATGTCCCAGCAGTAAGAGGCTCCCCCCCTGCTCCGTACACCCACTCATCTGTCATGGCATTGCCACCTTTCAGTGAGCACATGGACCCAGCAACAGCTGCCCCACAATGGCGCTTATGGGACGGGAGGCTGAAGCACTATTTTCGCGTCACTCGAGAAACAGATGGGGCAGTGAAGAGACCGCTACTGCTTCACTTTGGAGGGGCAGAGCTGTATGAGCTGTTTGAGAACCTGCCCAACACAGGTGATGAGGCGGACTATAACGCTTCTGTGGCAGCTTTAGACCGGCACTTTGACCCCCAGCTAAACCCAGACTATGAGCTGTTTAACCTGTGACAGGCCAGACAAGCCGAGGATGAAGCCGTTGACGTCTTCTATGCATGCATGAGGAAACTGGTGAGCATGTGTCTTTTTTTCTCTAATAACTTTATTCAGAAGCATAGAAGACATCCATAAAAGCATTTGTACAGAACATACATCAATATTCATTTCATTTCATAAAATAAAATTATGTGCATAAAAAAGTACAGTATAGACATAGGCTAAAATTGTTAAAACGTATAGCTACCAAATTTCGAAGAACATCTCTTTAAATACCTTCCCTACCCATGTGTGTTCATACCACCCGCCGTATAAGAAACTTTCCTTATTAGTCAATGTTTAAAAAATTATAGAAAATATGTTAGTTATTAAAGTGCAATAGTACAATATATTACACATTCATTGCCAATTTCTCTTAATCCCGTAAATCATACTGCCTATACCCCTCGGATATATGCACATTATGCCCTGTTCTAAACAGTGACTAGTGTCATATTCTTCCTGGCATAAAAAACTGCCCATAAAAAAGATGACATCCCACAACAGATCTCTAGAGTAGGCAGTGATTGCAAAAATAAGTATGGAAGTCGGCATTGTGTAAAGCGTAATGGTCTAATCATCGGTAGGACATACTGTTTCCTAAATTGACTGTAAAATTTGCAAAAATGAACCACATGCATAGTGTTCTGGGACATCGGGACATCGTAACATCACAGGGGCAGTTTGTCAGTTTTGTGGACCAGCCATTCATATTGGGTAAACTAGTTAATAGGGGAAATATGTCCAATCTTAAGCGATTCACAACAAACCTGTGCTGTGCATTTAATACAGTTTTAAGATAAGGTTGCATATTAAAAGTAGTTAAGATCAATTGATTTTTCTAAACGCTGGGTTTAGGGACTTCAATAATCAATTTAAGATTTTCCAGGTGTGTCATTCCTTCCTTTTTTAAAGTATTTCTACCAATGGTAACTAGCACGTGTGTCAACATGACGAACTGGAGATCAGAGCACAGGTGATACAAGGCTGCAAGCCGGCATCCTGCAGTCGCTCATCCTGCGCGAGCCAGGTAGCACTTTCGATGAGATTCTAGTGTTGGCAAGGTGGCATGAGTTGGCAAACAGCACTGTGGATGACATGGAGGTGGCTCTGGCTAATGCTGTGAAGGTGAAAGAGGAGCTGGTGGACGCTATTCAGAGACGTCCTGCTCCCCCACAGACCCCCAACACTCCTTCACAACTAGAGGGCAGGTGTGTAAACTGTGCCCTTGAACACCAAACACCAGATGTCTACCTTGCTCTGGCCTGTGTGCTCTCGCTTCGAATGACTGAACCACTTTGTAAATGTGTGCCAGAGTGAAGCAAGGGAACTGAGAACAGCCAATAAGGGCAAGCTGAGGTGGCCCTGTTGCAATTGTCCATTGATGAGGAGGAGTCCGAAGACCAGCCCCCACGGAGCAGTCCAATAGCCAGCCATGTGATCGATGGGGACGACGACAACGAAGTGTTCCCCATCTCCTTTCCGGACAAGGAAGGAAATCAAAAGCGCCCAACACCCATGTGCACCGTGGAGATCGGAAATACATTTGTTAGGGCCCTAATAGACACAGGAGCATCAGTCAATGTCATGGACATCATCCAGCTCGATAGGATAGAGGCACGACCCGAGCTGGCTCCCACCAGAGTGAGGATCTACTCCTATGGAGGCAAAGAGCCATTACCGCTGGAGGGTGTGATGGAAGTGGTGGTGGTGAGCGAAGGTAAATCGACAAAGGCTCGCTTCCATGTAACCAAAGGCAACACTGGTACCCTCCTGGGTTGCCACACAGCTGAAGACCTGGGGCTGGTTTTTTTCACCAGGCAGATCCATAAGTCACACATGCGTGATCATGCAGGAGTTTCCCTAGCTGTTTAAAGGACTAGGGTGTCTCAAGGACACCAAAATGCGGCTGCACATCGACAAGACTGTGAGACCCACAGCACTCTGACACTGGAGAGTGCCATTCCACCTGTGATCATTAGTGGAGGAGCAACTGCTGAACTTGGGGTGATCAAGAAGGTCATCGGCCCGTCACCTTGGGTCTAGTCCCTTGTAATAGTGCCCAACCCCAAACAACATGGGGTGATTAGGCTCTGTGTGGACATGCGTCTCCCCAATAAGGCCATTTGGCGAGAACGGCATATCACCCTGACCATGGACGACATTGTGGCAGACCTCAACTGCGTACAGTGGTTCTTAAAACCTGACATAATTTCTGGTTACAACCAGCTGGAGCTGGATCTAGCCAGTCATTACATAATGACGTTCTCAACACTTATGGGCCTCAAGAATATTGGGGGCTGAACTTAGGCATATCCTCGGTGGCAGATGTTGTCCAAAATACCATCCGTGAAACTGTCTCAGGCCTTGTAGGTGTACTAAACATCAGTGATGATATCCTGATTCTTTCTGAGACACTGAAGGAACACCACGTGGGAATCAGAGTGGCGCTGGAGAGGTCAGTTAGTTGCAGCCTCACGCTCCACAAAAAGAAGTGTTCCTTGTACGAGAATTCCATTGACTTCTTTGTATATGTGTTTTCGAGAGAGGATGAGGATGGACACCAAGAAGATGAACCCCAGGAAGGTGGAGGCGATAAGGAAAGCATCAACTCCTCAGAACGCCACAGAGGTGAGGAACTTCCTTGGGATGGCGACCTACTGTGGCAGGTTCATTCTGAACCTGGCCACATTGTCCGAAGCCCTGACAAAGTCAGAGGAAATGAATGGAACACCCGAACAAAGCATTTCGCTAGGTGAAAGATGCACTGCTGGCTGATGCTACTATGGCGTACTTTGCCCCACGACGCAAGACAGAACTCGTTGTGTATACCAGTCCTATTGGGCTAGGAGCTGTACTTGCAAGAGAAGATCTCAGGGTCAAGGGTCACCATTGCATATGCCAGCAGAGCATGGAGGCTCGATATGCTCAGATCGAGCAAGAGACGCTGGCAATCCAATGGGAGTGTTGCCATTTCCACCTACACTTGGGCAGACAGTGGTTTCAAGTCATCACGGACCACAAGCCACTGGTCCCGCTTTTCGCGGGGACATTTCAACATGTGCCTCTCCCATTGAGCAGTGGGCAGTGCAGCTGCAACCCTATTAATTCATTATCGTGTACCGCTCTGGAGTGAACAACCCAGCTGACTATTTGTCTCGTCACCCCCAGAAGCAGCCTGGCGACTGCTGGAGTGAAGAGGACGTGGAGGCGGAAGGATTCGTGCAAATGGTCATGCATGACGCATGCCCTTGAGAACTGTCAATTGAGGAAATCATGAAGGCGACCATGTCAGACACAGGTCTATCCAAGGCAAAGGAAGCACTCTACCGGAATCAGTGGAAGAACTTTCTGGAAGGGGCCGGATCGTTGACTTCTGTTGAACAGACAATGATGACACAACTCTGGAGGGTCAGAGATTAATTGAGCACCAGCAGTGAAGGACTGCTATTGTGTGGGAGGTGCTTTGTGATGCCCTAATGCTTGTAGGATAGAGAGGTTGACTTAGTCCTCCACGGTCACCAAGAAGTGGTGAAGACAAAAGCGTGACTGCGCAACAAAGTTTGGTTCCGTGGATGGACACTATGATAGATGAGAAGGCGCAGGATTGTCATTCCTTTATGATCACCAGTAGGAAATCACAGCCTGCCCCTAAAATAACTGAGGAACCCTGCCTGAGACCCTGGTCCAGAATCAGCATGGACTTTGGAGGTTTCACTGATGGGCGGTTTACAACAGTGCTAGTGGACAGTCACTTGAACTATCTGGTGATGAAGCTGGAACAGTCCACTGCATTTTCGAAGGTAAAGTCAGTCCCTGAAAAAATCTTCACCATACTTGGGCTTCCTGGGCAAATCAAAATAGACAATGGGCCCCGGTTCTAAGGCCAAGATTTCCAGCAGTACTTGCAATCACTTAATATTAAGCATTGAAAGGTGACCCCGCAATGGCCCTAGGTGAATGGTTAGGTGGAGAGCTTTATTGAGTTGAGTGCTCCACATAGGAGTGGAGCAGGGTAAGGACGCGGAGTGCTGCCTCCATCAGTTCCTGTAAGCACATCAGCAGACTCCACATAGCACCACAAACTCTGCACCCATGAGCCTGTTGCTCTGGCGTTGTACCAGGGACAGCATCCCTGCTGGCAGCCAGCAATTTTGGATGTGCAAGCGATGCAAGAGAAAATGAGGGACACCAACATCCGAGCCAGTCGGGCCCGGCACGCCGCTACCATGGCGTTATCCACGGGTGGTCATGCGGGATCGCCACCCAGGGTGGAAGTTCCGTACGCCATTTGAAAGGGAAGTCTAGGAGATCATAGACATCCAGGTGGCCATGGTCACTGCACAGGAGGGCGAGCAACTGTGTCCAGGAACGTGTCCTGGTTCAAGTGAGTGTCACCTTCACTCGAGTAGCAGAGTGACGAACTGGCAGAACAGAATGAGAGGTTGGCAGCCGACCCTGGGACTGCTGGCACCAGGCGTATCCCTCACAGGGCAGGGCATGATAACGAGTGACTGGCCTGGTCCCACCAGTGGTCATCAGCACCCAGGCACTACTGTTGCGCCATCCACTTTGGCCATACCCCTGGTTGGCAATAGAGTTGACGGGGGCCCGAGCCAGAGGTATGGCCTTCGCCCTAACCCAGCATTGAGCCAGTTGTTCCGAGACTATGTGTGCATGGTATAAATGTAGTCGTTAATCGTTAATGTAGTTTGGTTTTGTTTCATATAAAAGTTGGGACGGGATGTAAAGTGCCACCCAGCCTCTACCATACTTTGTAGCACCTTTACAACCTAAGGGCGGGGTGCAGCCCGAGGGCATAAATAAAGGCTGAGGGTCTCAGGCTCAGGGCACTCCGAAGACAATAGCAAGCAAGTGCCCGTGTCCATTAATGCAGCGCAATTGCAGCAGCGGCCTACCTGCCCGTCGGAGCCAAGAGGGCTCTACACCATGCAACATAAAGTAAAATGTGTGTAAAGTAACAGGGACAGCATTGCTGACGTGGATTACCTAAAGGGCTCTTTGCACACATCGCCGAGAAAGAGCCCTGTGTTTCTCAATGTAAAGTTAGGACATAAATATAGTACCCAGGTAGGGACCTGTTTCAAAGCCTGTTTTTGTGTTTTTTAATTACTGCTTGTGCTGAACACTAGCGGGCCCTCCCCGCTGAAAGACAATGCTGTCTTCTGCTGCAGTTCCGAAGCTCTTACACCGAAGAGCAGAACTCGAGCAGTCTGCCTGCTGACGCAGTTTTACGGTTACAAAATTCACGAGTCTCTCGCCTAAAATAAGTATCGGAAAGCATGAGACCCTGGGGCATATTAGCAAGGGCACTATCGCCGCTTTAGCGGCACTTTTTGCCGCTAAAGCGGCGATATTCTTATCGCCCTATCAGCAAACTGTCTCTAACAGCAGTTAGCGACAGTTTTCGGGCATTAGCGCCGTAGCTTTACCGCTTTGCATGTCAGCGATATTTATCGCTAATGACATGCAAAGTGGGCGTTCCGACGAACAAACCTGGGAAACACCCGCTAACAGGCCTATCGCCTATTAGCAAGGTGGCCATGGCCCCAGTTAGCGACGTGAAAGTTGCGCTAACCGGGGTCATCGCTATTTATTTAACACCTGCAATTAGCAGGTGTTAGCCATATCTAACATCATGGGGAGTGGATTATGCTGATACCACAGGGTCGTATCAGCAGAGGTTATCGCTGTTTTCCATGAAACATCGCTGGAAAACCAGCGATGTTTCATGGAAAACACCGCATATGGCTGGAATAATTATCGCCATAGCGCTAAATGTCGCTAATACAGCGTTAGCATGGCAAATTATTCCGACGATAGCCGGCGATAAAAAAGTGCTCGCTAAACACGCTTTGCGATGTTTAGCGCACTTTTTAGATAATATGCCCCCCTATCTTTCAATCTCACCCGCCAAACTGCTGCAAAAGTTTGAGAGGCGTGCATACTGATTCCTGACAATCACTTGCCGAAACAATGTGACCACTCTTACTCCATGGAAATGGTTTCCATGGGACCCAAAGAATGCAGGCACTCCTCGTGGTACTCTTTTTAAGGAAGAGGTACGTACCATTATTTTACAGGAATATGTAATAAGACTCAGCTGAAATCAAGGGCATGTTTGCTTTGTAATCATTGAAAAATTAACTGTATTTCCAAAGTCGGTTAAAAATGTAATTCGTGGAAACAGAGGATCAAACGTGAGAAGAGCAGAAAACGAGCCCAACACCAATATGAGGTATATTTGCAATATGAATATACAAACACATGCTAACGACTGGAGGCGAGACGTGAGTCACCTGAGCCCGTGGGCTTCCGGCAGAAGAAAGCCTTTATGAGAGCCGTCCTCCTATCATTTATTTTCCTATAGCACAATATCATGCGAGGTGTTCGCCACAAACAGAATCGTCTATAGTTCACATAGAATATAGGGGGATATTATCAAGAAGTGGCGATAATTATCGCTAACCGTCGTTAGCGTGACTTTTTTTATCGCCGTCTACCGCTGGAAATTATCGCCGTGTTAGCGGCGTATTAACAACACGCCGCTAACAGGCGATATCTGGCTTGATAATATGCCCCATAGAGTTATTTCAGCGGCAGGTCTGTTTTAATGTTGCAGTTATTGTCGTTTCATCTGAGTTCTACTGGGAGTAAGAATATCAATTTTGTTTATCGGCTCATAGTGTTACCTCACTGTTTTATAGGTCTCAGCTAGAAAGCGCTTGCGCTGTCTATTTGAGATATGTTGTATATATTTTGTGGGCTTCAGCTTCCTATTTCGTTGGCTCCATTGTCACTCTCCTATTCTTTCTCCTCATTTGTCCATGGCATGCATTTCTCATGCCTCTTGCTTTGTTTAGCCCTGTTTAGAGCAGGGACTAAGTAGTATATAAATACGCTGGTCACCATTTTAACATCTGTTCAGGAACTCCTTTATTTATCAGAAATTCAAGTAAGTAGGAGCCCTATTGCTGCAAACATCAGTTTTATGTCAGGTAATGCTACACATATGTACTCAGCCTTTATTTTTATTTATTTATCTATCTATATTTTATCTGTCTAGCTATCTATCTTTTATCTATCTAGCCTTCTGTCTTTTATCTATCTATTTACCTATCTATCTATCTATCTATGTATCTTTTATCTATCTATCTTTTATCTATCTATCTATCTATCTTTTGTCTATCTACTATCTATCTATCTCTATCTGTTATCTGTCTATCTAGCTATCTATCGTTCATCCATCTATTATCTATCTATTTATCTATCTATCTATCTTGTATCTATCTATCTATACTCTGTCTATCTGTCTATCTATCTTTTATCTAGCTATTCATTTTTAAGTCACTTAAGCACTTACTGTTTCATATCCTCCCAGTTTTTGAGCAGCTTGATTGCCTAATTGTCTGATTGTCAGCCAGCTGTGGTGATGCGGTTCCAGTTTTGTTCTAATAATCTACTGCATAAACTGCCATCCATGAAACACTTTTCAACCTTCCCTCCGTCCGAACACGCGCCTCTTCCCTGTTATGCCATTTTTGCTACGGGCTGTAGGAGAGGGCATGCAATAAACGAAAGCAGGCCATAATTGTTGTCCAGCATTCCCTTTAAAGCCAAGTTCACAATCACAACACAGGCCATAAGGGTTCTACGGCAGCAAGTGGCACTGAGCCTCCCCTCGACCAGAAAGAAACCGCCACGCCTTTCACAACAAAGCATTACATCAGTCTCCACCTGTAGGGCGCAGCATCCCCCCGCCCCCTTTACAGAGCAGTGTCACAAAGGATTGAAGAGGGCAGGCGCCATCCTTGTGCAGCACACCATTCTACAACTAGTCTCGTTATTCTGCAAAACGGTATGAAATTGTGTATTAAAATTTCAAAAAAATTCTCTAGTAAAAAACAGCAACAGCAATGAATTCTAGTAACAAGCGTACAAGATTTGGACACAGATGGCCAACTGTATAGAATGTAAAGCCTTTTAAAATATTTTTCAACTCCACATAATTACACTCTACTCAATACCACATAAATACACCCCACACAAATCCACTCTATGCCACATAGCAACAATCCACATAAATTCACTCCACTCCACACCATGTCACATAATTCCCCTCAACATAATTTCACTCATCGCCACACAGTTCCATGCCACACAATTCAACTCCTCACATTTCCAATCCACACCAAATAATTCCACAACACACAACATATTTCCACTCCAAAACATGATTCCCATTCACACCACATACATCCAATCCACCCCACAGAATTCCACATCATTCCACAAAATTCAACACCACACCACATAATTCCACTCCACTACATGCCATTCCACAACACACAATACCACTCCACGTAATTACACTCCATGACACATAATACCACTCCACATAAGTCCAGTACACTCAATACCACATAATTACTATCCTCATTTTTCCACTGCACACCATGCCACATGATTCCACTACACATAACTCTATTCAACACCACACAATTCCACAATAACCAATTACAGTCCACACCACTTAATTCCACTCCACTCCACATACATCCACTTCACTCCATAACACATGGCTAAAAGACATTGGGTCACATGCATCAAGCTTTTTTCCGGTCGCAAACGGGCCGATTCGCAGAATCGGGCCATTTGCGACCGGAAAAAGGCCTTTTCCGATGCATGTACCTTTTTGCATTCGCAATATAGGTAATCGTAATTTATTGCGTTCACCTAAATTGCGAATGCATTTAATTTGAAGATGCATCAAGCCTTTCCTAAATGCGACTTTGCATTTAGGAACCTCTAATTACCAGCACCTTCAAGTTGATAGTAATTTGCAAATTCTTTGAAAAATGCACAAAAGTGCATTTTTCAAAGTGACATGTGGCGCACACACATGCCCTTAGGGCATGTGTGTGTGCCACATGTTCACACTTACCTTTTGGGAGGTGCATCAGGGGGGGCCCTAGGCCCCCTGGCACCTTTGGAATTGCATTCGCAATTTGCAATTACCAATTTGGTAATCGCAATTTGCGAATGCATTCCCATTCATTCCTGTGAACCCATAGGCCCATAGGAATGAATGGAGTGACATTACCTAACAGCGATTCGCAATTTGCGAATCGCTATTAGGTAATGTGCAGGAATCGCAATTAATTTTGCGATTTCTACATGCATAAGGAATTGCAATTCCTAAATAGCCATTCCTTAAAAATCGCTATTTAGGAATCTCAATTCCTTATGTTGATGCATGTGGCCCATTGTCATTGACAACGCAAATAGCTCTCGGATTGCCTAGACCTATTGGCTTTGCCAATGCTTGTTATTTTCTCCTGTCTTTCAAGCTTATTGACGAGTGTTTGAATCCAAGACCAATGTGACATTAAACTCCTTTCTCCACCGTGAATGTGAAATATTTCGCACTTCCTAGAACGAGGCCAGGTTTCCATGATGCGCTGGTCTTTCACCATGATGGATGGCGCAACACAGTCCCTGGGGCTCCCTAAAACCAATTTGAATCCTAATAAATCCACTCATTTGCGCTTGTTGCACAGTAATTTATTAGATTGTAGATTGCTTTATTGCTCTCAGGGGATGAGCGAAGGAGGAACTGCGCCAGACGATCCACTAATAAGACTCGCGAGTGACTTTGGGAAGCGTGATTCCAGACTTGCCAGCTGTACCATCCCCTTGAGGGACACAGGGCGATGCAAGTTTGTTCTGCTGAAAGGTTGCACACAAGGTGGTACCGGCGGGGAAGGGGGCTGCGGGAGGGGTGATCGGGCAATCGGTCCCAGAACTAACCTCTCTCCAAGGAATAGGCAGACACTGGGACGGGTCCTGTGCTGCTGCCCGGGGGCTTCGGGGTAACCGCCAATCATTGGGGGAGGGCGGGGCGCAACAATGGCCTCCTTCTAGAGACAGTCCCGGCATGGCATGCTACTGGATACTGTGTAAGTTACTGACACAAAGAATACTGCATACTAGGTCCTGACAAAATATATATATGTAAGCAGGGCTTTAAGTGGGATGAAAAAACTAGGGGGTCTCTCAAAGGGGCGTGGCCAATGTAATTAAGGGCGTGGCTTAAAAACTCGTAAGATAAAAATCTGTGCTTAGCATAGTGTGCTGCCTGACTTGTATTTTGCTGTTTCTGTCATTGCATCCAGATATATGATACAACAAGTAACATCATACCTACAACAAGTCAGGACTATTGGCTTTGTCAATGGTTGTTAGTTGCATAAGATTAATAAGCAACTATGGCTTGTCTATAATATTGAAAAAGCTTCCACTTAAAGCCTTGGTGACACCACCACAATGTTGCTGCTCTTGAGTTTCAAAAAGAGAAGGGAAATCCAGAGAGAAAATGACTCTCTGTAAAGGATTTCCCTTCCCCTACAAGCTCACCTGGCATGACGTCATGCCGTAACTTCTCCACTAGTGAGAAGTGAGCAGTGTGAGCAGCGCACATGATGTGCCTGCTGTCACTGCGGTCCGGAAAAAAACGGACCGCCTGTGCAGTAGCGGTCCGTGGTAGGAGTGCCGGCCGGGCGGTGACGTGGGGCGGGGGAGGGGCAGGGTGGAGGGTAGTAAACCACGGATTACGGCCGAATACAGGTAAGTAAACATTTAAATAAATAAAACGAATTTCGTTGCACGCACTGCATCGCAAATTGTAGATTTACCTGTAGTAGCATTAGTATTAATACTAAACACAGTAGGGAAAGCAGTAGAAGCTGCACAAGTAGTAAAAATGTTGGAGGTTAAAGTTGCCCTAGAACTACTACTAGTATAAATTGAATGCTGGTACTTGTAATAGTTTGAGCCCTAGTTTGACCAGTTGAAGCATTTATTGTGCTGTAGTAGAGGGACCATAAGTGTTAGAAACAGTGGAAATAGCCATAGTGGCATTTCCATTAATATATATCCAGCAGTGTTACTAGTAGTAGTTTGGCCCCTAGTTTGAGCAGTTGAAGCACGTATATTACTCGTAGTGCTATTAAGACCAGTAGTGGTGGGTGCATTAGTGGTTGAAACAGAAAAGTAGCATTTCCACTGGTATTGCTAGTAATTAGAGAAAATCTTGGCTTATAACTGAAATTAATAGGAAGTGGGGGTGAGATACTGAAAATAGCAGTTGAACCTATAAATCTAGGGCCATTACTAGTGTTAGCATTTGTATGAAGAATTAGTGTACAGCGACTTATTGCAGTGGCAGTAGTAATACTGGTAGTATTGGTACTTATAGTAGTGGTTGTACGCATGGTAGTGATGTTGTTACTATGGTGAAAATAGTACTGGAGGCACAAACACGTTTCTCAGCAGTCATCAGTACATGCAGTTGAAATAGAGGGAGCACAAGCAGTAGCTGTGATAGAATACTATTTTAAAGAGAGAAAATATTCCCTATTCCTTATATTTACAGAGGCTTTGTAATGTTTTCAAGTTGCATTTTAAACAAGCACTGGCAAAGCCAATTGGTCTGGCATTGGCTGCCAAACTTTTTACTTAGCTACGGCTTATTTTGTTTGTGACAGTTTTTTGTATGAACAACAAGCTGCTGGTACCTTGCTTAATTAAAAATAAGCCTTGTCTCAAATGCAAAATTAATATATATTTTTTAACGTGTAAGAAGAATTCTTGCACCAGTCGTCCCAGGCACTAAATTGTACAGATGCACAGTTAGGTAAGCCAGTGACTTCAGTGGGATGCTCCTGTGTCTAATGCGATATGTTGTGGTGGGCGGAGGCAAAAGGAGGTATGAAGTTACAGCACACCAATCAATGAAAAAGGCTGACTGAAAGCCCCTGTAAGTAAGCATGTGTGTGTTTTATAAATCAAAAAGTCTTAGCTATCGCCAGACCTAAAATTGGATTAAATAGGTTGCTGTAAAATTGACTTGATGTCGAGGATTTTCAACGTTGTTATATGGTTTAAATGAAAAGGAGTAGATGAAACTGACTCAATACGTTTGGTGGTAGACGAATTTCAACTGTACAAAATAACAGATCCCTCTAAGTGAAGTAACTGTGACAGACAACTTAGAAAGTAATTGGCTGCAAAGTAACACTTTCTAATTAATGTGCACTGAGGTGAAGGCAGCTGTGTATGTTATACATTCATAAATGTGAGGTGCTGAAATGGTTTCACATTTTTCAGTGATTTGTTTCATACGCAGTGACCTAGACCTTGTGGGCTGAGGGGTATAGATTTAATTTTGTTGCACGTTTCTCTTTGTACTCTTTTCTTGAAGACATAGACGAATGTCAGGATCCTTCAGTCTGCATGAACGGTGAATGTTCCAATCTGGATGGGTCGTACCTGTGTACCTGCCACAAGGGTTACGAGCTGAGTGGCGACAGAAGACAGTGCCAAGGTAAATGTGATGCTGCAACATCTTGATACATCACTTTGCATATCCTTCTTTTAAACAGGCATTGGCAATGTTAATAGGTCTGACTTATGACTGACAGTGCCTTTTGTGCTATTTATGGGTTTAAGCACTCAGCAAGTCATTATACATGCATTCTGGTATTCAACTTTGTACTCATGTATTTATTCATCCAACCACTGACTCATTCTTGCATTTATCCACAGATACAATCAAAATAAAACACACAAACTCAACAACATATGCAAGATAAATTAAAAGAACACAACTAGAAAACAGAAAACCTACTGCTGTGTTAACCCAACAGACATATGCTTGCAATAACAAAACTAGATATAGCAGATGTTTTACTTGCTGAGGTATTGTAAATAGTCTATGGTTGCTTTTAAGTTCTATGATGGCCACCACATTTAAAACCAACATGTTGGCCGACTCTGAATGGTAAAAAAATGATACACTATGGGCAACAGCATTCCACAATGGTCTCCTGCTTTAGAGGAAGTGGCCAAGTGGGATGAGGTGCAATGCAGATTAAATTAGTGGCAGGCAAGTGACTAGTTACCACATCCTAGAGAGCTGTAGTACCCTCTTAAGAAATATTAAAATAAAAAGAGGAGCAGCAAAGAAATAAAAGGGAGCTGTAAATGGAGAAACTTGAAAACGAATGGACTGAGCAATGAGCCCTGACACTGAAGCACACCAATTTTCAGGTGGATGTACACATGTGACAAGGAAATCCTGTCATATACAGGGCAGGAGAGCCAATGAAATGTTAACTGAACCATTACTCATTTACTCCTTTCAGTTCACTGTGAAGGATGGAAGAGAAATATAAATGACACTCAGACAGACCAGCTGCAGAACAGAGCTGACCCAAAGTCCCTCTATGTATCCACATGGATATCTATATAAATATAAATTATTTTTTAGTGAAAGATCCTGGCAGACAGCTAACAAGAGATTCCATCAAAAATGATTGTGGTGCAAATGTTCTGCCCCAGGGTTTGTCAGAGGCGGTAACTAACACCAAAATCCTTCCCTACAAGGGTAATCTGTGACATTTCATATAACTAAATACCGATCTGTAGGAATAACAATCCACCCTTAAATGCCTATTGTTTTTAACATATGCTTTTCACAATTAATCTGTGAGGCCTACTGTGGTTATCATAACTTTTCATAATACACAGATCTAACCTATGGCATCAGAAATATTTTTCCCTAGTAAACCAATCAGAGCTACAGCTGTTATAATTGATTTGTCACCATATCCAACCAAGGCCTACTGTACTGAGCGTAAGCTTTCCCTTAAGGCAACCATTAGGCATAGAGTCCTAACATTATATAGTGTACAGATTTACCGTTGGCAAAGCAAAATACAATGTCTCCTGGAGGCCATAACAAGAATTATGACATTGAAAACTTTCGATACCTATGGTTTGTCAGAGGCGGTAACCAGCACGAAAATCCTTGCCTGCTGATGAAATATATTAGGTTTCATGTAACAAAATACTTATCTGTAGGCTTTGATACCGAGTAATAATCTATCCCTAAATGCCTAGTGACTTTAAAATATGCTTTTCGCAATCAATTTCCGGCCTGCTGCCTTCATCATAACTTTTCCATATAAATAATCAGGCCTATGACCTCTATCATTGGCTTGTCACCATAACCAACTCAGACATACTGTTTTAGTCATAAGCCTCCCCACAAGGCAATCATCAGGCATGCTTTAATAAAATTACAAATATTGACAAAATTCATTCTAAAAAAAATTATAAAATCCCTACTAATAGAGCCTAATAAGGATTACAAATTGTCTATCCCTATGTCTTATTCTGGTGGGTCACCAACACCAAAATCCTTGCCTACTACGATAATCTGCGATATTCCATGTAACAAAATACCTTCCTAAAGGCTTTAGAACAGTGTAATGACAATCTAGCATTACACACTGTTGCCTTTAAAACATGTTTTTCACAATAAGTAAGGCCTACTTGCTTTGTCATAACAGATCATTATAAAAATTCACATCTAAGGAATTTGACATAACGTTTACCGGTGAACTGATAAGGCCTTTAGCCTGTACCAGTGGCTTGACAAAAGTATACAACACCGGCTTACTGAAGTGTACATAAAGAGACAACCATCAGGCATACATTTACAAAATTACAAGTATGTACAAAATTACAGTTGGCAAAACAATATACAACCCCTCTCAATAGGGCCTACAAGGTGCATCACATTGAAATTCTACTCCCTGGGTTTGTCAAAGTGGGCTATCAACACCAAAACCCTTGTCTGCCATGGGAATTTGTGAGATTACATGTAACCAAATACCTTTCTGCAGCCTGTAACATTAAGTGAAAACAATCCACTGTTAGAGACCTATTGAATTTATTATATGCTTTCAGAATAAATAAACAGAACTGTGGTTCCCTCAGGGGAAGCTAATAGTCTACACTTCCTAGGCAACAATAATGAAGTGGTTTAATAAAAGATCAATGTTCATAAAAGACTCTCTGTTTTAATAGTTATACACATACTTACATGCCCATGTATGTGCAAGTATTAAACATATACATACATTGATGGCAACTTCACTAAAGTACATACATCTGTACAAATGACACACACAGTAGGTGTTCCAAGTAAACGGCACAGTGATAGTGATAAGTGAAGGATCATGAACAATGGTGCGCAGTGTTACATTAACCAACATAATGTTGTCTTAAAATCATAAGCCTTTGAAGGGACCTGGACTCAAAATGACCATATAGGTTCCCCCATTAGCAAAACAAACATCCCAAGTCAACATATATACGTTGACGTTTCAACCCCTATAAGTACACTTAACTCTGGGTCTTCATCAGGACCATACTGGTAGACACCTCACAAAAAGGTCAAGTACCTAGAGATTGGCTTCTGGATATTTATATATAGTTTTGCGAATACGCCAACCAAAAAAAACAATAAAAGGAATACAGGCGCAGCAGCTGCCTAACTCTGTATCCGAGGACGCGGTCTACCTGATGGAAGACCCCGATTCAGGCCTGGTGTATCGAGTATAAGCTTTGTCACAAGCAAAGAAGTGCTATATAAACAGCCTTTTTAGTGGAAGCACACAAATTTGACCCAATCAAATCCTGTACCCAAGGTAACCAATATGTGGGTGGAGCCAAAGCCACTCTTTTGAGAGTACTGAAAAAGCTCTTTTTTGTTGCTCACATAAGGTCAGGCGACAACCACACTTTCAAACCAGACCTAAAATCCATGTATACTAGTGTCGTCCTGGACATCCCATACAGCCCTTTTGGACAACGAGGCAAAATTCTTTGCAGGCACTCTGCTGGACGAACTGCAACTTTGGGCCGAAGACAACTCGATTATTCCCCTAAACCAAACTGGCTTCTCCAAATCTGTTGGAACTGTAACAACCATGGCTCTGCTAAGCGATAAGGCTGAGACTACAAAAATGGCGTTATACTTGTGCTTTATCGATTACCGAGCTGCTTTTGATCACGTAAATCGCAACAGACTTTGGTTAAAATTGGCCAGCTGGGGCATACCCCAGGCTTTGCTAAATCTGCTAATCAATCTGCATACTCAGACCTGGGTTCAAGTAAAGTTGGGGGACGGGTCAACTTTATCAAGAAAGATACCAACAACGAAAGGCCTCAAGCAAGGCTGTGTGCTGGCCCCGACCCTATTCAATCTGTTTCTTGCAGACCTTATCCCGCTACTAAATGCCAGCAATTCACATTCTCCAAAGCTCGGGAACCTAGTATTACCATGTCTACTTTATGCTGACGACCTAGTTTTGAGTAGCCAAATGAAGGTGGGTTTACAGCATCTTCTTAACACTACATTTGATTACTCCGAGGCAAATAATCTGAATATTAACTTGGAGAAAACCAAAACCATGACAATCAAAAAGAATTCTAAGAAAACACCTGTCTGGTTTTGGGGCAAGACCCGCATAGACTCAGCAATAGAGTATAAATACTTGGGGGTGATCATCGACAAAGGTGGGCATTTTGCAGCCCAAAGGGACACAATCAAAAGGAAGGGAACAGCCCTAGCAGTCTCGATGAGAAATCTTAACTCTAAATTGAACGGCCCCTCACTTGCCCCACTGGTTGAAGTAATACGGGCACAACTCCTACCTACAATAACTTATGGGAGCGAGGCACAGAGGGGAAGGGACTCCAAGCTCCTGGATGTTGTGGTCGCCAAAGCCACTCTTTTAAGAGTACTCAAAAAGCTCTTTTTTGTTGCTCACATAAGGTCAGGCGACAACCACACTTTCAAACCAGACCTAAAATCCATGTATACTAGTGTCGTCCTGGACATCCCATACAGCCCTTTTGGACAACGAGGCAAAATTCTTTGCAGGCACTCTGCTGGACGAACTGCAACTTTGGGCCGAAGACAACTCGATTATTCCCCTAAACCAAACTGGCTTCTCCAAATCTGTTGGAACTGTAACAACCATGGCTCTGCTAATCGATAAGGCTGAGACTACAAAAATGGCGTTATACTTGTGCTTTATCGATTACTGGGCTGCTTTTGATCACGTAAATCGCAACAGACTTTGGTTAAAATTGGCCAGCTGGGGCATACCCCAGGCTTTGCTAAATCTGCTAATCAATCTGCATACTCAGACCTGGGTTCAAGTAAAGTTGGGGGACGGGTCAACTTTATCAAGAAAGATACCAACAACGAAAGGCCTCAAGCAAGGCTGTGTGCTGGCCCCGACCCTATTCAATCTGTTTTTGCAGACCTTATCCCGCTACTAAATGCCAGCAATTCACATTCTCCAAAGCTCGGGAACCTAGTAGTACCATGTCTACTTTATGCTGACGACCTAGTTTTGATTAGCCAAACGAAGGTGGGTTTACAGCATCTTCTTAACACTACATTTGATTACTCCGAGGCAAATAATCTGAATATTAACTTGGAGAAAACCAAAACCATGACAATCAAAAAGAATTCTAAGAAAACACCTGTCTGGTTTTGGGGCAAGACCCGCATAGACTCAGCAATAGAGTATAAATACTTGGGGGTGATCATCGACAAAGGTGGGCATTTTGCAGCCCAAAGGGACACAATCAAAAGGAAGGGAACAGCCCTAGCAGTCTCGATGAGAAATCTTAACTCTAAATTGAACGGCCCCTCACTTGCCCCACTGGTTGAAGTAATACGGGCACAACTCCTACCTACAATAACTTATGGGAGCGAGGCACAGAGGGGAAGGGACTCCAAGCTCCTGGATGTTGTGGTCGCAAAAGTGTATAGAATAATCTTTGGTCTACCAACAAGAGTCTCTCGAGCACAGATTAGGCTCGAGTTTGGTGCTCAAAAACAGACCCTTGCAAGACAAGGTGCAACAGTCATCTTTTGGGACAAAGTAAGAAAATCAAAACCAGGAACCCTAAATTGGCATTTGTGGTCAGAACTACAACAGAAAAAATCATCACCAGCGGCAAAATACTTACTAGCAAGTTTGACCACCCTGGGTCTCATCGAGCTTTGGGAAACACCTATAAGTCACTGCCTTCTCAAAAAAATAACAAAGAAAACAGTAAAGAGTCAATCCTGGATCGAAGACAAGGCAGCCCAGAAGGTCGCACGGCTGGATGATCTTGAGCTCCTATTCTTCCCTCGCTGCTCAAAAATACCTAGCCCTGGGGTTTGCCAAATCCACTAGAATTCAATTCCTAAAGTACCGACTTGGCCTGCTACCATGCATAAAGCACTTTCCGCACTGGCTGAAGAAACAATCCGATTCCATCTGTCGCCTGTGCAGTGCAGCGCATGAAGACATGCTGCACCTTCTCTGTATGTGCAAAGAACTAACACAGGAACGGAAACAGCTTTTAAAGCCACTTTTTAATCAGAGCGGTATCCGCACACGGAGACAGGCTGTGCTGGCGTGCTTTGCACCTGAGGACACGCAGTTGAACTGCCGCCTGGTAACATTTTTGAGACAAGTGGAGAAGAGAATGCCACAATATCGAGATGTTGATCTCCGGCCACCAACTTCGGATAGAACAACAATATAGCTAAAAGGAAAAAAGTCGGACGCTGCTAAACAAATGTTTATATTACCAATGTATTGTAAAGACCAACCGCCTTGCACTGATTTTAACTGATTTTAGTAAATTGTTTTACACTATTTTAAAAATTGTAAGTTATAATTGAAATGTTATGAGATACTCTGTAGCAATGGTTTTAAGTAACTGTGCTAAATAAAATACTTGACTGACTGACTTGACTCTTAAATACAAAACTGCACTCTGAAGTCTAAGGTTAATGATAGAAGGGGAGGGAGCTGGGACTGGAGTAAATTCCTCCTGACTGACTTCCTTCCATCTGTGCTGCTGCCAGAGAAAGACACACAGCATAAATGATCTAGTTATCTAACACACTTTAACAGCATTACAGTGCCAGGTTTGTGCCCTCCAAAGTTCAGGCTCAGGAAGCCATATTGCTGCTGGCTGAGGCAGCTGGACAAATAAACAAAACAATACCACAGCTGTTTGAAGGAGAAGCTTTTTTTTCTGTGGAAGCACACAACTTCTGCCCAGCCAAATCATGTACTCCTGGAGGTGATGCAAGGTATCTTCCACGAACGGGGACAATCTTTGTTGATCTTTTTATCGCTTAGTACATGCAATGGCAGCACTTTTGCTCGTTTGAGTTTCCTGGATGTGTATCTCTTGGTTACTCATTCCACCTAGAGTGGAGCTGGGGACTTCTGTAAGGCTTTCAACCACTAACTCTCTTGTCCTGAGTTCTAAAGAAGATTATCACTACCTGGCCCAAGTCATACTAGTGGCACTGGATTGGGCAAGGAGATTTTGGTGCCCAGAACTCCTGGGCATCAGCATTTGTTCTCTGCTCAGGCTGCTGCTTTGGTTTGGGTGTGTCCTAGCTTTTTACCTGTTAAGAACCACTAAAGATACTCAGTGTATGCACTATGTATTTTGAAGGTAATCAGATGCATTACTTAGAGAGATATAAATACTGATAGTTAGATTATGGGGCCACATGTTTAAATCTACTGGACATTTGTATTTCCATTTGTTTTTAAACAGCTTGATTTCCTTTTATTTAGATATTGATGAATGCCAGCTTGGACAGTTGTGCACTAACGGTCAATGTGAAAACTTAGATGGTTCTTTCAGATGCACCTGCAGCCTGGGATACAAACTCAATGCCGCCAGTGATCAATGTGAAGGTAGGTCTGACCCATCCTACAAAATGACGTTGCCAGGGTTGTACTACGAAATATCGAGCATAGGAATATCATGATATCAGAATATTGTGGACAGAATATGGAGGCACAAGATATCGAAAGGAAAGTGCAGATGCTGAAAGTGTAGATCTACTATTCTTACCTCCAGATCTTGTAGAAATAAATATTGTCACGGTACATATATGTTGAGTTAGATATAGATAATCTATACCTATTTACCTTTCAATATTTCAGCCTCGATATTCTGGTCATGATATTTCGTGCCATTGAGATTCCCATATCGATATTCTGGGGCACACCGTCTCCAGCTGAGAAACTAGTTTTTTCTTTTTCATATAAAAAGAATGATTTATTAAAAATGGACTTCTGAATTTGTATGCTAACTAAAGGATTAAATAAGGAAAGCATGTGGTTAGTCCAAGTTGTTCCCCTTGGGCTGCTATGGATACAAACACCGGTTAGAGTTCAAGGCAAGCGCTGCTAGATTCAGAAATCCTCCACCCTGTATAGTAAGCTGTCATATTCATTTACAATAAAGACCTTTGCTACAGAGAAAGCCATTCTCCCATCATGTCTGCAACTTGAGAATATTTTGGCTTGGCTGAACTGGAATGGTGTGTTTCCCTTACAGCTGAGGGACGATTCACTTCAGCCTTGTATACAAGCCAGTCATATTAAAGCCTCTCCTACAGTGATTAATTTGCAAAAGAATAAGTTCTGAGGCCTAAAGTTTTCTCAGGACCAGCTGCCGTTGCTGAAAATCATCAGGGTTACCGAATAACAAGGCTGTCCAGTCTTGATTCCACCTCATCTCTCTTTCATCCACCTCCATACATCCCCTGCCCATTTATCTCACTCTTTTCTCTTTTTTGTTCCAGCTTTCCCCTTTCGTCACTGTTTTGCCCTTTACTGCCTCTCTCTGGCCCTGGTTCAAAATTTGAAGATGAAAAGTATGTACTGGTCCCCAAATAAGAGTGCCGGTGGGCCCCATTTGCAAACACTATTACAAATTAAGCACTGCCTCTGCCATGTAGAGTTTTCAGTAGCATGTGAAAATACAGACTGAAAAAAAATTCACTGCTAAAAGAGACTCAAAATATTTACTGTCAAAACATCTACCTTACATAATTATCTCATTACTGCTAAACTGGTCTGCACCTAAACTCACTATTTACAGCAAGTTTTCCTTCATTTAGAAATTTGAATAAAGTCAACATATTTGTAAGGAGAAATTTAAGAATATTAGATGGTTTGTTCGTAAATTGTTTTGAGTCCTTATTTTTGCAGTCTGTTTTTTTCCGTTTATGTGTTAATCTGTCTCCTCGCCATCTCCCTATCAGTTGAGTTTAGGGACTGTAAGTGTCAGGCAACAGCATACGAAGATGAGTGACTGGGCCTCAAGAGTGGAGCTAAATTAAAAGAGCAAACATTTTTCTGCTACTTGTGCTTGTTCTCGTGTTTCCTGTCACATCCTGTCATAGGGTTGTGTGTTATCAGTCTCTGGTCAGTTTATATGAATGACTCTAGCTCCTACGTGTCCTGCTACCTGATCATGGTCAATGAATGTGGTCAAGACCGCTGGCTTTGCATAAATTGCCTGGACTGGCTAGTTGCCCCATGCCACAGAAGGTGAAGCAGCTATTGGGCTTGATGTTGTGAGTGGCAACTAATTACAGACAGGAGCTCAACATTCCAGTTAGTAAGAGAGGGAGCAGGTCTTGTGTGCTTGTGTATTTGGTTGATCCTTTTTATATTTGTGTATTTTGTGTATCTGTGCATATTTCTGACTCTGTGCGGGTGTGTGTGCATGTGTGTGTGTGCATGTGTGTGTTTGCCTATTTGTGTGTGCGTGAGATATAAAGAGAGAGAGAGTAGGTGTTGGTCAGTTGCCCATCCAAAAAATAGCACTGCTAATGTAAGAGGACTTAGGTCAAGAGCAGTAGAACCTCATCTACAGGGGAACCACTGGAGTTGGTTGACTGTTCCGTAACAGTGGAAGCTTAGCCAGAAGAACCTACGTGTGTTATTAAAGAGTGATGTTTTAGTCTGTAGCAGCGGAACATGATCACCTGGTGCAGTTGTTGACTGCTGATTCTGGAATAGTTGTTCCAAACCACCAGTTTCTATTTCTATTACAGTTCTGATAATGCTGAAGTCAATGAATACCTATAGATAAACCACATTAGCTGGCCTTTGGAGGACACCCAGAAGTAGGGATGCTATGCCCATAATGACCGGAGATAACCGCAGATAACCACAGTAGTATGGTTGTGAGGACCACTCAGAAGTGTAGGTATTGCATCCCAAGTTATCAAACGATGTGGTTTTTCCAGACTTGGAGATGTTGTAACCTATGGGTAACCACAGTCGAAGGTCTATAGGGCTCCCAAGGTGGATATGTCGCAATGAAGACCCACAGACAGCCACAGTAGTAGGTCTGTGCAGACCACACAGCCTTTGCCACCCAGGCATTACAACGCAATGCCTTTACTGCGCATCTATTAACACGTAATTACTTCACCACGCATTGCCTTTACCATGCATGTTTTTAGCTTGCATGCCTTTACAACAAAATGAGAAGTATATATTAGGTAAATGTGTATGAATATATAGTTAGGACCTAGATTTCATAGGAAAAGCATTTTTGGTTTCATAATAACTTTGGTGCCATTTGATGAATCTTCACGAAATTTTCCAAAAAGAGTGTACTGCTTTGTCTAGTTCTCCATGGAAAGGTTCGGAGTGATCCGTTAAGCGGGGAGAGGAAATGGGGGGGGGGGTCAAAAATGTGCGATTCCTATGCAATTTCCCATAGGGATCACACCAAACTTGGCCGAAAGGTAGCTCTTGGTCCAGAAAGAGCCCTTTTTGTGATTTGGTGTAAAACCGTTCAGTATTTTTGGAGTTATTACAAGAAAAAGAAATATAGATATCTAGGAATCCCGAGGAGGATTCGCGAATCCATGCGCCAACAGCAATTGGCTGACCGCAACTTGACTGGAAAGTTGCAGCCACAATTTTATAGATCGGAGCACAGTCGCAGGGGTTATAACTTAATGCGTAAACTGATTGTTGGGGTCAGGGTAGAGGTACCCTGACTCCATGGGTGTGTTACAGGGGTTGCAGGGGGACCCTTAAAGGTAAAGAAATTGCCTTAAAATCTTTTTTTGTAAACGTGCTGGAATTTGCAGATCCGCCACGGCGCTCAACATGGCCTTGTGTGGAGCCTCGGCAGATCCCCAAATCCTGCTGTAACTTAAAAAAAATACAGACCCACTCACAGACTTACACAGACACTCACACACCCACTCTCAGACCCACACAGGCACTCACACACCTACTCACAGACTCGCACACCCACTCAGAGACCCACTCACAGATTCACACAGACCCTCACACATCTACCCACAGACTCACAGACACTCATACACCCACTCACAGACCCAGTCACACACTCTCAGACCCACTCACAGATTCACACAGACACTCACACACCCACTCAGACACACTCACACACCCACTCAAAGTCCCACTCACACACCCACTCATAGACCCACAGAGACACTCACACACCCACTGACAGACCCACACATACACTCACACACCCACTCACAGACCCACACCGGCACTCACTGACCCACTCAGAGACACCCACCCCCACTTACAGACCCTTACAGGCATTCACACAGCCAGTGACAGACCCACACAGAACTCACACCACACTCAGAGATCCACACAGACACCCACTCACAGACCCACTCAGGCACTCACACACCCACTCATAGACTCACTCAGGCACTCACACACCCACTCAAAAACTCACACAGACACTAACACACCCACTCACAGACCCACTCAGGCATTCACACACCCAGTGACAGATCTACACTGGAACTCACACGCCCACTCACAGGCCCATATCGCCACTCACACATCCATTCACAGACCCACACAGGCATTCACACATCCAGTCACAGACCCATAGTGCCACTCACTGACCCACACAGTCACTCACACACCCAATCACAGACCCATAGTGCCCCTCACACAGGCACTCAAAGTCCCACACAGGCACTCACAGACCCACACAGCCACTCACAGACCCACTCAGGCACTCACAAACCCACTCACAGACCTTAGTCATCTCCAGTACCGCCGTGTATGTTGGCGATATGCGATATGGCCAACATACATGACGGTACTGGGGACGACTAAGGACTATGCGTCTCGCTTGAAGAATCAAATCTACTATCTACTGTTGATTTTAAAGCCCCTTATTCCTTATTGGGACTGCAAGAGAATACACACCAGACTTGACTGGCCACACCATGCCTACAGCTCTCATGAACAATGACTGACTCTAAATATTAAGCCCTGATGAAGTCTGCTGTAAACAACAACAGCCAGAGACGAACCACGAGCTGGCAAAGGGCGTTTGTGACCACACGAGATTAAAAGAACTGTTGAAACCTCGATCTCACCTCTGATTTCTGTGTGCCTGGAGATCTTTGTTTACTGATCATTTGGGGAGCTGGCTGGGGCTGTGGGGGGCCTGGGGCTCCACCCGCAACCTCCCTGTGTGCTTGGTTGGTGTTCAGGGTGGGCACTGGGTCACCCGTCTATTTATAATGCAGGCCCTGGGGGCCCCGGAGTCAAAATAGGCTAAAATAGTTCAAAAACATCCGGCCCTAGGGAATGGGCTCACCGGGGCCTGAGAAGACTTGAGGAGGGGAGTTGCACGCCCCCTCCCATTAGATTTTGGCCCTGGGGGATGGGGGCCCTGGGGCCCAAGATGGCTCAGGGATTGGGGGTATGGGTGGTTTTAGGGTTTAGGGGTGACAAAGGATATAGGGCGTTAAGGGTGATTTTAGGGTTTAGGTGTGGGCAAGGGAATAGGGTGGTCAGGGCGTTTTTGAAGGATTAGGGGTGGGTTAGGGAATAGGGTGGTAAGGGTGTTTTAGGGGTGGGTAGGGGAATTGAGTGGTGGTGGTGTTTTTAGGATTTAGGGGTGAGTAAGGGAATACAGTGGTAAGGTTAAAAAAAAGTTTTTTTTCAGGGTTTCCCCAAAAATAAAATATTTCTTTTTATAATAATTTAAAAAAAAACAGGTGGTTTGGGGGGGTTTCCTCAATTAGAAAAAAAAATAAGTAGTAAGTAATATATTTTTGTATGCATGTGTATTACCTACTGGCAGTCGCCAGTAGGTAGTTATAGTTAGGACCTATTTTCCATAGGAAATTCACAACATTCTATTCCCACTAACTTTGGCGCCGGTCGACGAATCTTCGCGAAATTTTTAAAACTCGTGGGGCGCTCCGGTCCGCTCCTATCTTGAAAGTTTCGGGGTGATTCGGCAAGCGGCGGCCGAGAAAAAAGGGGGGTCCCAAAACGTGTTTTCTCCATGTTATTTTCCATAGGAAACTTTAGACAAAGCTACAGCTTGAACTGCTGAACGGAATTACACCAAATTTTGCAAAAAGGTAGCCCTTGGTTCAGAAAGAGCCCTTTTGTTAAATGGTGTAAACTGCTCAGTAGTTGCTGAGAAATTCAAAAAATAAGAGTCAAAAATCAATTTCCCATAGGGAACTTTGTGCAAGGCTACAGCGGAAACTACTGAACGGATTTACCCCAAATTTGGCATAAAGGTACTGCTTGGCTCAGAAAGCGACCTTTTCAAAAATGGTGTAAATCCGTTCTGTAGTTTTTTAAATATTAAAGGAAAAAGAACTTTATATATCTGGGCGGAGCCTAACCACACATGTCATCGTGAGATCTGATTGGCTGTCAGCACTTCATCCAAGAAGTGTTGGCAGCCATCTTGGGACCAATATACATGATAGCACCCCAATGAAATGCATTGTAGTGAATAGAAGATTTTGAGGGTCACCAAAAGAAGAACTATAAAGGGTGATAACAGACTTTAGTAACATTAGAATTCATTTGTTGATGGTACCATACTAATTTTAGGAATTGTGGTGTGTTCTAGGGTGATTTTACCCTGTGAAAAACCTTCTGCTGGGATTTCATGAATCATGTTTGAGAGAAAACAATTTTCTCATGCTTGTCCCACAGAGGTTTGGAAGGTGCTCCAGAAGCTAAAATGAGAGCATATTTTCTGTAAATTCACATTATCTTTCTCAGTCATGTGAGAATGAAGTCTGACATTCTCAGTAAAACATGTAAATCCAACAAGGGCAGAGACTGTCAGTTGATTCCTTTGTGTTCTACTGCAACTTCCCAGAGTGTTCTTAAGAACAACTAGAGCGCTAACAACCTTACCTATGACAAAAGTATGGCACACCTGAAGCCATCTTGATTGGAATAAACTGGTAACACTTAAAACATTTAATTTAAAAAGGAACAAAATGATGGGGTTCATTTTGTCTTAGAAATTATGGTTAGTGCTGTAGAAAGAAAAATTAGGACATGTTTTAAGTGAGATCTCAAATATCTTCCTGTTATATTTCAACAGGAGCAGCCTGCCAGTTGATTCCTTTGTGTTCTACTGCAGCTTCCCAGAGTGTTCTAAAGAACAACTAGAGCGCTAACAGTCTTACTTATGACAAAATTATGGCACACCTGAAGCCATCTTGATTGGAATAAACCAGTAACACGTAAAACATTTAATTTAAAAAGGAACAAAATGAGGGGGTTCATTTTGCCATAGAAATTATGGTTAGTTCTGCAGAAAGAAAAATTAGGGCATGTTTTAAGTGAGATCTCAAATCCTCTTATATTTCATTAGAAAATTCTGACATGCAGACTGAAACAATCACTTTCAATACCAGCAGTAGACTTCCAGTTAACTCCCTGGTGAGCAGTAGCTTTACTACAGTGATCTAATGAGCAACTAGAGTGCTAACATTCTGAATTTATGGCAAATGTGTGACACATCTGAATCCCTTCTTGATGGAATCAAAGTAAAAACTGAAAGCATTTCCTACTGAGGAGACTGCAGTAAATGACGAAATTAGGAAACTTCATAACAAATAAGTATCCCAAGATGGCCACCAGAGAAAAAAGAGCCCAAATGTAGCACAAATATCACCCAGATGTAGCCCACATATAGCCCAATGACAGAAGTGTGCAAAACACTTTTTATTTTTAGTTTTTCTGCAGTTTTATATAGTGCAAACTGGTCAGGTATTGGAGCGTTACATCTTACTTGGACCCCTTATTGCGTATTTTGCACGAAGTACATGAGATTGATCTTGCGAAACATTGAACTTTACGATTCTGTTAACCTAAAGTTGCTCTGAACCGGGCTTTGTAACACCCGTTTTTACCTACTGGTTTTAATTAATTCTCACTGTATTGTATTAGGAAAGAGGATTTACTGTTTTTATGTACACTTTTATGATCTATGTTTCTAAATCAGATCAAATAAAGTTTAATGAATTCTATGGCAGGACGGAGGCGAGGATTATGCATATCTTTCCTCACTTTATTTGCATAGCAGTTCAAAGAAAATGTAACACAACAATCATTAAACAAAAGACTACACAACCCATGAACCATTAGGGGGTAGTCTCCAAGGCAACTATAGTCCAATCATATCACAGTCCATCGTATATAATATCGTGACGTCCCTTTTTCTTCACTGCTCGTCAGTTAAGTGCATTCCTTACATTCTTGGCTTAATCTGACGTTGTTGCTGTTTGTATAGCGGTTTCTTGTGCACGTTATTAGCATTATTGCCTTGGTATTGTTTCATATTCCCTGCGCAGCAGGCTCTTGCCCGAGCGCGTTCTCCCCCTCGCAGTTTTTCCCGCTGTGTGCTCTGCGCGCGGTGAGATCCTGTCAGGCGCGTCTGGTCCGAGCGAGGCAGCTCCATCGAGCGCTCCCGCTGGTCTTTACGGCGTTTGGGAATCCGGTCACTCCTTTAGTGTCCGCTTGATTCCCGACCAACCCTCGCCTAATTTTGACACCGCTACGCTGTGATTTCCCCACACGGCCACGTTAGTGACCAGCGCCACCTGGTGGTGGTAATTGGTATTGCGCCTCAGTCTATTCTTATAGCAGCTTCGGGGAAAGCCCAGCTGTGTTGGAGCACCGGCGAGGGGGCTGTCTTAAGGATTTTAAGGGCATTTGTTCTGTGCTCACACCCTCTGCTATCATGTCTTCTCCAGAAGACCATTTTTACTCCTCCTACCAGGAACTGGAGGAGGAATGGCCCCCCAACTTCTCCCTCCAGCAGTGGACCAAGCCCTCTCTCTGGCTATTTCTAGGGCGCTGGCTCCTCTTAGGGATCAGGTTGATAAGCTGGCTAAAAGCATCCCTGGGGTGTTCAGTGACCCAGATCTGGTGGTGGCGGGTCCAAGTAGCTCCCAGATGGGGAATAAAAGGGCCGTTAAGCATAACGCGGGGCACTTGGAAGGATTTGATAAACTTACGGAGACCTTCCTCAAGAGTGCGCGAACGCTAAAACATACACCCTGCCGGGAGGAGGAGGGGCCCGGAGAAAATTGCGACACTGTCACCACTATTGTAGACCCCGACGGCGGGTTTCCTTAGAGGGAGAGGGTGTATCGGAGGACGATTTCTCCTCCGATGAGGATAAGGACTCGGGGCGTCCCTGGCGTCCAGAGTCCCACTCCTCTCAGTCCCCGGTTGGGGACGGGGTCCACTCGGACATGTTCGAGCCTACCCAAATTTACCATCCTAGGTCGGCAGAGTGGACACCTGACGCCAAAGTGGCAGAGTATGTGGTGGGGAAAATCCATCAACCCCTTGAAAGGGAGGTCAGGAATAGGATGAGGAGAGAATGCCCCAGGCCCTCACTGAAGGGGAAGGTGGCACACACGCCTGAAATTGATGAGAAACTAAGTACCTTTTTCTCCAAGTATATGAGGGATCCCAAGAAAGGAATTGATAGGTCTTCGACGTGGTAGGGCCCTTGACCAAAATTATTCAATTGACGGAGCGTTCCAAAGAGTCAGGATCCCCTTTGTCCATGGATATTGTGGCTGGTTGGGCGCACTACCCTAAACCCTAAAACACTACCCCCTCCACTACCCAAACACCACTGCACTACCCTAAACCCTAAAAACTACCCCCAGCACGACACCCTACACTACCCAAACATAACTGCACTACCCTAAACCCTAAAACACTACCACCAGCACGACTCCCTACACTACCCAAACACCACTGCACTACCCTAAACCATACCCCCAGCACGACTCCCTACACTACCCAAACACCACTGCACTACACTAAACCCTAAATATACCCCCAGCATGACCTCCCACACTACACAAACACCACTGCACTACCCTAAACCCTAAAACACTACCCCCAGCACGACCCCCTACACTACCCAAACACCACTGCACTACCCTAAACCCTAAAACACTAACCCCAGCATGACCCCCTACACTACCCAAACACCACTGCACTACCCTATACCCTAAAACATGACCCCCTACACTACACAAACACGACTGCACTACCCTAAACCCTAAAACACTACCCACAGCATGACCCCATTCACCACACAAACACCACTGCACTGCCCTAAACCCTAAAACACTACCCCAGCACTACCCCCTACACTACCCAAACACCACTGCACTAACATAAACCCTAAAACACTACCCCCAGCACAACCCCCTACACTACACAAACACCACTGCACTACCCTAAACCCTAAAACACTACCCCAGCACGACTCCCTACACTACCCAAACACCACTGCACTACCCTAAACCCTAAATCTACCCCCAGCACGACCCCCTACACTACCCAAACACCACTGCACTAACATAAACCCTAAAACACTACCCCCAGCACAACCCCCTACACTACACAAACACCACTGCACTACCCTAAACCCTAAAACACTACCCCCAGCACGACTCCCTACACTACCCAAACACCACTGCACTAACATAAACCCTAAAACACTACCCCCAGCACAACCCCTACACTACACAAACACCACTGCACTACCCTAAACCCTAAAACACTACCCCCAGCACGACTCCCTACACTACCCAAACACCACTGCACTACCCTAAACCCTAAATCTACCCCCAGCACGACTCCCTATACTACCCAAACACCACTGCACTACCCTAAACCATAAAACACTACCCCCAGCATGACCCCCTACACTACACAAACACCACTGCACTACCCTAAACCCTAAAACACCACCACGACCCCCTACACTACTCAAACACCACTGCACTACCCTAAACCCTTAAACACTACCCCAGCATGACCCCTACACTACCCATACACCACTGAACTACCCTAAACCCTAAAACACTACCCCCAGCACGACCCCTACACTACTGCACTACCCTAAACCCTAAAACACTACCCCCAGCACGACCCCCTACACTACCCAAACACCACTGCACTACCCTAAACCCAAAAACACTACCCCCAGCACGACCCCCTACACCACCCAAACACCACTGCACTACCCTAAACCCTAGAAAAGAAACCCCACCCCATGCCCAATCCCCTTACCTCTCACTCCTCATGGTTCCTCTCTCCTCGTGGTTCCTGCTTCACGTCATCTCTGAGGGGCGGTGCACGTCATTGTGAGGAAACGGAACAGCCTCTGTTTCCTTACAACGACATGGATCGTCTACATGTTTTTAGAACGCATGGTCATTTACCATACATACCTTTACAACAAAATTCGTTGTAAAGGCATGCGTGGTAAATGACCATGCGTTCTAAAAATGCGTAGTAATGACTTCGTGATGTACAACGCATGCGTGGTAATGCATGCGTTGTAATGGTATCGTAAAGTAAAAAGTCATTGTAACGGCTGTTTACCGATCGAAGCTGGCCCCTGTTCTTCAGTGAGACGTTTATTTGATTAATTAGGAGGAAGGAATGTGGTTTTTTACCGAAAAGTGCATTCCCGGCTGTTGTATTGTGAAAGTGTCCGCGTGGCCTGGTTTCACTTCCGGTGAGAGAGTGGAAGAGTCTGTTTGGATCTAAAGGAGTTCTGTTGTTGGACGGGGCCGGCGCTACATGTCATCAGAAAACATAGCTAATGGAAAGCGTCCTCCCTGAAGTGTGGAGCAGTGCCATGAGAGGTCAACGAGTGTGCGTCCCACCGCAGTATGACCGTACCGCGTGACCCATGTGCCGCCTTCAGGGTACAGGAGGCAGAAGCGGCATCGCAGGTCCTCTTGAAGACCGTTGTAGCACTAATTCTACATTTTGGTACTAGGGCATTTTAACTTCGTTGTTCCTGCCAGATACAAAGAGAAGATCCTGTGTTATTCAGTGCCCTCGTTACCTTTTTTGTGGATTGTGGTGCTTGTCACTTTGCTGCCCCGCCGGTGCACACGACTGGGCACTGTGCCATCTGCAGGGCCTCTGCCCTCGGATCACTGGTTTCGGTTTCTGGAGTGGCAACATAAACAGTTGCTCCCAAAGGACTAGCCTGAACACTTAGGTGAATATCCCCTGCACCAGCATTCCACGGAAATTCTTTCCTAGCTCTCCCACGTCGACGAGCACGGCTCCGCTCGCGACACCGTATGACGTCATCGGAGCCATAAGAGGACCTCGTCGGCGTGCTGACGTCAGTTCCACCCATTTTTTCCGTGCCACCGAGGCAAACAGGGGACTGAGACATTTTCACATGTATACATAGTATAATAAATATATATATATTCACTGAAAAAACCATAGGTTTCAGGCACGTTATAGTTAGAAATTAGCATTTAAAAAACCTTAGAAATTCACTGAAAAAACCATAGGTTTCAGGCACGTTATAGTTAGAAATTAGCATTTAAAAAACCTTAGAAATTCACTGAAAAAACCATAGGTTTCAGGGGCGTTATAGTTAGTTGGACATTTCACTCATACAAAACCATAGAAATTCCCCGTTATAGTTAGTTCAGCTAACTATAACTCGTGCGCCCGCAATGCACTGCTGATGACGTCACATATTACATCACTCATGACATGGTCAGTGACATCACTCATGACATCACTGATGACATCTCAAATGACATCACTGATGACATCACTGATGACATCATCCAGTGAATGTGTGTTTTTCTGAAAATTAAATATGTTTTATATATGTATATCTCAAGGTCGATGGAAGAATAAATGGGTATATAAGTGTCTAAATGGATGATTTGTTTTTGTAAAATTTATTGTATAACTGACTAAGTGTATCTTAGTGAATACATGGGTTAGTGAGTAATGTTTAAATATGAAAATATCTGTATCAGTCTCTCACTTTGTGTATAAGTGGCTGCATGGGTTGGTGAGTAGCTACATGAGTGTCTATATGGGTTATTAGTTGGTTTTTGAGTATCAGTATGAGTGTCTGAGTGTCTGTATGGTTCGGTGGGGGGTATTACTTAGTGCATAGATGCATGAATGAGTGACTCACTGTTTGTATGTGTTGAAGACAGCATGTGTGCAGGACTGTATAGGTGGATGAGTATGTGTATGGGTGTGTTAGTGTGTGAATGACTGTCTCAATAGTGTCTTTATGAGTAACTACATATGTTTTAAACTAGTATATGTGAGTATTGGTGTATATAACTGAGTATATGTGAGAGTGAGAGATTGGAAGAGTTCCTGTACAAATAAGTAGGTGTTTCTATAAGTGATTGTTTAAGAGAGTAAGTATGTGTAAGTTTCTGTAGAAGTAAGTGTGGTAGTGTGTGTATAACTGTATATGCAAGTAAATGGATGTTTGATACTTTGTTTGCATGTGTGACTATGTGTGTGAGTAACTCTATGGATGAGTGGCGGTGTGTAACAGGATGTATAGGTGTATGAGTACATATGATGAGTGAGTACATGTATGAGTGACTGTATAGGGACTGTTGGTGAATGAGTGGATGTGTGTGTAGATCTTGGAATTACTGAATAGGTGTGTTGTAACTGGTATTGGTATGTCCATTGTTTTGAAAATGTTAGTTTGTATTTTTGAGTGTGTGTATCAAAGGTTATATTAGGGTGAGAGGAGGTCTGCCACTCTATCACAAGGATGATGTCATCAGTGATGTCATCAGTGATGTCATTTGAGATGTCATGAGTGATGTCACTGACCATGTAATGAGTGATGTAATATGTGACGTCATCAGCAGTGCATTGCGGGTGCGTGAGTTATAGTTAGCTGAACTAACTATAACTGGGGAATTTCTATGGTTTTGTACGAGTGAAATGTCCAACTAACTATAACGCCCCTGAAACCTATGGTTTTTTCAGTGAATTTCTAAGGTTTTTTAAATGCTAATTTCTAACTATAACGTGCCTGAAACCTATGGTTTTTTCAGTGAATATATATATAGGTACACACACACACCTGCTTGTCTCCACCGAGGGCCTGATATTATCAGTTCTTTCATATATATAACTAAACTCACTCCCATTGGTTGGCAGGTCTTATAACCATCCAATTACAGTGCCTGTGGATTGAAAAATATATATATATATATATGTAGGGTTCCACTTACCTTATACATACTTATGTTGCAGTGTAAAGGCATGCATGGTAAAGGTATATGCGTGGTAAAGACAATGTATGATAAAGGAATGGCAATGTAATGGATGTGTGGTAAATGTGTGTGTTGTAAACGCATGGTTGGTAATGTCAATGATGTCTTAAAACCATTGAGGATGGATTAAGTAGGTGTGAAAGTGAAGAAGGTGGGAGGCCCCAGGAGAGCCTATTTTGTGGTGCAGAGTTCCAAGGAAAAGCACTCTTGTGTCCTTCAAGTGCAGACTCTATGGACACTCACAAACAAGCCTTTCATTTCCACCATTGATTCAGCGTTTAATAAATGATGGAAATCCACCATAGGTGCTTCTAGCATGTTCATGAAATATGGCCACTCAGTGCTTAATTAATGCCAGTTGCTGAGGTGGTGGGCACATGCACTCACTTTTGGGGACCTGAGCGTATTTTCATTTATTTTTTTCATCATCGGGCTGTGACCAAGAGGAAGGAAAAGAAAGGCAGGAAATAGAGAACGAATTACCAAGAGAGAGAAAAATGATAACAAGTGGAGAAATCAAAGATGAAAAGGAACTCAAGAGGGAGATAAGTAGGCTGGATGCATAGGATGGTGGAAGAAAGAGGCATGAGATAAAATTAAGGCTAGAGGCATTGGACAACCCCAGGATTTGGCAGTGCCAGAACTGGAGTCTTACGGAGAATTTTGGCTCACCGCATTTAAAATGTATTTTTAACAAATTAAGCACTGCCAGTCTAGCATACTGTTGTCTCTTTCGATCTGAAGTGTCACAGTTTTACGTACATCCCTCTGTCAGATGCCAGGTGGTTGTAGCATATTAGAGCACTTCAAACATTAGACTTTAGAGCACGTAAAGACATTTGGAAAAAGGTATCCCGAGACTTGATTTGAATAATCGTCTTTTCCTTTTTTAACAGATGTTGACGAGTGTGCCGATAGCAGTCTATGCACAAATGGCCTGTGCAGAAACACACAGGGCTCCTTCAGGTGTGAATGTAAACCAGGATACCACACAGACGTCACAGGAGAGCAGTGTGAAGGTATGGGATAGGAGCGTGTCTTCAAGCACTATCAGCAATAGAAGCATGACGACCCTACTCGTACAAAGTGGTCCATTTGGTTTAGAAAACATAAAAGTAAATTCAGACACAGGGCCGGACTAGAAACAAAATCAACGATTGAAAAAATCTTCAAACCACCCACACATTGCAGGAGGCTTCAGCTAGAATGGAGCTGTCGGGCCTGTTTGGGTTTTGGCTACCCTGACCTCTCTTGAAACAGTTCTCTAGCATGCAGCCCACTGTGAACATGCCAGTGTGAGAGCCTGGCCCGACTCAGTGCTTGGAACATCCAAATATCTCGTTAGGTTATTGAGAAATATGAAAATATATAAATCTAGGTAAACCTTATCACCATTCAATCTAAGCAAACAGACTGTAGCATCTTGGGGCGTGCTTGTAAGTTTATTGTTCTTTTCTTTATTAAAATATGTTGTTGAATGCACAGGGGGCAGTTCATGCATGCATGATCAGGGCAGAAATTTAGACGGGCTCCTACAGATATGACTATAAGCTAGAATATATTTGGGTAGCACCGCACAGGTCCTCATGCACACTTTTCCAGTCCTGGATTTTTAAGCTACAAATCTAGCAACTTTAAGTGTGGTAGTCTCATAAGTTCAATGGAAGCAAGCCAAGAATACACCACCCAGAATGCATTAGGTAGTCAAATTAAGGCCCTCAATGACGTGCTTGTGATCAGTCGTGGCTCGCATGACTCGCGAGTGGGGTTTCGTACGGGGGTTCATGCGGGGGATGGGTTAAAAAGAAATTCTAAAAAAATTAACTTACCGGGTCCCGTGCCGCCTCCGCTCCTGGCCGGGTCCCGCTGCAGTGCAGTGCTGAAACATGAAGAAGGCAGCCTCCCTCCCCTCCCCTAAGCCAATCACAATGCTGCAATGGCAGCGTTGTGATTGGTGCGGACAGCGCCTAGTCGGGTGCCTAAGGGGAGGCCTTTTTCTCTATGTAGGCTGCATGCAGCCTACATAGAGAAAATCCAGAGTGTGCATGACTGGTTTGGTTGGCCCCAGAGGGCCGACCAAACAGTCAGGGCACTCAGAGTGTTCAAGCCACTCCACCCCGACCCAACCGCCTGCCCGCCCCCAACCAGGCATACCCTCCCGCCCGCCCCCAACCAGGCATACCCTGCTTTCTGCTTTCTCGCAGCGCGAGAAGCAGAAACATAAAATGGTATTTAAAATACCATTTTATGTTTCTGCTTTCTCGCACTGCGAGAAAGCAGTGGGGCGACGCTCCTCCGCCCTAATGGAGCAGCCGCCCCTGTTTGTGATATAAGCAACCAGTAGATGCAGCTTTTTACTAACATTTGAGAGAAGGTAATCCAACTTAAACCGAATTTGTCTATATCATTAAACAAATGTAGGCACTTTCTCATGTTGGCGGCTGATTGATGCTTTCCTTGACCAGAGACAGGCGCACTGCTGCTTTATAAACACCTTGCAGTTTATGATACTTTTGTAGGCCTGCAGATGAAGAATTTCAAGAATGGCGGAAAAATTGTCTAGACGATTCCTGCCCTTGGAGCCATGGTGCTGTCTAATTCTAAGAAATGGTTGCTCCTCCACCTCTACATCTCGCCCACAGTTCCGAATCAAATGAGTTTTGTTTGTGTGGCTCCGTCACTCCTAGTATATTAGTTCATTTATAGGCTAATTCTTACAGGGTGACGTGTCTAATCAATCCCACTTACTCAATATATGGCACTGTAAAAAGTAACTAACCGTGGATGATTTCGCTTTTCTTTGAAGTCTGCAACTGACCCAATAAAGGAGGATGGCTAATGGCACTGACAGCGTCTGTCTTTACAGCCGAACATAAAGATGTATGTTGCACAGCGAGCTCGGTTTAAACCCGCTGAAGGTCACCCATGCTGGGTTACTAGCTCTCAACTAGGTCACCCGTTCTTGGTTACTCACCTCAAATGTAGGGTTCCTCTGTTATGTTGATGAACATCTGATTATCACTGGTGTATACCCCTGCGCTTGCTCCAACATATTCCAGAAATGAGCTAAAGGAAGTGCTGAGCTGTGTAGACAGTGAACAGCTCGGGCAATGAGCAGGAGCCCTGGGGGACCCCCAGCTCACAAACATATCTTCATAAAGAAAAGGACCTAGTTTGACCCTCTCACTTATATGGATCAAAAAAGCTGTAAAACCTTTTAACCGTTGCCTGATTGATATGTGACATCGTGGAAAGTCTCAGGCTGTGGTAATTCAGTAACTGACTGACGCAGTGCTCAGATCCAGCACTTGCAGCCCATGTGCTTCCTTTGGCCCCCTGAGCATCTCTGCGCAGACTGAAATCTGAGCACTGAAAACAAGCCGGGAGCTCGACTCACACAGTGCGAGAGAACGATGGAGACCTTTAGGTTCTCCAGCATTTTATGTCACTGGTTAAGCTGGGCTTGTAATATGTAATGTCATTCCACATTTGTAAAGCGCAAACTTAAACCCCTAAGGGCATCCAGGCGCTTGGGGGCCGTTGGGGAGATTAAGTGAGCTATTGCCCAGAGTCACATGATGCAGACATCAGCACCAGAGATCGAAGCGTGAACCCCACCTTCTGGAGTCAGCTGCTCTGGTCGCTGCGCCACACCTCTCCCTTTTGGCTTGAATTCGGTCCTGCCAGTTTATCAATGGTTGTAGCAATCACAGGGAGATGAGTAACATACCTACCTAAAGTTAGTGAGGATGGTGGAGTCCAGATTAAGTTTATTTTTTAAAGAGGATTCCTTAGCCTTTTTTGAGGTCTAAAGCACCACTGAATCAGGAAAAAGGTTTACGAATAAGCTTCTGTGCTCTGAAATGATGCGTTGATTAGAGATCAGACTAATAATTCACTTATTCATAATATACACATTCTCAGCGGTCACTTTGATCCATCATTGATGTAAGTCATAAATAGTACATTCTTTGGAATTGTCCCTTTTGTCAATTTAGAAAAACAGATTTGTGCTGATTTTCAGTTAATCAGTAGTGGCCGATAATACAAGCAGGAGGGGGCGGGCTGCTCACACATGTACACACACACTCACACATATACATGCACACTCACTCACACCCTCATGCATTCACAGGCATGTATATATACACCCACCATTCACAAGCACGCACACACCCATTTACAGCATGCACACACAAACGCAAAACATTCATATACACACACACACATGCCCACACCAAACATAAAAAAAAGAAAAAACACTACTTACCCGCTGCTGCAGTGATCTTGTGTTGCGGCAGGGAAGCCTCCAATGGTCTTGTAAGGTTGGGACTGCCGCCTCCTCTCCTTGGCTGGCCTGATGTCCCTACCTCATCACAGAGTGGGATAGGGTCAGTGAGACTGCTGACCCCACGCCACTTTGTGATGAGATGTTACTGATTGACACTCGGCCCTAAAGAGTTTTTAATCTCTTTTTGCGACAGAATTAACTTCATGCAGCCGGGAAACATGCCCATTTGGTCCTCGTTACATCTGCTGTGGTATACATTAAGTAGGTGTGGTATTTGTTGGAAGCCATGGGCATCTCAGCAATCTAGTTAGCTCATGGGCAACAATGTTTTTTAAAAACTCATCTAAAAGTACTGTAAAAGTTGTTTTTCGGGGGTCCAGTGCAACAATTTCTTTAAGAGAATATTGGCAAACAGCCTACACTCAAAGTCTAGCAAAACAATCATTTGGAAGCTGCCTTGCTCAGTGGTATGGCGGCATTTATATAATGCATGGAACCCTTTCCAGAGAGTAGTATAATTTCACACTGCATAACATTTTACAAATGTGAGTTTATTGGTTTACTCCAAACCTTCGCATCTCTCTTAATGACTTCATTCAAGATATTTTTGGGCCCTGGAGATCGTGATGGATGACTTGTTCCAGTTAAAGTGGTGATTTCACTTTGGGAGATAAACCCTCCACCGTTTTAGACGATACTTGCCCTGATTGGAGTCCTTTAGCAGGGCTTTAGCACAAGGATATAATGTGAGGATGTCACCTCTGACAGATATCCGCGAATCAGATTCATTCTTGAAGGCCCCTCACCATAGCCAATAAGACTGCAAATATTTCAGCATCTTTCTCCCATATGGCATCAAACATGTTCTCCACATTGCGGACTGCTTCTCCATTAATATTTGAGTGACGTTATGCCTGAAGATCTTCTTTAAGTTTTTGTATATGATTGTCTCTTTTGCCTGAACAATCTGTTTTCATCAAGGGTTATAAAGCCTTTTTATCTTCTGTTTTGGTGTTATGTATCCTGTTGAGGAAGTGAACTGTTTGTGTCTGTACTTTGCTCCAATTAATAGGTGTGTTTAGAATTTTTAGGACCACAAAAGTTAAGAATTTCTTAACAAAATGTAAAATCCTTCCCACACAATTATATAAATGTTTAAAATATAGCTTATGGAGCAGAACGCCTTAACAGTGCTAATCTCTTCATATATTGTCATAGTGATTGCAACCTGGCAGGCGAGCCTTTGATTCCAATTCAGTCTATTCGCTTTCATGGTTTACCCTATCGCTCCAATTAGCATTAAGGTATCTACATGAACCGATTGCTGCCTCCGGTCCAGGATCTGATACACCCAGTTCAATCAGGATTTATCCTGGCTCGCAGCACGGTCAATGATATCATACAGTTAGTCCACATCGAACATTCTCCCCTTAGCACCTACCCAAAAGTCTTGGCACTGGCGGATGACATAGAGAAGGCTTTCAGTTCCCTGTGTTGGGAGTTCTTGTATAAAACTATGGTCAGTATGGGCCTGGGAAGCAGGTTCCTCACATGGACCAAGCTGCTGTGCACGACCCCAACAGCACGAGTTAAGACTGGTGGGTTTATCTTGAGCCTCTGCGCTGCCAAAAGAGGCACTAGATAGGTGTACCCAGTGTCGGCTCCTCCTCTAAGGCAGAGGGGCATCGCCCCACTGCTTCAGCTGCAAGCTGAATGCAAAAAATAAAATGATAATAACGTTCGTTATTATCATTTTTTTTTTTTTTATTCAGCTTTCAGCTGAAGCCAGGCGGGCAGGGCTGGGTTGAGCTCCCCGCGTCACAGGAGGAGGAGTGGTGGCAGCACCTAAAGTGCGTCAGGCCGGCTGTCTTTTGCCGGCCAAAGCGTCATGCGCACTCTGCATGTTCTCCACGCATGCTGTATTACAGCCTGGTTGGAGAACATGCACAGACTGCCAGCCCATGTCTGAGCACCGAACCATGGCACTCAGACCAATCATAATGCTGCTAAGGCAGCATTGTGATTGGTCAGGGGATTCTGGGAGGCGGTGTGCTTCCTGCTGAGAAAAGAGGCGGCGGCCGGGGTTTGTTGTAAAGCGGTAAGTGCAATTTTATTTTATTATTCCCCCCTCTCTCGTTCCCCCTCCCCCGCCCTGTCACCCCCGGTTGGTAGCAGCCACTACTGGGTGTGCCCAGTATCCTCTGTATTTGTACATTTCAGTTGAGCGATTGGCGATATGCTGCTCTGTCTTCGTGGGGAGCGATCGGATGTGAAAGGCACCTGTACTGCACTCACTCACTTCGGTGTGGTGCCAGGTCTCCAAGTGAACTGGAGTAAGTCTAATGCCTTCTGTTTGGGTGCTCTGTGCACGGATGGCTGACTTTCAGAACTTGGGGATGAGATCCAAGGGAAGTTGCATACCTCTCGGTATTTGGGAAGGCAAATTGATCATTTGGAAACCCAGTTAATAGAAAGTAATATACCGTCGACCATTGTATCCTTGCGATGTTCTATCTCCTTCTGGCACACACTGCCCCTGTCTGTCATTGGCCTCGCAGCCCTGGCAAAAATCATTATCCTACCGCGGTAGCTGTACTTTGTTGCTACCCTCCCCATTAGGGTACACCAGGCCATCTTTGGAGAAATAGATGGACTGCTCCTGACCTTACTTTGGAGCACGAAACGGCATAGGATTTCACTGGTAATGCTGTGGCTTCCTGCTGCAGAGGGCGGACTAGCGGTCCCAGAGTACGAGGTATACTGCCTGGCTGCACAACTACTTTGGGCTGCGTAGCGGAGAGAGGTGCAATGGGGAGCTCCTGGGGCAGGAGATGTGGTGGTTCCTTTGCGAATTGATTGGCTCCAATTGATTCTATATCCCTCACAGAAATCACAAGGCGAGGGGCAGTATCTTAGCCACCACACTCAAGTATGTTTGAGCTAGAGCGCTTCAGGGGAACCACACCAACATTCCATACTCCAGAGAGCTACTACTCTGGGCCTTGTCCAACCTACACCCTCATGGTGACTGAAGTGACTTGGCATGTGGGGAAGAGGGCTGGCCTAAGCTCACTAAGGGGACTTTCTGAAAATGATACAGTCAGAGATTTTCAAGGGGTCATAGACGAGTTTGGACATCACCCTACTACTTCTTACTTTATTGTGCCCTTAAGGCCATGCTGCGCCTGATCTGGAAGGCTGGCATGGCCAAGCCCCCAGCACATGAAGGCCTCCGAACCATGTGTACTAAGGCCTGGAAGTCCCAGGCGATCACAATGTTATATACTGAGTTCCTATGACAAGCTAAGAATGGCCTTCATGGACTACATGATCGCTGGGCAGGGATCGTCAGCACCTCAATCACTGTTAAAGACTGGGTTTCCATATTGGAGTCCATCCCTCGAATGTCGCAGAACACCAGGTTTAAGCTCATATAACATTACTTTTTGCATCGGGTATGCATTACCCCGTGTAGATTAATGCTATGTTACCTGCGGCATACACAACATGCCCTGGGTGTGATGTTGGGGGAGCAATATTTATCATATGATGTGGAGCTGTCCTGTGCTCCTTTGTTACTGGGACACAGCCACCGATATATAGCAAGGGCCACTGGGAGACACTGCTTGATCATTCCGGTTCATTGCCTAGTTTCTGTCTTCCCAAGACCTCGGGCGAGAGCAATCACATCTAGACTCCTGGATCTAGCATTGGTACCTGCACGCCGCAGTTGGCGCTCTCCTGGAAAACCCCACAGGGGCCCAGCCTCATACACTGGCAGTCAGAAATTATCAAATGGGTGGAATGTGGTGGAGCTGCCTTGCATAGGGAAGTGCGGTGGAGTATCTGGCACGGAAAACACACACAAGAGTGGGATGTCATCTGTCAGAACCCCTTTAAAGAGCCACGGGGCACAGGGGCTACTGGGCCCAACCGTGGTGTTGAAGCCTTTTACTCCTGATGTTCCTGGGTCTGACCTATTATGAGGCCTGAGAAACTTGGCCATGTACCCCTTAGGCACTCTCAGTGGTAGCTGTGGATGAACAGTCAAAGGCTCCTTCGGAGGGGGGAGGGTGAATGGAGTGTAGATACAGCTGAGTGAACACAACTTATCACTGAAAGTGCACACAGTGCCAACAATAATTCAATGTTCAGTCAAAGACTTACTTATGTACTTATTTCTAACTCTACACATTCAAAGGAATATTGACATTCTTGAGCAGCAACACAATCCCCTGGAGGTCGGGCTCTAGTAGTTGTCAGACAAATACCTGTCCCACCCTCTTCCTTATAACGTGGTTGAGATTATTCCCCATTCAATGTTGGCCGCATCCAGGGAATGCTAATTAATAGGGTGCTCCCAAGATTTCCCCTTTGACTCTTTAGAAATTACTCAAAAGTGTCTATGTTGCTGCTGGGCCATTAGCAGTGAGTTCCCCGGGGCCCCACAGGTTCAGTTCTAGTCTTACCGCTCCGGCGATATGGAAGCGTTCAGTGGTGCAGCAAGTGCCCTCTCCATAGGTGCGCAAAAGTCCTGATCTTGTTCCGCGAAGTTGGGCTACTCGCAGAACCCATTGCAGCACCCAGCAAGCACAGGCTCTCCCCCTCAAGCAGCGCTGCCAGCTTGTCCCAGTGATTAAAGCTGCTCCCACTCCACAAACACAAGGTAAGTCACTCTTCCCCTCACAGGGGTAAGGGAATTAAATTCTCCAGTTCCTGACTAAAGCCCAGCTAGGGTGTGATGTTTCCAAACTACATGTCTCCGGCGGTGTCCTTCGTGGTCCTCGGGGGAATCAGTCAGGTATAGGTCTTGGTGGGCATGCTTGACCCGCCAGTCAGAGCCTCAATCTTCCGTCCTTGTAACGACCCAAACTTTTGCCAATATTGGTAACGGCAGCCCCTCTGGTGCTCTCGCCTTCACCATGGTGGCCCCTCCTGGCATACAGGGTCACCGATTAAGGCAGACACAAGTCTCGACACACTGGCAACAAATAATTAAACAGTGGCCCCCTCTGGCACACGGGGCCACCGCAACGAGCCCGTGTGGGCCTGTCGTTTCCCACATGGCGCTCACTACACGGCTCTGGTCATGGCAGCCCTCTCCTGGCATATGGGGGGGTCATTGGATCGCTCTTGCACAGGGACAATGATCCGATCGGTGCACAGTCATCCGCTCACACCTCGTTCAAGGAGTCCTCTTGGTAGGGCTCCCCACTTGACTTTGCTCCCTCCAACGCTCTCATCTTCCTCACAAGGAACACTGGTCTTGGCAAGCAGGCAGGCTCTGGTGCTTCAGGGTCCAGGGCAGGTGATCTTGGCTTCCCTGGTTAATGTTCCCTCACCCATCAGGGAGACTAGCAGGCATTTGCCCCAGTCCAGGCCACAGCCAGAAGTCTTGCAGAGCTTCCCCTTCTCACACAGTCCATCTGGCTGCTTGGCAGATGACAAATTATGGGGTCTCAATAGGTTATGTTATGTCATGTTAGGCTGATTTATAAAGCGCGCGGCTGCCCCAGCAAAGGGGCGTCCCGGCGCTGAAACCAGATTAGCGCAGCTGGTAACAACAGAACACCTTATAGCGAAAGGAACAGAAACGTTTTAATAGCTTTACGGAAGGGCAGATAAAGCTTTAGGCTGCGAATGGAAATAGGAAGGGAATTCCAGAGTCTAGAAGCCAGCACCCGGAAGGAGCGGCCACCAGCACGAGCCCTCCTCACCCTGGGGACAACCACAAAATTCTGTCCCATAGAGCGGAGTTGGCGGGAGGGGGTGTAGAAAGAGTGCAGGTTTGACAGAATACTAGGCGATGAAGAGTTGAGGATTTTAAAGGTAATGCAGAGGGCCTTGAATTCCACACGCCTGGCAACAGGCAGCCAATGAAGGCGGCGTATTGCATTCGAGATAGAACACCGCCTTGGCAAGCTAAGGAGCGCTCGGGCCGCTGCGTTCTGGACCCTTTGTAGTCTGAGAATCTCAGCCTGATTGGCCCCGATGTACAGGGAGCTGGCATAGTCCAGTCTGGACAGAATCAAGGCCTGGACGACAACCTGCCTGACTGAAGGGTCGAAGAAGCCCAGCAGGGGTTTAAGCCCCCGCAGTAGCCCGAAGCACGTCCCTGCCACCTTCTTAGTTTGAGTTCTGAAGTTAAGGGCAGTGTCAAGCCAGACCCCCAGGTTTTTTACCGCCTGTTTAGGAGCGGGTGCCGCCCCCAGTGCGGCGGGCCACCAGTGCTCACACCACAACTCTGAGTCTCTCCCCACTAACAAAACCTCAGACTTACTAGCAATTTCCCCTTATTATAGTCCATTTCCAGACACCAAATGTGATTAAGGGTCTGAGTCTTTGAGGTTTTATGTTAAGGTTCTGCTTCTTTTGAAGTGTCCTTTTGCCATTGTCTTCTTCACGTTTGAAAGTCTTTCTGTCACAGCAGGGAAGACTCTGACGTTGATAGACCCACAACACAGTTCCTGGTGACCAGAGTTCATACCTGGATGTCAGCCACAGTGATATGTGCATCAAAATGGTAATCCCGGGCTCCCAGCCCTCCTCTTTATGATTCCCTTATCAGACCCATCTCCTTCCTGAGATGTGTCCAGGCCCCTTCCTTCTGATCTATCACTCAATCAAAGAGCAACCTTTTGAAGTGTAAAGGGGGAGTCTCTCCTCCTTTCCAAGTTTTTGTTTCCCACCCAGCACACAGGAATGCAGCAATACACACATCTGTCTGAAGGGATTCCTCAACTCCTCATGTCTTCACCAGGCAGGCATGGGTTTCCCAAAATGGAACCCAATGTCCTCCATTTAATGTTCCATTGCAGACACACTTGCACCCAGTGTAGATTTACAGCACACTTATTAGTCAGCACTGTTACCTCCATGCATTGTGCCAGTACAGATCCACATGCATTGAGCACACACATTCAGTCTGCACACACTTTCCAGTACTGTAGCTTTTCTGTCTTATACCAGGGTGTGCTATTTGCAAACACACACTGCCAGCATACACCCTCACCATGTGTGCACTGCACAACACTTCACGCTTCATGTATTGTACTTCACGCCAGCACACAGACACCCAGCACATGTATCGATTGCGCATGCACTGCGCAACACTACATTTCTCATATAATATATTCCCCAGGGCATACATACACTCAGTACATGCACTAACCACACATAAACTGCACAGTATTGCTCCATCCCTGTACTGTACCCTTTCCCCGCACACATACATCCAGCGCAGTCACCACTCCTGCGCTGCACAGCAGTACATATCTACCTAACGTAGGCCAAGGGTGAGTAAAGCACACAGCAACAGAACTTTTAAAAAGGGGAGTGAGCCTGCAGGCCTTACTCCATTGACACAGGTTAAAAAGGACCTGTTCACTACTATTCTTCGCTACTCGGTATGCTGCCACCACCGCGCTTGTGCTGCTTAACTCTTGATGAAGGCAGTAGCCTCACTCCACTATGAGGGTCGCACTTTGGGCGCCCCTCCTGGTCTAACTAGACCGCAATCTCTGAGACAATCGTATGTAATAGCGCACACGCATGATCCATGTTTACCTATGACAAAAATCAGCATTAGGGATCCAGACAACAGTGCAGTTGGGCACTCAGGGCAGAGCTACACGCCTTTAACCATGCAGAGGACTTTTCTATCCCAACACCAGCCTACATGACTGCCCTCAAATGGACGGCTCTGGCAGACTCTGGACGTCCGTGAGAGTGAGGGGGCAGAGTCAGACTAATCATCCTCCCTTAGATATAGAACAAGTCCATCCACCTGACCCTCCACATACCCCACATAATCCCACTGACATACTAGATTGCTTGGCACAACCTCAGGGTAGGACTAGCCATCGCCACTATTATCCCGACAGTGCTTTCTTCACTTATTCCATTTACTCCAGCAGATCATTTAGTTTTCAGGTTCATGTTCTACTTTGAGTTGGATATATATTGATTCCTTGTGTTACCTACTGGACCCCCTTTACCAGTTCCCCCTTACAATGCAACATGACTTGAATTCCCATCACCTTGCGCTGGATTCCTCTTATTGATGTGGATCTACTCTCTGCCCCCTTATTTGATAATTCACTGCTTGTATACGGTGCTGCTACTCGCAGACGTGGGCATGAATGAGAGGTGCATATACTGTTTGTTACTGTTTTTATAAGTAAGGAAATCAATACAATTGTGTTTAAAAAAGGTATCTACATGATAAGCTCCCTAAGTCATCATGTGAAAATATAGAGGCCAATGATAGCTCTGAGTTCTGATAAACTCCTGAAGATTTGTGCTTCTACACAAATGTGGCACGTGCTCAAGTGCCTAATCTAATACGGTGCTTCAGCGGTGTGAAATATGTGCAGGGATAGGGTAGCTGGTCGGGAAATTACATACTCAAGTGTCCAGGGGCCGTATTATGCATTGTGATTGTTTGCGCCTGGCGCACCTTTTAAAAGGTGCGCCGGACGCAAGCAATCACAATGCGCCCTATTATGTTGAATGCCTGCCCCCAGGGCAGCCGCGAACTCGCGATGCCCCCAGGGCAGCGCATTCATGTGAAAACACGGAGCAGCTGCTCCTTATTTTCACAGTGCAGGCGGCACCCGCCTGCACTTTTACAGGGTAATAGAGATCCCCTTGCAGGCGGGTGCAGTCAGTGACTGCACCCGCCTGCAAGGCGATGTCTGGGGGGTCCATGGGACCCCCTTTACCCCCTGCAGAGGGCTGCTGTCAGGAGGTGCACTGACAGTGCGCCACCTTTTAAATGGCGCACTGTCAGTGCGCCTCCTGAGGGCTCCTTTGACTCTGCGCCCGCTTCTGTAATATGGCGCAGAGTCAAAGGAATTCCCTCATTTGCATAGGGCACACCCCTATGCAAATGAGGGAACACCCTTTGAAGGTAGCTCTGGCGCTTTAAGTGCATCAGCGCTATCGGTATTATAGAAGGAGATGCACAAGCGTCTGCGCCCCCTTCTATATTACCAAAGTGCCCCGGGGGTGCGCAAAGCTAGCACAAACACCCGTTGCGGCCCCAGGACACTTATTGTAATAGGGCCCCAGGTGTACGATTGCATGTACATTTATATAAATAACGGTACATATTACATAATCATGGTAGATGTAACAACAGTGAAGACATCTAAGTACATAGGCATCATGTGAGGCCCATAGGTCAGGCAAAGAATTATGCAAAAGAAACAATTGATGGACGGAATGTTGGACAATGCAAACATTCACCCCCAGTCACAAGGATCTGGGTTTACTCCATCATTCTTTTGCTCACCACACCACCCCAGTTTGGACCGAGCCATATGCAAATCAGTCTTGACCCTGTTCCTTATGGGAACAGTCCAGCCCGAACTGCAAAGCCAGGTCCTCCCTGGACCGGAAACAAGCATCCTGGGACTGGTTTCAGGGCATCACCCTTCATCAGCCAGGCTAGCTTGAATCCAGTGGTGTAGTGAGCACGGGACCCACATCTGGGCATACCCTTCCCAGTTAGGGTGACATATGCAAAAGAAACAATTGATGGACGGAATGTTGGACAATGCATACATTCAACCCCAGTCACAAGGATCTGGGTTTAATCCATCATTCTTTTGCTCACCACAACACCCCAGTTTGGACCAAGCCATATGCAAATCAGTATTGACCCTGTTCCTTATGGGAACAGTCCAGCCCGAACTGCCAAGCTAGGTCCTCCCTGGACCGGAAACAAGCATCCTGGGACCGGTTCCAGGCCATCACCCTTCATCAGCCAGGCTAGCTTGAATCCAGTGGTGTAGTGAGCACGGGACCCACGTCTGGGCATACCCTTCCCACTTAGGGTGACATATGCAAAGAAACAATTGATGGACGGAATGTTGGACAATGCAAACATTCACCCCCAGTCACAAGGATCTGGGTTTAAACCATCATTCTTTTGCTCACCACACCACCCCAGTTTGGTCCGAGCCATATGCAAATCAGTCTTGACCCTGTTTCTTATGGGAACAGTCCAGCCCGAACTGCCAAGCCAGGTCCTCCCTGGACCGTAAACAAGCATCCTGGGCCCGGTTTCAGGGCATCACCCTTCATCAGCCAGGCTAGCTTGAATCCAGTGGTGTAGTGAGCACGGGACCCACGTCTGGGCATACCCTTCCCACTTAGGGTGACATATGGAAAAGAAACAATTGATGGACGGAATGTTGGACAATGCAAATATTCAACCCCAGTCGCAAGGATCTGGGTTTAATCCATCATTCTTTTGCTCACCACACCACCCCAGTTTGGACCGAGCCATATGCAAATCAGTCTTGACCCTGTTCCTTATGGGAACAGTCCAGCCCGAACTGCCAAGCCAGGTCCTCCCTGGACCGGAAACAAGCATCCTGCGACCGGTTTCAGGGCATCAGCCTTCATCAGCCAGGCTAGCTTGAATCCAGTGGTGTAGTGAGCACGAGACCCACATCTGGGCATACCCTTCCCACTTAGGGTGACATATGCAAAAGAAACAATAGATGGACGGAATGATGGACAATGCAAACATTCACCCCCAGTCACAAGGATCTGGGTTTAATCCATCATTCTTTTGCTCTTTTGCAAAGAATTAGCCAATCTCTACAAGCAGGTCAGGCAGAGCTTGGTAGGGAGTGAAATGTTAGGAGGAGGGGAGATGGATGAAGAAGTAGAGGGTTTTTAACTCTTTCCTGAAGGTCAGGAGCCAAGTGGACAAACTCAGGGAGAGATTATTCCACAGGGTGGGAGCAAAGAAGAAAATGACTTCTTTCCTTGTCTTGTGGATCTCCAATACCATCAGATTCCTCTTGCATCTGGTGTGAGTGCAGCCATAAGTGGCACATTGTTTTTCAGCCAGGGAATCAGGCTTGTTTATGTAAATTACCTTATAAATGATGCAGTGTGACCTACATGTGAGCCGTGCAAGGAGACTGAGCCAGTGGACTTCACGGAGTGTGGGGGTGATGTAGTTGTAGTTGGAATGGTCAGCGATCAGGTGACGAGCCGCACAGAAGGTGAATGTTAGACACCCACAAACATTGTGGTGTTTTCTTTGTTCACTGGTATTCTTTTTATGAGACAGGGTACACACTGTCCTCACTGAATTAGGTGGAAGACATTGGTAGGACGTCTGTCTGACATTTCTTAGGGGCTTGGTAGTGCCTCAAAGCCAGCCTTAAAGAATGTCAATGTATCTGAGTGAGACAAAATAAAAAAGTGTCAGCGCATAATGATGACAAAAAAAAGTTGAGAGTTTTAATGAAGTATTTGAGCACATTAAAAACCATGCATGTGTTGTGATTATGCAATGCTCAAACCCAACATATTTATTTCTAGGCTGCAGGGAACGCATGAGTGCAAGCTTTGCTACCTCAGTCCCTAGAGAGATGCACCACAATCGTGCCCATGTTTGCATGCTTCCACACTCATGTTGTCTTCAGTCTGTGATATTTCGTGTGCCACACTGCAGACATGGCTGCTTGCTTCTAGTGCAAGTCACACAAATAGCTGAACAGTTAGACCAACACCTCTGCACGCTCACCGGAGTATAAAAAGGGAGCAGTTGACTCAATGAGATACAATTATCTCAGATCTATACTCATATAACACTTACACCACAGGAATGGACTATCATCCAACCTGTCATCACGCTTTAGCTTGGACTGTTTGCAAAACTTGGCAGCAGGCAGCTATTGTAGCAGATCAACATGTGCCTTGGCGCTCACTCAGCACTGGGGAGCCATTAATTTCCTCGCGAGCTCCCAGACAGAGACAATTATCCCCTAAATAAAGCCCAGCCTCTCTCCTTTCACATATGGTATGGATATGTTGCGTGCTCCCCTGAATCCAGTTCTTCTGTCAGCGTGAAGCGTGTGAGTTACTTTGGGAGTGGTATAGATTTGCGGAATCTGGAGTGTCCATACTATGTGTTAATGCTAAAGCCAGATGGTCTATGTTGGCATCCTCCATTCTAAGAGCCACAGCAGTTAGCACAGGTCTCAGGCCTATTTAAGCCAACTAGGAGCTGACAGACCGTTTGATGATTGGCACTTTACAAAATCACTTAGTCACGTATAGTTCTAATCAGTGCGTTCTCACTTAGGCGAACTTGGATCCCACAATCGACACGAGATTTAGCACTATGCAAAAAGACTCACTCACCCTTAGCTACAATCAGTGTACTTATTTGCATTCCACACAGCAGGGTGACTGTACTCATACACGCTACATCAGATCTGACTATTACATGGCGTTGCGTGCTGAATACACGTCGTACTGAAACCCCAGTGGACGTCTCCCCAGTCCCCACAGAAGACCAGTGACCAATTAACATATGACCATGCTGTCTTGCTGGGAGGCCATTTCTAACACAAAATTGTGCAGGTAGTGCCATAGCTTCATATTTCTCAATTTCTATGTAAATTTAAAATGGCTCATCTCACTTGAAGATTCTATAGGTGCAACTTTACTCCTTTTAGGGACAGTAGCAGACACTGATCATAGTACCTCTTTCATATCTTTGAACTTCGTCATTCCCTAGGATCTCTAATGATCAACTCAAAATATAAGAATGATCAATTAGCCTTTTTCTCAGTAGTTCCTTATTTATTTCTTGAGATAGCAGACTGGTATGGATGCCCTTGTGCCGCTTGGAGACGGCTGCCACATATGCGTTGACCCTTTCAACAGTGAATAAGACGCCATGTGGTCTTCAGCTTGACTCTTTCTCGTGCCCACATTCACAACTGATTTTGATTTGTTTGTCAACTCAGTTTTTGTTGCCTGAGCATTGATTGATTAATAAGCTTTATTCGGTTAAAATGAAAAAAACATAAAAACCTACAACAAAAACACAAGCAAAGCATTGTTTTGACTCTGAAGTGGCTCTTAGGGCGCACTTTCCACCACGCCCACTAAGTACTTTGCAGCCTTTTCGTTAAATACTTGGGGAATTTCAACTTTCCCTACAATATTCTGGGAGTTAGAATAGTACATACGCCTCCAGGACTACTACAGGGTACTTTGCACATTCATCAAAATATTCTAGAGAGTCGCCACATCCACTGCTGCCCTGAGGGCACAACTCAAAATTCCTCAAAAACTGATATTGTGCATGTAATGGACTTGTATCTAGGAAAATCAACTGAACCTTAACTACTTCTATTTAATTTTTTTAACCTGCTAACTGGATAAAGAGGACAGTCAAAATGGCATTGACTTTCAACGACTATCCAGGTTGTGCTGACATTATGCAGTCGACTGATCTGTTTTTTTGGCAGTATACATATATAGCGCGAACTCTGCCCGAAGGTATTGAAGCGCTTTACACAAGCACCAGTTACATTACATAAGGACACATACATTTTTGGTTGGCACGGGCAGATTAAATGGTTTGCACAGGATCACAGGATGTCGAGCGGACGTCGAGACTCGAATCTGGTTCCCCAACTCCAAGGTCGGCAGCTGTGGCCACATCCTCTCCTCTCTCTATGATTAGCCTACGTCATGTCCTGATAAAACTATTTATTCCCAGAACAGGATTTAGTGGCAAAAATAAGACGATTAGTAGCAAAAATAAAATACTGCAGGAAAAGAGGAAACACTTTGAGTTGCGTTCTACCGGATTTTGCTCTCTCTGCCATTTTATAATTAGGCAGGTACACAAACCAACTGTGTCCAATCGTATTGTTTTCTATGGGCACAAATTGTAGGAATGCAAGGTGCTACCAATTTCCTGAAATCATTACTTGCTTAGCAAACCAGTGCCACCTGTCGCTGCGCAGTCGCATCTATTGTCCTGTCACACACTACAGACAAAAGCATTTGTCCCTTTTGCTTTTTCAGTATTTTTTTCACTTCCCGAAGGCTTCTCAGACACGAATAACGAATAAAGGGGCATATTAGCAATGCCTGGCGATAATTATCGCAAAGCGCAATTAACGCTTGGATAATTATCGCCAGGCATCGCCGGTTTCTATCGCGGAGTTAGCGTGCAATCAGCAATGCTAATCTCCAAAGCGATAGAAACTTTGAGAACAGTGTGAATATCGCCTGAAAACAGGCGATATTCACACTGTTCCCCAGTGCTGCTTGCTGATAGTGCGAGGGGGACTTAGCCATGTAATCCACCTCTCATTGGATTACATGGCTAAGTCAGGGTGGGACCAGGTGTTAGCAAACCAGCGCTAAACGTGTTTAGCGCTGGTTCGCTAATCACCGCCCCTGCCTCGCTGATAGGCGTCAGCGACCTCAGCGACTGTTTCCAGTCGCTGTTAGGTGGGAACGCCTACTTTGCATGCCATTAGCGATAAATATCGCTGGCATGCAAAGCGGCACCAACCCGGTCGCTATCGCCTACAAACTGTCGCTAACAGCAGTTAGCGACAGCTTGTTGATAAGGCGATAATATTATCGCCGCTTTAGCGGGAAAAAGTCCCGCTAAAGTGGCGATAATCGCCTTGCTAATATGCCCCAAAAAAACCACAAAAAAACATCTTCCTTGTGAGAAAACTACGTAGGCTAGGAAAACGAAATTGGAAAATAAGTGGTCATTATCAACTGTGCCATGTTTTGAGGTAGTGCTGTGTGGCAATGCAGGCGTACAACTGCAAGCGCTACACACAAGCACAACACACATACCTTATGTACACAAATAAACATAAGTCAGTAAATACAGAAATATGGGGGCATATTATCAAGAAACGGCGTTAAAATTATCGCCGCTTTAATGGGCTTGATAATATGTCCTTGAGAATTCCAATAGAAGCCCATGTTCTGGTGTCAACATGGGCTTCTATTGGAATTCTCAAGGGCATATTAACAAGCCCATTATCGCCGCTTTAGAGGCAGTTTCCTGCCGCTAAAGCGGCGATAATTTTAACGCCGTTCTTGATAATATGCCCCATGGTCATTAGTTGGTTTTAAGGTGTTGTCATTTCTCCCTACTTAGTAATACACAACTTATGTTTGTGTCCAGTGCCATTATGCCTGCCAAAGTTGTCCTATACTCTAATCTCAGGCCTCGTGACCAGGGCCATCACTTAAATCATTGCTTAAGTTGTAATAATTAAATAAAAATGAATTGCCAGAACCCAAGGTTTTTCTTAGGAGGCCACCACCAGTGCTGCCGAATGCAGGGGTTGACGTATACCAAGGCGGTCTAGGCGCTATTCCACCTTCCTTCCAGCATCCTACGCTTCCTGTCTCTTTAGCTCTCTCTCTTTTTTTCCATCCCTACTTTTTCCTTTTGCTGCGATTTTGCTTGCTTCCTCTTCTTCCTTCTTTCTCGTGTTTCTGCCATTCTCTGCCACGGTCAGGGCCAAAGACAGATAATGATAAGTAAGTACACTTCCGACCTCCTCCCACCTGCATCCACCAGCACAAATTAGGCACCATTTTAAATGCTGGACAGGTGCATTTGTATAGCTTGGATGGGCCTTGTTAGGACTTCTTCAGATATTAACAAATTGATGTGTTTGCAGACAGTCCACTAACTTCCAACAAGTTTTGAAGGTGTGTAACCCCAGGGCTTTAAGTGGTCCGGGTCTCACCGGTGCTGAGCACCGGCAGTTTTTTAAGGGGGTCTCGAAACGGGTCTCTATTGGGCTCTGTTTTGTGCCCTGGCACAGGCGGTCCATTTTTTTCCGGGCTGCAGTGACAGCAGGCACATCGATGTGCGCGTGCTCACACTGCTCACTTCTCACTAGTGGAGAAGTTACGGCATGACGTCATGCCAGGTGAGCGTTGTGGGGGAAGGGAAATCCTTTAAAGAGAGTAATTTTCTCTCTGGATTTCCGTTCTCTTTTTAAAACTCAGGAGCAGCAACATAGTCGTGGTGTCACCAGGGCTTTAAGTGGAAGCTTTTCCAATATTATATACAAGCCATAGTTGCTGCTTGTTTATCTTATGCAACTAACAACCATTGACAAAGTCAGTAGTCCTGGCTTGTTGTAGGTGTAATTTTACTTGTTGTATTGTATATCTGGATGCAATGACAGAAGCAGCAAAATACAAGTCGGGCGGCGCACTGTGCTTTAGCTTTGGTGTTTTTAAGCCACACCCTTAATTACATTGGCTACACCCCTTTGAGAGACCCCCCCCCCTAGTTTTTTTTATCCCACTTAAATCCCTGTGTAACCCAATGGTGACTGCATAATAATGTCTCGAAGTATTCCTGTTGTTAAAGGGATGTCAGTGAATTTTGAAACAAGTTCACCCTTAAAATGCTAGTGTTCGCCCTCAGCAAACGCATTATGTCCCGCTACCTCAGTTGCTTGTAAAAATTGGTAGCGCTTAGAAACAGGCTGAGCCCCAGAACTGAGACAGCCACACCACAAAAATAGATATGAAAATCTAAAGACTTTCGGCTACTGCATGCTTAACAACACTGTTGTGTATTCTGCTGCCAGGGCAGACATGGAGGGAAAAGAGGATTATTTATTTGCCTGTTGTGGTCAGAAGGAATGAGTTGGCGCAGACAGAGGAGCTATAATCAGACGCACATGGCCGCTGCTGGGGGCTTCCATTCCGCATACCTAGATCAAGCCTTTCCTGCTGCACGAGAGAGTCCAAGAAATACATCCATGTATCAAACGTCGCAGATACAAGAATTCCACTTTAAAAAACGTTACTTTATCTCTAAATCTAATAGAGTTATTGATTGCAAATGTGGATAAGAGGCCAGTGAATGACTAGTCCATCATGAAATAATTTTCTTGTTTGCTTACGGTTTGATTGCAGACGTCGACGAGTGCCAGGAGGACGGCGACGCGTGCCAAGGAGGCGGGAGCTGCGTAAACACCGTTGGCTCCTATGCGTGCACGTGTCCCGATGGGTTCGAGCTGGTCAACGGGAGGCGGTGTCAAGGTACGTGTAGCGCGCAGTGCGCAGCTGAACTAAGGGGAGATTTACAAGAAAGTGACGCATCTGTAGAGATGCGTCACTTTCCTGCGCCACCCTGAGAAACCCTGCGCCACCATGGATGCGCCGTATTTACAATACGGTGCACCATGGCGCAAGGATTTACAGATGCGTCAGAAATTCTGACGCATCTGTTGGGGCAAAAGTCACGCATTGCTGGTGTCGTGTCGCAAGCACGACGCAACTCCAGCAATGCATTTTGAGGCCTATTCCCACTACACTGCGTCACTCCTTAAGCCTGCTTGAAGCAGGCGTAAGGTTTTGACGCAGTGGCATCCTAGAAGTGACCTGCGTCACTTTTACGAGGCTTGCCTGCGTGGGAACGCCCGCCCTGCATACATTATACCTGACGCAGGTATAATGTGACGCAGGGCTTTACAACGTGACGCATCTCCCTAGATGCGTCACGTTGTAAATTGGCTGCATTTTTTACGCCGCCGCTGTGTCACAAAAGTGACGCAACGGCGGCGCAAAAGTGTCGCAAGGGGCTTGTAAATCTTCCCCTAAAGGTCTTTCAGCTACTCTCACAGGACGGGGGATGCACTGGCTGCATTATAGCAAGGGTCACTGGAATTATGCGTCACAGGCAGGGTTGGATTGGGATCAAAAATAGGCCCGGGCACGCTAAAAAAAAAGTGGCCCACACCTGCGGATGTTTTCCTAATTTCACTTAGAAAAAAAAATTCGTGGATTAGTTCACACTTCTGAACCACACATGAATGCAAGTGAGACCACCTGTGCTCAGCCCCCCCATTCAATCTGCATACATTAATGGTCAGCCCAGCGAGAGAAAGGTAGTGACACCTCCACCCATCTGCCTCCTGAAAGGCCACTCAGGCATCCACCGTGCCGCTGGCGGCACACAAACAGCACAGACAGCCCCCAGGCTGCCCAAAAAACGGGCCACAGCTGAAACTCGGATACCGGCCCCTCGGCCATTGCCCGAGTGCCCGCCTTAACAATCCGACGCTGGTCACAGGAGGGCCATATTATGCGGCAGAGGTGTCTACTCCAAACTACTAGGAAAGAAAGGGCAAGTTATGCAGCATAATGTGGCACGTTCTGTGGCAGTAGTGTTTCGCTATTTTGTCATTTTGATACAAATTAATACTCTGGGCAGGGTTAGGATGGGACAAAAAAAAGGCGGGACAAAAAAAAGAGTGACCCACATTAGGCAATCAAATAGCTAAAAAAGTGGCCCACATTCGCAAATTGAGGCAGTTTTGAACTTGTAAAGAAACACTATCGGTGTTATGCAAGATGTGGGAGACTGCCTGTATTTGTACTGCTGCAGGCAATGTATGTAGTAATATCTGGTAAATCAACAGTAATAACCAGCCCAGCAGACCATAAAAGAAGCTGACAAACAGCCAAAAAACTGGTGCACACACTGACCTTTCTGACCAGTCCTTCTGCCATTGCCAGTTTGCCCCATAGGCCAGTCCAACTCATGCCTGATTACGAGTCTGGCTGTCCGAGGACCACCAGAGTCGCGGGTGTGCTGCGGTGGTGGTCCAGCCACCGCCACACCAGCGGTCCGACCTACCCGTTACAAGTGGGGTGGTCAGACCGCCATTGCACCGCCGCAGCCGGCGGTCAGGGCCTCAGTAAAATGCTGGTGGTGCCGTTGTGGCACTGCCATGCATATTACAAGTTGCAGGATTGCCAGCAGTGTCATGGAGGTCTTTCTACTGTGACAAAGCTGGCAGTCCTGAAACAAAAGGGGCCCTACATTACCCCCTTTTGCCCATGTACATGGGGATGAATGCAGGGGGGCACAACATGTGCCCCCTGTGTGCATGAACCCCAGTTCCTGCACCACATAAACTTTACAGTCCATGCCATGCAGGAACTTTTTTGGGTGTTCCCGGTGCCCACTTTTAGGCGCCAGACACGAGGAAACTCGTAATCTGGCAGGCGGTGCGATCACAGGTTTGGCGGTGCGGGAGCGGACTGCCATGTCGGCGGCCTGCTCCTGCACCACTAAATTCGTAATCGGGCCTTCAGTTTCTGGGGAAAGGGTTCACCTTATTAGAACTAGTTTTGATTACAAACAATCCGTGACTAAAAGGTGGCTAGTTAAAGTGTACAAATGGTCTGTCACTGTGTGGAGCCACATGCTGCCCTTTTAAAATAATGTTTTATCTATTTAAGCTGAAATCATATTTTTATTGAAATATGCAAATTACGCATTATGGGGAAGTGCTTTAAATTCTTATTGGTGTGGAAAACTCTGCGGCCACACAGTTGCATAATTCCCTAAAGAACCTGATAGTAGCTACGTTTGTTTTTGTGGAGCGCCTCCAATCTATTAATCCTTCATTGGCGAAACTTTAATAACAGCACAATTCAGTGACTCTGAAAGTGAGAGTGGTACAGGTAGAGTCAATGATAGCATGAAATATGGGGACATATTTTAACTTCTACCTAAATCAAGCATTTACCACTGCGTAAGTGCCAGAAATATACCTCCTGACAATGATGTGGACAAATCCCTTTTCGGCGCTTTGTGCGTGCTTTGCAAAGCACCTTAGAAAATCTTCGTATGAAAAACATGCAAATTCAACCATCTCATTCAGACTTGAAAACAAAAAGTTAACATCCCTTCTAAAATTATTTCTTTATTATTATACTTGGCAATGTTTTGGTAAAAATTGTTCATATTAGCTCACAAAGTATTCTCCTCCATCAATTTATTTGTCTTTTGCGAGTTATTTTACTCTTTGATGGGGAATCAGAGATCCAAAAGGGAGTCTAGAAGCACACCTCACAAGGGGAAGCGGGCTCCCTTTGTTTCGTGAAATTCTGCCACAGCAATTATGATATGTTATGAACAGTAGCACATTTTATGTTCTGGCTTGACAGCTTAGCTGTCACCAAACAATTATGTGAGTACCACTAGAGAGGGGCTTTGGCTTATGTTTTGATTGAGCAGAAGTTGTGTGCTTCTGCAAAAAAGTGCTTGCCCTCCACCAGCTGTGATCATTTTTTTTAATTTATCTAACTGCCTGAGGTTGAACTTTGAGGGTTTCACTGACATAATACGAAACCAGAAATATCATGCCATAGAAATATCGCGTCAAAATATCGATCACAAAAATATCGTTTTCCTACACATATAAAGGAAAGTACAAAGATATTGGAAAAAATATATCGTTTTAAACTAATATGAAAACAAAATAGACAAAAATATCGCTTATTAATATATATAGTTAAAAATAGTAAATCTTAAATATTTCAACATATAACATTATTATAATTTAATTAAATGTTTAAATAATATTTAAAACTATATATACTTGTTTAAACAGGTTCACATATATATGTATGTGTGCATTTTATATACACATATATAATGTAAAACTATTATAAAAATATTAATTGTAATTTACATTATAATTTGTATTTTTTTAATGTACTTTTATAACAAATATATATATATATATATATATATATATATATATATTCACGGAAAAAACCATAGGTTTTAGGGACAGTTATAGTTAGTTGGACATTGCACTCGTACAAAACCCGTGAAATTCCCCCGTTATAGTTAGTTCAGCTAACTATAACTCGCGCCCCGCAATGCACTGCTGATGACGTCACATATTACATCACTCATGACATGGTCAGTGACATCACTGATGACATCACTGATGACATCTCAAATGACATCACTGATGACATCATCCAGTGACTGTGTGTTTCTGTAAAGTTTAAATATTTTTTATATATATAGGGAAAGGCGTATTGAAGAATGAGTGGGTGTATAAGTGTCTGTATGGATGATTTAGTAGGTGCGTGACTAATTCTATAAGTGAGTGATTAAACGTATCTTACTGAATGCATGGGTTAGTGACTAAACTGGGTGAATGTCTGTATCTGTCTGTTGCTGTGTAAGTGGCTGCATGGGTTTGTGAATAGCTACATGAGTGTCTATAAGAGTTATTGATTTGTTGTCTGAGTATCTGTATGGGTGCCTGAGTGTTTGTGTGGATGGGGTGTGTGCGACTGTGCATAGATGTGTGAGTGGGTGATTCACTGGGTGGATGGTTTCAAGAGTGCATCTGTGATAGACTGTATGGGTGGGTAAGTGTGTGTAAGAGTGTGTTAGTGAGTGAATGTATGTCCCAGTGGTACATGTGTGAGTAACTACATATGTGAAAGGCAGTATATATGTGTGTTGGAGTATATAAATAGCTATAAGCGAGAGTGAGTGATTGTGATAGTGGCTGTATGGATGAGTGTGTGCTTGTATCAGTGATTGTATAAGAGCGTAACAATGTGCTAGTATTTGTATGATTAAGTGAGCTGGTGTGTGTATAACTGTATAGGTGAGTAAATGGCAGTGTGTTTAATTATTTGCATGACTGACTAGGTGTGTGAGTACCTCTATGGATGAGTGGCGGTGTTTGAGTGTCTATATAGGAGTAAGAGTGCATATGATAGTCCTGTATTGAGTGACCATAAGTATGAGTGACTGTACGGGTGAGTGAGTGGATGTGTGTGTGTAGACCTAAGAATCAGTGAGTGGGTATGTAGTTATTGGTGTTGGAGTGTCTATGGTTTTGCGAATGGCAGTCTGTAATTTAGATTGGGTGTATCAAAGGTTATATTAGGGTGTGAAGAGCTTCATCAGATTATCACGTGGATGATGTCATCAGTGATGTCATTTCAGATGTCATCAGTGATGTCATCAGTGATGTCACTGACCATGTCATGAGTGATGTAATATGTGACGTCATCAGCAGTGCATTGCGGGGCGCGAGTTATAGTTAGCTGAATTAACTATAACGGGGAATTTCACGGGTTTTGTACGAGTGCAATGTCCAACTAACTATAACTGTCCCTAAAACCTATGGTTTTTTCAGTGAATTTCAAAGGTTTTTTAAATGCTAATTTGTAACTATAACGTCCCTAAAACCTATGGTTTTTTCAGTGAATTTCAAAGGTTTTTTAAATGCTAATTTGTAACTATAACATGTCTGAAACCTACGGTTTTTTCAGTGAATTTCAAAGGTTTTGTAAATGACAATTTTTAAATGTATTAATTGTTATATACATTTTTTTCATACTGATTTCGAAATTTTTTAGAAAACATTTTTTTACATATTTTATTTTTTAAATTACATTGTAATTATATTATACATTACAAAAAATACTTTCTCAGAATGAATTACTTTAGTTTAAATACTTTGCACATAGGCAATAGACTTTTAAGTACAGTAGTTACAGTTGTTGCAATGGGCAACACATTTTCAAACACAATGCAACATTCAGCTCAATGTGAATTTCTAGTTAAATGCAATTAGTTACTTTATGGATTACTTTTCTAACCACAGGACTGGATCCTAGATTCAGTCCTGGGACATCTCCTGTAAACAGTTGAGTAAAAGCGTTTTGGTTACAGTCGTGATTTTTAAGGAATATTATTGTACTTTAAAAGTTGACACTTAGAAACGTTTTCTCATAGAATGACCAATGTTATCCTATGGAAGGAAATTCACTTAGGAGGTAAAAACTGTTATCGTTACTTTTTGTTACTCAGTGTTGGATCCTGGATCCAGCACTGGTGCATCTCCTGTAAACAGTTGAAAGAATGCGTTTAAGTCATACAGGCGATTTTTAAGGAATATTTGTAGTTTGTGAAAATCGACACTGAAACTTTTCTGCTGAAAACCAGACAAAGGATTCCTATGGAAGAAAATATAAGTTACTGGTAAGTACGGTTAAAATTACTTTTCAGGGTCAGTGCTGGGCTAAAAGATGCAGCACTGGGTTCTCTCCTGATAACAGGTGAGTAAATTGGAATTCGTACTTTGGTTGATTTTAGAGGACTATTATAAAGTTCCAAAACTCCACACTTAGAAGAATTTCCAAGTGAAACCAGTCAATGTTAGCCTATGAAGGAAATTCAAGTTACCGGTAAGTACGGTTAAAATTAATTTTGAGGATCAGTACTGGGCTGAAAGATGCAGCACTGAGGTCTCTCCTGATAACAGGTGAGTAAATCAGAATTCGGATTTCGGCTGATTTTAGAGGAATATTTTAAAGTTCCAAAATCAACACAGAATCTTTTTCAGCAAAAAGCAGGCAATGATATCCTATGGAAGGAAATTCAAGTTACCGGTAAGTACGGTTAAAATTACTTTGAGGATCAGTACTGGGCTGAAACATGCAGCACTGAGGTCTCTCCTGATAACAGGTAAGTAAATCGGAATTCGTATTTCGGCTGATTTTAGAGGAATATTTTAAAGTTCCAAAACTCCACACTTAGAAGAATTTCCAAGTGAAACCAGTCAATGTTAGCCTATGGAAGGAAATTCAAGTTACTGGTAAGTACGGTTAAAATTACTTTTCAGGACCAGTACTGGGCTGAAAGATGCAGCACTGAGGTCTCTCCTGATAACAGGTGAGTAAATCAGAATTCGGATTTCGGCTGATTTTAGAGGAATATTTGTATGTTTCAAAAATCAAAACTTAGAAGAATTTCCAAGTGAAACCAGTCAATGTTAGCCTATGAAGGAAATTCAAGTTACCGGTAAGTACGGTTAAAATTACTTTTCAGGATCAGTACTGTACTGAAAGATGCAGCACTGAGGTCTCTCCTGATAACAGGTGAGTAAATCGGAATTCGTATTTCGGCTGATTTTAGAGGAATATTTTAAAGTTCCAAAACTCCACACTTAGAAGAATTTCCAAGTGAAACCAGTCAATGTTAGCCTATGAAGGAAATTCAAGTTACCGGTAAGTACGGTTAAAATTACTTTTCAGGATCAGTACTGGGCTGAAAGATGCAGCACTGAGGTCTCTCCTGATAACAGGTGAGTAAATCGGAATTCGTATTTCGGCTGATTTTAGAGGAATATTTTAAAGTTCCAAAACTCCACACTTAGAAGAATTTCCAAGTGAAACCAGTCAATGTTAGCCTATGAAGGAAATTCAAGTTACCGGTAAGTACGGTTAAAATTACTTTTCAGGACCAGTACTGGGCTGAAAGATGCATCACTGAGGTCTCTCCTGATAACAGGTGAGTAAATCGGAATTCGTATTTCGGCTGATTTTACAGGAATATTTTAAAGTTCCAAAACTCCACACTTAGAAGAATTTCCAATTGAAACCAGTCAATGTTAGCCTATGGAAGGAAATTCAAGTTACTGGTAAGTACGGTTAAAATTACTTTTCAGGACCAGTACTGGGCTGAAAGATACAGCACTGAGGTCTCTCCTTATAACAGGTGAGTAAATCAGAATTCGTATTTCGGCTGATTTTAGAGGAATATTTGCACAATGGTGAAGGGAGGGGCGGGGCCTGAGGTGACATCTGTGCAAACGCGCCCCGTGGCGCGTTTTAAGTTGGGGGATTAAGTCCCCTTGAATCCTGAGGGTCCCTAGGGGCCAACTAGCCCACCAGGAACCTCCAATATGCGCCAGGGGCTGCGTTGCAGAGACGTGTAGAGAGGCCACACCCCTTTACACCTCTCTGCAACACAGCTCTGTGGCGCTTTCTGGATGTACCTGTTGGGCTAGTTGGCCCCCAGGGACCCTCAGGATTGAAGGGATTTAATTCCCCATCTTAAAACGCGCCACGGGGCCTGTTTGCACACATGTCACCTGAAGCACCGCCCCTCCCTTCACCACTGTGCAAACGCGCCCCGTGGCGCGTTTTAAGTTGGGGGATTAAGTCCCCTTGAATCCTGAGGGTCCCCGGAGTCCAACTAGCCCACCATATACCTCCAAAAAGCGCCACAGAGCTGCGTTGCAGAGAGGTGTAAAGGGGTGTGGCCTCTCTACACGTCTCTGCAAGGCAGCCCCTGGCGCATACTGGAGGTTCCTGGTGGGCTAGTTGGCCCCCAGGGACCCCCAGTATTCAAGGGGAATTTGTTCCTCCTCTGCAAACGCGCCAGGGGCGCATTTGCAGAGTGGTGAAGGAAGGGGCGGGGCCTGCGGGCCCGATCGTTTTTTTTTTTTTGTTGTCTTCTGAAGGGGGCTGTGTGGCCCCCTTCCTTTTTCTCTTTTTGGGCCCTGGGGACCCTATCCCCCAGGGCCTTACCCCTTTTTAATTTTTCAAAAAAAAAAACGGGAAGGGGGCCGCGTGGCCCCCTTCCCTGGGCCTGTATTGGCCCCGGGGACCCCATCCCCCGGGCATGGCCTCTATATTTATTATTTTGAGGGGGCAGCGTGGCCCCCTCCTCTGGCCATTTTAAGGCCCCGGGGACCCCATCTCCCGGGGCCGGCCTTTCCATTTTTTTTTTAAATTTTTTTCTCTTTTTTGGGGAGGGGGCCGCGTGGCCCCCTCCGGCCACTACTTGCCCCGGGGACCCCATCCCCGGGGCTGACCCTCTCCGTTGGGGACTGTGGGGGGGTCCCCAATCCCCCACAGTCCCGCCGGCTCCCCACGTCCCTTGGGAGCCGGCATTGCTAGTTCCACATGGGGAGCAGCTGACATGCTGCTCCCCATGTGGAAAAGCAATCGCTTTGGATATTGGAAGAGAGAGCAGGTTCCCTGCTCTCTCTTCCAATATCCAAAGCAGTTTGCTATGGCAGGACGGGAGCCGCGAGGCTCCCGTCCTGCCATAGCAAACTACAGTGTCCCGGGGTAGGCACCCCGGAACACTGCAGGAGCCGGCCCTGGGAGGTGGTGGTCCCCAGGGCCATCAAGGGCTCCAGGAGGGGGCCGCGCGGCCCCCTCCCATTCAGAACACAGCCCCGGGGAGGTGGTGGTCCTCGGGGCTCTGGGGGTCCGTAACGGACCCCCATATTAAAATGTTTAGTGCCCCGGGGAGGTGGCGGTCCCCGGGCGTGTGGGGGGCTGGAGCCCCCCACACTGGTTTTATTTTTAATTAAAAAAAAGCCCCGGGGAGGTGGTGGTCCCCGGGGCTGCGGGAGGGCTCAGAGCCCTCCCGCACCATTTTTAAAAAGCCCCGGGGGTGGCGGTCCCCGGGCTTGGGGGCCCTTGAGGCCCCCACACATTAAATTATCCCCCCCACCATGCCCCTGGGACTTGGGCCACCCGGGGCCAATTAACATTGAAGCGCGGAGACCGCGCTCGATTTTTTTTTCGGCAGGATTCGCGCACCCTGAGCGCATCCTGCCGATTTAAAAATTTTTTTTTAATTTTTTTTTTGCCCAGGGGGTCCTTGTGGGACCCCCTGAGCAAACCTAGGGGGTCAGGGTGTTTCTACCCTGCCCCTTTGTGCGCTTTGCGCACTTGTTTCTGTCCCTCGGTTCTACCGAGGGACAAAATGGCTGCCAACATTTCCTGAATCGGAATGTTGACAGCCAGCTGACAGCCAATTAACATGCAGCTCGTGATCGGGACGGTGCGCGCAGGGTGCGCTGAGGGTACGCGGACCCTACTCGGCCATAGATATCACTAACTTTTTACTTTTCATTTTCTCAGCAACTACTGAACGGATTTACACCATTTAACAAAAGGGTTCTTTCTGAACCAAGAACTACCTCTTTGCCAAATTTGGTGTAATTCCGTTCAGCAGTTCGAGCTGTAGCCGTGTCTAAAGTTTCCTATGGAAAAGTGCATGGGGAAAACGCGTTTTGGGACCCCCTTTTTCTCGGCCCCCGCTTGACGAATCCCCCCGAGACTTTCAGGGTAGGAGCGGACCGGAGCGGGCCACAAAGTTCGAAAATTTCGCGAAGATACGTCAACCGGCAAGAGAGTTATTTCAAATAGAATGTCGCGGATTTCCTATGGATAATAGGTTGTAACTATAACTATCTACTGGCGACCGCCAGTAGATAATATATATATATATATATTCACTGAAAAAACCATAGGTTTCAGGCACGTTATAGTTAGAAATTAGCATTTAAAAACCTTAGAAATTCACTGAAAAAAACCATAGGTTTCAGGGGCGTTATAGTTAGTTGGACATTTCACTCATACAAAACCATAGAAATTCCCCCGTTATAGTTAGTTCAGCTAACTATAACTCGTGCGCCCGCAATGCACTGCTGATGACGTCACATATTACATCACTCATGACATGGTCAGTGACATCACTCATGACATCACTGATGACATCTCAAATGACATCACTGATGACATTTTCAGTGAATTTCTAAGGTTTTTTAAATGCTAATTTCTAACTATAACGTGCCTGAAACCTATGGTTTTTTCAGTGAATATATATATATTTATTATACTATGTATACATGTGAAAATGTCTCGGTCCCCTGTTTGCCTCGGTGGCACGGAAAGAATGGGTGGAACTGACGTCAGCACGCAGACGAGGTCCTCTTATGGCTCCGATGACGTCATACGGTGTCACGAGCGGAGCCGTGCTCGTTGACGTGGGAGAGCTAGGAAAGAATTTCCGTGGAATGCTGGTGCAGGGGATATTCACCTAAGTGTTCAGGCTAGTCCTTTGGGAGCAACTGTTTATGTTGCCACTCCAGAAACCGAAACCAGTGATCCGAGGGCAGAGGCCCTGCAGATGGCACACGAGGTGGGGTGCCCAGTCGTGTGCACCGGTGGGGCAGCGAAGTGACAAGCACCACAACCCACAAAAAAGGTAACGAGGGCACTGAATAACACAGGATCTTCTCTTTGTATCTGGCAGGAACAACGAAGTTAAAATGCCCTAGTACCAAAATGTAGAATTAGTGCTACAACGGTCTTCAAGAGGACCTGCGATGCCGCTTCTGCCTCCCGTACCCTGGAGGCGGCACATGGGTCACGTGGTACGGTCATACTGCGGTGGGACACATACTCGTTGACCTCTCATGGCACTGCTCCACACTTCAGGGAGGACACTTTCCATTAGCTATGTTTTCTGATGACATGTCACGCCGGCCCCGTCCAACAACAGAACTCCTTTGGATCCAAACAGACTCTTCCACTCTCTCACCGGAAGTGAAACCAGGCCACGCGGACACTTTCACAATACAACAGCCGGGAATGCACTTTTCGGTAAAAAACCATATTCCTTCCTCCTAATTAATCAAATAAACATCTCACTGAAGAACAGGGGCCAGCTTTGATCGGTAAACAGCCGTTACAATGACTTTTTTACTTTGCGATACCATTACAACGCATGCATTACCACGCATGCGTTGTACATCACGAAGTCATTACTACGCATTTTTTTAGAACGCATGGTCATTTACCACGCATGCCTTTACAACGAATTTTGTTATAAAGGTATGTATGGTAAATGACCAAGCGTTCTAAAAAACATGTAGACGATCCATGTCGTAAGGAAACAGAGGCTGTTCCGTTTCCTCACAATGACGTGCACTGCCCCTCAGAGATGACGTGAAGCAGGAACCACGAGGAGAGAGGAACCATGAGGAGTGAGAGGTAAGGGGGATTGGGCATGGGGTGGGGGTTTCTTTTCTAGGGTTTAGGGTAGTGCAGTGGTGTTTGGGTGGCGTAGAGGGTCGTGCTGGGGGTAGTGTTTTAGGGTTTAGGGTAGTGCAGTGGTGTTTGGGTAGTGTAGGGGGTCGTGCTGGGGGTAGTGTTTTAGGGTTTAGGGTAGTGCAGTAGTGTAGGGGGCCGTGCTGGGGGTAGTGTTTTAGGGTTTAGGGTAGTGCAGTGGTGTATGGGTAGTGTAGGGGGTCGTGCTGGGGTAGAGTTTTAGGGTTTAGGGTAGTGCAGTGGTGTTTGAGTAGTGTAGGGGTCATGCTGGTGGTAGTGTTTTAGGGTTTAGGGTAGTGCAGTGGTGTTTGTGTAGTGTAGGGGGTCATGCTGGGGGTAGATTTAGGGTTTAGGGTAGTGCAGTGGTGTTTGGGTAGTGTAGGGAGTCGTGCTGGGGGTAGTGTTTTAGGGTTTAGGGTAGTGCAGTGGTGTTTGTGTAGTGTAGGGGGTTGTGCTGGGGGTAGTGTTTTAGGGTTTATGTTAGTGCAGTCATGTTTGTGTAGTGTAGGGGGTCGTGTTTTAGGGTATAGGGTAGTGCAGTGGTGTTTTGGTAGTGTAGGGGGTCATGCTGGGCTTAGTGTTTTAGGGTTTAGGGTAGTGCAGTGGTGTTTGTGTAGTGTGGGAGGTCATGCTGGGGGTATATTTAGGGTTTAGTGTAGTGCAGTGGTGTTTGGGTAGTGTAGGGAGTCGTGCTGGGGTAGTGTTTTAGGGTTTAGGATAGTGCAGTGGTGTTTGGGTAGTGTAGGGAGTCGTGCTGGTGGTAGTGTTTAGGGTTTAGGGTAGTGCAGTTATGTTTGGGTAGTGTAGGGTGTCGTGCTGGGGGTAGTGTTTTAGGGTTTAGGATAGTGCAGTGGTGTTTGGGTAGTGGAGGGGGTAGTGTTTTAGGGTTTAGAGTAGTGCGCCCAACCAGCCACAATATCCGTGGACAAAGGGGATCCTGACTCTTTGGAACGCTCCGTCAATTGAATAATTTGGGTCAAGGGCCCTACCACGTCCAAGACCTATCAATTCCTTTCTTGGGATCCCTCATATACTTGGAGAAAAAGGTACATAGTTTCTCATCAATTTCAGGCGTGTGTGCCACCTTCCCCTTCAGTGAGGGCCTGGGGCATTCTCCCTTATCCTATTCCTGACCTCCCTTTCAAGGGGTTGGTGGATTTTCCCCACCACATACTCTGCCACTTTGGCGTCAGGTGTCCACTCTGCCGACCTAGGATGGTAAATTTGGGTTGGCTCGAACATGTCCGAGTGGACCCCATCCCCAACCGGGGACTGAGAGGAGTGGGACTCTGGACGCCAGGGACGCCCCGAGTCCTTATCCTCATCGGAGGAGAAATAGTCCTCCGATACACCCTCTCCCTCTAAGGGAAACCCGCCGTCGGGGTCTACAATAGTGGTGACAGTGTCGCAATTTTCTCCGGGCCCCTCCTCCTCCTCCTCCCGCATGTTTTAGCTTTCGCGCACTCTTGAGGAAGGTCTCCGTAAGTTTATCAAATCCTTCCAAGTGCCCCGCGTTATGCTTAACGGCCCTTTTATTCCCCATCTGGGAGCTATTTGGACCCGCCACCACCAGATCTGGGTCACTGAACACCCCAGGGATGCTTTTCCCCAGCTTATCAACCTGATCCCTAAGAGGAGCCAGCGCCCTAGAAATAGGGCTTGGTCCACTGCTGGAGGGAGAAGTTGGGGGCCATTCCTCCTCCACTTCTTGGTAGGAGGAGTAAAATGGTCTTCTGGAGAAGACATGATAGCAGAGGGTGTGAGCACAGAACAAATGCCCTTAAAATCCTTAAGACAGCCCCCTCGCCAGTGCTCCAACAGCTGGGCTTTCCCGAAGCTGTTATAAGAATAGACTGAGGCGCAATACCAATTACCACCACCAGGTGGCGCTGGTCACTAACGTGGCCGTGTGGGGAAATCACCGCGTAGCGGTGTCAAAATTAGGCGAGGGTTGGTCGGGAATCAAGCGGACACTAAAGGAGTGACCGGATTCCCAAACGCACGTAAAGACCAGCAGGAGCGCTCGACGGAGCTGCCTCGCTCGGACCAGACGCGCCTGACAGGATCTCACCGCGCGCAGAGCACACAGCGGGAGAAACTGCGAGGGGGAGAACGTGCTCGGGCAAGAGCCTGCTGCGCAGGGAATATGAAACAATACCAAGGCAATAATGCTAATAACGTGCACAAGAAACCGCTATACAAACAGCAACAACGCCAGATTAAGCCAAGAATGTAAGGAATGCACTTAACTGACGAGCAGTGAAGAAAGAGGAAGCGGAAGGGACGTCACAATATTATATACGATGGACTGTGATATGATTGGACTATAGTTGCCTTGGAGACTACCCCCTAATGGTTCATGGGTTGTGTAGTCTTTTGTTTAATGATTGTTGTGGTACGTTTTCTTTGAACTGCTATGCAAATAAAGTGAGGAAAGATATGCATAATCCTCGCCTCCGTCCTGCCATAGAATTCATTAAACTTTATTTGATCTGATTTAGAAACATAGATCATAAAAGTGTACATAAAAACAGTAAATCCTCTTTCCTAATACAATACAGTGAGAATTAATTAAAACCAGTAGGTAAAAACGGGTGTTACAAAGCCCGGTTCAGAGCAACTTCAGGTTAACAGAATCGTAAAGTTCAATGTTTCGCAAGATCAATCTCATGTACTTCGTGCAAAATACGCAATAAGAGGTCCAAGTAAGATGTAACGCTCCAATACCTGACCAGTTTGCATTATATAAAACTGCAGAAAAACTAAAAATAAAAAGTGTTTTGCACACTTCTGTCATTGGGCTATATGTGGGCTACATCTGGGTGATATTTGTGCTACATTTGGGCTCTTTTTTCTCTGGTGGCCATCTTGGGAGACTTATTTGTTATGAAGTTTCCTAATTTCGTCATTTACTGCAGTCTCCTCAGTAGGAAATGCTTTCAGTTTTTACTTTGATTCCATCAAGAAGGCATTCAGATGTGTCACACATTTGCCATAAATTCAGAATGTTAGCACTCTAGTTGTTCATTTAATCACTGTAGTAAAGCTACTGCTCACCAGGGAGTTAACTGGAAGTCTACTGCTGGTATTGAAAGTGATTGTTTCAGTCTGCATGTCAGAATTTTCTAATGAAATAGAAGAGTATTTGAGATCTCACTTAAAACATGCCCTAAATTTTCCTTCTGCAGCACTAACCATAATTTCTATGGCAAAATGAACCCCCTCATTTTGTTCCTTTTTAAATTAAATGTTTTAAGTGTTACCAGTTTATTCCAATCAAGATGGCTTCAGGTGTGCCATACTTTTGTCATAAGTAAGACTGTTAGCGCTCTAGTTGTTCTTTAGAACACTCTGGGAAGCTGCAGTAGAACACAAAGGCATCAACTGACAGGCTGCTCCTGTTGAAATATAACAGGAAAATATTTGAGATCTCACTTAAAACATGTCCTAATTTTTCTTTCTACAGCACTAACCATAATTTCTATGACAAAATGAACCCCTCATTTTGTTCCTTTTTAAATTAAATGTTTTAAGAGTTACCAGTTTATTCTCAAGATGGCTTCAGGTGTGCCATAATTTTGTCATAAGTAAGACTGTTAGCGCTCTAGTTGTTCTTTAGAACACTCTGGGAAGCTGCAGTAGAACACAAAGGCATCAACTGACAGGCTGCTCCTGTTGAAATATAACAGGAAGATATTTGAGATCACACTTGAAACATGTCCTAATTTTTCTTTCTACAGCACTAACCATAATTTCTATGACAAAATGAACCCCATCATTTTGTTCCTTTTTAAATTAAATGTTTTAAGTGTTACCAGTTTATTCCAATCAAGATGGCTTCAGGTGTGCCATACTTTTGTCATAAGTAAGGCTGTTAGCACTCTAGTTGTTCTTTAGAACACTCTGGGAAGCTGCAGTAGAACACAAAGGCATCAACTGACAGGCTGCTCCTGTTGAAATATAAAAGGAAGATATTTGAGATCTCACTTAAAACATGTCCTAATTTTTCTTTCTACAGCACTAACCATAATTTCTATGACAAAATGAACCCCCTCATTTTGTTCCTTTTTAAATTAAATGTTTTAAGAGTTACCAGTTTATTCCAATCAAGATGGCTTCAGGTGTGCCATAATTTTGTCATAAGTAAGACTGTTAGCGCTCTAGTTGTTCTTTAGAACACTCTGGGAAGCTGCAGTAGAACACAAAGGCATCAACTGACAGGCTGCTCCTGTTGAAATATAACAGGAAGATATTTGAGATCACACTTGAAACATGTCCTAATTTTTCTTTCTACAGCACTAACCATAATTTCTATGACAAAATGAACCCCATCATTTTGTTCCTTTTTAAATTAAATGTTTTAAGTGTTACCAGTTTATTCCAATCAAGATGGCTTCAGGTGTGCCATACTTTTGTCATAAGTAAGGCTGTTAGCACTCTAGTTGTTCTTTAGAACACTCTGGGAAGCTGCAGTAGAACACAAAGGAATCAACTGACAGTCTCTGCCCTTGTTGGATGTACATGTTTTACTGAGAATGTCAGACTTCATTCTCACATGACTGAGAAAGATAATGTGAATTTACAGAAAATATGCTCTCATTTTAGCTTCTGGAGCACCTTCCAAAACTGTATGGGACAAGCATGTGAAAATAGTTTTCTCTCAAACATGATTCATGATATCCCAGCAGAAGGTTTTTCACAGGGTAAAATCACCTTAGAACACACCACAATTCCTGAAATTAGTATGGTACCATCAACAAATGAATTCTAATGTAACTAAAGTCTGTTATCACCCTTTATAGTTCTCCTTTTGGTAACCCTCAAAATCTTCGATTCACTACAATGCATTTCAATGGGGTACTATCATTTATATTGGTCCCAAGATGGCTGCCAGCAATTCCAGGATGAAGTGCTGACAGCCAATCAGATCTCACGATGACATGTGTGGTTAGGCTCCGCCCAGATATATGTGTTTTCTTTTTCAAATTTCTCAGGAACTACTGAACGGATTTACACCATTTAACCAAAAGGCACGACTCTGAACCAAGGGCTACCTTTCTGCCAAATTTGGTGTAATTCCGTTCAGCAGTTCGGGCTGTAGCTGCGATGAAAGGTTCCTATGGAAAATTGCATGGGGAAAACACGTTTTGGGACCCCCTTTTTCTCGGCCCCCACTTGACGAATCACCCCGAGACTTTCAGGATAGGAGCGGACCGGAGCCGGCCACGAGTTTTGAAAATTTCGCGAAGATTCGTCAACCGGCGCCAAAGTTATTTCAAATAGAATGTTGCGGATTTCCTATGGAAAATAGGTCCTAACTATAACTATCTACTGGCGACCGCCAGTAGATAATATATATATATATGTAACAAATAAACTTGAATTTGTTTTTTAAATATTGCAAATTTATTTATACATAAAACAAACAATAGACAGAAATATGCTTTTACTAAAAATATCTTAAAAAGTACATAAATGTATATATATATATAAGAAATATAAAATTAAATACATAAACACATAATAATAATATATATTTAAACAATATTAACAACACTATTAAACTCTAGGATTAATAAATATACTATTCCTACTCTAATCTATGCAACAGTAGGGAAAGCTTTGGACTAAGGAGGGGTAACATTTACTATGCCCACTCCAGTTAGTGCAACAGTAGGCAAAACGTTGGAATCAGGTGGGGCAAAATGTACTAGTCCCACTCCAGTGCGTGCAATAGTAGGGAAAGCGCTGGACTCAGGAGGGGTAAAATGTATTATTCCCGCTCCGGTGTGTGCAACAGTAGGGAAAGCGTTGGACTCAGGAGGGGCAAAATGTTCTGTTCCTACTCCAGTTGTGCAACAGTAGGGAAAGCGTTGGAATCAGGAGGGGTACAATTTACTATTCCCAGTACAGTCTGTGCAAAAGTAGGGAACGCATTAGACTCATTAAGGGTAACATTTACTATTCCCTCTCCAGTCTATGCAACAGTAGGGAAAGCGTCGGACTCCGGAGGGGTAAAATGTACTATTCCCACTCCAATCCGGGCAACAGTAGGGTAAGAACTGGAACCAAAGGGGTAAAATTGACTAGTCCCACTCCAGTCCATGCAACAGTAGAGAAAGTAGTTCACTTCAAAGAAATACCATTTAAACAAATATTATTAATTTAATTAAAATGCTGCACTATATTCCCACAAAAATAACAGCCAACAATCAAAATGTAATTGAAATGTAAAAAGTGTAACACAATAAACATATTAAGTAATAAATAAAATAATTTTGGATAAATGAATACATATTTTGTAATTTAGTATTACTTAAATAACTTCCAACCTTATTCTCCTACAAACACAACAAAACACAGACAATATATAACATAAAAAATCTAATTATCAAATATTTTACAAAAGTATCAATAAATTAAATATTTCAATTCAAACTAATAATTAATTAGCAATTAATTATTACTTAATTACCTTCCCACCCTATTCCTTTACAAACTAAACAACCCATACCTATAACTTAACAAATATGATAATTTCACAATTTACATAACTATCAATTAAATAATTAATTATAAATTAATAATTAATTATCAATAAATAATTTCTGAATTAACTTCCAACACTGTACCCCTAAAAAACCAACAACTCGCACCTAAAATGTATCTTAAAAATTATAATAATGATACGATTTACATAATTAATTATAAATTAAACAATTAATAATGAATACTCATTAATTAAGCGTTCATAATTAACTTCCCACCCTTTACCCCTGCAAACCCAAAGACCCGCACTTGAGATATAACTTAAAAAATATAGGAATTACACAATTTACATATTTAATTATCAATTAAATAATTAATATTAGTTTAAAATTAATTATATTTAATTAACTTCACCCCCTTTACCTCTACAAACCCCACAACCCGCACCTAAATATAATGTAAAAAATTAATTAATTACACAATTTACATAATTATCAATTAAATAATTAATATTAATTAAAATTGATTATTAATTCATTATAATTAATTAACTTCCTACCCTGTACCCCTCCAAACCCAACAACCAACTACAACACTAAAAATTACAATTAACAATTAAAGTAAATATAAAAGTATCTAAAATGTACAAACTATACTTAAAAATATTAACAGCAATTATACAAACAATTTATAACATATATAGCTAAAACATATACTAAAATGCATAAAGATAATGATAAAACAATTTTTTTTAAACAATTTTTTTGTAAACGATATTAACAACATAGATTTTTTTGACATCAATATTACTTACCTTAGAAAATATAAATTTTTTTAAACAATATTCCTGCATCACAATATTTGTGTATCACAATATTAAAAACTCAATATCTGTGTGACTCGATATTTTTAACTCAATATCTTGTCCGAATAGCCTTTTCAGGGGCACATGAATGACATTGGAATGCTGTAAAAGTGTCTCAGATAACGAGATAATTTATGGTGTTTCTTTCACTGGCAGCAGCACAGGTAAGAGGTGGGCAGTCACTAACCTACATGGATTTATATGCCTGTCTGGATAGTGCAACTGTCACCTGGCCTTTTAACCTACACCAATATTATTCTACAGTTCTTTGTTTCCACACAAGTTCATATGCTATTTTATTGTAATGCTTCACATTGCGATGCAACATTCAATTAAACCTAGACCTATTGGCATTGCCAATGCTTGTTAGCATCATGGTTCTGCAGTGCATTTGTTTTGTTTCTTAGTGCACAGCATTGTTCTGTACACTTTCCTGATGTTCCTCTTTAATCAGCACAGTTAGATATCTTTGCCATTTCCAAACAGTTAGGAAATGATCACGAACATCCCTTCACAGTGTTATTCTAGATTTGTTTAGTGTTTTTGTAAATTGGCCTTGTTCTATTTTTGGCTTGTTGTAAAATTAAAGAACAGAGCAAACTGACACCAACCATGCTTTTCACACACGCTCTCTTTCCAGTGGCCATGCCGAGTTTAGGAAATTATTATTCACGTACAACTACAGAAAAACATTGCAGGGCATATTTACAATGAAGTGGCTGAGCACGGTGTTAGCCTCTTTGGCTTAACGCTGCGCTCTGCCACTTCAGAAACGCAGGGCTGCACCATATCTACAACAATTTGGTGCAGCCCTGCGCTTCCCCCTGTGCTGGCGCTAAACTTAGCAGCCTTGCGCGAACGCAGGCACCCTTGCACCATAGTGCAAGGGTGTCTTACGTTGAGGGGAAGATTGTTTATGTGCAGGAAGGTCTACCTTCCTGCACATAAACAATCTTTAAATGGCGTTTTGTAACTTTTATGTGTGTTGCTTAATGCAGCATACATAGAAGTTGCAAAACGTCATTTATTTTTATTGTTTATATGCAGGAAGGGAGACCTGCCTCCTATTTACGCCACCCTTGGAAATAGGGGGCAGTGTCAAAATCAATGGGTGTTGCGGTGGAATGCCCAACGCAACACCCATTTCCCTCTCCTTTCACGCTAAGTACAGCGTGAAAGGGCACCTTATTTCATAAATAAGGCTAAGACCCTATCGCAACCACAACGCCACTAAAAGTGACGTTGTGGTGGCGATAGGGTCTGGTAAATATACCCCTGCGTTGGGGAAAACGTATTGTCCTTCATCAGTACAGTTAGGTACAAATCAGAGTTGTCACCCCTTTATTCGCATACAATTATCTACTTTAAAATTCGTTTTTCCCAGGTCACATTCAGCACGGTATGCCCTTTTTCATGGGATTAACACCATCATTTAGCACCTGCTCTAAGCAGTTGATAAATGGGATCAAAGGGGTACTGTGTGGGAAGGACATCAGGGACCTGGGGAGGCTGGTATGAGGCAGCGGGGAGCATTCTGTGCTCCCCGTGCTATAGGACATGGAAAAGGGTTGCCTTCGGGTCAGGTCAGGTCTGGCCTGCGACCTGGTCAGATTTTCTGGCTGGTAAAAACAGGCCCAGTGTTCGAGCAGCCCCAAAATTCAGGTGTGGGGGCACTATGCCAGTTATAATCAGGTGGAGCAGTATCTCACCATCACCCAGTTTGTAATTGGTACCTAAGAGGATTTGCTAGGTCACCTTCAGTTGACGTGAGCAGCAGAATTAAAATAATTTCTATTTGTAAAGGGCAAACATATCACCCCCTTAAGTGTTTCAAGGCGCTGGGGGTCGTCGGGGAGATTAATTGAGCTATTGCCCAGAGTCATATGATGCTGGGCTGTGTTGCAGCCGGCGATCGAACCGTGAGCCCCGTGCTCCGGAGTGAGCCACACAGGCCGCTGCACCACTCCTCTCTCCAGAAAGGTTCAAAAGGCATTATTTGATGTATTTTTAAGTCTAGTGATTGAGTGGCTCAAGTAAATCAAGAGTAATGCCATGGACCAGTAATGAGATTAGTACTCTTGAATAACAAAAACAGATATTTTCCTGTATATTTTTCGAGATGAAGGCCTTATGGCAGTTTTAAACACATCTTTGCCTGCTGCAAACAGTGTAAGATGTCCATATTCTAGGTACGCAGGAATACAACATCCATTGTTTCTACATATTAATTGATGTTACAAATCACTCAAAGTGAAAACATTTTCAAACAAAATGGGGTGGTAAGCTTGGTTGACACATTTAAAAAGGGGCAGTTTCAATTAATAATTCTTTTTTGCTATTGCTCTGATGACAGTGAGCCGTACATATGTCCTGTGTGGCCAGCAGCATTTAGCTATGCTGGTGACATTGTTTAACCCTGTTAGATTATTTTTCAACAAGCTGACATCAGACAATATATTGAGCTGGAGATGAATTGGTTTCCTCTCATCTTCCTCAGCTGTCTCACCCATCTTCCTTCATTCACAGTACATGGGTACCTTGGTGGTGAGACTAGGATAACCCATGGGAAATGTTCTGGACTGAACTTAGATCTCCTTACAAGAGTTATTGCTGGAGCACAGGCCCTGCGAAGCCAAGCATCTGTGCTGCAGATTTGCGTGTGAGGAGGTCAGGGGTGGATGTGGGCTTGTTTTTGGGTCTCTAGATCTCTTAAGGACATGTTCATGCTTGACGAGTTTTCCCAAATCAAGGTAAGCTTCAACGTAGGCGAGTCTACGGGCTGCAGCTCTGTACAAGAGCAAGCTCCCTGTACTGAGAACATAGCTATCAAAGCTTATCTTTGACCAGTCTGCTACTCCCACCCATCACTTTCACTCATCCCCAGGAACAGACTTCTGTCAGAGCCACCAGACAGTGTGTGGTTTCTTCTCTGGAAGAAGTCCTGACAAATACCTGGAGCTTTGTTCTATCATTTGAGTTTTTGCTAAGTTATCAGTGAAACTTTTACATTTGTTCTGCACACCCTAAAAATCAATTAATATACAGATATCCCACTGTCCAATAAAGGAAACACAGAAGGACCAAAAATCCACTACTCATGTTTATTTACTAGATTTAAATGCTCTTTAAGATGTTTTTGCAAATGTGGGCCCGTACATCTTGGTTTTTGAAAGACCTGTAAACATTTCTGGGGAGCAAAAATGCATTTTTAATGTTAATAGGAAGAAAGAAAAGGGCGTAGTTAAGATCATAAATGTTTTTAAAAAGAAAATGTGATTTTTTTTCTCCAGTCTTTAGATCTAAACTCTTGAATGCTCCAGAATATTAACTCTCAGAAGAGAAACCCAGACAAAGAAAAATGGCCACATGCGCCTTTGAAAGACCCAGTATGTGAATAAAATGGACGAGTCATCTCCACTAGTTAGAAAACATCTTTAAAAAAAATATATAGTTTAGGGCAAACGAGTGGGGGGTTGCTAAGCGATTTAAGCATCTGATTGTAATATCTGCAGTGAATGCAATTGAGACAGAAACAAATTCATAATATGGATAATATAGACAGGAAAATGTACATTGATTACGTGAGCTCAAATAGACATGTAAGTGGCCATGGCAGTCTCAAATTGGTAGCAGAATTTAAATTGCCACCTCATGTTTTCCATTGCCAAGTTATTCTTTCTGTGAAGAACCAAACATTAAATTAGAACTGGCTCTCACAGTGGACTGTTACCTTTATTCCCAGCAACATTCTTCTTGGAGGAGAAGGAGCAACTAGATTGCAGAGCATAGAGAGCAATCCAGGACCGTTTACATAATGTCTCAAGTAAAATTTGTCTATGCTTTGATGTTTGGCCCAGATTTGCAACCAAATTATCTTTACTTTAAGGAATTCAGCATATGCTGAGCATATGGGCTTCAAATTGGTCTTGCGCATATGGTTCTATTTTTTCTTTAGGTCTCGGCCACAGACAGCTATATTTCTCTGTTGGAGACCTATTGTTTCCAATACGTTACATATACATAGAGCGGGATTTGGGTCAGCCCTTTCCTTATGATTGTTGGATGGCTTTGTTGTCTGTCTCACTTTGTTGCTCCTAATTCAATAGCTTTGGTCTCTGTTCTTGTGTTCGTCCTGCCCAGGAGCATTTAGTTCTCACAGTGTTTGATTGTTTCCTTTATCCTTCTACTGCTGATGTCAGCTCATGCATTGCAGTGTATGTAAGAGACTATTTTGTCTCTCTTTCTCTGTTCTGCCATTTGCCCCTCTCTTTTTATACTCTTATTTTTTCATCCTCTTTAATTTCCCATAATCCCAGCATCCTCTTGCTACACCACACCCCCAGAAACTTTGCTAGTTTTTGACTGGCTGCCATTCTATGAGCGGGTGACCATCTTAAAATGTTCTTGACCATTTCATGATGGCTTTACCTGTGCACATGTGCATGCTTGCACAGTGGGCATCTATAAATGCTTTTCCTTTTCTTAAGCGAATCCCATTCAAAGATGGCCCCTGCAGATGCATGTGCAATCAGAGCAGCCATCTTTACATAGAATTTAATGAAATAAAGTAAAATGCATTCAAAGATGGACACTGCTGATCTGCGGACATCCACAATAAAGGTCTTTCTAATAGCATTCGTTAATGTGAGCAGTTGTTCCTTCATTTTGGGGGAAAACTGATCAGGCTTTGCAGTTGTGATACCAGCTGGAAAATTTAATTCGGGTCCTTTGGTATCGCCGCAGTAAAGTCCTTTCAACTCGTAATTAGGGCCATAGTGTTCTCCAGAATAGAATGCCTATACATATACAGTTCTCATTATTATGGTTCGATATGTAATATTATTATTCACGCTTTGAAATGGCCCTTTTTGTCTTGAAGTTTTATTATCAATAAGTAATTGATAAGGCTTCTTTTCTAATGCTCGAAAGAAAGTAAGTCACTCTCTGTTAACAGTGTATGGGAGCACGGAAGTCTAATTAGAACAGATATGGATCGGTATGTCAAAGGCAGTAGCAAATGTGACACAAGGGTTTGGGGTAAAGAGGTGGCATTTGAAGAAGATAATTTCAGAACAAAGGAAGTCAGGAACTCAAGAATAGTATGTATTTTAGAGACATTTGCAGAAATTTTGATGTGCAACAGTGCTTACATGCATGAAATTCTGGCATTTGTGGCCAAAAGTGAAATGTTTTTCAGGAAAAATAAAATAATTTCGCCATTTGCACGAAATCCTTGCAGTCAATGCCGGCTCTAAGACTGATTAAGAGTGATGGTGTGCTCCGAATTATGAGTAAGACTAGAAGCTTGTGCAGTCCCAGGTGCAAGGGACACTGCTGAGAAGGTCTCATTAAAGGAGGAGATATTAGGGGAAGCTGGGATCTTCAATCTGAGGTTTGATTTGTTTTGGGGAAGCAGGTGCTCCCACAGAATGTTTGCGATGTTGGTTGACATAGGCGGCTCTGTAGGAGAGACCAGCTACTTTGAAAATGACGCAGGATATGAGGGGCCTTGAACACTGCATTTGGACCAGTTGAAGCAAAGATTTTCTTTGTGAAGTCAGTAGATCTAAAAAGTGGTAACAGCAAGAACCAATTTGGCAAATGTCAGAACTCCTTTCAGAGGGCCACGAGCATGCAGGGGCTACTGAGCCCAACCGTGGTGGTTAAGGCCTTTTACTCCTGATGTCCCAGGGAACATCCTACTATGGATATGGCTCAAGTGAGTCAAGTACCCCTTCTGCACTTGATTCTCAGGGGTAGCTGTGGTTGAGCAGTCAAGGCTCCCTCGGGTCAGGTTTAGATACAGGTCAGTGAACACGACTCATAATTCAAAATGCAAACAGCGCACACAATAAATCAATGTCCAGTCAAAAACTTGCTTTTATAAGACAAAGTTGTATTTTATTTTTAATTCTATACATGAAAAGAGATGCGACATTCTAATGCAATAACACACACCCCATGAGGTCATTGCTGTAGTGGTTGTCAGGTGACTCTCTGTCCCGCCCTCCCCTTCATGGTTATTCCCCATTTACTAGTGACCACATCAGGGAATGCAAACTATTAGGCCATACTCAAGAGTTCTCCCTTCTGACCTTTTAGGAACTTAGTCAAAAGTGTCTATGGTGCCGCAGCACTGTTAGCAGCAAGTCCACCGGGGTCCCAAATACCCGGCCTCAGTCTTACCCGTTCCAGCGGTATGGCAGTGTTCAGCGGTGCAGCGAGTGCCCTCTCTGGGGGCGCTCCCCAGTCCAGATCCTGTACGGTGAAGTCGAGCCGCTTGCGATGGACACAGCTGCACCCGGCAGCCCAGGGTCTTCCCGTCGAGTAGCTCTGCCAGTTGGTTTAAATTACAGAAACCTTTGCTGGACCCAGCAAGAATAGTGCCATTATTACTTGTGGTGGACTACCATCCTCTCCAGCTAATAATCCACTTTCTCACAATCATAAGTAGAATGGTGATCCTGCACCCAGTTTTCCTTGGTGCTGGACCTCAGACCCAATTTCACCAGGCAGTAATCCTGCCTGGTAAAATTGTATGAGGCTTTGACTACAGCAGCAGCCAAGTCTACCCCCCATTTATTTTCTGTTAGGAGGAGCATTTAATGCCCCTGCCACTTTCCTCCCCAACTCCCCACAACATCCTTTCTCCATCCTCATTCCACACAGAGACCTGTGCACACAGTTACCACTTACTAAAAGCAGGTAGTAAGTGTATGTAGTAAATCCCACAAATATGGGAATTCTGTGTGGCTTGACGTCCTCTAAATCCAGATCCACTTTGTATTTCCTCATTCCATCGGATTTAACTCATATTTGCATGGTCCTGGTGCGTTGTTAGTGCATGGCACTTTACATTTTGCATGCAGATTTATTATCCTGACAGTACTGTGCAACTCACAACCAGGCCCTAACAGATATGTTAGTAAGCTTTTAGGCAGCAGTTTTAGGGAGCAATGAAAATCTAATGCAAATGATATCACACCACCCAAATGTTTCGTTTCTTTTTTGTATTTATGTATGCATGTATGTATGAAGTATTTCTACAGTACAAGCATAGCAAAAAGGCAGGGGAGTGCTGTACATGGTCAAAGACAAGCATACAGTGAACCAGAAGTAAGAGAGAAAGCTGAGGTTTGGCTGGTTAATGCATTGTAATGTAGTGTTCTTTAAAGAGGTGAGTTTCCTGTATCTTGTTTATTTTTCTTGGTAAACAACAGGAATTCTCTCTTGGTTGGGTTGAGCTTCAGCTAGGTGCTGGACATCTAGGTCTGTAAAATGTGCAAACATTGTCTTTAATGTGTAAGTTGCAGTCTCCGTGCTGCAGTGTGATCTGAAGCCAGACTGGTAGTTGCGCATAGATGGTTGGCATTGATGTGATCTTGGAATTGAACATAGGCTGCTTTTTCAATAATCTTGATGAAGAAAGGTAGCTGAGTGATGGGCCAGTAGTTTGCAAAGTCATCAGAGTCTAGTGAAGGTTGCTTCAGGAGTGGATGGATCTGGCCTGTCCTCTTGAGTGAGGTAGGCATTGACCATGATAAGTAGAGGTAAAAGATCATCCTCTTAGAGAGCTTTGATAAAGGATGATGGTAAGTCATCATCTTCATAAGAAGTGGCTTTATGGATGTTGAGTACTTCAGCGATATCTGGGAGAGATAGGGCTTTGAAGGCTGATCATTAGGGTGTTCTACAGGGAGGGGTGGGTGTAAGAGACGAAGCAGACTTGGTGTTGTCGATGTGCAATTGAATCTTCTGTATTTTGTCACTAAAGAAGGGGTTGATCACATTGCACTTTTCTGTGGAGTGCGGAATCGGTGGGTCTGGCAGGGAATTGATGCAGTGCTTGATTGTCTTGAACAACGTTCTGCTTCCGTTGGTCGATTCCTGGCTGGGGTTGGTGTAGTAGTTTGCTTTGGCTGATGTGATGAGCTGTTTGCATGTTGCATGGAGGAACGTCACTGTTAAGAGGTCCACTGGAGTTCTGTTTTTCTTCACTTTTTGTTTCCTGTTTGGGATGGATCATTTATTGTCAAGAAGGTCTTTTATAATTGGGGTGGCAGTGTTCATGTAACTTTCCCAAAAAGTGTTGAAGTTGTTTAGACAGGTGTTGGACTTGGAGTTCATAGGGTGAGAGATCAGTTCAATGAAGAAGTCTTTACGGAATCTGAAGGTTTGGTCTTCTCTTTTCTATTGACCTTGGTTTGTTGGTAGGATGTTGAGCAGAGATAGGGATGGCAAAATGGGTGGTCCCGTCTATGGGTATGGGTGGTCTGCAATGTGCTGTTGGAGAATTTGAGAAGACAAGGTTGAGGATGTGGCTTTGGAGTGTGTTGGTTGTGTGACATGCTGTACCATGTTGAGTGTATCAATGAGGTTGAAAAATGTGTCTCTTCTTTTTGACCTTGTGTTGTCTGGGATTTGAAGTCACCCAAGACGGGTTCTGCAAATTCATCAATTAAGTTATTGCTTTGCCCGTGAGGCCTGTAGATAAAATAGAAGATGGTGAGCTGAGTTGCCGAGTGTGGGATATGGCATGTCAGCAAATCCATGGAGTTGAGTGTTACTAGTTTGCCTAGGAAGCAGGACCAAGTTGATTTATGGATGACAGCGAGGCCACCTCCTTTCTGATGTGCACGGTCCACACAATTGATGCTGTAGCTTGTGGGAAGAAGGATGTCCAAGTTGTGGAAAGATGTGGGTGTGAGCCATGTTTCTGTGATGTAGAGGCCATCAAGCATCTGATAGGTGATGAGGTCTGTGATGTCTGGGTTGGCTGGAGACCATTGATGTCGCTTCTGGTGCAGATGGATGATGGGAAAGCCAGTAATGTTGCTTCCTGTGCAGATGGATGATGGGAAATGCAGTGGTGTCACTTCCTGTGAAGATGGATGTTGAGAAATAAAGTCCTCTTGCTTGGCTTATTCTTCTCAAGACAGTTTGTCAGGAAACCAGTGATGTCACTTCCTGTGCAGATGGATAATAGGACATCCAGTGATGTCACTTCCTTGGCAGATAGATGATGGGAGAAGCAATGGTGTCACTTTCTGTGCAGGTGGATTATGCTTTTCTCTGTGCTTCTAAATGTGCACCTGAATGGACCAGTATTGTGTGGTGCTGAAAGCGTCTGGAGATTCCCAGGACATCCATGTGTAAAGGAAGGGAAGACTGCACATGGAAAAAGGTTTTCCACATGAAGTTAACAGTAGAATTATTTATCTGTGAAATTTCTTAAGTATTCTAACTATACACTTGCTCTAATCATGTGCATGTGGATTTCCTGTAGTATTGAAACTCTCCAAATGTTGTGTTAGGAAAACTTTGATACACTTAGAAATTTATGAAAATTATAACCGTACCTCAGCTAGACCTGACACGTCTGTGAATCAGGTATTCTATCGTAGACCTCTGCAATGCATTGTGACTAGACCCCAAGATTACCCAAACATTACTCTTTTCAGCAGACTTGCCATCAGAGTTTTAGTACTTGCATGCCTTTGTGTTTCTCAGAATTCCATGAGCTTCAAACAAAGGATGCTGAAAAAGAACTGAATAATCAAGGTAGAACTTGCCTTTATGAAAGAATTGGAATAGAGCACCCTATCACACTCCAGCAAAATCTCCTGTAAATATTTCTGTAGTTACTCAATGTATTCTCTTTTTCTTTACTTATGGTTTAGAAACCTGGCATACCACAAATCATCTAACTCCAAGCCGAAGCTCTCCCACCATTGTACTCAAAAGACAAAGTTACATCACATTTGATGGAAAATGAAGGCTACTGGCCTGTTGTTTTCCCTTTTCTGCCCTATGCTATTTTTCCTAGTTTGCTGTGTTTGTTTCCATGCTCTTTCTAAATGAGGCCTGCTTGTGCTTCCACCACCTTTCTATGCTGCCTTTACCATCCATTCCTCGCAATCCTTCTTCAAGTCCTCATCGTCTCTTCCTAGGCCCTGATTTCGAGTTGCACAGAACTGGTGGGGTGGAAAGTTTGTACGCAAATTTGCCGTTACCATGCAGTAAGTCCATGCTACTTCTGAACAATTACAAGGGAAGTCCTGTGGAACATGAAATTGCCATGTGGGACAGAATTTATCAGCCAGAAAACCACACTGAATTCACAGTTCAATGGGGTTTAACACATACATTTACCACCTGCTTTGAGCAGATGTTAAATGTAAGCTTCTGCCTCAGGGTAGGGCATGAGGTGCAGTAGAGGGACGGGAAATCTAAGTTCTTGCAGGGGACTGAGGCTTGGCTTTTGCCGCCAAAACCTAATGATATTTCCTGGTAAAATCAAGACTCGTGTTCTACACCTGAGAAAAACAGGTGTGCGAGCACCAGCCAACTCTGAATCAGATGGAGCTGAATGCCATATGGTTATTCTGCTCCCCCAGGCTCATAATCAGAGCCCTAGAGTCCTTATATTTTCTCTTTAATAAGCCACCTTGGTGTGAAATGTAGTATGTTATAAATCTCCCTATTACTTAAGAGAACAACAGAACATACCACAGCAGAACATAACATATCCTTCCATGGAGTGGCATGCCATACATTCTGCAGGGAGGCTCTTTAATGCCTTCACTACACTTTTCGAGGTGAAATTATATTGCTGAGCCTGCTTCTCTCCTCTCCTTTCATATCACAATCTTTAATTCGAGGAGCAGACTACCAGGAGATGAAACATGCCTCAAGTCATTTGTATATTCACTTTGAGTATTTGGATGTCCAAACCATATCCACTGATGAAACTGTTCCTTTGTTGGTCTAAATATGTTTATCCTTAAAACAAATTCTACCCTAATATCAAGATCACCTGCATTGTTGGTGCAGTAAGAACACAGTCTTAGGGCCTGATTCCGATGCGGTTAGGAAAGCATTCCCACCTAGTGCCCGATTCTGATGCGGTTAAGAAGGCCTCCTAATGGCATTTGCTCCTTCCGAATCGGATCGGGAACATGTCTTCCCATTCGAGGGCCAGATTACGATGCGGTTAGGAACATAGGCTCTCATAGAAGTCAATGGGAGTCCAACCAAATCGTATCTGGAAGCATCCGGATGCATCATACTCGGTCGGTCAGACTCTCCCGATCCGAGTCGGTCGGAAACCATTTCCAAACCGATTCGATCGGGAAGATTTCCTAACCACATCAGAATCGGGCCCTAAGTGTTAATAGCTGTGTCACATGATAGCTAATCATTTACGATGTTTTTCAAACTCTGTCAATGTTGACAACTATTGAAAATGCTGACGCCAATGCAATTCATTTTCAATCATTCTTAGGTGAGAAAGGTGCCCTTATTTTCTAAGACAGAACTTATTTAGTATTCTTCTGCTTGCTTGTAAAAAGTATGTGGTGAACTAGTCATATTATTAAACTCTAAGCACTTTACCACAATGAAAATCTCTGATTGAATTTGTAGCAGGGAAATTCTTCCACCAGATTCAACCATCTTTAGTCCGTTATCCCTTTTTTAATCATAAGTAGTGTTGTTGACTGCTTTAAGGCTAATGTTTTGTGACCATGGTATTCATTGGCCTTAGGTTTATTAGTCACATTTGCTTCTCACTTGTATTGGTTTACCCAGGTGTAGGTGAATATCAGGACCACATAGTGGCTTAAACTTGAGATGGAATAACACGCAATTGCATAAGTTACTGTCTTTAGGGCTAAGAGAGAAGAGCTGTTGTTCAGACTTCCCGAGGTAACCAAAGTGAGTGACGTGACAATATCACTGATCTCCATGATTCTGGATTCCTTTTTTGACTAAATTAGGAGCCTGTAGAAACAAGCAGAATGTGAAAAATAAACTAGGTGTTGCTGTTTATCCTGGTCACACTTGTAGGGAGTTCAACCTGTGGAGCTGGCCTGTACAATTTTCCAGACTCCTTATCAGGAATGAACTTCCGTAACAGGATGCAGTATTTATTCTTTAATAGTGGGATAAGTGTGGGTCGCTCAGGTGTTCTATTTCTCTTGAAGCATCCCTTCGACTTGAGGACCTTGTACAAGTACCACAGCAGCGTATGGTGGGTTGCACTGGGTATTCTCAATAGGGATGTAATGTTCATATTTTTCTTTTTGTATCTATCAGATATCAATGAATGCACTCTCTCACCACTCTGTTCTACCAATGGGGAATGCCTGAATACAGAGGGATCCTTCCAGTGCATCTGTGAAGAAGGCTTTGTGGTCTCCACGGATGGCCGTTCTTGTGATGGTAAGGATGTGATTGCCAAAATGGCAACTACTCAGCATGTTTTCTGTTTTTTAGTTTAATTTGGGATAAGGAGATTCAAGGTATTTGAAAAGTTTCTTCAACTTTAAACGGGTACATTATGAAAAAAATCAACTCTGTGAATAAATTGGTCCTGGGTGGGCCTGTGCCTTTGCTGGGGTGAAGAGGACAGTCCAAGTTATTAAGGACACAGGCTCCAGTCCTGAACATTTGACATACAATTCATTGTTTTCAAGTGTGTTAGTCTCATCAGTTCATTGGAATCAGAATACTACTACAGTATCCAGAATGAATTAGGATTTTAACTGGAAACAGTGTCCATAATGACCTAGTAGGAGGTGGTCACTGTAATGTTTGCTGCCATGGTGTGCCAAAGCCCACATACAGCTCCAAGTAGAGAGGCGCGTTTTCCGAACAAGTGAAAGCATGCCCATGCAGCATTTCATTTAATAGTTCACTTTTATTTATCTAGTTGGAGCAACTGTGTTTTTGTGTCCAAGCCTTTAATATTGTTCATACTGCCTCATATCATGTTTATCTTTTACATGAATAATTGATATATTGATTCCCCTACTGACAAGTCTAATATTACTGCAAAAATAATTCCTTCCTCTCAGCAGAGCAACATTTTTAAGTTCTCTTGTTAAAAGTTCCACGTGTTTGTGGTACCCTATTTTTCCATCAAGAGTTTAACCTCCGAATATTAAATTAAAGTACTGAGAAAGTGGGCGCTACATCTAACAGTAGAAAATATGACACCTCAGAAAAGAATTTTAGTGTGCATCCTGTACTCAATGTTTTTAGATCCCTCAAATGAACATTATGAATGTTTTGCAAACAAATGCCTTACAAATGTATTTAAATATCTATCGAGTGCTGGCCTGTGACATATAGCCACATTGTAGCACTGAATACCAGTGAAAGCAGCAGTTCGTGTTGATTCAATTTCTCATCCTGTTGGCAACAAAGATTAAAGGAGGGGTTGTACATCAGATAATTCAGCTTTGCTGTTCAGATGGGACAATCATCTAAGAGCCTGTAGATCCTTGACTGCAATACCTATATCTTGTTGCCTAAGTTGCGAAATCAAAAATCCAGGGAAATATATATTTTCATGAAGCCTCAAAATAGGGAGAGAGAGAACTAGGGCAGATTTAAGTTCCAGATTGTGCAAGTAAACTATTCTGACATTTACAGGACTAGAGGTATTAAGTAGTATCCATTGTTTTTCCTTTGTTTTGTGTGCATAAATTAAATAAATGCAATTAAATGGTCCAATTAAGCTGAATGCAAAATATTACATAACAACCCAATATGAACAGAAGGAGGAAAGAAAAGGAGTGTGTTGCTGATAAGGTTTGTTTTGCTTTTTTTGTTCTGTTGTATTGGGGGGGGGGGTTCTATAAATAATTCACATATTCATTGAGTTCCATTTGACGATTTCAAGAAAACATAGCACACAACATTTCAGTTTTCTTATGTCCACATCTTCAGGTCATCAGTGGGTGGGGCATGATAGGATACAAATGGATTAATCAACTCTCATTAACTTCTCCATTACTTTTGTGATATGTTTGGTGGTCCTAGCGTAGTACTGGCTTTGTTCATGCCACCGGTGAAATCACAGAGATAATATTAGTTACGATGATACCGTTTAGTTCTCAACCTCGACTACTTATTCCATGCAAAATATATAATAGATATTTCTTATGTAGAGTTCCATTTAAGTGTACTTGTTTACTTCTTTGAAGTGTGGTTAACTTATCTTTCACATGATATGGAAAATAACATGACAGGCGTGGTTGCAATCCAAGGGAAATCCTGTTTTTATCCATAGCTCATTTTCAAACATCTTTGGTTTTAAAGATTTGTGTTTGTGAAGTGCAAAAAAGGGAGGTCTTTAATTTGAATTTTACTAAGTTAAATCCAACAAAACACTCCACATGCCCACGCATGCATGTAAAACATTTTCCTATGTATATGGCTCTGGTTATAGTGCCAGGGAAGGCACTGATAAGAAAATCCAGCCAAAGATCAAGAGCAGCTGGTTTACAAATTGCTTTTGGGGTTATCATTTGACTTCTTATACAGCAAAAATCAGTTATTTAATCTTTAGTGATGAGACATACTAACTGTGTTGCAAAAAGCATTCTTGTAAGAATAAATCCTTTGTTGGATCACTTAATAGTTAATATTTTCAGACAAAAATAAGGTGGCTAGATCTCCACTAAGAGCAAGCACCAAGCACTGAGTTCAACATTTAGAGATCTGTATATCGCAAGATTCAATTATAGTTTTATGATATTCAGTCAGTTCAGTATATTCTCTTTTATTCTTTATTTGGATTTCAATTTTTGAACTTGTGCTCTTCCTTTGCTCTCTTGGCCCCTCCTGTCACAACTCAATTTTAAACAGCAGTGTCAACATTTTTTAATAGAAACGCTTGCTTGGAATTAAACTGGATTGAGTGGTATCTATGAATATATCTTCTGATGCCTTCATGGTGATACAGTGCATAGCATGTAGCAGTAACATTTTGCAAGGGGTAAATGAAGATGCACTGATATTCAACCATAAGTATAGCTCCTGAACGCCGAGAAGGACTATATTGCTCGGGATATTGTTAATAGATGACGTTAAATGTACAAAAGGCTCATATATCCTGATGTAATGATTGCATTTTGAATGTCAATAAAGAAATTTTAAAAAAACCTAAAAAAAAACGTTAAAGTACAGCTCCTGATCTGAGTTGATGCTACAGAGGATCTCAGTTAAAAGGGTGCATGATCAAAATGTCCCACGGGGTGGTTTGAATGACGTTATATTTAAAAGGGCCAAGACGAATAAGGATTAATGATCCATTTTCCATAGAATATAGGAATTTCTATTTAGCATTCACCTGCACTCACATGAAGAATGGCCATTTCGAATGTGGACATTTAGTGCCTTGTTCACAAAGGTAACTTGCTCTATTTGACTTATTTACAGTGTTGAGTAGGTTAACTATTCACAAAACCGGAGTTTAAGTTTCTGTTAAAAAACAGTAGTAAGTCCAGCAACACACATAGCGAACCACTGGTGCTGCAACACCCTCCCATAGAAAATAATGGAGACTGGGAATTGAAATAAAATCCCATAGTAAATAATGTTATGTTAAATTATTTAAAATATATTCTGAACTTGTACACTTGAGAGGTACAAAGAGTGCAAAACATTGCCTTGTAGCGCACACAAACAGCAGGCATGGTTCACAGCTAAATGTTCCCCTGACATCATTTACTGTATCAGAGTGGTGCATGCATGGCTGCATACAGTGCATTGTATGTACCAAAAGTATGAACTAAATATGGTTCGCTGCTAAAGAATGCAAGCATGTCTTTGGTTTTACCTGGGAGGTACATTCTTAGCATGCAGTAATCATAGATTGTGCACTTGTGTCCTGAGGTCCTCAGGACACAAGAGGACCTCATCGCCCCACCAGCAGTGCGCCAGGAGGCGCGTTTGCAAAGTGGTGTAAAAAGGGGCGTGGCCTCGGACCACCTCTCTGCAATCCAGCTCTGTGGCGCTTACTGGAGGTACCTGGTGGGCTAGTAGGCCCCCAGGGACCCTCAGTATTCAAGGGGAATTAATTCCCCAACTTACAACGCGCCAGGGGGCGCGTTTGCAGAGTGGTGCAGGGAGGGGGCGGGGCCTCCGGCGAGATGCTGGCTTTTTTTTTATATTTGTTTTTTAGAAGGGGGGCTGTGTGGCCCCCTTTGATTTACACTTTTGGGGCCCTGGGGACCCCATCCCCCAAAGCCTTTATAATTTTTATTTTTTTTAAATAGGAAGGGGGCTGCATGGCCCCCCTCCCGAGGCCAATTTTGGCCCCGGGGACCCCATCCCCCGGGGCATGACCAGACTTTAAAAAAAAAAATGTATTTAATTATTTGGAGGGGGGCCACGTGGCCCCCCCTCCTCAGGCCAATTATGGCCCCGGGGACCACATCCCCCGGGGCCGGCCTTTCCGTTTTTAAATAAAAATTTATTGCAGGGGAGGGGGGCCGCGTGGCCCCCCTCCCGGGCCACTTCTGGCCCCGGGGACCCCATCCTCCGGGGCCTGGCCTCATTGTTGGGGACCGTGGGGGGAGCCCCAATGCTCCCACGGTCCTGCCGGCTCCCCGCCTCCTGCGGGAGCTGGCATTGCTTTTACACAAGGGGAGCTGCTAACATGCAGCTCCCCTTCTGCAAAAGCAATTCTGCTTTGGTTTTTGGAAGCAAGATCTCGCGTCCAAAAACCAAAGCAAAGTTTACTATGACAGGGCGGGAGCCGTGCTCCCGCCCTGTCATAGCAAACAGCAATGTCCTGGGGTGGGCACCCCGGGACATTGCAGGAGCCGGCCCTGGGGGTGGCGGTCCCCAGGGCCATCAAGGGCTCCAGGAGGGGGTCCGCGCGGCCCCCCTCCCAAGTGTTTAATGCCCCGGGGAGATGGTGGTCCCCGGGGTCCGTGACGGACCCCCGAATTTAAATAAACGGTGCCCCGGGGAGGTGGTGGTTCCCCAGGGCAGTGTGGGGGGGCTTGAGCCCCCCCACACACGTTATATATTTTAGCCCCGGGGAGGTGGCGGTCCCCGGGTCTTGGGGGGGCCCGCGAGACCCCTCCACCCTTATTTAATAAAGTCCCGAGGAGGTGGCGGTCCCCGGGGCTGCGGGGGGCCGTGTGCCCCCGCAAATAAATTGTAAAGCCCCAGGGAGGTGGCGGTCCCCTGGGCTGCGAGGGCCCCCGCTACAGAATGAAAGATTGCCCCCGGGACCTGGCCCACCCGGGGGCTTTAAAAAACGTGCTTTGTTTCTTTTTCATTTTCGACGGGGTTCGCGCACCCAGCGTGACCCGGCTGAAAATGTTTTTTTAAAAATGCTTTTTTTAGCCCTGAGCACGCCTGGGGGGTCAGGGTGTTCCTACCCTGCCCCCTTGTTTTGTTTTTTAATGTTACTGTCACCTTTTTCCCTCTCCCTCGGTCCGAGGCACAAGATGGCTGCCAACACTTCCTGGTTTGAAGTGTTGGCAGCCAATCAGAGGCAAGCTCGTGCTCGGGAGGGCTGAGCCAATCAGATCTCACAATTCTCAAATATCGATATCTGTAAATCTTTAAATATCTCAAAAACTACTGAACGGAATTACACCATTTTAAAAAAAGCGTGCTTTCTGGACCAGGAGCTATCTCTCTGCCAAATTTGGTGTAATTCTGTTCAGCAGTACAGGCTGTGGCCGTGTCTAAAGTTTCCTATGGAAATAAACATGGAGAAAACACGTTTTGGGACCCCCTTTTTTCTCGGCCCCCCTTTGACAAATCACACCGAAACTTTCAAGACAAGAGCTGACCTGAGTGAACAATTAGTTTTGAAAATTTCGTGAAGGTTCGTCAAACGGCGCCAAAGTTATTGGCAAATCAATAAACGCTTTTCCTATGGAAACTAGGTTCTAACTATAACTACCTACTGGTATATATATATATATACCATGCCTTATAACATTCTTCAGTATGCTTTCTCTATTCTGATCGTGCTAGTACTTATGCAGTGGCAGCATAGGATTTTACCAGTCGCGTGCACTTTAGCCATACTAGTCGCCACCCACATTGGTGTGATTATATGACTTTTTGCTGAGTCATGGATGTAGATGCATGATTATATGCAACAAATTAGGTTGACCCTCACACGCCGCACACCCACTCCCCCCCAATGTACCTGAACTCTCTTAGGCGGGTAATTGTGCATCATGATCTCCTGTTACCAATAATTGCAGGTAACATACCTGCTCATAGAAATCATGCACAGAAACAGTTTTAAGGACCACAGAGTGCAATATTCATAATTTGATCAAATATAGTTTTCGTTACACTTTCAGGGCAAAGGCTGAAGTGTAACTTGAAGCTATTACATCAGATATGATCTGATTGTTTCAATGACCTCAATCTAAAACCAGAAGTTTTGTTGGTGGCAAACGCTGTACACTTGGATTGCATTTAAGATCCAAACCTTCAATTGTGTGTTCCCCAAACGAACAGTTATCAATGGTTATAGGACACTATGTTGAAAAATACAATATAGACATACACAAATATTGCCAACGAATAATGAAAATAGAAATATTGTGACCCTGTACATAAACAGTATGCTCAAAAATATCAATACAAAAATATGGAGAAAAAAATATGCACAATACAACAATATTGTGAGCAAAAATAAAGAAATAACAAATTTCACCTACACTTTAAAAAAAGGAAACATAGCAACAATCATGAAAAAAAAATATTGAACAATGGATGAACATAATTCTGAAAAAGCACACAAAATGCTGATAAATTTATAGACTCCTATACAAATATGTTCAAATAAAATTAATATACATTAAATAAATTACAAAAACACTAATTGATGTTAACCATAAGTCATACAAAAAAAAAAAATAATCTCCAACAATCTAGTAGAATTAAACTTAAAAACAGTTAACTATTTGAAATGGTTTTCTAATGAACAAACGGTATAAAAAGGGCATGAATACCTAGAGCAAAATGCTTCCTAAAAAAAGATTACAGCAGAACAGCATCACTCTACCAGATTGCAAACCTACAAAAGAAGACTCTAACACTTCAACAAATCACTAAATAATTCAAATAAAGTAAGTCTGACACTAAACGAAAGCTAGCAAAATTACTAAATAACTAAACGTATGTTAAGATAATAAATAATTCCAATTATGATACATGTTTATTTTTTCAAGTTGCACGTGCATCCTCTACAAAAAAATGAAAAATGCTAAAAGAAAAAGAAAACAAATACACAGACACCAAATTACTTGAAATTCCAATATACCATCTCGAAAGTAAGAATAGTAAACCAAACAAACCCCTTGCTAAATTTTGTTTAAAAAATTAAGCGACTAACAAAATTGGTATCCCAGCAGACTACAACAAAAGAGAAGTATCCCAAAAATAACACCAACCGACCTGCAAAACAAAATTCCACAACTAACAAAGTAAAGACAACATCCAAACTGTAAGTTAAAATGTGCACCTGCAGTGTAAAAATCTTAAAGTAAATATAACATCACACCTTGTGTTTTAAAAAAAAAAAATGTAATGTATATTTTCTATGTTCTAACACTAGGGGTGGGCGATAAACTCCGTTCCGCAAGCAGAGTTTGCGAGTTTTGCTAACTCCGAGCTCTGCTGGGATCACAGAGTTCAGCAAGAACTCTGATTCCGCCACGTAGCAGAGTTTGCCCCCGCTGCTCACCCCTATGTGAATGGCAAAATCATGTGTGCAACAAAACTGTCTCCGTTACAGAACTATTCCAAATTTTTGTTTACAATTTCGGACACTAAATTGGGCTGTCAATAGTGAACGTGTGCATGCACACACCATCCACTTCTACCAAGTCTGAGAGATTAAAACATTCAAAAAAAGACAGTCTCTGCAGCATTTGCACAAACCCTGGCTGCATTTCCCTGTTTTATCAACAAGCCATGACGGTGAACGTGCAGCATGGTACAGGAACGCAACTGCCACAAGAAATACATTCACTTATTAACAGTCTTCTTTCGAATAAATTGCACATTTTATATTTCTAGTGATTATTTCATTCAGTGGGTTTGTTGCTCATTCGCAGAAAGGGAAAAAGCAAAACGTGCATCAAGTTTTTCTGACTCGCGTTACATGCGAGCTGTGTTTATGGTGCTGTACATGCAACTTCGCTGTACTTTTGAGCATTTGACATTTATTGTGAGTGAGGCAACTTCTGAGATGTACTGGCAATATCTGGCACTTAAAACATTTAAGTATTGGGTGCAAACGTCAAAGATTTGTTTAATTAGGGGTAGTGCATTGCAAAATATCACAAGAGACAAAGTATAGTACCTGATACTGATTTACTTAAAGACAGCTGAATAAACAAACACAGTGGGGCATATTCACCAGAATGTTGTGCAGTTCAATTAAGTTGTCAAAATCAAACTCTGTATTTTAGATTCCAGCGTTAGCCCATGAGCACCGTTCATTGAACTGATATATCACGGTATGTACCATAAACTGGTCCATTTGCAGTTGGGAAATGCAAAAGTTCCACCTCTACCCACAGTAGCACAACGAGGAAGCTACCGGATTCAGCCTGTGTTACAAGCCTCGCTTTCAGGGAAACTAAACAGAGGCCATGGAAACAAACGAAAGGCAAGATGAAAATGTAATGGAATGAATTGTGTAAGTAACTAATTCATTCCATTAAATTTTTTTGTTGTCTTTCCTTTGTTTCCATAGCCTCTGTTTAGTTTCCCTGAAAGCGAGGCTTGTAACGCTTGGTCAGACAGAAAGATGACCTCAATATTAAGGTTGATTTATCTGGCCTGATGTGAATGGGCGTTTCCCTGGGTTGAATCCGGTAGCTTCCTCATTGTGCTACTGACGGGAGACGTGGAACATTTGCATTTTTCTACAGCAAAGAAGAGCTGCCATGGGGGATAAGCGAAGAACAGGTGTCAGCGCTCAACGGTGGCACTAACTTGCTCTTCAGCTCTGGGGGACCCCCAGATCACAGCTTTAGTGTGCCTTTCATCCCCACAAGCCGTGCTGGTCTCATCATCTCAGGTGAGCCCATAAAGGCAGTGTTAGAAAGGGAGACAGAAGGAGAGAGACTATTTGAAATTGTGACCTTAATGGGCGTCAGTGATATGTCCACTCCTCGGTGGCTTACGAATTTTGTGGAGTTTAGTCAGTGTCGCATGATTAAGGGTGCGTGTAAGTTGTTTATCCGCGTGACTGACCGTAATTCCGCTGGTTGCAAAACTCCGCGGACTTTGGCTGAGTTTTTCGGTAACTCAGTGGAATTCCGCGGAGTGTTACTCTAACAGCTCTGCCCAGGACTATCTAAAACCCATGATAAAATGTTGGAAACTGGAAAATACGTAAAATCTCAAAAGGGGAAGCTGGAAGTAAATTAATATATAATTATAGTAAGGAGAACACCACCAGTAACAAAACACACTGCAAATGCACTAAATATTACTCAAATGCATGGCATGGCAGGGTTACAATAAAATAAAATATGCGAAATTCTTAGGGAACATAACCATCTTCTTAATATTACAGAAATAGAAGTCAGTATTATTTCACAGTAGGAGCCCACAATTGGAATGAGGAATGATATTTAAAAATATACCAAATGTTCCGAAATGAGTAACAGGCCAACTTCCTGGCATACCTTCCCTAAAAAGATTAATTGCCAGAAAACATAGAACATCCAGGAGAACACCAGTAGCACCTATAAAATATGGAGATATATACATACCCCAACATTTACTGATCTCCCATAAAAAAGACACCTTTTTAATACATGATAACCCCAATAGCAATACAAAAATAATCATTTACACTATTAATAACAATTTACTAACATTAACTTAATGTAACATATGAATGAAGATTGGCACTATTAAGTTATTTCTTCCACCATTCATTCAGATATACAAAATACCTGGTCACTATCAAAATAAATGGTTGTATTAACTCATATAACTACAGCTTCCCTTACCCCCACCTAGGGTTAGGCCATTATTTTTTATTATGATGCTCTATACACCAAATGTGTGTTCCCCCTACGTATTAAAAAATTAAAGGTATATACCCAGTGAAAGAAGTCACCTTACATGTGAACTACTATTTTTTCACGTGCCCAGTAACTTATATGGTAACCAACTTACCTGATTTTATAACCTCATGATCTTAAAAAAAAGTACCCAAAGCTTCTCCATACTAATTAATAGTGAATACTAGTGAAACGTGTATGTAATGGAGACCCATTCTTCAGTTCTCCTTTACCGTTCTTGTCAATGGGAAATAAAGTACATTAAAAATACAAACACAACCACAGAAACGCAATTATTTAGAAGTAGAAGTTCAATATAGTCCTAGTGTCGGACTATAGTTACAATGCTCTCTCTGGTGAACTGTCTGAATATTAGCAGACAGACTGGCCTTTTTTTCATCAGAAAAGGCAGAGCATGGGTTATCGGAGCGTCAGTTCTGTTATAAGCACTCTGCCACCCTTGCATTCTCCGTCTCATTCAACTTCCTAACTGAGGGTAGTATGTTATCATCACGAGCTTATCCTCTTTCATCACCGCATTCCCTATGCCCGACTTACTACTCCAAGGTACAGGTGTCTCCAGTTGGGCCACTCTGAGCCCACCGATGGTGCCGTGAGGTGATCTCCGGCCCCCTAAGACTCAAGGACTTCCGCCCACGTGTTTCCCTTTGACACGCCCCCTCTAGGCGTCCATGCGTGATTAGTGGAAAGGGAGGCGGCCATCTTGGAATTGGTATTAGTGTACACACTCGTACCTAATGAACAAACTGCAACTTACAATGAAATGCTAACACATATAAAACGACAAATTAACAACTATAAACCACAAGAAAATCATCATAGATCTTGAACAGGCAGTGCTTTAAATCAAACTTAAATGCTTAAGATTTTATTAATATGTATTTCTAAATGTTATTAAGGCAAGTTTCAATCACAGAGCTGAATAAAAATAACTCAACAGACAAAAATTATGGTTGCTAATTGACATTTTCTTTAATGAATATTGAAACATCTATAATTAAAAGAATGCAAAATAGCCAACATTATTTTAACTAAACGAGCATTTTCCTACCACCTATAAAAATATACTAACACCATATAAATCAAATATATAGACAATAAATAAACAGACATAAGATCAAAAAAAGAATATTCTCCACCCAATAAAATAAATAAATAATATAAATAAATACAATAAATTAACTCTTGCAATTCTGTCACTGACGTCCTGGTCAGTAAAATGATCATTAAAAAAATACAATGACAAAAAGATATATACAAAAAGAGCCCAAAAATGTAAAAATAAACCAGAGAAAAATCCAATATGAATCCAATAATCCAAGGAATCCATGAAAAACCTGAAAAACTACAAAAAATAAATAGTCCTGGAAACCAAAAAATCAAGGACAAAGTAAAAAACACGGTTAAAAAATAACCAAATCTTTTTCTTGAAAAATAAAATTAAAATGCATTGAGGTCAAGAATAAAGTCCAAACATCTCAAAATAAATAACTGTAAAGGAAAAACTTTTAAATCCAAACAAAGGGGCCTATTACGATGGCGGTCGGGAAACCTCCCCGACCGCCATGGTAGCGGGAAAAGACCGCCCGCATGGACCGCGACATCACCGCCGGTCGAATTACGATGACCCACGCTCGAAATCCGACCGCGGCGGTCTGATCGCGGGCCTTAACATTGCGGTGGTTGCTGCTGCCCGCAGCTCCGCTGCGATGCCGAAAGGAGCATGTCCTGCATTTCCCTGCACTGCGTGGCAGGCACGGCACAGTGCCTGCCACCTGGTACAGGGAAATGTAGGGGGGACCATGGGTAACCCCCCAGTGCACCCCCCCAACACATTGGGGGCCCGCAACGGGCCCCCGGAAGACAATCTCTGCATGCCTTTCCATGGCAGTTTGACCACTGAGGAAAGGCTGGCTACAGCCGGCATCATAATCCTGCCGGCGGAGCCTGCTCTGCACCGCCACCATTATCCCGGTCCTGCTCCGTCCGCCAGGCAGGAGTGCGGATGGCAACTGGCGGAAAAGCGTCGGTCGGAATTTCCCACCGCCGCGGTCACCACCGCCATCCTAATTTGACCGGCGGTTTTCTTGGTTGCGATCGCGGGCGGATGTCCACCACCGGTCCGGCGGGCGCCACCGCTGGCCCGGCGGTGGACATCCGACCGCCATCGTAATAGACCCCAAAATTCTAACAAGCCTAGTACAGAACAAAGCACTGTAAATAAAAATAAATCAATGTTAAACACATACAACACACATATATAATGCAATCAAACATTGTATTTCACAAAAATACCTACTACACTAAAAAAATGCACTTAAACAACATTTAGTTACAAAGGCTAGTCTAACTATGGGGCTGATTACAATGGCAGTCGGTCGGACCGCCGGCCGCTATTGCGGCAGTCAGGAGATCTCCGACAAGCATGCAGGTAGTCTGATCACAGTATTGCGATGTCAGTGCTGGGCTGGCAGTCAGAAACACGGCGGGGGAATGCTGTGGCCTTGGGAAAGGGCCACAGCACATGCTGACGCCGTGCAGCACATCCTGCACATCCATGCACCGTGTGCCCTGCACCATGTCGTGCATGGCACTCGGTGCATGGAAGTGAGTGAGGGCATTTCATGTGCCCCCAGGGACACTTTTCAGTGGCCCACAGCAGATGGGGGCCCTGTTTGGGGCCCTCCATATCCCTTCCCGACAACCTTTTTATGTTTGGATTCCCGCCATGAAAAGGCTGTTGGAAAGGGATATTCAGGGACACTGATCTATGATCCTGGCGGAGCCGGCAGTCTTGCATCCTACAGCTTAGGGTCCGACCACCAGTATCAGAATACGGCGGTCGGACCGAAGGGTTGTTGGCGGTCCGACTGCCACTATCGTAATGAGGCCCTAAGTCTAAACACCTGCCCCCACCACTAAACCCTTAGAATTTAAGTTTAAGATAGTTTTCCCTGAACCGGAAACCAGAAATGAGAAATTGAGACACACCTGCCCCCACCACTAAACCCTTAGAATTTAAGTTTAAGATAGTTTTGCCTGAACCGGAAACCAGAAATGAGAAATTGAGACCACGAACAGCCGAAAACGACCAGGACAGACTACAAAATCAAAGAAACTGGAAAAAAGCTGCAGAATAACATAATGAAAATAAAATAGTTTTCCATCCCATAGAGTCCAATGTTTAAATAAAGTATTCTATTTATTAATTTTTATGAATGTTACAAATGTTCTGTTTAATAACTGTACAAAAGTATTTAGTTTATTAATGCATATTAAAAAAACTGATAAAAATATATTACTATTTTTTCCAGTACTTCGTGATATACTACCATGTTTAAAAATGTACGTAATGTAAATATGTATGAGTGTTAAAAATTATTATACATGTTTAAAAAAAATTATAATTACAAATAGAAATGCATGCATGCTACAAGTATATGATATGTGTAATTACTTTTATTCTGAACTAAAAATAACATTTCTTGGAAAAACAACTATTTCAGAAAAATTATTATAAATATTGAAAAATATTGCACAGTAAAAGTTTTCTAAAAATTTATATAACAATAACATGAAAAAATACGTTATAAAAATTACACTGAAACGTACTATAAATGAGTGTAACTTTTTAATTTGCTTAATAAAAAATACAGTTAGGTGCTAACTATTTATTGATGTCACATTTACTATTCCCAATGAAAACCTAGCCATAGTGGAGAAAGTGTTATAATTTGGGGAAAGTCTAATGTACTTCTCACCACTTCAAACTTGACCCCATTGGGGAAAGTGTCGGACTTTGAGGGATTCATGTTTACTCTTCCCACTCCAAACATAACCACATTGGGGAAAGTTTTATACTTTGGGAGCGGGGAGGGTGGGTTCAGATTAACTAGTCCCACTCCAAACCTAACTACACTGAGGAAAGTGGTGGACAATGGGTGGTTCAGATTAACTATAGCAACTCCAAACTTAACCACATCGGGGAAAGTGTTGGACTTTTGAAGAAGGGGTGAGATTCACTATTCCCATACCAAACTTAACCACATTGGGAAAAGTGTTGAACTTGAGGGGGGTCAGATTTAGTATTCCCTCTTTTAACTGAGACACATTGTGAAAAGTGTTGGATTTTGGAGGCAGGGGTTCAGATTCACTGAACAAAAAAAAAACATTACATGTAAACATTTGAATTTTACGTAATTAACAAACAAAAATAAAAGCATAACATAAAATTTCATAAACAATAATATATTATGACAAGTTAAAAAAATGTAAAAGACATTTGATCACAACAACTTTAAACATGGCAAACTAAAATAAATAAAAATGTTAAATGATTCCACACCCTATTCCCTTAACGCTCTGCTCCTAACTTTATTAAACAGAAAAACAAACATTTTTAAAGATAATATATATATCAGTGATATAACACAATATTTTTAACAATAATGTTAAATAATGTAAAAAAATTATTACCTTACCAGCGATGTTCTGACCCGACGATATTTTTGACATCAAGATATTTATACACTGTACTTGTGTCTCACAATATTCATTCCAGTGTTGTGTTGGAACACATTACCAACAGAACATCTTCTGAACATGGCTGCTGTTCTCTACTTCAACAACACAACTATTTGATCATATAACTCATCATATTCCACCTAGACTCTTAAAACGGATGATGCTTCCATTAACCTTTTAAGTGTGGGTGTCCGCCAATTGTCGACACCTGCACTACATCCCCAGTGCGTGTGTTGGCCATTGGGCAACCCTGGGAAGGTAAATAAAGGCCCCTGTGTTGCGCTGCACCAGAGGGAGTCCTTTATTTCTTTTAACATTAGGCTGCTTGGAAAAGCTTCCTGTGCAGTCTGATTTTTTTTTTAGTTTTTTTACTGCAATGACGATTGGCGCACAGGGCGCTCTGACGCCATTACTGTAAAACTTAAAGTAAAACGAGTCGATTGGCTCATTTCACTTTCATTGAATCAGTGCTCGGGAGGATGTCTTAGTCTCAGAGCACTGATTCTAACGGGAGAGGTATCATTGGAAGGGGGGAAATCTCCCCAAAGTTTCCAATGGTACATCTGCTCAGTGGATCCTGGCTTGGGGACCGCCACAGGAGAGTGATCGCCAAGCAGGGATCTTCCCACTAGACACTGGGGATAGGGGGAGTGGCCCATTGGGCATGGGCTTGTGCTTCTCCTTGATTATTTTTATATTTAAGTCTTTCTGGGGGTAATAACCCCCCGTCTGCCCCCACCCCAAATAAAAGGGGGAATAGTACTTCTGCCACTCTGGGGGGCAGAAAGCCCACTAGAAGCCAGGGTATGTTTTTAAAATGTAGGGGTGTGGGCTGCCCAGCATGGGCATGGCTATGCCCCCACCCCAAGTACATGGGGAAAGTCTTTCTGCCCCCCGAGGGCAGATTGGGGTAAATACCCCCATTCTACCCCCCGGGGGCAGAAAACCCACTAGAAGCCAGGGTTTTTGTTTTTAAATATAGGGGTGGGGACTGCCTAGCATGGGCATGGCTATGCCCCTACCACAAGTAAATGGGGCAACACTCCGGGACAGACAGCCGCTTGTATGGCAGCAATAAATATTTTTAATAAAGTAATGGGGTGGGTCTTTCCCAGCCTAACATCGGGCTCCACCCTCACCCCTAAAACCCCAACAGTCTTTCTGCTCCCCTGTGGTTTAAATCATCCCATCCCAATAGCAAGCAAGAAGACCTTTGATTTTTTGGGGTATAGTTTTTACATATGGGCCAGGGCAGTTTGGCTCACACCCAGTATCATCCCACTTGCAATGGTGAACAGCTGCTCTTTTTGGGCTTGGGTAGGCTGTCACCTGGAAAAATCTTCCGGACCCTGAGAGTTCTGAAAACTAGACATCTGGGGGAGTCCAGGGTGGTGTCCTCTGCATGCATCCCACACTATTTTCTTAACCACAATGCCCTCCAAACCTCAAACGTTGACTAAAAACACACATTTTCCTCACATTTCTGCGAGGAAAACTTCTGGAATCTGCAGGGAGCCATATATGTCCTACCACACAACATTCCCCCAAGTCTCCCCATAAAAAACTGGTCAGTTTTGAGTGGAAAAATGTGATGTATCCACGTTGTATTTTGGGCTGTTTCGTGTTGCTGGACCTAGGCCTACCCACACAAATGAGGCACTATTTTTATCAGAAGACTTAGGGAAATACTGGGTGAAAGGAAGTTTGTGGCTCCCCGCAAGTTCCAGAACTTTCCATCACAGAAATTTGAGGAAATCTGTGTTTTTTAGTCAAAGTTAAGGTTTGTTAGTGATTTTGGATGGATAAACCTGGTGAGTGCCTCGCAAGTCACCCCATCCTGGATTAGCCTTGGTGTCCAGTTTTAAAAAATGTACAGATTTGCTTGGTTTCCCTAAGTGCCAGACGAGCTAGGGCCCGAAATCTACAGCTACCTACTTTGCAAGAAATGGATCAGTTTTGAGTGGAAAAATGTGATGTATCCATGTTGCGTTTTGGCACGGTTCCTGCTGTGGGCACTAGGCCTACCCACACAAATGAGGTACCATTTTTATCGGAAGACTTAGGGGAATGCTGGGTGGAAGGAAGTTTGTGCTTCCCCACAAATTCCAGAACTTTCCAACACAAAAATTTGAAGACAATTTGGGTTTTTTAATCAAAGTTGGAGTTTTGCAAGGGATGCGGAGTAAAACAACCTGGTGAGAGCCATGCAAGTCATCGCATCCTGGATTCCCCTAGGTTTCTAGTTTTGAAAAATGTACAGGTTTGCTAGGTTTCCTTAAATGCCGGCTGAGCTAGGGCCAAAAATCCACAGCTACCTACTTTGCAATAAACGGGTCAGTTTTGAATTGAAAAATGCGATGCCTCCATGTTGCGATTTGGGCAGTTTCCTGTCGCGGGCAGTAGGCCCCCCCACACAAGTGAGGTATCATTTTCATTAGAAGACCTAGGGGAATAATGGGTGGAAGGAATTTTGTGTGTCCCCGCAGATTTCAGAACTTTCCATCACAGAAATGTGAGGGAAATGTGTTTTTTATTCAAAGTTTGAGGTCTGCAAGGGATTTGGGGTAAAACAATCTGGTGAGAGCCACGCAAGTCACCCCATCCTGGATTTCCCTAGGAGTCTAGTTTTCAAAAATGTAGAGGTTTGCTAGGTTTCCGTAGGTGCTGGCTGAGCTAGAGCCTAAATTCCCCAGCTACCCACTTGGCGAAAATTGGGTCAGTTTTGAGTGGAAAAATGTGATGTATCCATGTTGTGTTTTGTGCCGTTTCCTGTTGCAGGTAGTAGACCTACCCACACAAGCGAGGTTCCATTTTTTATCAGAAAACAAGTGGGAGCATTGAATAGTAGGATATTTGTTTTTACAAATTGGATTTCCCTCCATTGTGCCTTCCAAATGTAAGCCAGTGTGTAAGAAAGAAGACATGAAAAACACCCTGTAAATCAATGCTTCTATGGATACCCACAGCTAACCCCTACTCCCAAATTCCATATCTTGTGCACATTTCAGAAATACATTGGTTACCTTGATACCTATTTTTCACTTTACATATTTCACCACATGAATTGGTCTATACGCAATGAAAAACCATTGTACGGTGCAGCTCAGTTGTTGACTTTAAGTACCTCGGTTTCTTGGAGAACCTACAAAACCTTTACATCCCCACAACCAAAAGGGCCTAGTGAATGTAATGGTACATTGCTTTTATAAATTGGCCATCATTACAGATGAAAACATTGTCTTAAAATGGCTCTTTTTTTCTACTTGTTTTCAATATTGTCCACTTTTCTGAAATATGGAGCTTTCCTAGAACACCCATGGGTTTCACACTGGTTTCCATCCCAGACTGGAAGTAGGTTGAAAGCACAAAAAATAGGGGAAATGGGCTACCTCTTTGAAAAACATCAAAATGAGAGTTCATTCGGAGCCGAGAAAGTCCAACCCCATAACACCATAGGTGCTGAAGCACCATGAGCAGAAATTTGGTTCGGGCGCTGAAGCAGTGGACTCCAAAAGCTTCCAAAGACTACTAATCACCCTGCATACAATCCATCAGCACCGAGAACTGCCAAATCCCACAGTGTGGATGATTGAGTACAGCCAATTCTGGAACACTCACAGGCGGAGTTGGATACCAGACTAAAGAGACTCTCAGTTCACCCACAAATTGATAAAATCTCAACAAAGCTACCACCAAAACCAGTTGCGACTTTGCCACACAAAACCAAGCCAACTTTTGAGGAGGCCCTTGATTTGGCACTGGAACCAGCCCAGAAGAAGAAGCGCAAGGAGAAGGGAACCAGCCCCATTTCACTTTGCTCCTTTCTACCCCTCATTTATCATCCCCTCCTATTGCCCCTCCCCTTCCTCCTCAACCTCCTCCTCCACTCCCTTACACATCATCCAGGCTTTACACTCCTGTGGATTCACCTCAGTCCTCAGCTGATTCACACAGTCCCCACCACCCAAATGACACATATGACCCCTCGGGGATCCAGGCAAAGTGATTAAAACTACACCATAGATTCCCCCCTCCACTCCCCCACCCCCACTGTGTGCCCAGATCAATGAAGCAATTCAAAGGGCTTTACAGTACCAGAAGGTTGTCATTCTTGTTGTGATTGAAGATGACAACATCTTGGTGGAAACCCTTTCCAAAATGGAACGTACTGGGCAGTTCTTACCCATGCTAAAGGGTATGTTGACACTTAGTACAGACCACTTTAAAGAAACATGAAAGCCAGGGCAGTAACGTCAAGAGTGGATGTAAATATAAGGACCCACCCAGTGACTCTCCATACATCAGGGGACACAAGGTCACTAGTGGTCCTCTCAGCAGACAAACATGCAAACTCACAAGGGAAGAGTGATGCTTCTCCACCCAATAAGGAGATTAAAAAGTTGAGTGCAGAGGGAAAAGGGCTGGACGCAGGTTTCTCTAACTATTGGTGTATTGCCAACTCTGTAGGTCTAGTGGCAAAGTATGATAGGGTCCACTGGGAACGAATTTAGGACTTTCTACAGCATCGTCTGCTCGAATATATCCAGAGAGGGTAGGAACCGGTCACATAGGGCAAGACAAATTCCAATGCAACTATTTGCTGCACTCTATACTGCAGCCTGCGGGGCCAAAGCCTATCACCCCCTACACTTCTCGAGGATACCTTAGGGATGGGTACTGAGGAAATAACAACAGAGGTAGGCAGAGGTACTTCCAGGAACAAGTAGGTCTCCACCACCACCAAATATCAACTCTCTACACCTTCCCTCTGATCACACAAGACCTGTCACAAGGAGACTCCAGGATTTCTTGCCATGCTAGCAGGAAATCACCTCAGTCAAAGGTGGGGCAACATGGTTACTGCCCAGAACTTCTCAAATTCCTCCTTCTAGAGGAAGAGGTACAAGCCCTCCTATGAAAAGGGGCCATCAGACTGTTCCCTTGCAACACCATGCAAAAGGAGTCTACTCTCTCTACTGTCTCATTCCCAATAAGGACGGCAGCCTCAGGCCAATTCTCAGCCTCAGGCCCCTCAACCGATACATCCTGTTGAAACATTTCCACATGGTAACCCTTCAGGACATCACCCCTCTGATGCAGCAAGGCAACGTCATGACAACATTGGATCTAAAAGATACATATTTCCATATCCCCATCTAGCCCACCGATGCTATCTGCACTTCATGGTAACTGTCTGTCATTACAGGATCTAAGTTTTGCCTTTCGGCGCTACCTCCACTCCAAGGGTCTTCACCAAGTGCCTAGCGGTGGCTGCCACACATCTAAGGGTGGCATCCATTTATTCTCCTACTTAGATGATTGGCAGATGAAGAGAGCAAACATGCTTCAGTCCCTAGCCCATAATCAGACCACCATTTATTTTCTTCACAGTCTAGATTTTACCATCAATCTCACCAAATCACATTTTGTTCCTCTACAGATGCTGTTCTTCCTAGTGTCAACCCTAAACTCAGTTACAGGCAAAGCCTACCTCAGGCAACAAAGACTTTTCAACAGCTCATCCCTCTTTTTCAGCCGAATCGTCCTCTCCAAGTCAGAACAGTAATGTGCTTCTTGGCATGATTGCTTCTGCATCACCATAGTGTCCCATCAGGGACATCTTAAGGATTTTGGGGGCCCTGGGCCAAAGGTATTTTGGGGGCCCCTGTTTGGAACAGCTTTGAATTTATGATCCTTTTTCAGCTTTTTCATGTTGTCTTTGGCTAGGTCATTGACTCTGCGGAGGCAAGTAGTCCAAATTCTATACGTGTTTCCATCTAATATTCAGGGATAGTGACCTGTGTTTTCAATATTGTAATATAGCAGCAGCTCACTTATTGGCAAATAATCTCTGCAAAGCGCTGCCCTTTCTCAAATGTGGGGTTCTGTTTCGATCAAAAAGGAACTTTTTTTATGGATGTTGCATGGTGGTGAAAAACATAAACACATTTCTCTGCATAATGTCTATAAAAGAATCCCACACATCACCTGTATTAAAAATAAACTAAAAGAAAGTGGTATTTTAAACAATCTATCTTTAAGAATCATTCAAGGTCAACAGGGCAGAACAGAGCCAGATCTATAAGGGGCCCCCCTAAAAGGCTGGGGCCCTGGGCCAGAGCCCACTTTGCCCATGCCTTAAAACGTCTCTGTGTCCCATGCAAGACTTCGCATGCCCCCGCTTTAACAGTGCCTTGCAGCACAATGGTCCCAATTGCAGGGTCACATGAGGATCTAGTATTGGTAAAGGCCTGCGCACATCACTCTCTGCAATGGTGGAACAGCAACAACTTGTTGAAGGGCTGGCCTTTTCAAGATGGACGCATCACAAGTCAGATTGGGGCACATTACAGTACAGCTGAGACACCACATCAATTACCTCGAGCTCTTAGCAGTCCAGCTAGCCCTCAAAGCCTTTCCCCCTCTGATTCAGAGCAAGGTAGCCTTAATCCTAAAAGACAACATGATCGCAGAGTACTACCTACAGAAGCAAGATGGAACCCACTCACTCCACCTCACCCTGTTATCCCAGACAATTTGGCTTTGGGCCCTCCACTTCTGCATCCACCTAATGGCGGAATATCTACCAGGGGTGGAAAACGACTCGCAGACCTGCTCAGCAGGTCTTACAAACAAGTCCACAAATGGGAACTCAATTCTGTACAGTTACTTCCATCGCCGGGGGACTCCTCTGATAGAGCTGCATGCATGAAGGCCACCAGCATGGTCTTCCTTAGAAACATTACATGTTACAAACAGATAGTTACAGGGTAAGTAACATTTTCCCTACATTACGCTCAGCTGTTACAATTTAATTTGACATCCTCTCTGAGAAAATGGTATTGCTGATATCAGAGCCTATGGCATCATTGCTATCCCAACACTGCCTACAACTGCTGTCAAAAAGGACTGCGGTGCGGAGAAGAGGCCATGGGGACCTTTATCCTATTTTGTGCGGAAGTCCCAATACTGTCTTCCTATAAATGAGGTCCTGTGTCTCCAAATTCCACCATTTGTCAGAAACCAAAGTGTGACAGTTTACCATACAAACCCCTGGGTCACCATTTCACTGGCAGCTGCTGTAATCCTTCTCTCAATTAAAGGGGCCATCCATTGAAAAAAACCAGTTCTCTTTGCTCAGACCGCCATCTCTAGCAGTCAGCATCAATAGCCATTCTTCTGTTTGATGATGACGGCTGCTTGAGTTTTGAGATCGGATGTGACATCGTTCAGTGGATGGCCCTTTTAAGGGCCTGGCTATATCGGAGAGGATACTGGTGGCTGAAGGAAAGCTGTCTCACATCCTGCTAGCAGACTTTTTTTTAGATACCACGTAGTTCTGCTGAAGAACAGTTGCTAATGTATTTATATTGGTCTGACAACCTGTCGTGTCTGTTTTTATAACCACCGTAGGTGCGTGGCTACCTGGGAAATGGAACACATGTTGTAGTCTTGTAATTGCTGCTCTCTGGTGCGCCGGTGTCTGCTGCCTCAGCGAGCAGATGAATGACTAGGCGTGCTGGAAGCTATGCGAGGCATTTATCATCGGCCCTGAGCTAATGCCTATCCTATGAGACGTCCATACAACCATCATATAATTCCGCCTCAATGGACGGCAGGCAAAATTGACGATGGATGGATTTCTTCATTTCCTGGCATTGACAAATGGAGGTAGCACTCGGTACCTGAAGAGCAGGCAGTGTGAAGTCAGGTGACATTGCAGGATGTCCTGGATCAGTGCCTCAGCAGGCTTTGTGTACAGTGCACAGGACTTTCAACTTGATTCATGTGCCCCCTGCTGGCCATTTGAGTGTTTTCGTACTGATTTTATACATTGTGCCTTTAAAGATTGAGAGGCGTTCTTACCTTCTCATTTTGTAGTCTTGTCATCCTGGCTGGTAAATCTTGCACGCAGTCAAGTGTTCGTGGATTGCTACTTGTTTTAATATCTGCTCATTGCAGATGTTCTATGACCACATGTGAGGACCATGAAACAGAAGAGATTGCCTACATGCAATGCGATTCTGACTTTTGTGATGTGAAAGACTGCAAGTACCAGAATGCTCTGGGGTCTACCTGGATACCAATATCTCAATAATAAGGGGCACATTTTTTAATATTTAGTGTATCACAGCAACCAGAGTTGCCGCACTGGGGAAGAAATCAACGCTGCACTTTGGAAGAAATCAATGCAGAGCCATATTTATTTAACATGGTCTGCTGCTGCTCTCATCTCCTCAGCTGATGCACAAACAGACTACCTAGTGCCACGCCCAACCTCACCTTTACACCATGGTGTAGATATCAGGAACACAGTGCTGCACCATGGTGCAAAGGTGAGGTTGGGCGTGGCACTAGGTAGTCTGTGATACATTCTCATACTTTCCATACATTGGCTGTGGGCTCTACAGTGCAAAACATATGCAATGAGTGAAAAGTTTAGAGACATAAAAACATTTCTCCACATTTGTGGCTATTTCAAGGTGGCATAATTTTTTAAGCAATGCCCTGTCTGACCATCTTAGTAAATTGGGCTTTCCCTCAAAAAACTACGGGTGCCCGTAGTGATACATCCATTTGACACTCATGCAACATCCCCTTAATGGAAAGCACAGAGAAAAGGGCTCCTTTCCAGTGTAAAATACTAAAAAAACATTCTGCTGCTTTGCGTGACTGATTTGCATATAGCTGGGTCTGAACTGAGGTGGCGAAGTGAGCCAAAGAACGATGATGGATTCAACACAGATCTGTGACTGGGGTGAGTGTCTGAAAGGTTTCAGCGCTCCGTCCATCATCTCCTTGTGTTTGCTTTGCGTGACTGTGGGCTGGTGCGAAGTCTTAGTAAATCTGCCCTCGAAGTGCAAAAGATGCTCTATCTGTGCACACTCACACCTCCTGTGCAACATTTTATGTCCAGGAAGATTGTGTTCTGCTTGCTTCACAGTGGTTTGTCTCTGCAAGTGTGACTTCTTTCTTCCTTTTGAGCTTCCAGGAGTAAGTTACACCTGCTCATGGAAATATAAATATGGCAACTGACCTAAACGTTGGAGATTTTATTTAACATATGTAAGGAGCCATCGTGCCATGTTAACAAGACAGTGCAAGGGCACTAATTAAAAATGGCAGGCACCATTCATTCCGTACAAAGATGCTGCTACACCTCATTAACCTGTGCCGCCCATTAACGATAACACAATTATTATTGGATTTACTGGGACAAGCGCTAGAACAGCTGTATCAGACATTTTGAGGATATGAACTGGAGTTGGCCATTTTTGACCATTTGGACATGGTTGAGTAGTTGTTAGAAGAAGTTAACAGTGATTAAATGTTTTAAAAGCTGATGTTTGTAGCTGGTTGAAATTCCTTCTCATTGAATTTTTAGATGGCATCAATGTCCTTAAGACCTGCCTCTGGAACCAGGAGAACTTGGGGGGATATTGCCAAGGATTTGCAATAATTATCGCAAAGCGCGCTTAGCGCTGTTTTTTTTATCGCCGGCTATCGCTGGATTTCATCGCGGAGATAACGCGTTATTATCAACGCTTATCTCCAAGGCGATAGAAAATCCAGCGATAGCGGTGAAACCCAGCAATAGCGCGAGAAATCCAGCGATAAATTCACTGCGCTAATGAAAAGCTTGCTAATAGGCAGGTGAGGACTTAACCTTACAATCCACCTCCCATTGACAAGAATGGTTAAGTCAGGTTTTTAGCAGGTGTTAAATTCCAGCGATAATCGCGGTTAGCGTGACTTTTTTTATCGCTTCGCGGGCAATGGTAATAGGGGGAAGTTGTGTTTGCGACTGTTTGCAGTCGCTTTTAGTTGGGAACGCCTACTTTGCATGTCATTAGCGATAAATAACGCTGACATGCAAAGCGGCACCAAAACGGTCGCTTTCGCCATGAAGCTGTCGCTAACAGCTGTTAGCGACAGCTTGCTAATAGGGCGATAGAAATATCGGCGATAACGCCCTTGCTAATATGCCCCTTAGTTTGTAATCCCGTTTTCGGTATTTGATCACACTTTGCCATCCCAGCCAAACCACCTCTGCTTCAGTGGCCTTATTTCCCTTATCAGCTGAACTCAAAATTGCTTTTGTGGAAGTAGACACTCAACATAAAGAGACACAGCCGCCTGGGGATTATAAGTCCATGACACTGCCCTGAGTGGAAGAAGCCAAAGCCACAGCAAAGAGTCAAATAGGAATCAATTAATCAGTCAATATAAACTTTATTCGGTTCATGAATAAACCATAAAAGCGTACACAATCATGAAATAGCTAAAAGCCAGCAGTACACATCATAAAATACATAAAAGTCAACAATACAGTGCTATCGATACATTTGTGAGTACACAGATAATTATATAAAAATATGTTTCAGCAACGCGCTTCTAAAACCAGATCTTAAAATAAAAAGAAATAAAAAGCACTGTAAATGACTCAGTTACTCAAAGTGCATAGTGCCTCAAGATCGCACAGCTGAGCAGAGGAATAAGCTTACACAAGAAGAGGTCTCTTCATCTGAAAGTTGTTCAAGGTAATGGTGGGTCTGGATACAATACCGAACATTTCAGAGTTTTAAAAAAGGTACTAAATATCTCTTGGTATAGATCTTATAAAAATCACAGAAGAAGAGGAAGTGTAGCATTATTACATGGGAATACTCTACTTTCTCATTTTTGCTGATATCCAAGCGGAAAGCAAAGCAAATAATTGCTCATGTGAGCTCTAAAACGGAATAATAATGAACGCACCCAATATCCTCTAGCATTCCATAAATAACTAGTTGATGAAATTTCAGGGTTTAGATGCAAATAACTTGCAATGGATGTTTTTAAACGTTCAGCATTTTCCCTATCCACTTGAAACTGGGCTTAGCAATAGAGCTTGTACTTGCTTTCTGTCGGTGACAGCGCAGGATGCCCTATCAGTGAAAATACGAGTTCGGTCAATGTCATCGAATGATTTTTTAACATATGCCGGCCATGGAATCGAAAGACCCTTGTCACCTGCCAAACAGCCGATTATTATATCCCTGGTTAATGCTTTCTCCTCTTTCTTCTAGATAGAACGCCACAATAAGGGAGGTTTAGTCTGTATATAATCACACAGGTAGTTTACGCCTAATTCCTTGTGGCAAACATAGTGAGAGGTAGAAGGGGGGACTACCAAACTTCATCTAAGGAAGTGATTTTCTTCCCTCTGTAAAGTTTCATGATCTTTTAAACCCCAAATTTCTGCTCCATATGATGCAATTGGAATGCATTGGGCAGCGTAGATCTGCAACAATGGTGCAAGTGCCCTGCCTCCCGATGGACAGGGTAGACTGAAAAGAGATCCTAGAGCTCTAGCCAGTTTTCTATACATATTGATACACGTGGAGCCCAAAAACCTGATGAGCTAAAAGACACACCTAGCAAGGAAAACGTACCAATACTTGTTAAGCGATGACTGCCAGCTTGAATACTCATGAGTTTAGAGTGCTTGGGACCACAGGTGATGATAAAAGATTGTGCATAATTTGTTTTTAATTTAAGATCAGCCATATAATGTACAAATGATTGCACTAACAGATGCAGAGCTTTGGGAGTGCAGGCAATAAGTACGGCGTCATCCGCATACAGCAGAACAGGTAGCGGAGCGCCGTTTATTTTGAGGACATCAGGATTGCTTAAGATTAATTAGCTCAGGGGCAAGTTTATTAATGTAAAGAATGAATAACAATGGAGCGAACACACACCCTTGGCATACTCCGTGACCAATGCTAATTTCATTCGATACCTCACCATTTTGACTGAGCCTAACCCTCGCCTTGGTATTAGTGTCTAATGACACCAGCAAGTGAACTAGATTAGCATCCAGACCCATCTCAAAAAACAATTGCCACAACTTTGACCAGTTAACACAGTCAAAGGCCATTCACAGATCCATAAAGGCGAGATAAATGGGGACTGCTTGGCCACCTTATATTTTCCAATAATTAGGTTCAAATGTAAGCATTTTTCCATTGTTCCGATGCCAGTGTGAAACCCGCACTGACATACGTTTAAGATGTTATTATCTTGAACTCATTCCAATATCCTGTTGTAAAGGACTCTGCCAAGAATTTTGGCTGGAATATTTATCAATGAAATGGGGTAGTAGCAATGCAGCATGGAACAATCACCTTTTTTAAAGATTGAAACGATCACTGAGCTCACCCATGAAACTGGTATAGTCTGATGGCTTAAGTTATTAAAAACATTTGTCAGCAGAGATGCCCATAGTTCTGGATTACATTTTATTAAATCAATTGGAATTCCTTCTGGCCCTGGAACTTTCCCCCTTTACTCTTCTGTATGGCAATGGTTACTTCTTGCAATGAAACCTGCATTGATAGGGGAGAATCCAATGTTACCGACGTCATGGGAGATGAATCTGGGGGTGATAGATTGTGGAAAAGTGGGCCTCCCAAGCCATACTTTTTATATGGCAACTAATGGTTGTAATTGTTTGATCTAGGGAGCGAATACTCAAAACTGCTCTCCAGAAAGATTTACTGTCATTCGAGTGCGCCAATTGTGACAGTGTATCCCACTGTTGAGAAATAATTTCATTTTGCCTCCTAGTCGTCACTGTTTTATATTGTTTCTGCAAGGCAGCTACGGAAGTGCAATCTCTCGGTTTCCCATTTAGGGCCTTGCGTAGGAGACAGTTAGTCTGGGAACACTCATGGTCAGACCAATTCGGGGCTTGCTGCACTGGTCTAGCGGGTTTAGAAAGGGATTGGCGAATTCTAGCGCATAGAGCGACAAAAGAATTAAGCATCACCCTTTGTCCATCCACCTCCTCTTCCAGACATCCCATAACTAAATCATTGTTATCATAGATTAAACTATCTAAGAAGTTCGGAGGGTGAGATCATTTCCAGTGGAGTCTGAGGTTGTCTGTTGATGGAGATAGGTTACTAAGCCATGCAAAGGTTTGAGAATTCAACCTAAATGAAACATCAAGGGCTATTTCTAATGGGTTATGATCCCCAGAATCTGTGCTAATGACAGTACCATATTGCAACTGATTTAATTACATTTTGAGATACAATTATATAATCAATTACTGATGAACATTTTCTCCTACCATAAGTAGGCAACCCCAAATCATTAGAGCCAGCAACATTTAATATTTTAAACAAAATCGGAAGAGATAAGAAAGGCTTCTAGTTATTTGCCTCTCATGTCCATTCCTACATACCTGTCTCGCCCATTCCCCCTATAGATATTAGACAGTTTGGCGTTGAAATATCCAACCAGGCATAAATGTGTTTGTTGGCCTCTACGTGCTCTACTCCACAATTGCAGAAATACAGTAAAACAGGCCCGCAAAGCAAAGGTTGGGGACAGTGATAAAATCATTATTATAAAAATTAATCAGATACAAAAACAGAGCCCACTTAAGAAGGACCACCTGGAAATCACTTTGTTGGATTTTTACAATCTATACATGACAGCCAAGTAGCAAGTTAACCCATATAGTTAGGTCACCGGACGCTCGACCTGAGCGAGACGGAACAGCTGGTACACTAACAAAGGTAGCCTTCTGACACCATGGGATTTGAATCCCAAGTTTCCTGCAAATACAGTATATCGTATGGTTTGATAAAAGTATACCAAACTGGGAGAGTCATCTTCGTGTGTAAGCCTGTGACATTCCAACTCAATATTCAAAGAGGATGACGCTTTAGCTGTAGTGGGTCCAGCTGTCAAATAATTTCCCAATAGAGACAGATTTGGAATTGTCACTATACTTTCAGGCATAATTGCAGTCTGTGCCTGAAAGCAGGGCTACTGCGATACTCTTTGATAGCCTCTTATGGCCCTTCTCCCATACAATTTAATAATGATGTCCTTTGGCGGGCTAAGCACGTTATGCCAATCGATCTCATTACAGTCGGAAAGCACTGCATCTGGTGGTACAGAGTAAGCCTTGAGATGCCTGGAGTTGAAATTTATGTGGTGGTAGAAGGCCTGCCCCCCTTTTAGGAGGTTTATAAAAGTACCCCAGCAGTAATGTGACAATATTAGATCTCTTCCGTGTCATCACAATATTTGTGCCTAGCAATTTCTCCACAGCACTGGGGCGATTAAAATTTACAACTACACAGTCACCTTCTATCAAATAGTATTTTTGTTCAAACTTGTTCCTAAATCTTTTACCTGAACATTAGTTAGACAATTGCTGGGCCCAGTCCCTAAACCCACTAAAACATTATTTGCATATAAGGTCAAATTGATGATTGTGACATTGATGAAAAGTCATTTTCTTCCTATGGAAAGTTTGAGTTAAAGTCAACTTTTGAATTAGGCATATGTGTTTGCACATGTGAGTTGGGGAAAAAGGGGACAATATTTTGTACAAGACTGAGATGGTTGGCAAACTGTGCCCTAAAGTTTAGTTGAGTTTTTCAAATTACCAAAAATATGCAGATGATCATCTCCAACTCAAGCTCATTACATGTCAGTGTTGCTCATACAAAAGCTTTCTTCCCAGTATCCGCATTCTTGAAGGTTTGTTTCTTTTGGGATTTAAGGGATTTTTCAAATCTCTTAGTAAACAACACTGAATTAGAAAATATATAAGTGCCACCATTTTCTAATTGAAAATGTTAACAGAGTCTTGTGTAATACTGGTTTGTGGTTTTTAAATCCATTTATCTTTGAATCCAGTTTCTTAGCAATTCATGTTTAATCTGTCTTTATCCCACTTAGTCTCTATGCTACCACTGCTTATCTGTCAAACTTTTTTCCACATGTTCTCACGACAATCTTCTTTGCAGATGTTGATGAATGTGCAAATAACTCCACGTGTGGCACTCAAGGGTTCTGTGAAAACACGGAGGGCTCCTACCGCTGCCTCTGCTACCAAGGATACCAGGATTCTCTCGATGGGAAGGGGTGTGTGGGTGAGTCATGCCTTTTTTGCAATTTTTCTGTGAAGTCCAACTGCCTTGCTTTAACAACCATTGTCTTCTTTCAGCATGAATACTTTCTGACTATATTTTGCTGACATGTAGTGGAACTCACAATAGTTTACACATTTAGACATTTCAAGCAGATGTGCACGGTTCTGCACTCAATAGCAGGTATAGGTGTCCCAAGTGCGAGGGACATATGCAACTCACTCATTCATGATCTTCAGTTTTAGTTACTTTTTAACTCGTATTTGGAATTGCATTGGGTTTTCAACAATAACAAACAAACAATTCCTAACTCAACAGTGCAAAAAGAAGGAGGTTCAACATATGCAGCTATTAGGCTTTTGCTAAGCGCTGTTAGAAATTATTAGACGGTCTGAAATTAGTATAGAGCATGTAATAGTGTACAAAACTTTACATCATTTCACATTGTGATTTCTGCAAATGCTCCTCTTTGGTTACTCATCTACTGTGGCTTTCTCTAGGGTGATCTTCTCTAGGTTAGTGCTTCAGTCTGTTTGTCAATCTGCTTGTAATAGGTACTGGTGTACCTTCTATCTTTAGCTCTGTTTTTGGAGGCATCAGCTCGCAGAATGATTCTAATTGTTCATGACAGTATGCTACGTCTAGCAGCCAGTCTGCAACCCTTGCTGTCGGCCATCTTCCACATATCATTGCAACTCAGCATTTGGGCAACACTAAAAGCATCAGCTTAAACTTTCTATGTGACAGGGACAAGTTTTTAGTCCATACCAATAGTGCTAGGAGGGACGTTCATTCTAGTGGCGCAACTCTGATGCCTGACATAATCTTCTCTACTTGTCTCCAATATGTACTTATCTCTGGGCATAGCCAATTTTTTTTATTTTTTTTTAGTCCTCATTCGCCTTTGATAACAAACAGAGATAGTTTAGGCTCTGTGGTCCCCCTACTTAATTGGCACCGACCAGAGAACTCTGTTCCAAAGGTATTGCACTTTACACAGCACCTCTCCTTGGACTCAGCTCTCCCTTGGAACTGACCAGCCAGTAACCGGAGCGGTGAAGTATCTCAGTGTAGAGGCATAATCATAGGACCACAGATTCCAGCCAAATTACACATGGTAACCAAAAATCTCTATTCTTTTTTGGTGATGTCTTGTCCAAATTAATTACATATTTCACAGCGTTAACCAAGTCTTTAACTGTTGGGGGGGCATTTTTTATCCAGTTTTTATATATTTCTCTTCGGGCCAATAGAATTAGATAAAACATCAGCTTTTTGCTGTCAAAGGATATAGATTCATGCCATACCTGGACCCCGAAAAAGACCAACTCTGGGCTTACCTGTAGTTGCCTCCCAAGCATTGTAGAAATACCACTACTTACATCAGCCCAAAAATGTTGCAATGTTGGACAGTACACGAACATATGGGTATCATCTACCTTTTCTTGGAAGCATTTGGGGCATTTCGGAGTGGCACCCTTTCCAAATTTGGAAAGTCTTAACGGAGTCCAATAAACCCTATGGAGACAAAAAATGTGGTTTCTTCTTAGATTTGCAGCCTGCACTGTAGAATACAACATGTCGTAAGATACTTGCCATAAATCTTCTAGATGGATCCCCGGCAAGCTCTTCTCCCACAGCTCCGTCGGTAGTTTAAAATCTCCCTCTGAAAGATCAATCAGAAGCTAGTATAGGTTCGCCACCTCTTTTATTTTTGCCACTTTCTTTATTAGCGCAGATTCCCACTCATTCGAGGCACCAACACCTGGCCCGATTGCTTGATGCCAGCTTCTTATTTGCAAATATTTGAACCTTGATAATTTGTTATCCGTTATGTCTGTCAAATTTTCAAAGGATAGTAAAGCACTGTCATCAACTAGCTTCTTCCAACATAATATTCCTGCTTTCCTCAGAGGGACCGCTAAAGAGTCCTTAGTCCATTCCGGTGAGCCAGGAGCATCCCAAATTGGAGCTAGGGCGTTATAATAATTAATTTTTAGCTCCTTTCGAACTTTGTACCATGTGTTAGCTAATCCGCACAAGATCTTTAAACGGACCTTTTTGAAGTATTTTAAATCTCCAAATTTATGGATGAAGCCTTTCTCTCCCCCTTTAACATCAAAAAGCATCACCTTAAACATTCTTCCGATATCTGAACTGTCTGGTTCGTTCAATAACATTTTCCCGTTCCTCAATAAACAGACCCATGCATAGTAAATTAAGTCTGGCAGGCATAATCCTACCTTAAGTTTCTTCCTGCGAAGTTTTTTCCACGAAATGCGCGTGCCTTTGGAGGCCCAGATAAAACTACTTATCTTAGACTGCAATTTCTTAAGCCAGGTCTCACTGAACACCAAGGGAATATTTTGAAATAAAAAGATGAGTTTGGGGAAAATCATCATTTTGATCAGATTGACCCTTCCAATTATAGTCAGTGGTAAATGAGCACAACTTACCAGTGACTTACTAATCTCCTTGCTGACTTTTTTAAAATTAATTTCTGAAATTTTCTCAATATCCTGTGCAACCATAACACCCAGGTATCTTATTTCTGTTTTAATGTTCCCTTGTTGCGTGATCATATTCCAGGCCATAGACTCTGTTTTTGTTGCATTTACTTCATAACCTGAAATATGACCAAATTGAAAAGCCAATTCATAAATAATTGGGACCGCCAAGGACAAATCTGAGGTATAAACCATCAAATCATCAGCATATAAAGCCACCTTCTTTTCCCAAGTGCGATATTTAAAGGGGAGAATTCTGCCCTCCTGTCTGATTTTTACAGCCAGGGGCTCTATATACAGGTTAAAAAGTAAGGGAGATAAAGGACATCCTTGTCTGGTTCCCCTCTGGATTTCAAAACACGCGGATACATTCCCATTCACCAGTACCCTGGCTGTGGGCTTTTGATACATCAGACTCACAGTCCTGCAAAAGTTGTCCCCTAAATTGCACAGCCTTAATATTTTCTGCAAATATGACCAATTTACCCTGTCAAACGCTTTGGTGGCGTCTAAAGTGATAATGGCCAGGGGGGTTTTATAAAATGTGGCTAAATCTATTGCTCCAATTAGATTGTAGGTCAGTTCCTGGATCCCTCTTCCTTGAACAAAGCCCTTTTGATCCTCATGCAGGAGGCCCCCCACCACCCCATTCAACCTCTCTGCTAAGATTTTATAATCACAATTGAGCAGAGAGATGGGCCTGTATGAATCGCAAGAGTTAGATGGCTTTGTAGGCTTTAAGATCAGTGTAACTGTAGCTTCGTTCCAGGAGGGCATTGCCAATTCTTCGGGAGTAAACCTACACGGGGTTCCTTGCATCGTGTGCAGCATGCTGTTTGCCGGAGAACTATTCTGTGTAAATTCTGAGGGTGTATAATATAATCTGTGGATAAAGTTATAGCGTATTAATTTAAGTTTATAGTTAGGAGGTAATTCACAGCAGTAGGACTACTGCTCATCTGCAATTTGCATTCGCAACTCGGCTTCCCAGCTCTGTTTAGACATCGGTTGGCAGATCAGGGCCTTTTTTCTGCATGGCACTGTAGATGCATGACTAGTTTTTGAGGAGGGCAAAGCCAGGACACTCTCAAGTATAGTAAATGTAGGTGGCGGGGCTGGAAAGCAGTTGTGTCTCTTGTGTCAGGCCTCTCTAATCCTGTGGTATTCAAATATGTCTAGCTGTGTATGTTCGTCTTGTTTTAGTACAGTCTCTGGCTTTTCAAATGCACATTTGTGGTATAAAGTCATCTAAACATTTTAGTTCCAATTGTTGCAAGTGCCTAGTCACCTGCAGGTCAGGGGAATACTCGGGCTGAAGAGTAGGGGAATGCTGGGAGCAGATAGCACAATTAATTTGGTGCATCGTTTGGGTTTATGCCAGGCCCATGTCATGCATTTAGCTGTGTCAATGTTTGTGGTGGTGGAGCTTGCGCCCTCTGTGCAGATCAGTGTTAAGGTGCATCGGTTCTAGGGTGTCTGTTTCCACTGCCACATGGGGCTGATAGGGCATTGGGACTTGTCAGTAGTGCATAGATTGAGCCAGCACACATACGTAATATAGATCAAGGTCAGGGAGTAATATAGATCAAGGTCAGGGGCTGCTAGTCCTCCCTGTTCATGGGGTAGTGTGAGTATTTCCCTTTTCAAATGGGGTTGGTTGCCTGGTCAAGGCAGCCGTGTCAAACAGGGTTTTAGTCTCACAAAGAAGGCTGCTTTGAGTAAGGATGGATATATTGTTGAAAAGGTACAAATATTTTGATTATATGCCCATCTTCTCAAGCACCAATCAGCCAGCAAGCGAAACTGACACTCTCATCCACTTATCTACCTGTTGTTTTGTCTTTGCTATTGCCATCCCATAATTGTCAGGTATGATGTCTTTTATGTTTCTGCTCTTGTGTATGACTAGGCATTTTACTGAGGACTCCTCCCAATTTAGCGGTATTCCAGTTCACACCGGCTAGTAGTGGCAGTAATTGCCATGATTGTGGACTTCACCCAATTATTATGAATCCCAGAGTACCCTGCGAATCTAAGGAATTCTCTGATTAGTGATGTAAGATTTCATCTGGTCTGTCATCTGGAGGTAAAGCTTAACCTCCTATCTGTATGGTGTTGGCGCAATTGAGCCACAAGCAGCCCCATTGCTAGAACAAACAAGAAGGGCGACAGAGGGCAGCCCTGCCTAGGGTCTCTTGCTATGCTTACAAAAGACAAATTTGTACCATTCTGCCTGATACGCGCCCCTGGGCCAGTATTTTATAACTTGATCCTTTTAACAAATTGTGGGCAGAAACCCAGCCAACCCAAATGGCGGAAAAGATAGTCCCAGTTTAGAGTCAAACTCTTTAGAAGCATTGGCGAAAATTGGTGCCCTCTCCGTACTAATTTGGTGCAACACTGCAAATAATGTTCATGGGTTGTGCACGCTAAACCTACTGGGTATGAAGCCTGATGGATCTGGCCTAACAAGACTGGGCAAAATGGGTAGTGTGCGGTTAGCTAGCACTTTAGTTAAAATCTTATTGTCTGTATAAAATAGCGATAGCGGCTGGTAGGAATCCAGCTTGTCTGGGAGTTTGCTGGATTTCAGTTAGGTGATCATCAGCACTGCGTGGAGGGATGGGGAAAAAGCCCATGTCTGGAAGGCCTCATCATAGACATTTAGGAATCTAGGAGGTAGCTGTGACATGTATTCTTTATGAAAGTGCTCAGATCGCCCACCTGGCCAGGGAGCTTTCTCATTTGGTAAGATGTGGATTACATTTGTTATTTCTTCAATAGTGATAGGCTCATATAGCCTAGTCAGCTATTGTGTCCAGGAAAGACATCCAGATCATCCATCTCTGACATTGTATTTGCATTGTATAGAGCTGTGTAGTCGTAAAATTCTAACATTATTTGATTTGCTTCTTGTATCTTTGGCCCTTCCTCAGTCTCAATTTCTGTAATCCCTGAACTTACTCTGTGTTGGGGTATAAGTGCTGCCAGTGATTTGTTTGGCCTATTGCCCTCTCTATAATTCTTGGCTTTCGATTTTTTACACAGTAAATTAAGTTTGCTCTGTGCCGCTTCTTGGTACTTGTCAAGCTTTGCAAGTCTCTCTGCTAATATCGCAATCGAGCCCTCCACCCTAAATGTTGCCTCTAACGTATTTCATTCAGATCCCAACTTTGTCAGTCGGGCTCTAATGGCTCTTAGGACCCCACCCTGAAGGGCAATGCATGCTCCCCTAATAACAACTTTATAGGCCTCCTAAGGAGTTTGAGGACTTTCTACGGTGCTCTCATTTAGTCAAAAGTTAATTTGTCTCCAGTCAGATTTCCTCTATAAAAACACTATCCTTTAGTGCACCGTTTGGCAGTTTCCACACTTTGTATGCTTGTCCCAGGGCCATCATCAGTTCGAGGACCACTTTGGAGTAGTCTAACATGGTTCTGTGAAGATGTTCGACTGTTGTCGTCCCTGTGCCAGCAGTATACGACACAAGCCAGTAGTCCAATCTGAACCACGTCCCCGAGCACCAGACATGCATGTGCCCTCTCTCAACATCAGGTGTCTGAGGCACCACATATCCACTACGTTGTTGTCAGTCTTAATGTCTTGTATTTACTTTGCTGTCAGAGGATTTTTTGTATTTCCTTAGGGCCATATGTACAAATCATTTTTGCACTTAGTATCAGCCCAATCAGGCTGTTTCGGACCACAAAAAGGCTTTTTTTCTGTAAAAATAATAAATTGTGATTCTGTAACACATTACCGAATTGCAGTTTAGAATTGAACATGCATACCGATTCGGTATTTGGAAGGGGCATGTTAAGGGCATCCCTTCCAAACACAGAATCGGGGTGGTTAGCATGAATGTTTTGTGACCAAATTATGGTCGTATAACATTCATTTTTTACTGACTACTAAAAGGGAGTGGTAACCATTTGCGAATGGGAAGTGGTCCCAAAGGGACCGCTTTCCCTTTGAGAATGTAAAAAAATATATTTTTTAGAGCCGGAAGATATCCCACTGACCACTGCCTACACTAATCAAAATGAAACTTCAAAGTTTAATTTTTTTCTTTTTCTTTAAGGAAAATGGGCTGAATTTTTTTTTTTAATTGCTTTATTAAAAAGCAATCACAGACATGGTGGTCTGCTGACCTCAGTAGGCCACCATCCCTTTGATTGCTGCGATTCCCAATGGGTCGCAAATTGTGACCTAGTTTTCTTAGGGGCACATGCATCAACCTAAATACCGATCGCAAACGGGCCGATTCGCAGAATCGGCCCCTTTGCAACCGGTATTTAGGCAATTGGGATGCATCAACCCAAAACCCATTCGCAGTATAGGTAATCGCAAATTTTGCGTTTACCTAAATTGCGAATGCTTTTAGGGAATCGCAAATTGCGATTCCCTATTTGGGATGCATCAAAGCCTTTCCTAAATGCAACTTCGCATTTAGGAAATGCTAATTACCATCAACTGCAAGTTGATGATAATTTGCAAAAACTTTGAAAAATGCACAAAAGTGCATTTTTCAAAGTGCCATGTGGCGCACACATATGCCCTTAGGGCATATGTGTGCGCCACATGAGCACAGATGCCAAATCTGGGGGTGCAGCAGGGTGGCCTTTAAGGCCCCCTAGCACCCTTCAAATTGCATTCGCAATTTGCAAGTACCTATTTGGTACTCGCAAATTGCGAATGGCTTCACATTCATTCCTATGGGCCTCTAGGCCCATAGGAATGAATGGGAAGGCATTCCTTAATTGCGAATCGCAATTTGCGATTCGCAATTAAGGAATGTGTAGGAATCGCAAATATTTTTGCAAAACCTACATGCATAGGCAATTGCGATTCCTTATTAGCGATTCCTTAATAATCGCTATTAAGAAATCGCAATTGCCTAGCTTGATGCATGTGCCCCTTAGATCAGTAATTGCGATTTCCTAATTGCGATTCGGTAAGAATCACAACTAGGAAATTGCAATTCTAGACTGGGTGGAGACAAACTCCCCAAGTGTAAAGGAACTAGTATATGAGTGACAGCAGCTCCAGTAAAGCACAGATAAGAGAACGTACCTGACTGCAAGTCATCTCTTCTGCTGCAGATGAAAGAAACCCAGCAATAACCAGGGCACAAAACAACCAAGTTCGTCTAAACCCTACCTGACCTCTACAGTAGGGCAATCTTCGATGTGGAGGGGATTGACCATGATTTATGTATATGCCAACGCTACTTCATGAAGTGGAGGCCTGATGTCTTCCTGTCAAAAAACTGGATTTGGTTAATGTGTGGCCTGGTTAATTTCATTTTGGACTGAAGTACAATTAAATAATGGTTGGGCTGAACTGCTCCTGTCTGGCCAGTAGGCAGTGTGGGATTGGGCTGGGATAACTGCTAGAACACGCTGAACGCAAGCATATTGGCCAGACTGCTCCACAGCAATAAGACTTCTTCAAGTTGTGTAATTGCTTTTATAAACACACATGAACTTCATTAGGGAAGCTGATATTTCTAAATTATAATAAAACCTTGTTGATGCAAAGCAGCTTTCTTGAAATTAAAGAAGAATGCTGATGATCAAATAGATTTTCACAGTCAATTATTTGAAATGCTCTTGGAAGAGTCTGGTGAGGAATAAAATGTAACTGTTTACTAAATGTAACTTTTGGCGCAAGGTAACTGTTTCAGTGAGTGTTTTGTCTTATGAAGACAGAGAGAAATGTGACAGAATGCGTTCATTATTTTTGGCTGGAAGACATAGATAAATACAGAAATGTCGCAGCTGACCAGCTTCGTGGCTCTCATTTAGTGTGATTGATACCGTGTTCGAGGCAGTGCCGAATTAAACCCTGTGGAGGTCCAAAGACAGTCGAAATTTCGGGCCTCCCTTCACAAATGATCTCTTAACACCTTATGCACCGGATTTTTTTTTACAAATTGACAACTGCCAGAAGATGAGCTTTAAAGAGATAAACTGTTATGTGAATCTGATGTCTCTGGTTTATGTACTTTAAGTTGTTAATGGGTACATTACAGTAATACAGTATTTTGTCTATAAAGTCTTTAATGTAAAGTTTTTGTTTCTTTGAGTTGATTATTTTTTTTCTATCTTTTGGAAACAATATTTAAGAAAGCTTGATTGTAATTTTCTTTCAAGATCAAATCAATATTATTTCGATCTGTTGTTGCAGGGCCCCTAAAAGGAGTGGAGCCCATAGGCCGGTGTCTACTTTGCCTATTTGGTAATCTGTAACTGTTTCGAGGTTAATGTTTCCCTACCGTGCAAGATCAACTCTTTTTTTCCTTAACCTAGCTCATTTTGTTAGCAATCAGGTGGTCTGCTCATTGGGGGATCATTGCTATTGGATGCATGGAGTGCTCTTTGTACCCTAGAGAGTGCTGAAATCAATGTATTTCACTTTTTCCAGATGTGAATGAATGCGAAATTCTAAGTGGAGTCTGCGGAGAAGCCCTTTGCGAAAATGTGGAAGGTTCCTTCATGTGCCTGTGCTTGGATGAGAACCAGGAATACGATCCAATGACGGGACAGTGCCTCTTCCGCGAGTCAGAAGGTAAGAGGGTGCAAAAACAAGATGCACAAAAAAGCTTTTCATTTAGTTCCAGGGGTATTTCCAGCATTTAATTGCTGATCTCTTTAGCCAAGTGTCCCACTCTTTGTTAGGTGAAGAGGCCCTGTTGACTTAGTCATATATGTCACGTACATCAAAGACTATTCATAAGGTTTGTAAAACACAGTCAACAGACCCTAAAAAACGACATCACCAAATGCATCAACAATGAAACATAAGAGACAAAATTCCTTTTCAGCACCTACCAGGAAATGGCTATTCCAGAAGTTTTTAAGGTTTTACTGTGCGCTATGAAGCTTCAGAGATTTTTTTAAACTAAAATATAAAAAATCTTGGACTCCATCTCACTCAGCTACAAACCTTCTTTGTTCCCTCTCTAGACATCTGTATATCTTCAAGGTTTCCTCTCATCTTTCAAACTCGTTGGTATTAAAGCATCTAACACAGAGGTTGTGCAGGGCACATGAAGCTTTATGCTCAGGGCTGACAACATGTGCATGATATGTGCATTAATCTACAAGAAAATTGTTCCCAGGCATAAAAAGCATGTCATTATCAGTGCTCTCCTGAAGAATACAATAGAAAATGCTCAAGGCCCGACTAGCTAATAACTAATTGCTAACCCACCTTAACCTTGCCAAATGTCAAAAGAAGAGATGAGAAGGAAATTCAACAGTATACGTGGAAAAAAAATCCACATTTTAAACCGCCTACAATAAACTTTGAGGCCAGTCCTAGGAAGAATGCAAAAAGAACAATTGATGGACAAAATACAGAACAATGTCATACATTCACCCCAGTGCAGAGAACTGGGCCTAAATCCATCATTTTTTGCTCACCATGCCATTCCAATTTGAACCCAGCCATATGCAAATCAGTCTTGACCCTGTGCCCATTGGGAACAGTCCAGCCCGAACTGCCAGGCCAGGTCCTCCCTGGACTGAAAACAAGCATTCTAGGACCGGTTTCAGCGTTTCACCCCTCATCAGCCAGGATAGCTTGACTCCAGTAGCATGGAAAGCACGGGACCCACGTCTGGGCATACCCGTCCCACTCGGGGTGACAAATGCAAAAAGAACAATTGACGGACAGAATGCAGAACAATGTCATACATTCACCCCAGTGCAGAGCTCATGGCCTAAATCCATCATTTTTTTGCTCACCATGCCATTCCAGTTTGAACCCAGCTATATGCAAATCAGTCTTGACCCTGTGCCCAGTGGGAACAGTCCAGCCCAAACTGCCAGGCCAGGTCCTCCCTAGACTGGAAACAAGCATCCTAGAACCGGTTTCGAGGTTTCACCCCTCATCAGCCAGGATAGCTTGACTCCAGTGGCATGGAGAGCACGGGACTCACGTCTGGGCATGCCCGTCCCACTCAAGGTGACAAATGCAAAAAGAACAATTGATGGACAGAATGCAGAACAATGTCATACATTCACCCCAGTGCAGAGATCTGGGCCTTAAACCATTGTTCTTATGCTCACAATGCCATTCCAGTTTGAACCCAGCCATATGCAAATCAGTCTTGTCCCTGTGCCCAATTGGAACAGTCCAGCCCGAACTGCCAGGCCAGGTCCTTCCTGGACTGGAAACAAGCATCCTAGGATTGGTTTCGGGGCTTCACCCCTCATCTGCCAGGATAGCTTCACTCTAGTGGCATGGAGAGCACGGGACCCACGTCTGGGCATACCCGTCCCACTCAGGGTGACAAATGCAAAAAGAACAATTGATGGACAGAATGCAGAACAATGTCATACATTCACCCCAGTGCAGAGATCTGGGCCTAAATCCATAGTTTTTTTGCTCACTGTGCCATTACAGTTTGAACCCAGCCATACGCAAATCAGTCTTGACCCTGTGCCCAATGGGAACAGTCCAGCCCGAACTGCCAGGCCCTCCCTGGACTGGAAACAAGCATTCCAGGACCGGTTTCAGGGTATCACCCTTCATCAGCCAGGATAGCTTGACTCCAGTGGCATGGAGGGCATGGGACCCACATCTGGGCATACCCGTCCCATTCGGGGTGACAAATGCAAAAAGAACAATTGATGGACAAAATGCAGAACAATGTCATACATTCACCCCAATGCAGAGATCAGACCCTAAATCCATCGTTGGCAGGGTATCTCCAGACGTGGGCCCCTTGCGAACTTTGCCACAGGATTCAAACTAGTCTGGCTGATGAGGGGTGTTACCCCGAAACTGGTATCAGGATGCTTGTTTCCGGTTCAGGGAAGACCTGGCTTGGCAGTTTGGGCTGGACTGTTCCCATGAGGCACAGGGTCAAGACTGATTTGATTATAGCTGGGTCTGAACTGAGGTGGCGAAGTGAGCTAAAGAACGATGATGGATTCAAACCAGATCTGTGACTGGGAGTGAGTGTCTGAAAAGTTTCGGCGCTCCATCCATCATCGCCTTGTGTTTGCTTTGTTCGCCCTAAGTTGGCAGGGTATGCCCAGACGTGGGTCCCTTGCTCACTTTGCCACTGGGTTCAAGCTAGCCTGGCTGATGAGGGGTGTTACCCTGAAACCAGTCCCAGGATGCTTGTTTCTGGTTTAGGGAAGACCTGGCTTGGCAGTTCGGGCTGGACTGTTTCCATGAGGTACAGGGTCAAGACTGATTTGCATATAGATGGGTCTGAGGTGGCAAAGTGAGCTAAAGAACGATGATGGATTCAACCCAGATCTGTGACTGGGGGTGAGTGTCTGAAAAATTTCAGCGCTCAGGCCATCATCTCCTTCTGTTTGCTTTGTTCGCCCTAAGTTGGCAGGGTATGCCCAGACGTGGGTCCCTTGCTCACTTTGCCACTGGATTCAACCTAGCCTGGCTGATGAGGGGTGTTACCCCGAAACAGGTCCCAGGATGCTTGTTTCCGGTTCAGGGAAGACCTGGCATGGCAGTTCGGGCTGGACTGTTCCCATGAGGCACAGGGTCAAGACTGATTTACATATAGCTTGGTCTGAACTGAGGTGGCGAACTGAGCTAAAGAACGATGATCGATTCAACCCAGATCTGTGACTGGGGGTGAGTGTCTGAAAAGTTTCGGCGCTCCATCCATCATCTCCTTGTGTTTGCTTTGTTCGCCCTAAGTTGGCAGGGTATGCCCAGACGTGGGTCCCTTGCTCACTTTGCCACTGGATTCAAGCTAGCCTGGCTGATATGGGGTGTTACCCTGAAACCGGTCCCAGGGTGCTTGTTTCAGGTTCAGGGAAGACCTGGGTTGGCAGTTCGTGCTGGACTGTTTCCATGAGGCACAGGGTCAAGACTGATTTGCTTATAGCTGGGTCTGAACTGAGGTGGCAAAGTGAGCTAAAGAACGATGATGGATTCAACCCAGATCTGTGACTTGGGGTGAGTATCTGAAAAGTTTCAGCGCTCAAGCCATCATCTCCTTCTGTTTGTTTTGTTCACCCTAAGTTGGCAGGGTATGCCCAGACATGGGCCCCTTGCTCACTTTGCCACTGGATTCTAGCTAGCCTGGCTGATGAGGGGTGTTACCCCGAAACCGGTCCCAGGATGCTTGTTTCCGGTTCAGGGAAGACCTGGCATGGCAGTTCGGGCTGGACTGTTCCCATGAGGCACAGGGTCAAGACTGATTTGCATATAGCTTGGTCTGAACTGAAGTGGCGAAGTGAGCTAAAGAATGATGATGGATTCAACCCAGATCTGTGACTGGGGGTGAGTGTCTGAAAAGTTTCGGCGCTCCGTCCATCATCTCCTTGTGTTTGCTTTGTTCGCCCTAAGGTGGCAGGGTATGCCCAGACGTGGGTCCCTTGCTCACTTTGCCACTGGATGCAAGCTAGCCTGGCTGATGAGGGGTGTTACCCCGAAACCGGTCCCAGGATGCTTGTTTCCGGTTCAGAGATGTCCCGGCTTGGCAGTTCGGGCTGGGCTGTTCCCATGAGGCACAGGGTCAAGACTGATTTGCATATAGCTAGGTCTGAACTGAGGAGGTGAAGTGAGCTAAAGAACGATGATGGATTCAACCCAGATCTGTGACTTGGGGTGAGTGTCTAAAAAGTTTCGGCGCTCCGTCCATCATCTCCTTGTCTTTGCTTAGCCCTGGGAAGAAAGCCTGAACTTGTGACCTTCCTGAAGGTCTTCCTCCAAACCCTGGAATAAGACAAGCATGTCACTCTAATACTCAACCGCTCAGCATACATTTAATACAGTTGATCTGACTAGATGCGTATTGAGAAGAGTAACATGGAGCGTTTCACCAGGACCTTGCCTCTCAGCTCCATCATTTACCATTGTACGTGCTCCAGAGGGCTTTTCTACTACAACGTTCTTCCTGTTCCTGTTCTCAACTACCATCCAACTCAATAAAGAATCCGTAAGCCAGACAAAAGCACAACATAGACCACAGAAACACTGAAGGCCTACAATACACCTTCCAATTTTTGAAAAGCAAGTTTCCTATGTCAAAATGAAACATAATCAGGGATACAAGGTATTGGAAGGGAGAGATCTTGCCAAGCTTCAATTCAAGTAGCCCACATACCAGGAAATCCTCTCATCCACATCTCTGTAAGTAAGAAATCTAGAGATAATATTCAACAATGACATATCATTTGCATCTAAGATGAGTTGAGCAAAGTTGCTAATACACATCTATCTAAGCTTAGGAAAATCTACCCATGTCTCAAAATCAACTATTAGGTGGGGCAACAAGTTTCAGCATGGTCTGCACAGGGCTACCAAAAAACACAGATTACAAAAACTGTACAACATTCCAGCCAAACTATGAATAAATCTTAGGAAACACAACAGTGTTAAGCTGCCTTTGAAAGCACTGCACTGATTCCTGTTGGAACATAGTGTGAAATAGAAAATTCTCTGTACAATAAGCAAGGCCTATTTTCTTAAAGCTCCATGCTAAACTCCCCTAGTAATCTATGATTGTCCAACTTCCACCTTATTTCACAAAGGATTTTCAAATTCCCCAAAAATGGCAGTCAATGGGGGCGTGGCCTGACCAAGCACCGAGATAGCGGCTTGATTGTGGAACTCCGGAGCGGCCGCATTTCTTTAACTGCCTTTCTCCATCCCTCGGGTGCAATTTTGGCTGTCGATGACAGCCGCGCACCGCTGATACCAGGCGGCATGTGCGGGGACCTGTGGGGGAACTAGGAGCAACATTGCGCATGGCAGGGGGCCCCGTAGCGGCCCGACGCGGCCTCCGGAGGCGCCGCGGTGACAGGGGCCGCGGGGGAGCCCGGAGGCGGGGATGTGGTCGGCTACCCTGGACAACTGAGGCTGGGGATCTCAGGCCTGGTGTGGTGCTGGGACAAGTCCATTCGCCCTGAGCCTCCGAGCGTATGCGAGTTGGTGAGTAGTGCACTTGGTTCCTGAGCAGTCGTGCCGTACCTTTTACTACCAGGTGACGCGCAGAGCCGGGATGCCAGCGTCGGTTCTCGACTCCCGTATGACGGTGTGCTTCGGTGGGGCGGCTCTCCTGCGATCTGCACAGCAGGTTCCTGGCGCCAAGTAGCTTCGCTGCGTATTTGATGCCCATCGAGGCTCATGCCTAGACGCTGTTTCCCTGGCAGTTGAACTGGAGGCACCTCTGGCACGACCATCAACATTTCTCTGGCCCTTTCATAGCACTCTCCAATGTGGGGTGCTCGCCACCGCACCTTCTACTATCGATCTTAATTTGCGATCTGGGAGCGACTGGGCATCATCTACAGCAGCCTGCGCCACAGTTCCTCAAATTATGGCGATCCTGCCCAGCAACACTTACACCCTTGTTCATTTGGTGTCTGCGACTCAAGACCACTGCCAACCCTTACCTGTCTCACTATGGTTCGGGGGGACCCTAAGCAGCAGCAGCTGTCATTCGAGCTCACTAAAACCCGTAGGCGGAAGGGTGGTGACTCTGCGACGCGCAGTGACCCCCCAGATCACGCGGATCCAACTGATGGTGAACAGCCCCATACGAAGGGGACGGCGGCCATAATGGTGGAGCTGCGTGCTGGTTTTTCGGCCATCGACGCACGCTTTGATAATTTGGCTGCGCACCTCGACACCATGCATGGCCACCTGGAACAGCACGAGGCCCGTATGGAGTCTGCCGAAAAACATATTTCTGACACAGAGGATGCACAGACAGCTATGACCAAACATCTGGACCGTGTGGAACGCATCCTCAAAACAACAGCCTCTAAAGCAGAAGACCTGGAGGCAAGGTTACGCCGCAATAACCTGCGCATCTCCGGGGTGTCCGAGACCACCAACACAGTTCCCATGGAGTCCTATGTGGAGCGGCTGCTCACGGACCTCTTTGGAAGGGATGCCTTTTCTGGAACATTCGCATTCGAGCGGGCGCACTGCTCACTTGCTCCCAGGTCAGCCCCCGGGGCCCCCGCGCATAATCATAGCGCGACTTCTTAATTATCATAACCGCGATGTGGCCCTTCGAAAAGCAAGAGAGGTTGAGGATCTACAATATCATGGGATGTCACTATCACTGTATCCTGACTTCACGCCGGTGTTGCAGGAGGCTCGACGCAAGTTTCAAGACATTAAGCGTTTGCTGAAAGGAGTGAACACCCGCTATGCCATGCTGTACCCAAGGCGTCTTCGCATTCAAGTCAATCGAAAGACCCATATTTTTGACAGTCCTGCGGACACTACTAATTTCTGGAAGCAATGCAAATTGAACACAACTCTTCCCCATGGGAAATAACTTTTCTCTGTTTCTCCCCACTTGTGCTTGTGGTTTTGTGCTACGGACCAGTTATCTACATCCCAATGTTGAGTCCCTATCATGGCTGCGTTTCTCTGTTTTATGACAAGTCGACAGGATGTAATATCCTTTATTAATGTCATTTTGCTCTCTACTATTCTCAAATTGCAGTTATACAATATCATTGCAATATTTGTGTTATATGAAGTGGCCCGCTCCGGGTGTTGTCTTCCCCCGAGGAGATCTCCTATATTGGTAATTGTGAGGTATGGGGATTCACCGGATACATGTTGGGGGTTATCCGATGTGGGTGTGGGGTGGTGGGGGGGGAATGTTATATTATGATTTTAAGTTTGATTTGAAAATGCAGGATATCACATTACACTATTGTTGGCTGTTTCATGCTATATGTATTGACTTGTTTACAGGTTCGATACCACAGCTCCTGGGACAGGGTTAAGAGGAGGGGTGGGTGTAATGGAATTGCGTTGCATGACATGGAATGTGAGGGATTTATCGAATCCTCCGAAGGGGAGGCAGGTCTTGGCCTATCTAATCCGGCACAAGGCGCATATAGCTCTATTGCAGGAGACTCACTATGCGCTGCTCTCTAACAATCACTTTGCATCTAACTGGGGCATCAACAGATTCTTCGCCAGCTACAGCACCTACTCCTGTGGTGTGTGCATTCTAATCCACAAAACACTGCCATTCCAGGCCCACACGGTAATTGAAGATCCTGAGGGAAGATATTTACTAGTGGCGGGCAGCCTAGGTGCGAAGCAAATACTCATAATCAGTATCTATGCCCCTAATGTTGATGCACCTGGTTTTTTGCAGGCTTATCTTCCCATATTTCTGGCATTCCCATTGTCTCTATCATATTAGGGGGTGACTTCAACCTGACCTTGCAGCCCTCCTCTGACACCACTGGCACAGGTCGCATTACTAAACCGCACTTTGCGGACGGGCTTCGGCACCTGCTGCACCAGCACTTGCTGACTGACGCCTGGCGGCACCACCACCCGACCGATACGGGATTCTCTTTTTATTCAGCGCCGCACGGTACATGGTCTTGTATAGATCACTGGTATTTAACTCTGGACCTTTTGATAAACTCTCAGGTGACAGATTATTTGCCCCGCACACTGTCTGACCACTCACCAGCTACGTTAACACTAGCTCTGCCCAGTATTGCGTGTCCACACAGATTATGGCGGTTCCCGGCGGATGCGCTGCTTGATGCGGTGTTCGAGAGCGAAGCGCGGGAGGCGATTGTAGAATACTTCAAAATTAATATGGGCTCAGTGTCCCAATACGCTACTCTATGGGAAGCATTCAAAGTATACATTCAAGGCATCTGTATCACTAAGCAGGCGGGAGTTCTACGCACTATACGTTGGAACCTAGATGTCACTGAGAGGGCACTGCAGGAACTCGACACTCAGGCAACCTCGGGCGCAAAACGTCTGGAAGAGTTCCAGGAACTCGCCACTCGTGAGACGGCTTATATGGGGAAGTACACGTGTGCCTGGGTGTATGGAGAGGGAAAGAGACCGGGGCCGACACTGGCTAGATTGCTTAGTCCCCAGCAACAGGCCGCATACATCACTCAACTGCAATTAGATGATGGCACCCCGATCATTCAAGGCGAGGCTATACGCACTACTTTTCTCCCTTACTAGTCCCGGCTTTACGCAACAAGGTCCCCACCTGTCGATCATATCCTCTCCGACAATTTGGAAGAGGCCGCTATGGTATGGATTGAGGGCGGTAACCAGCAGTTCCTATTGGCGTTGATAAGATATCCCAGGCCATAGATGACCTTAATGGATCCCGCGCCCCTGGTACGGACGGGCTTAATGGTGTATTCTATAAGACTTATAAGACCTTGCTGGATCCCCATCTCCTGGAGGTTTATGCCGAGGCCCTGGAGGTGGGTGCACTCCCCCCCACTATGCGTGAGGCTATTGTATCTTTACTGCTCAAACCGGGTAGGCCGCCTGATAGGTGTGCCTCCGATAGGCCCCAATCCCTGCTAAATCAAGATTACAAAATCTTGGCAAAGGTGCTTGCGACACGTATATCGCTCCTAATCAATCAGATAATCTCCCCACTTCAGACGGGATTTGTCACCAACAGATCGACCGCAGTTAATTTGCGCACAATATTTGCAGTCATCAACCAGATTAACCCAGAACTCACCGCCACGGCGATATTGTTGAATGCCGAAAAGGCTTTTGACTCCTTTGAGTGGCCTTTTTTGTATGCAACACTCAACAAATTGGTCTTTCCTAGCAACATCAGTGCCCTAATCCGCCTTCTGTACACCAATCCTGTGGCACGCCTCCGCCTCAATGGAAAGCTCACAGAACAGTTCCCCCTGTTGTGGGGTACCAGGCAGGGATGCCCCCTCTTGCCCCTTTTATTTATAATTGCCATGGACCCGCTGGTGAGACACCTGCAGGAGAGCCATCTCCAGCGGGGAATTAGATTCCATCAGGGTCCCCTTCTGGCCTCGTTATATGTGGACGACATTCTGCTATTCATGCGTGACCCAGCTGTTAACCTCTCTCCAATAATATGAGAGGTGGTCCGTTTTGGAGCTTTCTCTGGGCTCGTCATTAATTGGACTAGATCAGAGGCCTTCCCATTGACTGATGCTACCTTGCCTTTCGCGCTTGACTTCCCGCTACACTGGTGCGACAAACCCCCTAGATATCTCGGTATCCTGTTGCACTGCACGGCTACTGAAGTCATCCGTATTAATTACAGCCCTGCCATGGACCGCTTATCCACACAAATCGACCGCTGGATAACGCTTCCGTTGTCAATTGCTGGCAGGATAGCTATTATCAAGATGGTTGTTTTGCTGCGCCTGCTTTACTATTTTTAAATATTCCCATTCCGCTTACCACTCCTTTTTTTGCGACACTTAGGGGCTTGTTGACTTGGCTGGTTTGGGCTGAGGGGCGGGCCCGGGTGGGATGGCAGACACCCACAATGCCTTTTTTGCAAGGCGGTTTTGGAGTACCAGATTTTTATTTGTATTATCTCATATCGCAGGCACACTATGCTTATTTTTGGTACCACCCTGATGCGCAACTGCAGCATTTAAAGCCTGAGCACTCTCAGGCCTGCCCCTGCCCCCTCTCTGCTATCTTACCGAAGGGCCTCACGAGAACACCAAAGGAAATCCACACCTTACAGACCACTTGCTGGGCCTGAAAGAAACTTCGTCAATATTTGAAGGCTGACCGCCTATACTCCCCGCACTTACCACTATCAAACAATCCGTGGGTACCCCCGACCATCGAAAGCTTAACACAACACGCACTCTCCCGCTGCCAAATTCGGGTGGTTGGGGTTGCGTTTAAGGAGGGTCAGGTGCGATCGGTCGCGGACATGGTGGAGAATCATGACATATCCATACTGGCCAAATTTTTAATACACAGGGCTAGGGCCTCTCTAATTGCTGCAATACGCCCCTCATTGCTGGAACCGCAGGACTTCCCTCCCTTATCCACAATAGTTGCATCGCCTGATAGCACACATTTGGTCTCCCGACTGTACCACCTTGCCCAGGCTCTTCGCCCGGGGGTGGGCGGGGGGGGGGGCGCGGGCGGCTTGGGAGCAGATTTGGGGCATCCATTGCGAGACAAAATGTGGATATTTTGCTGCGAGCAAACTCGCTATATTTCCAACAACTACAAGCATAAGCTTCTCCACTTTAAATACATACATAGGGCCTATGTCACCCCCAAACTTCTTGCTAAAATGGATCCCACTAGGCCTGACAACTGCCGGAAATGTGCGGCGTCGCATGCTGGCTTCATCCACCCGGCGTGGAATTGCCCCCTGGTCCCAGCGTTCTGGGAAGCAATATTTGATCATCTGACGCTAATGGTGGACTCAGAATTATCGCCCTCCCCACTGTTGGCGTTGTTGGGATATGTCCGCCCACTGGGGACTGGAATACGCTGCTTTACTGCTATCGCCTAATTGCTGGCCAAGAGACAGGTTTCCTTGCACTGGAGGGGGGGGGGGCGCCTGCACCCCAACTGTGAAGGCCTGGTTGAGAGACCTGATGTATTGCGATACCACTAGTGATGTTTATGCAACATTAATACCCCTCGCCTCCCGACCCAAAAACATTTGGCAACCACTTCGTTCCTATTTGTTGTTACACCCTGAACTCACAGATTGAAATTCTCCAGCTGGCATATATGGTAACCCATAACATCTGGATTTCACACTCATGTAACCCTACATTGTTGTTGTTTGTTTTTTAGTGATTGGTTGTCAATTTGCCATTGATATATCACATGCTATCTGCTAAATGGACATGATATGTACTATCTTATTTTGGCAAATGTGCTCTTTGCAGTTATGTTTGAGAAATGCAAATAAAAACAACTTAAAGAAAAAAATGGCAGTCGATCACTGTGTCCAGGGTCCTGGACTTTAAAATGCCTAAAATCAAGCATGAGATGACAATTAAGCTATCTACGATTCAGGAAACTTAAGAAGACTGAGCTCTTTGGATTGCCATTCCACAGAACAGTTGTAATGACCAGAGCAGCGATCAGACAGGGCTTGCATGCTGCACATCTAACTAGACTCCACCTGCCCTAACCCCATGCCCTAGCTGCTCACTTTTACTACGTCATAGTCACTAGAGGGCTACATGTGGCACTATATAGAATTTAAAAAATAAAAGAATATGTTAAGTTACTCAAACGTAAGCCCTGGACTCATTCAACTGGCCTGTAGTATAATCAGTCGGTTCACCCTAACATTTTCTGTCATTCAGATTCTAAAACCTCTAGTGGTACATTCTGTTAGTTTCATATGCAAATATACAATATTAAGTACCTATTTTGTTCTGATTGCCACTCGATCTAGCTGCTAAATAATAGCTCACTAATAATTAGTGCAATAATTAAATTATTGAGGTACTACCTCAAATGATATTTGACCTCGAAGATGTAACTTAATCCTTTTGAACAAAAACTGAAAACATTAATTCATGTTCTGATCTTTGAAAGCTCTGGAAGTACCTCTTATGAGTTCTTTGTACTAATAATGTGTTTTTAATGTTTTGTTGAAATATGTCAATGGTGTTGTGTTACAAGTACTTTTGAACCCTTCTTCGATGCCATCTGGGCGGTATGACTGACTTAGTGAAATGTTCAAAAAATATATAGAGAAAAATTACATATGCTTGGGATTTCAAAGAGCTCGTCTCGTTTTTTTGTCAATCATGTACATGTATAATATCGACTGATGTTTCTCAGAGATTGAAAACATTGCCCTTGCTACTACTTAAGTATTTTTATCTGATTTTGTTGCCTTGTGTTCAGCTGACAGCCAGACGAGTGATGACTTAAAGGAATGTTACTATAACCTCAATGATGCCAACTTCTGCGACAATGTGTTGACGTCCAACATCACCAAACAGGAGTGCTGTTGCACCCTCGGGGCTGGCTGGGGAGACAACTGTGAGATCTTTCCCTGCCCTGTCGCTGACTCTGGTAAAGACAACCTCTTTTAAGTGGTGGCAGTTGAGGGTGGTTGGCACTGTTCTCCATTTGCCAGTGGGGAGTTTTATACACCAAGATTGTAGACTGGCGGGAGGAAGATTGGTCACAGAGCCAATGCAGGGTGAGGCAAACAGAAGAGGAACCCAAAAATGTATGAAACACTCTCAGCATTTCAGTTCCAGCTTTGCTCAAATCAATTGTGGAGGTCTAAGAAACTTTTTTCTTTTTTTTCTTTTGGCCTGCCAAAATTAAATTTGTAATATTCTGATTTCATTATCATAATAATGTATTTTCCAAAACATCCATCCAATGCCAATTTCTGGATTTCATGTGAGGCATTATGATCAATGAGCTTATGTTATGGTATATTGTTAGCATTTGAATAGCACACAGACTTCCAGCTGTGTTTTCTCATATCACTGACATCAGAAGGTGCCTTCCACAAGTGACCCATGGTCCAGTTGTCCAATGATAATGTGATTAAAGTGTTATACTCCACCTCTAGGGCAGGTGGCAATGGCTTATTAAGTTAACATTTGGTGGCAGAGTGGTGTGCCATAGTAATTTTCCACTTTGCATATGAGCATACTTTAAATTGGCCAAATGCCCAATGCCCAGCATTTAGGTTATAACAAAAGGTGTCTTTTCTACCTGTGTGGCATATTTAAGGTTTTTTGGTTGTGTATGTGGTGTTCTTAGAAATGAATGTGTTTAATCTTGACTTTTCTTTCATCTTTGATACCAGTGGAGTTTAAAGCAATGTGTCCCGAAGGAAAAGGATTCATCCCTACTCGAGAATCAACATATGATGACAGCGCACCACAATATGAAGGTCAGTGCCGAGCAGCAATCATGTGACATACTATCATTGCACTCTATGAAGAGGTGGCTCCCAGTCAGTGGGACTGTTTGCTTTTAATACCTCAGTGTTATAAATTAAATTTAATTTGTCTCTCAGAACCACCAGCTTATGCTTTGTTTATGTGGACAGGAAATTAATATAAGTAGCATTGTTATTATTAGTTTGGCCCATCCTACTGTGATACTGTTACCCATGAAAGAGGTTTTCTAACTATCACATTTAGATAAAACATTTAAATGAGGTGAACAAAAATCTTCCCTTAGTATATGCTAGTGGAGCTGGAGCAAGTGTGAGGTTGCTACAGAACTGCTAGTCTTACAGCACTCAAGGGGTTTTACAATTTGTGGTTTAAAATCATAATTTGGGGGCGTGACCATGGCCTGGAGCAAGGCGGATGCATGATCGTTTCTCTTTCTGCCCAGCCTGGTAAGCCTGCACGCAGCTAGACCCTTGGACTTGCTGTGGCTCTGCCATGACATTGCTTCTGATTGTGTGAGAAAATTTGGCGGGGGTCCCCACTAGAAAGAGAATCCAGTCCCCACAGTGGAGCTGGTTTGTGACCTGGAAGTGGGAGTGGGCTAAGCACTTCTGGATCTCTGTGTCTCGGCCTACTCAGGAGGTGGTGGCTCATGCCTGGATTATACTTGGGGGGCCCAGATGGCACCTTAACAGAAAAAACCTTAGGGGGGAGTGGTTGGGCTCCTCTCCTGGTGTTGAACTTTGGCTGCAGGGCAAGCCAAGGCCTCGTGAACATTAGATCTCACCCACGGCCATAGCAGCAAAATGATGACTAGGTGAAGGAAATGTCAGTGGAATAAATGAACACACATGCTAAGAGGGACTGCGTTGGAGCATTTTAGTCTCAGAAAGAAGGTAAGACCATGCTTACTTCTCCTTCCAACAGCACCTGTGGAAGAATTGGATCCCCTGAGTTAAAAGCTGCCCTCAGTGTCAGAATGGAGCACACAGCTGAGCAACTGGGCCGAGTCCTCTTGGAGCCCTTGAACCCAGCAGGGACAAATACATCAGACACACAGACGGGCCTTGTCTACACACCCCACCAGGAGCTGATCAAAACAAGAAAGCAGAGACCTGGAGCCCAGTGTGTCAGATTGGGGAGGGCTGTGCCTGCTCCACTGGTAGTGGCAGGGTGATACTCCTAACAGACATTCACCCTCCGGGGACGAATCACTGACAGAATATCGAAGGTCAGAATATCGACCTACAAAAATATCGCAGCAAGAATATCGAAGTCAAGAATATCGACATCCTATCTACATTGTGGTAAGTACAAAAATATCGGAAAAAATATATCGTTGTCAAAAATATCGTTGTTAAAAATATCGGGGTTTTTTTGTGTTAAAAAAAGTAATGTAAAATAAAGTAAATAATACATATAATTAAAATAAACATAGTTAAAAATATTTTAAAATGTTTAAAAATTATAAATTAAATATATATAATTTATAAATACATTTAATATATACATATAATATATAATATATACACTTACTTATTAATATGTTTTAATAATTATTTTAATAACTTATAAATTAAGAAACTCTTATAAATTATAAATACATCTATACACATAAAACAATAACATAAATACAAATTAAATAAATATATGTAACAAATTAAAAAAATGTAAATTATTTTTAAAATTAATTATATACTACATTAGCTAAAATAATACAAAAAATATTAGATAGTGGAGGGAATAAAATTACTATTCCAACTCCAAACAGTGCAACAGTAGGGTAAATGTTGGATAGCGTAGGTGTTAAAATTACTATTCCCACTCCAATGAGTGCAACAGTAGGGAAGGTGTTGGATAGCGTAGGGGTAAAAATTACTATTCCCACTCCAGTGAGTGCAACAGTAGGGAAAGTGTTGGATAGCGTAGGGGTAAAAATTACTATTCTCACTCCAGTGAGTGCAATAGTAGGGAAAGTGTGGGATAGCGTAGGGGTAAAATTTACTATTCCCACTCCAGTGAGTGCAACAGTAGAGAAAGTATTGGATAGCGGAGGGGTAAAAGTTACTATTCCCACTCCAGTGAGTGCAACAGTAGGGAAGGTGTTGGATAGCGTAGGGGTAAAAATTACTATTCCCACTCCAGTGAGTGCAACAGTAGGGAAAGTGTTGGATAGCGTAGGGGTAAAAATTACTATTCCCACTCCAGTGAGGTAACAGTAGGGAAAGTGTTGGATAGCGTAGGGGTTAAAATTAACATACTTATAATTAAATTAATTTTTATAAATAAATAAAGATTTAATTATTAAATAACAATAAATTAATTATCAATACCAATAAATAATTAATAACAAATAATTACCAATTAATAATTAATTAAAAATAAATTAATGATAAATACCAATAAATAATAATGATCAAAAATGAATTACCAAATAAAAATCAATTAACAATAAATTAATTTTCAATACCAAAAAATAATAATTATTAAAAAGTAATTACCAATTAATAATTAATTAACAACAAATTCATGATAAATACCAATAAATAACAATTAATAAAAAATTAATGACCAATTAATAATTATTAAACAATAAATTAATTTACAATACCAAAAAATAATATTTATTTAAAATTAATTACCAAATAATAATTTATTAACAATAATTTAATTATCAATATCCAAAAATAAAATTAATAATTACTTAATTAGAATTAAATTACTTCCCACCCTATTTCCCTATAAACTCACAACCCGCTCCAATAATACATTAATACACTTAATATAATTATCAATTAATCAATTAATAAAAATTAATTACCAATGAATAAAAATTAATTACCAATTAATAATTAATTAACAATAAATTAATTAACAATACCAATAAATAAAAATAAATAATTACTTAGGGGCACATTACGATACCCGGCGCAAAAAATTCCGCCAGGCATGGAAGCGGCAAAAATCCGCCCGCACACACCGCCTGAACACCGACCACGCCATTACGATTACACAAACCGAATACCGCCATCGGCGGAAAAAGCACACAAAATACCGCCCGCCAACGTCCGAGTCGGAGACAAACCGCCCGCCACGGACGGAAACACGCACGACAACACAAAACCGCCCGCCCTCACGGCCGACACACCGCACGTGAAATTACGATCGCACCGACATGAGCGCGGAAAAACCACAAATATACCGCCCGCCAGCGCAAACAACGCCGATGAGAATCGACACGGCAGAAGCCATGGCGCCAACGTACCTGCACAGAAACCATCCGCACACGAAACCAATAGCACACAACATGGCCAACAAGTCCACACAGCAAGGCACGCACAAATACACAGGCACAGTACACATCCCGAAAACACCCCCCGGACAAACAAAAAATACAAAGGCCAGAACCCCAGACACAACACACCTGAAAACAACAGACCATGAGGACACACCCACATAGGTGAGTACAAAAGCAGCACTCCCACAGACCACAACCCCTTGCTACATTGCAAACCAGAGAGGAGAGGAGAGGACACAGTGACACAGCAAGGACAGCAGCACACCACAGAAACGCACACATCACTACCACCACCACCACCACCACCACCACCACCACCACCAAACACCGGCACCACCACCACCACCACCACCACCAAACACCGGCACCACAAACCCCCTGCACATTACACAACACACACCGCACCAGCACCACAAACATCATGGCACCACAAAGAATGCCCAAGTTCACGCCCATGGAGCTGACGGTCATGGTCGACGAGATCATCAAGGTGTACCCACAAATCTATGGGAACATGGTCCAGCACACACCACTAGCCACCAGAAACAGAATGTGGAACCGGATCGTAGACCAGGTCAATGCAGTCGGGACCCTGCCCAGGAACAGAGTCGAGATTAACAAACGTTGGAATGACGTAAAGAGCCTGGTCAAGAAGAAGGAGGGCAAAAACAGAGAGCTGGCTGCCGTCACTGGCGGAGGGAATCCCGCGCTCTTTAAGACCTTCAAAGCGTGGGAGGAGAAGGTGCGAGTCGTAATCCATCCGGAGATCCTCGCCGGATTAGCAGGGGAGTGGAGGCTGGTAAGTACAAACTAGTGTATACCAGCACACCGCTATGTACTCACATGCACTACCACCATGCCACAGCTCCCAGGGACAAACACCCCCATGTCCAGCACACAATACACAACACATCACACACACATGCAACAGACACTACCACACACAGCCCAAACAGAACAACTGTAAGATGCGTGGGGACATGTGTACACTAAGCCAGCCACGTAACCACCAACAGGTCCCCAAATATGCCAGAAGCGCCACAACGAGCACCCACCACACCCATGTGTCCGCCACAGCTGCACTAACCGACAAGTAACAGGTAAGTGGCAGGAACACAAAGTGCAGTGGGTGGGACGGTGGACAGCCCAAGTACAACACACACCAGGCCCCTAGTCCCACAGCACAGCACAGCAAGGAGGAGCATCCCCCACACCCCACAGCCACGTGTCAGCCACCGCAGTGCACAACGACAGCCGAAAGGCAGACATCACGGTCCACAGCAATCGGTGTCAGTGGGTGTCCAGCCACCCCCACGACCCACAACACCCCCCACCCCCACAGACCTGCAACATGGAGCACCCCCGCTTAGAACCATGTGGCATCCAGTACAGTGCACGCACGAACAACCTGCAGGTGGGAAACTGGACAGGGCTGGATTACTGGAGGCATGAGGACCGTAACACGACCAACACATGGGACATGTCACGTAGCAGACGAACATGCAGCACCGCCCACCGTCACGAACAAGTGAACAATGTGCACACGGACATGAACCACAGACTCACACCCCACATGACCCATCACAAACACAGCAACACCCAAGGAGCCACGTCTGCATGCACAAGCCACACTGAATATAGTACCACACGGCAGCCACTGTGCAACTCATCACACACAACCGAAACACCATTGAAGTCCTGTCCATGTAGCCCCTACTGCCTGTCAACCACACACCCCACAACTACGCCTATGTAAGACAAACAACACTAGACGCAACAGAGCGGAACAACATAAATGCACACGAACACCACTGAACCCATCAAACACACAGACACACCATGCACAAACAACATACCATCCATCCCATCCGTCAGCCCCAGTCTAATGAAAGGCATGTCATCCGCACAGCTGCCACACATACAGCAGTCACGCTAAGATACATGCCCATGACCAACCATGTGCCAGAAGTCAATGAAGTGCACGACACACTGTGAGCAACAACACACAACATGGGCCACACCCCCCGAGCACTGCAGTGATGCACATGGCACAGGGCAGCACGCACACCAAGGAGATGGGACAACTGCAATACGTTGGCTGGCACACAACCATCACTCACTCATAACGATGCGTCCAATGCCATGTCCAGTAATCACAACAGACAGCAAATATGCAGGCCATGTCAAGCATGCATACACCTCAAACCATGCACTGTCATGCTGCCACAACACATGTCACGTTCGGCACCCATGGCTCACAGCATGTACCTCAAAAGCATATTCCCTCCCAAATGCGAATCTGGGGCATGGCCCCCATGTTGCCATATGCGTTCCTGAGCGTTCCATTTGAACCCCAAAAGCATATTCCCTCCCAAATGCGAATCTGGGGCATGGCCCCCATGTTGCCATATGCGTTCCTAAGCGTTCCATTTGAACCCCAAAAGCATATTCCCTCCCAAATGCGAATCTGGGGCATGGCCCCCATGTTGCCATATGCGTTCCTAAGCGTTCCATTTGAACCCCAAAAGCATATTCCCTCCCAAATGCGAATCTGGGGCATGGCCCCCATGTTGCCATATGCGTTCCTAAGCGTCCCATCTGAACACCAAAAGCAAAGTACAAACCAGACCCAGGATGGGCCAGGAGCCCGCATACACCAGAGTCACAATAAGTAGGGGCACAGCAACACACCCATCGGCATGGCCAATCCGTCCCATGCCACATGTGCACAGCACACAGTCCCATTGCCAAGCACACACAACTACAGATGCTACAGCCACAAACACGCCTCCGGGAAACCCATGTACGAGATTGCACGAACTGTGAATGTCAGACGACAAATACATACTTCGCCAGGTGCAACACAATAACAAATCTCATTCTCTCCACAGGTGACGAACTGCTGGATGCTGGGGATGGAGCCAGCAGCCAGCACAGCCAGCCTACAAGCCCCCAACGAGGACACACGGATCTGGAGGATCTGTCCTCCTCTTCGGACACGGACAACCAAGCAGGCCCATCTGGTGTGGCAGGGCCCAGCCGCTCCCCAGGACCCCTCCTACCCACCAACCCATCATCCAGGGCTGCTGAACATTCACAGCCCCCTGCTGCCACTGTCGTTGCGGCCACACCCACGGTCATTGTGGCCACTACCACTGCCGCAACCGCCACCATCGCCGCACCGACCACCACCGCCGCCACCACCGCCACGTCTTCGCTGGCACCAGCCCCAGCGCAGGTGGTGGCCCGGACGACTGGATCCACCCTGGGAGCCACAGCGAGGACCGTGGTGAGCAATGTGGCTAGTGGGCAGGCCGGTGGCAGCAGGACTGGTAGGAGGAGCAGGGTCAGGGAAACGCCAGCCTCCCCTGGGAGCCATGCCCTGCCTCACATGGCCAGAGTCCTTGGGGCCTATGAAGAGGTCCAAGGACAATGGGTCCGGTCTGCCTCAGACACGCGTGAGGTGCTGGGGGTGTTGAGGTCCATGGACGCCCGTATGGGCCAAATCGTGGACCTCATGGGACAGCTGGTGGTGGCGGTGAGGTCACAGCCAGGGACAGCAGCTCCCCCTCCGCCACCACCTGCCGGGGCGCAGGGTGGAGCAGCAGTGTCCAGTTCCCCTGCGTCCACAGCCAGTGATCACACCTCAACCACCAGCATGTCGCAAGCAGGCACCCCCCTCGCAAACGTGGAAGGGGCCGTCCGAAGAGGAAACAGATCTCCCGGGAGGACTTCGCACGCTCCAGTCGCAAGTGAGGCAGCCAGCCAGCCTTCCGCCAGCCTTCCTTGACCAGCCACTGCATTGACTTGGACTACGATCCCACTCCACACAGCCATCTGGATGGCATGTGTGTGTTGGACTATGGACATAGAACCAGTGGGTACACCCTGATCATCACGCAGCCATGACCGACAGCTCATTGTCACTGCACGCACCACTTTTGTCATCACCTTACACACAATCACATGTCACAGTTTGTAATAAATGCACCTTTTTCACTAACTGCTGTTTGTGCCCTGTGTCTTATTTGTACGGAATACAACGGCCACCTTGGGCGGAAAGGCACCTGATGCGTGGCATGGCATTTGAATCCGGAGGGCCTGTAGGGACCTAGGGGTGGGAGACAGAACAGGAGCACATTCAATGAGTGTGTCACACACCCATCACACAGTACATGTCAACAACTACAAGCAATGTACACACATCGCACAGAGCAATAGGGCACAATGCCACAGCCACCAACAGTGGCATCCTACCCTGGCCATGGAGCGTTGACACTCAGCACGCAGTGAACAAACGGCCACCCTGACACAGCACACACACACCTGCACAGATACAGCCACATCAGCCGTCGTACATGGACACTCACCGTCAAGTGAAGTAGCGGGCGATGAGCTGCTGCCGCACATTACCAGCTTCCTCCTCTCCGCTGTCCTCCTCACTCGAGCTGTCCTGGTCTGCGGGCTGGGGCCCTGGTTGATCTCCGTCATCCACGATGAGGGGGATCTGCTTCCGAATGGCCAGATTGTGCAGCATGCAGCACGCCACCACTATCCGGCACACCTTCTGTGGGGAGTACGCCAGCGCACCCCCGGTGCGGTCCAGGCACCTGAACCTGGACTTGAGGAGGCCAAAGGTACGCTCGACCACACGTCTGGTCCTCCCATGTGCCTCATTGTAGCGATCGTCTGCTGGGGTGCGAGGATTCCTCAATGGACTGAGCAGCCATGCCCCATTCGGATACGCAGAGTCACCTGGGTGTGAGGGACACAGAGAACCGTTGCTAATCCAACTGGACAGGGGACAGCATCGCACAGCCAGCACGCTACACCACTCCACATACTCACCGACAATACAGGCACGATCCTGTTGCATATTGGACATCAGTCGTGGCAAGATGCTGTTGCGCATTATGTGTGCGTCATGGGCCGAGCCTGGGAACTTTGCACACACGTGGGTGATCACCATGTCCGCAAGGCACACCACTTGCACATTCAGGGAGTGCGTGTGCTTCCTGTTGCGGTACAGGTGCTCAGTGGCCTGTGGTGGAACAAGGCCGACATGTGTGCAGTCAATGGCTCCAACGACGTGTGGGATTCTGCCAAGGGCATAGAATGCACCCTTCACTGCCGCCAATTCACGAGCCCTGGGGAAGCGGATGTACCTGTTCCGGTACAGCATCATGGCTGCCAGTACATCCCTCAGCACCTTGCTGAACATGGGCTGGGACATCCCTCCTCCAATGCCCACTGTGTGCTGGAATGACCCAGTGGCGAAGAAATGCATGGCGGCCATCACCTTAGCCGTGGGGGTGACAGCAGTCGGATACACCCTGCGGGGACGGAGATGGGGTTCTAACATGGCACACAGTCGATGCAGGGTTGGCCTGTCCAGCCGAAACTTCCTAATAACCTCTGTATCGTCCATGTCCACCAGCAATTGGTATGGGCGGTCAATGTTCGGTCTCCGCCTAGGGACAATGGCAGAGGACACATGTCAAAGCAACACGACACATAGCAATTTCGCATGCACATCACTGACATGACTGAGTAAGCACAGGAGCCACAGCCCAGCTGTCAAGCTGGGACGGCACGGCCACAATACACTTACACAGGTCTCCCAACAATGGCAATGGCTAGTGATACAAACCACTGCCATGTGCATGCACATGGGGATCCAGGCCCCAATGACTTGCGGGGCGTGCTGATGGGGACTGACTGCATATCCGTCAAGCGGCAACGCCACGGCAACATGAATGTCTGCTGAGCATGGAACTGCTTCCGCGGCTGGATGAGTATGGCACACGACGACGACGATGTGGGCAGAGGCTGAGCGGCCAAAACAAGTGGGACCTGTGGCACGAGGGGATATGAGACAGTAGTAGGTGTCAGCACTGCACCCTATGTACAGCACTGTACGGATCACACCTCCCGAAACATTGACAGGTGTCCACATTGACAGCCCCATGCCAAGACGGCTGTGTGCTTGCAGTCACACGTCACAGGTGAGAGGTTACATTGCACGTGCCAGGTGGCAGTCGTACATAGTGGGAGCTGGCATGTGTGTGCATGTGTCTCCTGTTCAGGATCCACCAGATGGGCGCTGACTCTGTACTGACCATTGGACACAGCATGTTCCGTGGAAGGCTTGTGTGTGTGGGATGGTGGCACTGGATGTGCCTCCGTTGGGTGGGGGGCCATGCACAGGGCGGGTACGTCGATGATTGCGCATTGTTGGTCACGGTGGGTGCACCCACTCAGATGTGTTGCCCTGTGTTCAATTCCTATGTCCGCATGATGATGGACTGTAGATGTGGGCAGACTACACATTGGTCGATGTGCTGTCTATATGCATGTGCCTTCACACCAGGCACAGCTGCCCCTGCACATGTGACCCCTGCTGGACTCGCTGCTGGGTCTGTGGAGCTGATGCACCTTCTGCGCGTGGGGCGGGCAGCTCTCCTCACTTCCCTCATTGCGCATGTCATGACTTTGCCGCAGGTGACATGGATCATGGAGGGCCCACATGTACGCGTGGGTAGGCTACACATGATTGTACACTGGTCGCCACCCCCAGTCAGTGTTTCGAATGGGAAGGTTGTCGTGCTGGTGGTATGTTCGATGTTGCGGATGGGCGGGCCTAGGTGCGGGCTTACATTCCGGACATGGGGGGTAGTTGTATTGGCGACTAGTTGCAGTACACACGGGACACGTCTCTTCCTTTCCACATCTGGGTCATCCCTTGTACTAACTGACAGTGATACAGTCATCTTCGCCCCAGCCCTCATGTCCTCCCCTCGCTCCCCCAATATGCATGCTCACCTGCGAGGCTAGCGCTTGCACAGGCAGCCCCAAGCTCGCACCAGAGAGGGCAAGGAGTGTATGTGTGGGTCCAGTTGCACGAGTGGGCTGTCTCAGGGTATGATGTGTCGCGGGACGCCGTCCACCTGCGTGGTGCCCCAAATGGTGACCCGGCCTGCATGGACTATGCATCACAGTCTTCGCCTTCCGGATCCGCCACCTGCGACACCCAGTGGCTGTGGCTGCCCTTGCGGCCAGGCCGCGTCCGTCTGTGGCTGATGGCCCACACATTCACTCTTTGGCCTCTCTGGGGAGGGCTCGGGGGTGGTGGCGCACGCGCTTGCACTTAGTCGCAATGGCATGTGGCGTGGTTGGTATGATGGGCAATGGATGGGATGGTGCGAGCCACCTCCCGTGACGTCAGTGCTGCTCGTGCTGTGGTGCGTCCCCCTACACTTCCATGTGACTTGTGCCATGCTAGACGTTGAGGTTCTATTGCCTGCGTGATATGACCAGGAGGAGCGCGAGGAGACCTCTCACACACCATGCTCCACTGCCATCCCGTGCCCTGTATCGCCTGTGCGGATTGACTATGTTGGGGTTACACCTGGTCGACTGGGGCTGTGTGTGCCTTGTCAGGGGCATGGCGGGTGCACAACAGGATCCAGCTTGTCCACAGAGGGTGGGCTGAGGTGCGCCTGGTACCGCTTTGTACGTGTGCCCGGCTGCTGTGCACACACGTGTTCACTCCCCCCGACAGGTGTCCTCTCACAATGCCCAGGGAAGCGGTGGTGTACTGTTCATGACCCCTCCCAACACGGCGTGCTCCAACTTGGCATGTGCGCATCTACCCGTCGCACCCACCCACCTGAGCACTGCGTCCATACGACTTCACACGACACATGTGTGTCTTCCACAGTAGTGCTACTCATTTGCGTTGACATCCAATACCAGTGGACTACATGGTCATGTCACGACTGCCGTGTACTTCACATACTCTCATCCTCTCTCATTCGTACTTGTGAAATGAGTCAGCGGAGACAGTTTTGGTTTCAAACATTATATTGAGTCTTCTGTCCTCTGTGATGCAGTATAGTGGACACTACTGGCAGCGGGATACATGTTGAGGATATACTGAGCATGATTGCAAATGGGATAGGGTGTGGGGTTACATGTGATTGGCTGTTGCATGTGGGATGTGGGCTTCAGAGTGACATCTGGTTGGCCAAGGCTGTGCTAATGTACATTTACGTATAGCTGCGGAGCTGCGGACTTTGACACAGACGGTATACATGTAGCCTACCAGACCGCTTGGCATCATGGGCACAGTCCATCTCAGTTCCATGTGACAGGTTTGCTGCGGTTGTTCCTCATGCACGCGTGCATGTGAGATGACATCAGGGCATGTGCTTGCGTGCATGCAGCGGCATGCCACTTGTTGTTGCACTGTGGTGGTTACTGGACATGTCACAGTCACTGGGGTCGTGTTGTTGTTGTATGCACTTGTCGTCCATGCAAAGGTCCTGGTATGGGATTCCCGGGGCGGGGGTGGGAGGGGTGCAGCACCCACAGACTCCAGGCGACCTATTCATGTCCACTGAGCGGTGTGTGTGTCCATGGGCGCTGGATCCATGTCGTGTCCTGGTTGTTCGTGCAGTTCCGTCCATGTGGGTGCGATACACAGAGCCCATGCCACTGCCTCCCACGATGCATGCGGTGTTCCTGGATGTGATGGGGAACAGTGTGCATGTCCCGGTCATATCCGATGTCATGGCGATGTCGTTGATGGTGTGGTTACAGTTGCCGGTCATTTGGTATGGCTGTTGTGGTGGTGACTGGCCAGTCCGTGCGGAAGCTAAGCATGGGTGCGGGGTTGGACATCATAGGTCACTCGGGGAACCTGCGTTGTGGTCCGACGTATTTACAGGTTGTCAGGTATGCGATGCCGTCCAGCAGGGCTTCCATGTCATTGGTGGTGTACATGTTTGCCAGCCAATGAAGCGGATGGTGGCTGTCAAGGTGTTGTTCGTAGGTTGTCCCTTGGAGGACCATGATGGGGCATGCTGGGTGACATTCGATGTAGCTGTTATCGATGATCCGTCGTGTGGAGGCACAGTGGTCCCATTTCAGTGCGGGTGCGATGTTGGCCACATACGCCATGCCCCCATAGGCAGAGCAGGCCCTGTCGTGTGCGTCCAGAGGGAGGAGTAGTGGTAGCAGGTCCGCCTTCAGACATGCCGGGTTGGAGAGGCATATCTCGACGGGATGCTGGTAGGGACACCTCCGACAGTAGAAGACGGGCATGACGCAGCTGAACAATGTGATGCGGTAAGTCAGTCGGTAACTTACGTTCAGCAGGGACAGGAGATCGCATCCCAATGTATGGCACAGGTTGGTTTTGTACAGCTTGAGCTGTTCGGCGTAGTTGGGTAGGTGTGTTGCGGTTGCCATTTCGCAGCGGTGCGTTGTGGTGGCGTGCTCCGGCTGTGTGTGCAGTCTGCAATGTGCACGCTCCGGGGTTGCTGTGAGCTCTGTGTAGTCGTAGGGAGACAGGACTTGTGTTCTGTTGGCTTGTTTGGAGGACACGGGCCCTCTTCCCACATGCTTCTCAGACAGTTCAAGGTCAGTGCTGTGTGACTCCTTCCAATTAACTTGCATGTGGCCGACATGGGGGAGTGTTTTCTTCTTCCTTCCCCGTCCGTTGTGTGCTTCTGTGATATGCGCTATCTGCCCTGTGGTCGGTCTCCTCGGCATGCCTGTGTTGGTCTATTCTTGGACAATGGCTGTATTCACCGGCTTCTGTCGTAGGGCTGTGGTTTCGGAGTTGGAATGGAAGGTCATTCAGTGCTGTCTGCTCTCCCTTGTGTGGGCGGCAGGCTGCATTTCCGCTCTGCGTTGGGCCTTGTGTGTGAATATTATTCTTGGGCCACCTGTTGTCGGTCCCCGGGCTCTTTGGTGTTCCGTTTTATATGTCTTGTTCATATGTGCAGGGTGGTATGGGTGTTTCTGTGTGGTACTGGCGTTCCTCTTCCCGAAGGGGCACTGCTTCTCCTAGTTGGTGTTGCCGCCGCTGTGTGCTACGCCATGTTTGTTACACTGGGGTGTGTCCTGCTGTTGCGTGTCTTCACTGATATGTGTGCGTCGGTTGTGTGGCGTTGGGTGTTGTCCGTGAATTGGGCGTTGAGGACATGTCTGTGGCCGGCCTGTCACGTGTCATGTGCGTTCGGGGTGGGGCTGATGTGTGTGCTGCTTGGTTGTGTCCCTGTGTCTGTGTGCGACGCATGCATGGCGCTGCGGTTGGCCTCTGCGTTGTGCGCATGTGTGGCGGCGTCATCGGCGCTTTGGGGCCGTGACGGGGTGGTTGGTTCCTAGTCCCAGGTGGTGTGTACACATGTGTTCTGCGATGTTACGATTTGGCCTGTGTGTCATATGTGGATGCGATGGTGGATGTGTAGTGTACACGCGCTGGTGGGGGGTTGTCCGCTTTTTCCGCCCTTGCACTGTGTGCGCTGTTTGCGTGCACTTGTTGTGTGTGTGCCTACCTGCGTCTCCCGCGGTACGTTGCGTCCTTGGTGGTGCATCAGCAGGAGCATGGGGACGGCCTGCAGTGCTGGATTCATGCTCGGGGGAGCCGCTTCTTCGTTGTCCGTGCTCGGCGTCCGTGTTACCGCTTCGGTTTGTCGTACGGTATCTCTTGGCCGTGGGAGCCGTTTGTTTGCGGCATCGTAATTTATGCGCCGGGCGGGACGTGTTTCGTCGGACGGTGTGTGTCAGTTGGGCTGCGCCGCTACATGTACGGGCGCACTTTGATGGCGGACGGTGTTGCTGGCTTGCCGGCGGTGTTTGGCCTACTTTTCGCATCGTAATTGGGCGGGCGTGTGGACTGCTGCGTGCCGGCGGTAACTAGTGGTTTTTGCATCCGCCAGCACGGCGGTTGTGCTTCCGCCCGCCATCGTAATGGGCCCCTTAATTACAACTAAAATACTTCCCACCCTATTCCCCTAGAAACCCACAACCCGCTACAGTACTAAAACGCATAATTTACTTAAAAAAACATTATTAACCTATAAAAATGTTATACATATATTTAAAAACCAGTACAATACTTAACAAAAAATATAAAACACATACATATAAAATACATAATAAAATACATAACACTAATATAAATATCGATATTAGTAACATCGATTTTTTTGCTATCGATATTACTAACTTCGATATTAACAAAAACGATATTGCTTACCTTCAGATCGATATTCTGGTCGTCAATATTCTTGATTTCGATATTCTGTCCCTACGATATTTGGAACTCAATATTACTGTAGGTCGATATTCTAAACTCGATATTTAGACTGTGCACCTCCGGGGAAATTTCTGACAGTATTCCACACACCCCCTTTCCTTGAGACCCAGGAGATTGAGGAGGACTGGTGTTGGGTTCACGTTAACTCCCATGATTGAGGTCTCTGCATTTGAGAACCACGCACTGAGACCAGCGAAAATGCGGGGGACTTAGCTGGCCCCCATGAGAGCCATGTCCGCCAGGGGATACTCTAGAGAGCAAACCAGTGGAAGCTGTTGTTCACTTTTGAGTCTCCACAGCTGTATCATGTCCCTGGGAGCTTCTTCCCCATCTGTTTGGCTTCCTGGAGGGGGCTGTGGTGCAAGACTCATACACCATGTGAAGCACCAGCAGACGGTCATTTCTACTTAACAACTTCCTTTCGGTCTGGGGGCCTTGGTGTGGGATCTTTGAAGACCCTGGCTTGCTGGCTTTCTTGATCAAAATGTTTTGTCCTATCAACATGTTCTCCTCGATACTCATAACAATGAATCCAATATCAAGACGTTCTTCAAACAAGCCTTACAATGCCAGACAAAAGATGAAGGGCCGCAGAAGGTAGAAGGAGAAGAATCTGGTGGATCCTCTTCCTTCACGTCTTCCAAGAACTCAAGGAAGATATCAAGGGATTCAAAACTGATCTTCAGCATGATCTACAGGCTATCCAATGTGATGCCAATGAGCTAGACAAAAAGGTGGGTCAGGCTGAAACGACAATTAGCAAACATACAGAAGAAAACAAATTACTACAACAACTAATTCTCCATTTTGAATACCGATACATTTTGGTGCAAGAAAAATGTGAAAACCTTGAAAATAGATCTTGCCAGAACAGTATCCACGTCTGAGGTGTGCCTAACAGTCTTCCTGTTGCCGATCAACCATAATACTTGTCTGATCTTTTTGATGCCATCCTCAAAAAACCCAGTGGTGCCCCCATTCACAATCAGTGATACCCCTAAGCACAGCAGGGAAAAGGACTCCTGATGTCCTAGCCTGCATACATAAAATACACCAAAAAGACGGCCTTCATGTCCAAGGCACGTCAAGAAGGCGCAATCTCTTTGAAGGCACATGTTAGAAATGGGATTTCTGGTTGGCTAGGGCATGCGCCGAAGCCAGACAGAAACCACCACTCTAGTCAGGGCAAGGGAGTTACACACCGAAGATAACCCCTGCTCACCCCCATGGTAGCTTGGCAGAGCAGTCAGGCTTATCCCAGAGGCTATGTGTAAAGCGTTTGCGCAACACACTCACACAGCAGCGACACACTAGGCACACCAAAAAAGAATCTCCACACAAGGTTATATAAAAAATAGCCTTTGTATTATCCATAAAAACACATTAGAACATAATCACATATATTACACTGTGCCACTGGCTCTTGTCATTACTTTACAGGGATTACATAAATCATTAGGCCAATCGGGCCCCTGTCATAATCACAAGGCTCATGGATCACTTGGCCAATCGGGCCACGGACACACAAGCAGTGAAACCAAGTAAATGCAGGCTGGTTGCACACAGTTTGAAAACACCACAACCATACACATTAGGTCATTCAGGTACTGACATGCAGTAATAACCTCCCTCAGCCAGCATCACAGTTGGCAATACAAGCCACACGAAAAGGTCACCATAACCGGAAGGAATAGCCACCCTACAGGAATTTCTGCGCTCCTCTTAGGGCAGCCTTGGTAATCCTAACAAGACTAGAGAGATGAGCCCTTCTGGGCGTAGAAATGACCAAGCCACTCCCCATGCACACCCCCTCTTGCTCCTCCGGTCAGGAAACGCTCCACTGGTTTCCCTGGGAGCGGGGAAACAGCAAGAACTACAGAAGTGACCCGCAGGTCAAGAAAGGCAGCGAAAAGGTCTCCCACCTGTAGACCTGTGAGTTTAGCGTGAGCACACCATCCTGGGGCGTTTGCACTAATCAGAGTTATGGGGCTGCCGGCCCTCACTTTCTTAGTAGTGCCACCGGGTCGAAATAGAGGCCCCATGCCTCCGGTGCAGCCCCGCAGTGAGGCAGGGCAGAGTTCAACCACAGCGGTCGGAGCCTTCTGAAGGAGCGGCCGCGAGGTTCCACACAGCTCTCTGCTGGCAGCTCAAGGGGTGGTACACAACCACCGTCAGACGCCCTCCTCGAGTCTCTGAAGGAATGGGCGCAAGGCTCTTCCTGTCTCGCTGCCTGCAGCCCAGTGCGGCTGGGGAGGCTCCCAGGCCCGGTCGGCAGCACTTTCAGTGTGATTAGGCGGCAGACGGTTGCTCGCACAACAGAGGAAGTTTCCTGCCGCGCAGCAGCAAGCTTCGAGCAAGACAAGCCCCGGTAGGCTTCGGTTTACCTAAACAAAGTGCGGGGCGGCCACCAGCAATAAATTGCTCATGAGCTCTTAAACCAAGTAAGCACCAGGAATTCTCACTCCCAGCATCGCCAGGGAGCTTTCCAGTGCCAACGCATAGGGAGGCTTTAACAGGGAGGTGCATGAGTTCCTCAGCAGCAGAAGAGAGTTCAGATCAGCACCAATGATCTCCCAAATACTGAAAAAGCACCAGAATCCCTGAATGAAGTGTAGTACACAGGATGCAGACTTTGGTGTCCCAGAGTCTTCAGACACAGGAGGCCAGCACACAAAGGGCACAGTCAAAGTGGCGGTTCCTCCTGGCACACTGCAGTCCACGCAGTGTTTCAGTTCCGTTCCAGTTCCAAGTAAGCTCCACCTTTCATGGGGACACAGCCCCAGTACTTATACCACTAACAGTCTTTGTTCTGCCCCCTGGCACAGGGCTCTGAGCCCAGCCCAAACCAGTTCTGGGGGGACCTTTGCAAGTGCACAACAACCTTCATTGTTAGTGTGAGCCTTGGCCCCAGACACACCACAGGGGGCGGAGCCATCATTGTGGAAGGCAGGCACAGCCCTATTCAGGTGCAAGTGCTACTCCTCCCACCACTCCAAATGCAGACCAGGCCTATTCAGCCTAGCGCTGACTCATCCAGACTCTCTGGAGCCACTACACATCCCCTCTCCCCCTGTCAGTCAGAACCAGACGGTCAATACACAACAGGCAGGCACAAAGACACATAGCACACAGAAATGCCCACTTCTAAAAATGGCATTTCTAAAATAGTAATAATAAATCCGCTTTCACCAGTAAGCAGCATTTATCACCACTATTGCAAACATACCAAACTTGATCACGCTACCCCTCTCAGATCAGGAATTGCCACTGAAGCACATATCAGGGAATCCCCAATGCATTCCTGTGAGAGGGCAGCCTCACAGCAGTGAGAAACCAAATATTCTGTTTGTCACTACCAGGACATGCCACACAGTTAAGGCACATGTCCTACCTTTTACCTACACCGCACCCTGCCCATAGGGCTAGCTAGGGCCTACCTTAGGGGTGACTGATATGTAGTAAAAGGGGAGTCACAGGCGTGGCAGCCACTCTATGTGCCACATCACAGCAGCAGTAAACTGCGCGCACAGGCCCTGCAGTGGCAGAGGCCTGAGACAGGTTTGAAAGGCTACTTGGATGGGTGGCGCAAGCAGCACTGCAAGCTCACCAGTAGCATTTAATTTACAGGCCCTGGGTATATGAGATACCACTGTACAAGGGACTGACAGGTAAGTTAAATATGCCAAACAGGTGTAGACCAATCTTACCAAGTTTACAATAGAGAGCACATGCACTTTAGCACTGAACAGCAGTGATAAAGTGCCCAGAGTCAGTAAACCACTAACAACAGGTCAGAAAAAATACAGGAGGAAGGCATAAAGTTCTGGGATGACCCTGCAAAAAGGGCCAAGTCCAACAGCACACAACTCTCCCTTTTTCATGACCTTTTGGCAGCAAAATAGGCGATGTCAATCACAGAATCGCTCCTCTCCCTAGGCAAGAAGTACAGAGGGATTTTGCTTCTCCTTTTTGTGGAATGGCCACTCCTTGATCACAAGCTCTATGAGGGAGGCCAGGCAGATTGTGGGCCTCTCACCAGAGGATAGTGAGGAGCACAGCAGACTGATCCAGGAGACAACGCTGGCCCAAGAGCTGGGTTGGCAGACAGTCACAAAATGTAACCGGGGTTGCAGCCCAAGTGCTACTGACATTGAAAATAGCAAAGCCCAGTTTCAAGAACACTTCCATAGATCAAGCAATATGGGTTAAACTGACCGATATGGGTTAAACTGACCTGTACCTGAAATAGCAACTGAATACCAAAGCACTCATCTCACAGAAAAACTGTCTTTCCACATTCCGGGGGCTGAGGCCTTACAGGTTGCAACTTCATATGCTGAGCGAGGGTGAGGCCAGATGGGGTAGTTCGAACTTATGATTGCATCAAACAGCCAAAACCCCTAACAGTGTGGTGAAAATGGTTTACCATCTTGTGGCAGGATGAGATTTGGACATTTTGTCTAATTAGATTGATTGTTTTCATTACTTTATCTTTTAGTTTGAATTTAGGTGGGGAGGGAAAAACAGACCACAGAAGATCGCACACTCACCCCACATATCTGTAGCCAGGATAAGAAGCAAATTTCTCCCTGTTATGATACGATGAGGGTTAACCACTTAATACTAAAAGTTGTAAACTATAATGTTTGAGGCCTTAATAACCCTTCAAAACAAATTAGCATCTTGGGGAAACTTAAAGCAACAAACTCCAATATTTGCTTTCTGCAGGAAAATCACCCATTGTGGGAGATAGAGTTAAACTGAAATCCTGACTCTTTCCTGCATTATATCATGCAAATTACTCTTCTAATAGAGCCGAATGGAAATATACAATAGCACTAGAGGCTCTTTTATTGAAAAGGATTCTAAAACAGATACATATGGAAGGTGGTGGTGACTAATAGCCTTTCAGAGGGCAGATCAATGAGCTTGGCATCAGTCTATGCCCTCAATTGTGGACAGGAGGAGTTATTGAAAGATACTCTTTCAATCCTCACTGATTTTGCCTTGGGTCCTCTAGTAATCAAAGGGGATCTTAATGTAGCTCTGGATGCCTCTCTGGACAGATCCCAACAATGGCACTGTGGGACCCCAGAGTTATCAGCCGAGGGGCAGACCTGGCTGATACTGAGCCAGCATCAGGCCAATACTGAGCATGCAGCAACATATTGCAGTCACCTGATTTAACTTAAATCATAGTTCCGCCCACTGTGGGCCTCCCTGTGAGTGAAGAGCATTCTGGTAGTGGTGGTTCTGCGCAACATCTTTACCCCAGTGGGTTTGCCAATGCGCCCAAATTTAATAACAGTTCATCTCCCCATTGGGTTGATACCAATGTCACATTCCTGAGCTCACTGCACATGATCCGTCATCCATTATAGACCTGTGTTAGAAATGGGATTTCTGGTTGGCTAGGGCAAGTGCCTAAGCCAGGCAGGAACCACCACTCTAGTCAGGGCAAGGGAGTTACACACTGAAGATAACCCCTGCTCATCCCCTTGGTAGCTTGGCACGAGCAGTCAGGCTTATCCCAGAGGCAATGTATAAAGCGTTTGCGCAACACACACACACGGCAGCAACACACTAGGCACACTACAAAAGAGACTCCACACAAGGTTATATAAAAAATAGCCTTTGTATTATCCAAAACACATTAGAATCATAATCACACATATACACTGTGCCAACTGGCACTAGGCAATATTCACAGTGGATTATATACACATGACAGGGCCAATCGGGCCACTGCCAGGACCTTTAGAAAGCACAAGTAGCAATTGTAAAACACAACCAGTAACTACTGGCACAATAATGACCTCAGCATTATATCATATTAGCATTAGGCATAGAACTCATAAGCATAATCACATTACGCAACCTCTGTAGGGATAAACACCTTATGCAATAGGCATCACAAGCATAAACACATTATGCAATAAGCATCACAAGCATAAACACATTATGCAATAACTCACAATTAGGAGGGCACCTTAGTGACACTCCCCAGGTGCATTCATCACCTTAGGGCCTTGCGCCCTATCAACACCATAAAGCTGACCCCAGGCCAACTGGCCTTTCACTGGGGCTCAAATGCCCTTTTGTCTCAAATGTCAGGGCGTGCAGTTAGGACCTTCCACTGGCCCTTTGGCTGCCTTGGCAGCAGACCAACTTGCGGACTGCGCTGGGGGCGGGGGAGTGTATCTCACTCCTTTCTCATCACAAAAAGAAAATGCCCCCGTGTTGCAGCTGCCCGCTCTCTCGCGGTGCAGCTGTGGCGAACAGGCACAAATGAGCACTGGCACCACGGTGCCTCAGGGAGCGCCAACCTGGCTCCGCCCTGCCCCCACTCACCGGGACAGATCGCGGCTGGCTGCAGGCACCGACAATGTGCCTCGGCGGGCCCCTGCTCCCAGGGCCTCTCCTCACTTCCCCGGTCTCTTCTGGGCAGGGGAAAAGGTACCAACAGCTCTTTAGGGAGCCCCTCTCACCGGGGCTTCTCCTTGATGGGCGAGAAAGAGAGTCCTGCTTCCCTCCGCTTCCCGACCGCCGTGACCAGACTCCCGCCGCAGCGATCTCCGGGCCTCCTCAGCCACGCGGACTGCGCGCTGAACACCCCTCCTCTCGCCGGTCACCATGCGACACGCGGGGCTCTCCCTCTCCTCACGGGAGCCCTGCTCCGGCGTGCGCTGACTTCCGGCCTTCGTCAATTGCTCAGGCCCCGCCCACAGTCAGGCACGGGCACCTGACTTCCGTTTTCACCGCTCGCAGCGGCTCCTCCAGTGCGGGGTGGGCTCCCGCCTCTAAATAAACACAAATGCGGGGTGGGCTCCCGATCCAACGGGCATAATTACAGGGTGGGCTCCCGCTTCTATCCCAATGCGGGGTAGGCTCCCGCTGTCCTCTTCTTCGGCCCCGCCCACAACCAGGCAGGATGCCTGACTTCTGGGTCGCCGCTCGTGGTGCGGCGCCCTTCTCCGAAAGGCAAGACGCGGGGTGGGCTCCCGCTCGGTTTCACGGCAGGGTGGGGGAATCCCCACGCCAGGATTCCCTCGGGTCGATGTGCAGCTCAGCGCTGCAAGGCCCACACGCTCCTCTTCCCTGGAGCAGCAGCAAAACGGTGCAGCGCTCACGAGGCGCTTGAATCCCCAAAGTTTCAGGTGCACAAGGCTGGGCCCAGGCAGGCCAGCTCACAGGGCCCTCCGGCAGAGTGGCAGTCCCTTGTGGCGGTTCCTCCTGGGGCCCAGCAGTAGCAAGTCCCCCAACAGCACAAGGAAGCACAAAAAGCACAACCACACCTGGGGTCACAGCCCCAATATTTATATATATTTTCCTTTGTCTGCCCTTGGCACAGGGCTTGGGGGAACCAGCCTGAACTGGTTCTGTTTTTTTTTGGAGCACTCTGTTTACAGGGCTCCTCTTCCCTATTGTCAGGTGGGGGCTCAGTCATCAGACCACCACAGGGGGATGGAGCCAGCATTCACCCAGGCAGGCACATACCTATTCAGGGTCAGGGGACTACTCCTCCCACTACTCCAAATGCAGATCTCCCATTCAGCCTAGCGCTGACTCACCCTGCCCTCCCTGGAGCCACAAACACCTCACCAGCCCCTGTCACTCCAAAGTCAGACATGCAATCCACATCAGGCAGGCAGACACATAGCACACAGAAATGCCAACTTCTAAAAGTGGCATTTCTAAAACAGTGATAATAAATCTGCGCACACCATTGCGCAGCATTTATTATTACTATTCCAACCATACCAAACTTGACCACGCTGCTCCTCTCATATCAGGAATTACCACTGAAACACTTATCAGGGAATCCCCAATGCATTCCTATGAGAGGGCAGCCTCACAGCAGTGAGAAACCAAAATGGCTGTTTGTCACTACCAGGACATGTCACACACTTAAGGTACATGTCCTACCTTCTACCTACAATGCACCCTGCCCATAGGGCTAGCTAGGGCCTACCTTAGGGGTGACTGACATGCAGTAAAAGGGGGGTCACCGACATGGCACACACTTTAGGTGCCACGCCACAGCGGCAGTAACACTGCGCGCACAGGCCCTGCAATAGCAGAGGCCTGAGACAGGTTTGAAAGGCTACTTTGGTGGGTGGTGCAATCAGCGCTGCAAGCCCACCAGTAGCATTTAATTTACTGGCCCCGGGTATATGAGATACCACATTACTGGGGACTGACAGGTAAATTAAATATGCCAAAACAGGTGTAGACCAATCTTACCATGTTTACCACAGAGAGCACACACACTTTACACTGGACAGCAGTGCTAAAGTGCCCAGAGTCCTAAAACCACCAACACCATGTCAGAAAAAAGGCTAGGAGGAAGTCAAAAAGTTTAGGGATGACCCTGCAAAAAGGGCCAAGTCCAACAACCTGCCATTCCGATAATGGCTCCAAACTAATGTCACCTCAGATCCGCTTCTGTATATGGCGGTGCGTCTCTACGGCTGGACCGTCTGTAAAATGTTTGCAAAAAAGGTTGCCCTCGAGAGAAGATGCACTCCCAGGTAGGTCTCACCTCTTTTCTGGCTACACCGCCCTTGTTCACAGGCCAATACTGAGCTAGCAGCAACATATTGCAGTCATCTGATTTCACTTAAATCATAGTTCCGCTCACAGTGGGCCTCCCTGTGAGTGAAGAGCATTCTGGTAGTGGTGGTTCTGCACAACAACTGTACCCCCAGTGGGTTTTACACCGCACCCAAATTTAATAAAAGTTCATCTCCCCAGTGTGTTGATACCAATGTCACGTTCCTGAGCTCGCTGCACATGATCCGTCATCCCTTATAGACCTGCCGTTCCGATAATGGCTCCAAACTAATGTCACCTCAGATCCTCTTCTTATGCAGCGGTGTGTCTCCATGGCTGGACCGGCCATTAAATTTGTGCAAAAAAGGTTGCCCTCGAGAGAAGATGCACTCCCAGGTAGGTTTCACCTCTTTATTGAAGACTGCAGCGAGGCCAGCAGCAGACATGTATTCATTTCCAGAACGGCCTAACGCATATCGGGCTACACCGCCCTTGTTCACAGGCCAATACCGAGCAAGCAGCAACATATTGCAGTCACCTGATTTAACTTAAATCATAGTTCCGCCCACAGTGGGCCTCCCTGTGAGTGAAGAGCATTCTGGTAGTGGTGGTTCTGCACAACATCTTTACCCCAGTGGGTTTGCCTCCGCGCCCAAATTTAATAACAGTTCATCTCCCCAGTGGGTTGATACCAATGTCACATTCCTGAGCTCCCTGCACATGATCCGCCATTCATTATAACCTGTTGTTCTGATAATAGCTCCAAACTAATGTCACCTCTGATCCGCTTCTGTATGCAGCGGTGCATCTCCAGGGCTGCACTGGCCGTTAAATTTATGCAAAAAAAGGTTTCCCTCGAGTAAAGACGCACTCCCAGGTAGGTTTATACTTATATGTACCTGTAAAATACTTACATTTTCATGGTAAAGGCATATCCATTGTAAAAAAAAAAATGTTGTTAAAGACTTTCGTGGTAAAGGCATGTTTTTTGTAAAACCTTCGTTGTAAAGCCATTCATTGTAACGACAATCATGGTTCCGACATACAACTGTGCACTCACCATGGAAAAACTAGCAAACAAATTGAAAGAGGCAGAACATCAATGCAAATGGACTGCCCCAAACAAGATTTGAAGAAAAATAACGACTATGAGGGGCGAACTCTATACTCTAAAATTAGATAGAGCTAACTACAAACCTAGTAGATAGGGGGCTCTCTTCCATGATGGCAGAAATAAACTGTGCACTCTCTTGGCATGTAAGCTGCGAGCATATCGGAAGTGCTGACACATCAAGGAGATCATAGAAACAGGTACACTGTGCATCACTACCGAGGCCAAGCTCCGAGCTTCCATACATACTATCAATCCTTGTATACTGGAGACCACACCTCTCTACCACAGCAAACAGCATATTTGGGCTCAGCCTATCTTCCTAAACTCCCTACGGAACCTCTTTCAAGGTAGCTACGCCTATTGTTACAGGTCTTAAAGGCGATCATACAACTGAAATGCTCTAAGGCGCCAGGGCCTGATGGGTTCACAGCTTTTCACCTCTACTTTATCCCATTTTAAATGCTCTATTCAATGACTTAACACCAAATAATGGATCCTCCATGGTAATGACTGAAGCCACTATTACACTGCTCCCTAAGCCGAGAAACCATAGCACTCTGTCCATCATATAGACTCATTTCCATAACTTGGACCTATAAATCCTCACTAAAATCCTATTGAATCGGCTGGGCAAATTCTTGCCTGACTTAATACACCACGATCAAGGTGGTTTCATATTCCATTTCACAGCAAGTTCAAATGCCAAAAAAGCCCTACATCTCCTAGATACTGCCTAGAAAAGGGGAAAGGAGACAATTCTCCTGTCACTGGGCATAGAGAAAGCTTTCCATAAAGTGGAAAGGGAATGCTGGTTGATAACTAGGAGCGAGTTGGCCTGGACACCTGATTTTTAGGTTGGATCAAGGCTCTTTACCACAACTATCGGACAAGGATTAAAATAAATAATCATTCCTCCAGATTTCTACATATAACCAGGGGCACAGGACAGGGGTACCCTCTATCCTCTGTTCTTTTTTATCTCTTTCTGGAACACCTCCTGCAGAAAGTTAGAGAACACTCTCAAATTCAAGGTTGTTCCCTTTGCCACGATGTACTTAAACTGCCCTTGCAAACTATATCCTTCTCACACTCAACAAGCCCGTGCAGTAACTTTAGGCCCTTATCCCCTTATTAGATTAATTTAAAACAGTATTGAGTCTTCAAACTAAAATGACTAAATCCAGAGGACTGGTATTGGTATGAGCAAGTGACCTAGTCATGCTGTGTGAATTGAGGTTCAGTTTAGCTGGGAAGAATAGCTACTTTAAAGATGCTGCTACTAACACAAATATTGTATATGTTCCAAATGCTCCCTCTGAGGAAGGAGAACTTTGCACGGCTACAAGTGGTTTGTTAAATGCATGTATGGGTAAGTGGGAGACCAAGGCTATCTGACAATATCTGCACAAGAAACTTAAGAGAGAAGAGTTTGAGGGCCCCCCACCTACAGCCTTACTACCAAGCCTCCCAGATAAAATATATGATTGAATGGCTGAAAGGGGAAACAGACAAGCAATGGTGCTTTATCGAACAGAATCTGGCTGCAAGACCATTGAGCACAGTATCATATGTCCCTACATGTATGTAAGGTCACCTGTTATACAACTCTCTCAAAAGTAGAGATACTTTGGGGGCTTGAAACTCTGTTGCTTGTAGGACTGATCCACATTCCCATCACTTATCATGCTGATAGTTAGAAACCTAGGGGCATATTAGCAAGAAGAGGCGATAATCATCGCTAACCCTGCTTAGCGTGATTTTTTTATCGCCGGCTATCGCTGGAATATATCGCCACGCTAACGCTGTATTAGCAACGATTAGCGCTATGGCGATGAATATTCCAGCGATAGCGGGAAATGGGCCAACATCGCTGAAAAACCAGCGATGTTGCATGGAGAAGGGAGAACACCTTGCTGATACGACCCTGTGGTCGTATCAGCATAATCCACCCCCCATGTTAGGTATGGCTAACACCTGCTAATTGCAGGTGTTAAATAAATGGCGATGACCCCGGTTAGCGTGACTTTTCACGTCGCTAACTGGGGCCATGGCCACCTTGCTAATAGGCGATAGGCCTGTTAGCGGGTGTTTCCCAGGTTTGTTCGTCGGGAACGCCCACTTTGCATGTCATTAGCGATAAATATCGCTGACATGCAAAGCGGTAAAAAACGGGCGCTAATGCCCGCAAACTGTCGCTAACTGCTGTTAGAGACAGTTTGCTGATAGGGCGATATGATTATCGCCGCTTTAGCGGCAAAAAGTGCCGCTAAAGCGGCGATAGTGCCCTTGCTAATATGCCCCCTAGATTTTACACCAGGTATGGAGACATGTGATTTCCTATCTAGAGGCAGAAGAGTGCTTTAGGCTCTGGGATTTAAACTCAAATAGCACATTGAAATCATTTGCGGAAATTAAACAAGGGTGCAGGATGCCTGAGACTGAACACTTTAGTTATCTACAAATCAGAAACTGGTAATCCCAGTGTGGCATCAGAGAAGGGGCTACAAGGGAATTAAAACATTTTGAAAAAATTCTCCAGCATTCTCCTCTACTGAATACCTAGGGTCTGATTCACAAAGGTAACTTTTGAGAAATGTTTACTTTTAGCAAGTTTACTACTTTTTGGCTATTCACAAAATCCAAGTGTAAATTAACTCCAAAAGTATAACTTACATGTCTCCAATTGAAGGGCCTGGGGGCTATACACTTTTGAGTAGTAAACTTACTCAAAAGTGTAAATTACTTAAAAGTGTATGTTACCTTTGTGAATCACGCCCCTAGTCTCTAAAATATATGACCTTCTCAATGCCCTAGGCCACATATGCAAGCTCACCTGTCAGAAACAATGGGAAAAGGATCTTGGCATCCCTGATGATGTAAAACAGTGGCAGGAGATATGAACTTGCACTATTAATTTCGCTGGACACACTCAGGACAAGGAAAACCTTTACAAAATCCTTTTTCGTTGGCCCTGTACACAGGCATTGCTTCATATTATTAACTAGATACATCCGGACACTTCTTGGAGGGGTTGTTGGAAGGTAGGATCACTGATACATATTCTTTGGCTATGTCCAAGGATTGGAGGACTTTTGGGATAGAATTTTTCTAGCGATTTAACAGATTCGCAGCCAAACCATAAATAAATTGCCGGAGTTTGCCCTGGTAGGCAGACCAGCTCAAGATATATGCCCCCTGCATTCCATGACTTGCAGGCATATATCACATCTCAAACACAAGGAGATGATGGACGGAGCGCTGAAACTTTTCAGACACTCACCCCCAGTCATAGATCTGGGTTGAATCCATCATCATTCTTTAGCTCACTTCGCCACCTCAGTTCAGACCCAGCTTTATGCAAATCAGTCTTGACGCTGTGCCTCATGGGAACAGTCCAGCCTGAACTGCCAAGCCAGGTCTTCCCTGAACCGGAAACAAGCATCCTGGGACCGGTTTCCGGGTAACACCCTTCATCAACCAGGCTAGCTTGAATCCAGTGGCAAAGTGAGCAGGGGACCCACGTCTGGGCATACCCTGCCAACTTAGGGCGAACAAAGCAAACAGAAAGAGATGATGGACGGAGCGCTGAAACTTTTCAGACACTCACCCCAGTCACAGATCTGGGTTGAATCCATCATCATTCTTTAGCTCACTTCGCCACCTCAGTTCAGACCCAGCTGTATGCAAATCAGTCTTGACCCTGTGCCTCATGGGAACAGTCTAGCCCGAACTGCCAAGCCAGGTCTTCCCTGAACCGGAAACAAGCATCCTGGGACCGGTTTTTGGGTAACACCCTTCATCAGCCAGGCTAGCTTGAATCCAGTGGCAAAGTGAGCAGGGGACTCACTTCTGGGCATACCCTGCCAACTTAGGGCGAACAAGGCAAACACAAGGAGATGATGGACGGAGCGCTGAAACTTTTGAGACACTCACCCCCAGTCACAGATCTGGGTTGAATCCATCATCATTCTTTAGCACACTTCGCCACCTCAGTTCAGACCCAGCTTTATGCAAATCAGTCTTGACCCTGTGCCTCATGGGAACAGTCCAGCCCGAACTGCCAAGCCAGGTCTTCCCTGATTCGGAAACAAGCATCTTGGGACCGGTTTCTGGGTAACACCCTTCATCAGCCATGCTAGCTTGAATCCAGTGGCAAAGTGAGCAAAGGACCCACGTCTGGGCATACCCTGCCAACTTAGGGCGAACAAAGCAAACACAAGGAGATGATGGACGGAGCGCTGAAACTTTTCAGACACTCACCCCCAGTCACATATCTGGGTTGAATCCATCATCATTCTTTAGCTCACTTCGCCACCTCAGTTCAGACCCAGCTTTATGCATATCACATCTCCCATTGGGAGCTAAACATACTATTTTCGGACTTTTTGGGGCAAACTACTACTGCTAGAGCCTATGAGCTTTGGCTGCATAAACTGTGGTTCTTACTGTGCCATGAAAAGATCACTAAGATTTGGCAGGGAAAACTAGCCAGTTTAATCCATAAGACCCCTCAAAGCATCACAGGAAGGTCAGGTAGCCCTAATTTAATTTATATGTGTTTATTTTTGTGTTTAATTGGTGATGAGAAGGGGCACTGACCCAAGGGAAGTTTTTGCTCCCTAGAATCATCGTCAAGTAAGACTGCCCTATTTTTTTAACCCTCCCCCTTTCAACATTCTTTGACTCAGGGCATGGTGGAAAATGTAGTAGTTCTACTGTTTCCTTTAAGGAGAGTGAACCAAGCATCCTGCCAGCTTAGGATCTCTTTGTTATAAACATGGTTTCCTTAAAATGATATATATGCTGTCTCTTACTTCAGCAAACATTTTGTAATGATACCTGGTAGGAATTTTGTTTGTGTTTATAATATAACATACCCTGTTCTTCGTGGGTTTATAGGTAGCTCCTATGGTTGATGCAGAGCCAATGCTGTCAACGCAGGTTGGCTCTCTAAATTAGTCCCTGATTCAAGGGTAACTGGCTTGAAGGTGGTGTGCTCTTTTGGATGGATACTTCTAACCACTGATCCCTCACCTTTTACATATTCCTCATGCTGCAGACTGTAACCGGAAAAAAAAAGCAGTGCCCCTGCGTGCTGGTAGGTGGCGTCGTACAGCTCTGCACCAACGTTGTTCTTCTCCCGAAGTGACGTGCGGTGCTGCATAAGTGCCACCCATGTGTGCTGATGTTAGTTCCTTTGTTTCTGTACCACCACGAAAAGGCTGTAAGGTCTGCTGAGCTAGTTGCAGGGGCTAGCAGTTCTGTAATCTTTTACAATAGAAACAGAGGGGATGAAAGTAATGGCATAACTGGCCTACACCTCATCTTTTCACAAGACTACTTTCTCAAAAATATTAACTTAAACCCCAGTGTGCAAGCCAAAATGTCACCCCCTAAAACCGCAATTTTCAAACCTTGCACGGACTCACAAGTAAATGTCTGACAGCTCCCCACCAGGTTTGTCTTTGGTGCTTGGGGTTGAACCATGACATCAAGACCTGCACCGACTACACCTTGATAAATCTGAAGGCCAACCCGGAGTAAGAGGCGAAGCTGTATGTCGCCAAGCACCAAAAGACACCACGTCGTGACAGGTTGAGTTTGAAGGTTAGGCCCCATTCCCACTCCCAAAGTCCTCCCCTTAGTAGATCTTCAATATGGTTCTAGTCCTCGGGTAGGTCAAAAAAGAAACATGAGAAGTCCAAGCAGGACTCAGCCCCTTCCTGCCACACTGCCACACTCAAACTCCTGAGAAGGCATGAGGGCGTAAACGTGCCTCTGAGTCTCACTCTTGAACTCGACCTCACTCGGAGCAAATTCTGACTCTCGTCCTGGGGCAACCTGAGTTTACGGTCCCTCTGAGACACCGCAGCATATCCACAAGCTCAACAAATCTATGCTGTGCCTTTTTGATACATTGCTGCACTCTCTGGCATGCATCCAGGCACCATGGAACCTTGAGGTCTGCCAATTAGCACTCTGCCGGCGTATCTATCCTCGGCACCAGCTGGATCCTCTGTACTCGTTACAAGCCATGCACTGGCTTCGTGCTGACTTGGAACCACAACCCACGCCAAACCCCAGAACATTGACACTATTGATGCTGGAAGACGAAGCACAACTTTTGTGCTTTCGACTCCAAACTGACTCCGCTTCCACTTCGACCAAGGCCATGCCTGATCCCATTTGGCCACAGCCTTCTCGCAACCCATCAGACATCCACAATCTTTTTGGTACAGACTCTGATAAATGATCGTTATGATGAAGGGGATGAATTCGCTCAGCCATACTGAGGACAGCTGGTATAATGGGCTACAGGATGCCAGTGGACTGGATACATCTCCAGACACTGGTTTAGTCTCTCCACCTGGGCTGGCTACAGAAAAAAGCGCCTCCTTTGCAGTGGTGATGTGAAGGGTAGATGAGGTTCTTGACCTTCAGTTTCCCATTGGAAATAAAACCCAACATTCTAAAAAGTCCTCCAACTCAGACAAACTACTACTGAGCCGCTTCTGCCTTTCAATGAGGCGCACCCACACTCATCCCTTCTTGGGACATGGGAAAAGCCATGTTCTGGACCACCATTAAATAGGCAAATAGTGATGTGCCACCACACTGCCCCAAACGAGTGGACTTTCTTAAAGAAGCATTGACTCTGGATGGCTTGGCGTGGCAGGCATCCTTGAGCAGGGTCAAACCCAATGCTTTTTCCTCCATCCCAGCGATAGAGAGTATAAGGACCTTGAAACCTTTGGCAAACCCAAGTTCTCTTCCAGTATGCTGGCATTACGGTTCATCGACGCCAGCTCCCTGTTGGTGTGCAACACTCATGCCCTTCAAGATTCTGTCGCTTAGGTGCTACCTTCTGTTTGGGAGGACTTATGCCCCACACTTACACAAGCCATTCAGGATGATCGCAGTGTGTCAAAATTCACTGGGTTGAACACTACTGATTGCCTTGGTCAGCCAATTAGCACAAGTGTGACATGTAGGAGGTAAGGGGGGTGTCCAATCTTCCCTATTGGACATACCCTTTGAGGGCACTCGCCTCTTTGGCGAGAAGGCAGACACAGCCCTCAAGTGCTTTAAAGACAGCAGGACCACAGCACGCTCCTTGGGCCTGTCTGCTCCAACACATCAGTTATGTCATAACTTTCATCCCCTCTGTTTCTATCATAAGAGAATACAGTACCGCCAGCCTATGCAACCAGACCAGCAGACATTACAGCCTTTTTGTGGCTGATGCCGCAATACTCACAGACAATGTGGACAACGGGCAGCGATCAGCTCAATTCCCCGACCCCCTATTTGTCACAGCCTCAAAACCTCTTTAGTGTGCCCTTCCAGAACACACTCACCCTTTGAGAGGCAGGATTCGACATTTTCTTCCAGGGTGGCAAGCCATCATTTCAGACAAGTGGGTCCTGCGATTTGTCTAGTGGGGTTATGCACTTCCATTTCTTTTCACCCCACCCCACCGCACCTACCGCCACTGATTGTGGACTATCTGTCCCACTTGCATCAGGATGTGCAGCCCCTTTTGGTCAAAGAGGCCATAGAGAGGGTTCCAGAAATTGGAATTGGTTGTTACTCCTGCTATTTCCTTGTACCGAAAAAGAACATAGGCCTTTGTCCTATTTTAGATCTTCGACCTCTCAACGCCTTCCTGTGGAAAGACAAATTGAAGATGCTCACTCTGGCACAGGTCCTGTCTGCCCTCGACCCTTTAGACTGGATAGTAGCATTGAACCTGCAGGACATCTATTTCCACATCCCTGCGATGCATGCCCCAGGAGCTATCTGTGGATCACGGTGGGGCAGGAGCACTTTCAGTTTGATGTGCTCTCATTTGGCTTCACCAGTGACCCTCGGGTGCTCACGAAAGTGATGGTCGTGGTTGCAGTGCATCTTCAGGGTTCTTAAGTTCCCATCTTCCCCTACCTTGATAACTGGCTGCTGAAGGTAGACTCACCTTTGCCAGTCCTCACCCACCTCCAGACTTCGGTAAACATAATATCCTGGGGTTCACGCTGAACTCACATCTGACTCCTTTGCAGACACTCCCTGTCATCAGAAATATTCTGGACACAGTGCAGTTTTGTGCCTTCTCCCCAGTGTGGAGAGCTCAGGAAATTCGGGCTACGATCCTAATGCTTCAGCCTTACGTCTTGGATCTCAGTGAGGATGCCTCTGAGGCTGCAGGGACTGATGGCCTCCTGAAGCCCTGCAGGTCAAGCATTCCAGGTGACAAATGCAGGCTCTGTAGAGGGGTCTGAAGTCTCAGTGGGCACAGCATTAGTGAGATTTCTATACCTATGTTCAGATTTTGGAGGAAACTGCAAAAAGCTTGCAATGGTGGCTGCTTAACTTCAATTGGGTCAGTGGCAGACCTCTGTCCTTACCCCACCAAGAGTTAACAATTGGTGATCTGGGTTGGGGAAGCCCTCTGGGAGAGCTGGAGATCAGAGGCATCATGGCACCACATCAACCTTCTGAAGTTGCAGGCCATCCGCTTGCCATTGAAAGCCATCCTGTCATTCATTAAAGGAAGGCTGATTCAGGGGCTCACAGACAACACCTCCCCCATGTGGTACTTCAACAAGCAGGTTGGGGTGGGGCATGGACCATGTTTCAGGAGGCACTACACCTTTGGAAGGGGCTGGAACACCAGGGGATTTTCCTAGTGGTACACAATCAGGCAGGATCTCTAAACCCCAGGACAGACAAACCCAGTTGCAGATGTCTAGAGGATCATGAATGGCAGTTGCAACTAGAGCATGGTACAAGGTATCTTCTGCAAATGGAAAGAACCTTGGCTCAATCCTTTCACCACTGCAGAGCATGCGCAATGTCAGCTCTTTTGCTTGCTGGAGTTTCCCATATTGTTCGCTCTCGGAAACGCTTTCTACCTAGAGTGGAGCTACCACTCCTGCCCCGAATTCTAAGGAAGTTCAGAAACAGCAGTGCCATCATCCTGGTGGCAATGGATTGGGTCAGGAGAGTGTGGTACCCGAAATTCCTGGCATGAGCTTCTGTCCTACCTTCAGGCTGCTGCTTCTGAAGGATATTCTGTTGCGCCAGCAGGACATGGTCCTGCACCCAGGCCTGTGCAATATCCATGCTTGGAGATTGGGTGGGGACAGTTGACTGCATTCAACCTCCCTCCTGAGGCTGTGGATGTCATCTTGGCAGCTAGACATTCTTCCACTAAATTGGTATATGCCCGCCATTGGGACAAATTTGTAGCTGGGTGTGGTACTCAACAGATTGACCCATTTCAAGCCAAACTTTCCGAAGTGTTGCTTTTTGTGTAGTGCGTGATTCAGCAAGGACTTACTTTGGGCACAGCGAATGGTTACCTGTCAGCTCTTTTTGCTTTTTTCCTGTTGCTGGATCAGCCCTCTTTGTTTAAATCACCTGTTGGGATGCATTTTTTGAAAGTTTTGCAACATATATTTCCACCTACTCATTTCAGTATGCCTAAGTGGGACCAGGATTTGGTGATCACATTCCTGATATTTAAGACCTTTGAACCTCTACACAACTGTCCATTGTGGCTTCTACTGCTCAAGATAGTTTTTCTCATTGCCGTAACATCGGCTCAATGCATGAGCGTGCTCCAAGCCCTTTCTGTAAATCCGCCATACACGACCTTCTTTTCAGACAAGTTGGTCTTAAGGACCTGAGTCTCCTTTCTCCTGAAAGTGGTGACTCCTTTTTATGTAATGCACAGCATCACACTTCTGGCATTCTGCGCTCCACCTCATCCCTCTAAAAGGGACGAAAGACTCCATCGGTAAGATCCTAAAAGAGTGCTCTTTTTTTTACATTGATTATGCCAAACCTCATTGTGTAGACGATCAGACCTTTGTTGGATTCGTTGGAGCGAAAAAATGCAAGGCTGTGCAGAAGAGAACCATCTCTTGTTGGATTGTTCTCTGTAGTAAAATCTCAGAAAGCACTACTGTCTGAACAGCCAAGTCCAGCAAGTAGGGCACTTTGCCTGATCGGTCTTGGAGGTCTTTTTGGTCTGAGCCAGTTCACAGGCCCACTGGTGGGAGGCTGCTGCTTTGGTATATATTAAAAAGGTGAGGAATCTATGGTTAGAAGTATCCATCAGAAAAACAAGTTACTTACCATTGGTGACACTCTTTCTGGTGGATACTCTGTCTAACCGCAGATTCCTCACTGACCCTCCCATCCTCCCAATTCTGTGAACTGGCCATTTTTTTCACCATCTTAAAAGGTCCCAAGCCTAGAGATCTGTACACTTCCACATATTCCTCGTAAGGTATGTCCAAGGCAGTACAGCGTATATTTATTGTAGTAAGTTTACAATCTTCCATTAAATTGCAAAACAGCCAACGCATGTTTTTGCCCCCTATGTGGCTTTAAAGCCTGAGGCTTATTCTAGGCTCATAACTTCCTATAGTACAGTCCTCCAATCAAGTGAAATATGAGCCATCCTTGAATTCAGCCCAATATCAGCTGTCAGCGAGGAATATTCACAACACAAAAATTGCATAGTACAACGGTGATTCACTTCATGAAGAATGTTTACAACATCAATTGTACACCACATCATGTAATTCATGATTACTTCTGGAAAACAACCAATGACAATAAAGAGATTCTAAGAAAAATGGCAAACCTTGTTTATTTTATGTGCTGAATGATTCGACAATGAGTGCTACATTGCGCAACTGTAGCAGATTGAATTAAACTGAATTTGCATCTTATCGCTTGCATATGAATTCTGGTAAAATACACTCAATATTTTTCATTATGTTTGTTATAGTTTAAGTATATATCTACACATACACACACACCCACACACACACACACACACCCACACACACACACACATAAATGAAGTCTTCTTTGATGGTTTTACCTGTTATACAGCCCCTGCATTTCAATCAATCAATCAATCACAGAATTTGTAGAGCGCACTACTTACCCGCGAGGGTCTCAAGGCGCTGGGGAGAGGGAAGGGGGGGGGATGCTGCTACTGGTCGAACAGCCAGGTCTCGAGTAGCCTCCTGAAGGTCAGCAGGTATTGGGTCTTTCGTAGGCTTAGTGGAAGGGTGTTCCAGGTCTTGGAGGCGAGGTGTGAGAAGGATCTGCCGCCGGTGGTTGTTCTTCGAATGCGGGGGACGGTGGCGAGGGAGAGGTCGGCGGAGCGGAGCTGGCGGTTGGGGACGTAGAAGAAGAGTCGTCTGTTGAGGTAGGCTGGGCCAGTTTTGTGGAGTGCCTTGTGTGCGTGGATGAGGAGTTTGAAGGTGATCCTCCTGTCGACGGGGAGCCAGTGCAGGTTCCTCAAGTGGGGGGTGATGTGGCTGTGGCGTGGTACGTCGAGGATCAGTCGTGCGGAGGCGTTTTGTATGCGTTGCAGTCGCTTGATGAGCTTGGCCGGGGCTCCCGCGTAGAGGGCGTTCCCATAGTCCAGTCTGCTACTGACGAGGGCCTGGGTGACTGTTCTTCTTGTGTCTGTCGGGATCCACCTGTAGATCTTGCGAAGCATGCGGAGGGTGTTCAAGCAGGAGGAGGAGACTGCGTTGACTTGCTTGGCCATGGAGAGCGTTGAGTCGAGGATGACTCCCAGGTTGCGTGCGTGGTCGGTGGGTGTCGGGGCTGCTCCCAGCGTCGTTGGCCACCAGGAGTCGTCCCAGGCTGAGGGGTTGGAGCCGAGGATGAGGACCTCCGTTTTGTCCGTGTTCAGCTTTAGTCGGCTGATCTTCATCCAATCGGCGACGGCCTTCATTCCTTCATGGAGTTTGGCTTTGGCGGCGTGGGGGTCCTTGGTGAGGGAGAGGATCAGTTGAGTGTCGTCGGCGTAGGAGATAATGTTGAGGTCGTGTTGTCTGGCGATGCGTGCGAGCGGGGCCATGTAGATGTTGAACAGTGTTGGGCTGAGGGACGATCCCTGGGGTACGCCACAGATGATCTCGGAGGCTTCGGATCGGAAAGGTGGGAGGCGGACTCTCTGGGTTCTGCCGTCGAGGAAGGAGGTGGTCCATTCCAGGGCCTTGTCTCGGATCCCTGCGTCGTGGAGGCGTGCGCGTAGAGTGCGGTGGCAGACAGTGTCGAAGGCGGCGGAGAGGTCCAGCAGGATGAGGGCTGCGGTCTCACCATTGTCCAGCAGGATCCTGATGTCGTCGGTGGCGGCGATGAGGGCAGTCTCAGTGCTGTGGTTGCTGCGGAACCCTGATTGGGATGGGTCCAGGATGCTGTTTTCTTCGAGGTATCGGGTTAGCTGTTTGTTGACGATCTTCTCGATGACCTTGGCTGGGAACGGAAGCAGAGAGATGGGCCGGAAGTTCTTGAGGTCTCTCGGGTCCGCCTTGGGTTTTTGAGTAGGGCGTTGATCTCTGCGTGTTTCCAGCTCTCTGGGAAGGTCGCGGTCTCGAAGGAGAGGTTGATGATGTTGCACAGGTGGGGTGCGATGGAGCTGCTGGCTTTGTTGAAGATGTGGTGCGGGAAAGGGTCTGACGGGGAGCTGGAGTGTATTGTGCTCATGGTCTTGATGGTGTCCTCGATGTTCACGTTGGCCCAGGCTGGCAGGGGGTCGTGGTCGATGGTGTGTGGCGGGTCTGGTGTATCGATCTTAGTTGGGGTTGTCTGGGTGTTGAAGCTGTCGTGGATGTCGGCGATCTTGCGGTGAAAGAAGGTGGCGAGGGAATCGCACAGGGGTTGCGACGGCGGGATGTCGTTGGTGTTGGAGCTGGGATTGGAGAGTTCCTTCACGATGTTGAAAAGCTCCTTGCTGTTGTGTGCGTTGTTGTCGAGGCGGTCTTTGAAGGAGATTCTCTTGGCGGACCTGATGAGGTGGTGGTGGTTACGGATGGCGTCTTTGTGGGCTGTGTGGCTGTCCGGTGTCTTATCGCTGTGCCATTTCTTCTCTAGTTTCCGGCAGGTACGCTTGGAAGCTAGGAGTTCCAAGGTGAACCAGCTGGCTCTTTTGGTGGTGTCGCTGTAGGTGAGCTTTTTCAGCGGGGCGAGGGTGTTGGCACAGTCGTCCATCCATCGTCTGAGGTTGCAGGCAGCGTCGTCGGTGTTGGATGGGTCGGAGGGAGGGCTGAGAGCGAGGTTTGCCCGGAGTTGGTCTTCGGTGACTTTGCTCCAGCAGCGGCGTGGGATCTGTTGGGTGCGGTGGTGTGTGGTGGGTTTCTGGAAGGTGAAATGGATGCAGCGGTGGTCGGTCCAGAGGAGTTCCGTGGTGTGGCTGAAGGAGACGTGGGAACTTGAGGAGAAGATGGGGTCAAGCGTGTGGCCGGCGCAGTGGGTCGGTGTTGTGACGAGCTGGCTCAGGCCGAGGTTGGCGAGGCTGTCGATCAGGGTGGTGGAGTTGCTGTCGTTGTTCTCCAGGTGAAAGTTCAGGTCTCCGAGGAGGATGTAGTCGGTAGAGGTCAGGGCGTGCGTGCTGATGAAGTCGGCGATGGAGTCGCTGAACTGGGGTCGGGGCCCAGGGGGTCTGTAGACAAGGGTGCCTCTAAGGGTGGTGTTGGGGTCCGTGTGGATCTGGAAGTGCATGTGTTCGGCGGTGCTGAGAGTGTCGTCGGTGCTGGTCGAGACCCTGATGGTGTTCTTGTGGACGATGGCGATTCCTCCTCCTACTGCGTTGATGCGGTCTCTGCGGGTGATCTTATAGCCGTCTGGGATGGCTATGGCGATGTCGGGGGCAGAGGAGTCGTTCATCCAGGTCTCTGTCAGGAAGGCGACGTCTGGTGATGATGTGTCGAGCAGGTCCCAGAGCTCGACGGCGTGTTTGCGTGCGGAGCGGGTGTTCAGTAGGATGCACCGGAGGTGGTTGAGGTCCTTCTTGGCGGGCGCCTCGGTGGCTCTGAGGCTGGTGTAGCTGCAGTTCCGGCAGGTGAAGGGACCATGGGTGCGTTTCGGGGCGGCCTTGAAGCAGTTGTGCGTCCGTCCGGGGTTGAGAGCGTGGAGTGTGGTGGCATCGTATCGGCGTCGGTCCTCGAGGCTGGAGCGGGGGACGCGCGGTCCAGGGGTTCTGGCGCTGGGCGCGGTCCAGTCGCGGACGGGCGCAGACAGGCTTGCCTTAGGCGCGCCTTTGGCGCGCCAGCGGCGCGGCCGCGCAGCGGCCGCCATATATGGGGAGGTGGGAGGGAGGACCAGCTGGGAGGCGGGAGGCAGGGGCAGCGAATGGGCAGTCAGGGGGGCGGGGCCGCAGGGGACGCAGCGGCGGGAATGGAGAGAGGCAGCGGGGGCACAGAAGGCAAAATGGAGAGAAAACAAGCAAAGAAATACGGGCACAGTACAATGGGGCAGCGAGGGGCACAGAAGGAAAAATGGAGAGAAAACAAGCAGAGAAATACGGGCACAGTACAATGGGGCAGCGAGGGGCACAGAAGGAAAAATGGAGAGAAAACAAGCAGAGAAATACGGGCACAGTACAATGGGGCAGCGAGGGGCACAGAAGGAAAAATGGAGAGAAAACAAGCAGAGAAATACGGGCACAGTACAATGAGGCAGCGAGGGGCACAGAAGGAAAAATGGAGAGAAAACAAGCAGAGAAATACGGGCACAGTACAATGGGGCAGCGGGGGCACAGAAGGAAACAATGGAGAGACAAAAAGCAAAAAAATACGGGCACTGAGGCCACAAGCGGAGGGGCGAGCTTACCAGCAGCAGCAGCGGGCGGACAACACAGGCGGAGCTGTGTGGTGGGGGAGCGACCTACCTGGCAAGGTCAAGGGTCGCTCTCCTCACCGCGCAGCGGCCGCCATATATGGGGTGGTGGGAGGGAGGAGCAGCTGGGAGGCGGGAGGCAGGGGCAGCGAATGGGCAGTCAGGGGGCGAGGCCGCAGGGACGCAGCGGCGGGAATGGAGAGAGGCAGCGGGGGCACAGAAGGCAAAATGGAGAGAAAACAAGCAAAGAAATACGGGCACAGTACAATGGGGCAGCGAGGGGCACAGAAGGAAAAATGGAGAGAAAACAAGCAGAGAAATACGGGCACAGTACAATGGGGCAGCGAGGGGCACAGAAGGAAAAATGGAGAGAAAACAAGCAGAGAAATACGGGCACAGTACAATGGGGCAGCGAGGGGCACAGAAGGAAAAATGGAGAGAAAACAAGCAGAGAAATACGGGCACAGTACAATGGGGCAGCGAGGGGCACAGAAGGAAAAATGGAGAGAAAACCAGCAGAGAAATACGGGCACAGTACAATGTGGCAGCGAGGGGCACAGAAGGAAAAATGGAGAGAAAACAAGCAGAGAAATACGGGCACAGTACAATGGGGCAGCGAGGGGCACAGAAGGAAAAATGGAGAGAAAACAAGCAGAGAAATACGGGCACAGTACAATGGGGCAGCGAGGGGCACAGAAGGAAAAATGGAGAGAAAACCAGCAGAGAAATACGGGCACAGTACAATGGGGCAGCGGGGGCACAGAAGGAAAAAATGGAGAGACAAAAAGCAAGAAATACGGGCACCGAGGCCACAAGCGGAGGGGCGAGCTTACCAGCAGCAGCAGCGGGCGGACAACACAGGCGGAGCTGTGTGGTGGGGAGCGACCTACCTGGCAAGGTCAAGGGTCGCTCTCCTCACCGCGCAGCGGCCGCCATATATGGGGAGGTGGGAGGGAGGAGCAGCTGGGAGGGGGGAGGCAGGGGCAGCGAATGGGCAGTCAGGGGGCGGGGCCGCAGGGACGCAGCGGCGGGAATGGAGAGAGGCAGCGGGGGCACAGAAGGCAAAATGGAGAGAAAACAAGCAAAGAAATACGGGCACAGTACAATGGGGCAGCGAGGGCACAGAAGGAAAAATGGAGAGAAAACAAGCAGAGAAATACGGGCACAGTACAATGGGGCAGCGAGGGGCACAGAAGGAAAAATGGAGAGAAAACAAGCAGAGAAATACGGGCACAGTACAATGGGGCAGCGAGGGGCACAGAAGGAAAATGGAGAGAAAACAAGCAGAGAAATACGGGCACAGTACAATGGGGCAGCGAGGGGCACAGAAGGAAAAATGGAGAGAAAACAAGCAGAGAAATACGGGCACAGTACAATGGGGCAGCGAGGGGCACAGAAGGAAAAATGGAGAGAAAACCAGCAGAGAAATACGGGCACAGTACATTGGGGCAGCGAGGGGCACAGAAGGAAAAATGGAGAGAAAACAAGCAGAGAAATACGGGCACAGTACAATGGGGCAGCGAGGGGCACAGAAGGAAAAATGGAGAGAAAACAAGCAGAGAAATACGGGCACAGTACAATGGGGCAGCGAGGGGCACAGAAGGAAAAATGGAGAGAAAACCAGCAGAGAAATACGGGCACAGTACAATGGGGCAGCGAGGGGCACAGAAGGAAAAATGGAGAGAAAACAAGCAGAGAAATACGGGCACAGTACAATGGGGCAGCGGGGGCACAGAAGGAAAAAATGGAGAGACTAAAAGCAAAGAAATACGGGCACCGAGGCCACAAGCGGAGGGGCGAGCTTACTAGCAGCAGCAGCGGGCGGACAACACAGGCGGAGCTGTGTGGTGGGGAGCGACCTACCTGGCAAGGTCAAGGGTCGCTCTCCTCACCGCGCAGCGGCCGCCATATATGGGGAGGTGGGAGGGAGGAGCAGCTGGGAGGCGGGAGGCAGGGGCAGCGAATGGGCAGTCAGGGGCGGGGCCGCAGGGACGCAGCGGCGGGAATGGAGAGAGGCAGCTGGGGCACAGAAGGCAAAATGGAGAGAAAACAAGCAAAGAAATACGGGCACAGTACAATGGGGCAGCGAGGGGCACAGAAGGAAAAATGGAGAGAAAACAAGCAGAGAAATACGGGCACAGTACAATGGGGCAGCGAGGGGCACAGAAGGAAAAATGGAGAGAAAACAAGCAGAGAAATACGGGCACAGTACTATGGGGCAGCGAGGGCACAGAAGGAAAAATGGAGAGAAAACAAGCAGAGAAATACGGGCACAGTACAATGGGGCAGCGAGGGGCACAGAAGGAAAAATGGAGAGAAAACAAGCAGAGAAATACGGGCACAGTACAATGGGGCAGCGAGGGGCACAGAAGGAAAAATGGAGAGAAAACCAGCAGAGAAATACGGGCACAGTACAATGGGGCAGCGAGGGGCACAGAAGGAAAAATGGAGAGAAAACAAGCAGAGAAATACGGGCACAGTGCAATGGGGCAGCGAGGGCACAGAAGGAAAAATGGAGAGAAAACAAGCAGAGAAATACGGGCACAGTACAATGGGGCAGCGAGGGGCACAGAAGGAAAAATGGAGAGAAAACCAGCAGAGAAATACGGGCACAGTACAATGGGGCAGCGAGGGGCACAGAAGGAAAAATGGAGAGAAAACAAGCAGAGAAATACGGGCACAGTACAATGGGGCAGCGGGGGCACAGAAGGAAAAAATGGAGAGACAAAAAGCAAAGAAATACGGGCACCGAGGCCACAAGCGGAGGGGCGAGCTTACCAGCAGCAGCAGCGGGCGGACAACACAGGCGGAGCAGTGTGGTGGGGGAGCGACCTACCTGGCAAGGTCAAGGGTCGCTCCTTCAACTACAGGACGGGCCCTGGCGGGCTTGACAACCTGGTTCAAGACTGCTCCTGATTTCTCAGTTTCCACAATTCCTACCCAGGCCTTGCATCTTAAATGGACAAATACTTTTAGAGTGGTATCATTACCTTTTATAATGATATTTTCTTAGCAAAGGGTAACCCCAATTATCACTCATTCTTTGATCTTATTGAAGAGCTCGACAAGTATTCTAACATGGATAAGGGTTTCAGGCCCAGATGTACGACCATTATGATTTGCAAGTCGCAAATTGCGAGTCGCAATGTGCGAGTCGCAAATCACAATGTACAACAGTGTCTCAGACGAATATAGTTCCTTACAACGCATGCGATTTGATCGCATGCCACAACAACGCAGTCGTTACAACGACCGCGTTGTTAGTACGCAATACCATTACATCGCAAGTCATTACAATGACTTGCAGTAGGGGGCACGCTGGACTTAGGAATAGTATTATTTACTATTCCTACTCCAGTTTGCGCAACAGCAGGGAAGGTGTGGGATTTTAAATCCAATACCAGTGCGCCCCCTACTGCAAGTCATTGTAATGACTTGCGATGTAAAGGTATTGCGTTGTGGAGACAGCGTTGTAAACGCTGTTTCCCATCTCAGACACTGTTTGCGATTCCCAATGGGTTCGCAAATTCCATGCCTCATAAATATTAATGAGGCACTCGCAATTTGCGACCCCATTGGGAATGGCTGGCCCTCCCAGGTATGGTGGCCTGCTGGGCTCAGCAGGCCTCCATGTCTTGGACGGCTTTTAAATAAAGCAGTTTTTTTTTAATGCAGCTCATTTCCCTTAAAGGAAAACGGGATGAATTTAAAAAAAGAAGAATGAAACGTTTTCGTTTCATTTTTTAAGGGCAGGTAGTGGTCCCTGGGACCACTGCCTGCCCCTAAAAAATATTTTCCCCTGCATTCACAAAGGGGAAGGGTCCCCTGGGGACCCCTTCCCATTTGCCAGTGCTTTACCACCCTTCTGAGAAGGGTGGTAAACTGCGACTGTTTTGCGACCGCAATTGCGGTCGCAGAACAGTCTTGTATTGGGTTCAGACTCGCTATTAGGAAGGGACGCCCTTGGAACGCCCCTTCCTAACAGCGAGTCGCTAATCCTATTTAGCGAGTCGCAAATCATTTGCGAGTTGCTAAATAGGGTTAGTACATGGGCCATTTGTTACTTGCATGCGCAAATGGGTCGCAAACCCGTTTGCGCATGCAAAAAACAGTCGTACATCTGGCCCTCAGTGTGGTGCTTTTATGAGTCTTTAATGCCAAGCTCGAGGATTTCTCTATCTTAACAGCAGTGAACACATTTGGCCTTGATGACAGGAAATATAATGCTTGCTCAAGGAATCCTAGGGGTAATTTACTGTATTCTCATTTGCTGCATTATTCCCTATGTAGTGCAACAGAGCTGGTATGGTCGCCTTACTACTGTTGCTACATACACTGGCAGGGGTTGTAGCAGTGTAATAGATAAATGTATTGTCACAAGGAATTTACTGAATCGTATTCTGAAGGGCATAATTTAGCCCACCATTTACAGTGATCACAACCCGCCTAACACTACCTTAGCAACCACTAAAGACAGACCCAAGAAAGTGTTTGAAGACAATACTTGTGAATAACCAGGCCCTGGTAAATTGTTACCTCTCAATGGACATTAGTCCCTCTCTTGTCATAGAGGCCTTCATATGTTATGTTATGTTAGTGAAGCTTATAAAGCGCAACTGTTGCCCGAAGGCGTCCTGGCGCTAAGCGCTACCTAGTGGGTGTCCTGAGAGAAAGGTTATTCAGAGAAGAGCCAGGTTTTCAACCCCTTCCTAAACGAAAGGAGATCCGTGGCCTTTCTCAGATGCACAGGAAGATCATTCCAGGCCTTGGCGGCACAATAAAAGAAACTCCTGCCTCCCCAGCTGGCTTTCTTAACTCGGGGGATGATCACTAGCTTTGCTTCCGAGGAACGTAATGTTCTTCCAGGAACGTACCAAAGTAATCATTGTCTCAGGTAGGCTGGGCCACTGCCCACCAGGGCCTTAAAGACTGTGCACAGTGCTTTAAACAGTGCCCGTTGTTTCACTGGAAGCCAATGGAGATCTCGAAGACCCTTTCCCACTGAGACAAACCTGGGAGTGCCCGTTAGCAGTCTTGCGGCCGCATTTTGCACAATCTGGAGTCTGTTAAGATGTTTCTTTTGTAAACTCAAGTACAGACCGTTACAATAATCCAGTTGTGACAAAACGAGCGCTGTGACTGCTGTCCTAAAGCTATCCTTAGGAAGCAAACATTTTATTTTCCTCAGCATTCTGAGGAGAAAGAAGCTGGTAGAAACCACCCCACTAACATGATCGCCAAAGGTTAGTTTGTTATCCATCACCACACCCAGGTTCTTCGCTTTCGTAGTGGGGGCTGGAGGTATTCCCATTTCCTCTGGCCACCAGTCAGGTGTCCAGAGGTTGACATTGTTCCCAAATATCAAAACCTCCGTTTTACCAGCATTAAGTTTTAGACAATTGGATGCCATCCAGCCTGCAATGGATTCCATGCAGTCATGACATCTTGAGCTGGTCTCAACTTCTTTACCCGGCTGAAAGGACAACACAATTTGTGTGTCGTCTGCATAAGACGTCACCAGAAACCCAAAGGATCTGATCAGGACCGGCAATGGGGACACATATATATTAAAAAGTGTGGGACTAAGAGACGAACCTGTGGCACCCCGCAGGGAAAGGAGAAAGGCTTAGACCTATCCCTGCCCAGGTCCACCGTTTGGGTTCTATCCGCCAGGAAAGATTTTAAAAGGTTCCAGGCCCTGCCCTGAACCCCTACTGTAGATAGCCGGTCCATCAATACTTCATGATGGACCGTATCGAAGGCTGCCGAGAGGTCCAACATGATCAGAATCGCAGCGCCTCCTTGATCCAAGGCCTCTCTTATTTCCTCCGATGCTTTAATCAGGGCCAACTCTGTGCTGTGTTCAGCACGAAAGCCAAACTGCGTAGGATCCAGTGAACAGTTAGTACGAAAGAACGTGCTAAGCTGGACATTCATGGCCTTCTCAGTAATTTTGGCTGGCAGTGTGAGGCGTGAAATAGGTCTATAACTGTTCGGATCACTAGAGTCCAGTTTAGGCTTTTTTATCAAAGGAAGAATGGAGGCCTGTTTCCACATTGTGGGAAACTGGCCTGACTCAAAAATGGAGTTAATCATAGAGGTCAGGACTGGGCCAATGATCTTGGGAAAGAGTTTAATCACCGAGACTGGACAAGGGTCCAGAGGAGATCCGGATCTACTCGCCATCAGGAGCTTGATAACCTCTTGAGTCTCTAGTGGTATAAACTCAGCTAAAGTAGATAAAGCTTTAATTACAGTAGGCTCCGCCTTGTCTGAGGCCTCCTTGACCTCTGACTGCTGAGGACTAAAAGAGGGAAAGATGACATCAACCTTTTGCCGAAAGAAAGAGGCAAGATTTTCACATAGCTCCGGGCTAGTATGTACATTTGGCCTGATAGGATTCGTAAGTAAACTTATCGTTTTAAATAGCTCTTTGGAAGAGGATTTTGCCTCTGGGGAAAATTATCAGGGCCCTATTTATGAAGGTCCAGGGCACCTCTAGTGCACCTCTAGTGCACTTGAGCCCTCCTGGTTCAACAGAGTATGTAGAAGTGTGAATAGGCGACTATGAAAAACCTATTTAAAAGCCCTGAATGCGACCCCAAGGAATATATATAAAATAGCTATCTGCAGAAGGGACTATAACGAGGCCTGGAAAAAAAGAACGTCATACTTCCAAATTGAAATGCTCGAGAAACTGATTTGTTCTTGTAAGTTAAAAGACACCCAGATGGTTTGAAAAATAGCTAATTCAAATAAATTCTCTAATATCTCAATAAAAAGTCTGAGTGCGAATATAGATGCTGATCAGTTGGTAGCTTGTTTCAAAACAGTCTATAACCCCCCAGTCACTGACATTCACCCCAGTTCCCCCTCAATATAGAATTCTCAGTGGAAGAAACTACCGAGCTGTGGCCCCTGGTCCTTACTAACAGTGTTTACGCAGCCTGTAGATCCGGCCTCTCGCAGTCCTGCCGATTGGCTATTATAGTCCCGATCTTCAAAATAGGAAATCGCCTGGATACCTGTTGTTATCAACCAATTTCATTACTGGATTCCACAGTGAAAGTTATTGGCAGGGTCATTCTTGATAGGCTGATGCTTTGGATCATGAAACGCAGCATTTTATCTGAAGTACAGTACGGATTCTGGGCAGCACGGGGATGATGGAACAGTCCCTTAATTTACATTTTAATTTATATATAGGCAAATAGACAGTTATTAAATGCAATGTCAGACACCTAGCCTCTATGGACCACTTTCAACAAATCAAAACTCTGGATGACATTGGAATCTATGGTTCTGGAAGGGGGTTGGGGGACTTTTTGCATGTGCTCCACTCTGATCTTTCTGCCGCAGTAAGATTTGGTGAAAGTGGACAATGCACCGACTCATTTGGCTTGGGTGGTGTGGTGGGCAGGGCTTTGTCCTAGCACCAATTCTTTTTATTTATCATACATAAATGGTCTGTAGGCTGCCCTGGTCATATTGGGATGGGACATACCAATTATTAGGAATAAGCCAGTCCCGGTGCTATAATACACCAAAGGCACTATCCTTCTTTCAATAACCTCAATTGGCCTTAACATCTTGTTGGATGGAATTTTATATCTCATGGACCACTTGCACCAGGCAACAGAACTCTCCAAAACGTTCTTTATGGCCTCTCGCCCAAAAATATGTGACTCTCACTGTCTGTCTATTAAGGGTAAATCCATAAATATGGTTCTCCTGAGGTGTGTTTTAGAGTCTCAAATTTTGGAACACTTAATTGCATATAGCATAGGAAAACCCTTAATTTTTGGAGCACTGGATTGAGATACTTTTGTGCACCGATATTTTTGAACTTCAACTTGCTGATTTTTATTGATGCTCTCTAGTTAATAGCAAAGGTTTAATGCTTGTTTTCTTTATTTGTACAAATTTTTTCTCTCTCCCTATTTATTTGTTTTGATTGTTTTTAATATTGTGTATTCTATCTTAGTTGAGGTTGTTATAATTTCTTTTACAATTATATTTTCTCGATTTTTGTAATTTTTGTTTGATATTTTGCTGGCGATAGGATGTGCTTTTATGATTATTTATAAATGATTGAATAAAGAAAGAAAACACTGACACTGACCATGTCATGAATGATGTAATATGTGACGTCATCAGCAGTGCATTGCGGGGGCGCGAGTTATAGTTAGCTGAACTAACTATAACGGGGGAATTTCTATGGTTTTGTACGAGTGAAATGTCGAACTAACTATAACTGTCCCTAAAACCTATGGTTTTTTCAGTGAATTTCTAAGGTTTTTAAATGCTAATTTCTAACTATAACGTGTCTGAAACCTATGGTTTTTTCAGTGAATTTCAAAGGTTTTTAAATGCTAATTTCTAACTATAACGTGCCTGAAACCTATGGTTTTTTAAGTGAATTTCAAAGGTTTTTAAATGCTAGTTTCTAACTATGCCTACAGAGGTAGGACATGTGAAGAAAGAAGAAAAAACGCACAGAAAGAAGCAAAAGAAATGCAGAAAGAAGCAACAGAAGTCCACAAACACGAAGAAAAGAGCAGGAAGAAGCAAGACATGTGCAGAAAGAACCAACAGAGGAGCAGAAAGAGGCCTTGTTGCAAAATCATCCTGTGCCCACAACTTTTTCAGACGGGTACTGGTGGTAACTGACTCAGACTAACCAGGCCTAGAGCCAGTGCTATGCTAATAGACACTTAGAATACAGTGAAAACACCTACATACACTAGGGAACACTATGCGTTGGGGTACCCCTGTCATTAGCATGACCTCCTCTGTAAGGCCCTAGTACATAATAGGGCAGGGGATTAAAACTTCCTCTTAAAACGCGCCCCGGGCGCGTTTGCACAGTGGTGAAGGGAGGGGGGCCTGAGGTGACATGTGTGCAAACAAGCCCTGTGGCCGTTTTAAGTTGGGAGATTAAGTCCCTCAGGATTCAAGGGGAATTAATTTCCCAACTTAAAACGCGCCACAGGGCGTGTTTGCACACATGTCACCTGAGGCCCCGCCCTCCCTTCACCACTGTGCAAGCGCGCCCTGTGGCGCGTTTTAAGTTGGGGTATTAGGTCACCTTGAATCCTGAGGGTCCCTTGGGCCCAACTAGCCCACCAGGTACTTCCAGTAAGCGCCACAGGCCTGCGTTGCAGAGAGGTGGTCTGAGGCCACGCCCCTTTTTACACCTCTCTGCAACGCAGCTCTGTGGCGCTTTCTGGAGGTACCTGGTGGGCTAGTTGGACCCACAGGATTCAAGGGGACTTAATCCCCCAACTTAAAACACGCCACTGGGCGTGTTTGCACACATGTCACCTCAGGCCCCGCCCCCTCCCTTCACCACTGTGCAAACGCGCCCCGTGGTGCGTTTTAAGTTGTGGGATAAAGTCCCCTTGAATCCTGAGGGTCCCTGGGGTCCAACTAGCCCACCAGGTACCTCCAGTAAGCGCCACAGAGCTGCGTTGCAGAGAAGTGTAAAAAGGGGCGTGGCCTGCACCACCTCTCTGCAACGCAGCCCTGTGGCGCGCACTGGAGGTACCTGGTCACTGGAGGTACCTGGTGGGCTAGTTGGCCCCCAGGGACCCCCAGTATTCAAGGGGAATTAATGCCCCAATTTAAAACGCGCCACAGGGCGCGTTTGCAGAGTGGTGAAGGGAGGGGGCGGGGCCTGAGGCACGATTGCGTCTTTTTATTTTTTTTAATTTTTAGAAGGGGGGCTGTGTGGCCCCCCTTCTTTTTTCCTTTTTTGGGCCCTGGGGACCCCATCTCCCAGGGCCTGACCCCTTTTTTTATTTAAAAAAAAAAAAAAAACTGAACAGGAAGGGGACCGCGTGGCCCCCCTCCCGTGGCCAATTCCGGCCCCCGGGGACCCCATCCCCCGGGGCATGGCCACATTTTAAAAAATTTTTAAGGAGGGGGGCTGCTTGGCCCCCTCCTGAGGCCTCTATTGCCCCGGGGCCGGCCTTTTTAAAAAAAAATTTGGGGAAGGGGGCCGCGTGGCCCCCCTCCAGGGCCACTACTAGCCCCGGGGACCCCATCCCCCGGGGCAGGCCCTATCCGTTGGGGACTGTGGTGGGAGCCCCACGGTCCCGCCGGCTCCCCACGTCCTGCAGGAGCCGGCATTGCTTTTCCACATGGGGAGCTGCTAACATGCAGCTCCCCGTGTGGAAAAGCAATCTGCTTTAGATTTTGGAAGAGAGGCAGGTTTCCTGCTCTCTCTTCCAAAATCCAAAGCAAGTTTGCTATGGCAGGACGGGAGCCGCGAGGCTCCCGTCCTGCCATAGCAAACAGCAGTGTCCCGGGGGTGGGCACCCAGGGACACTGCAGGAGCCCGACCCTGGGGGTGGCGGTTCCCAGGGCCATCACAGGCTCCAGGAGGGGGCCGCGTGGCCCCCTCCCTTCACTTGCACAGCCCCGGGGAGGTGGTGGTCCCCGGGGCTCAGGGGTCCATTACGGACCCCCAAATTTAAATATTAGAGCCCCGGGGAGGTGGCGGTCCCCGGGGCGTGTGGGGGGGCTCAAGCCCCCCCACACAGGTATATATTTTTTTTAAAAGAGAAGCCCCGGGGGGTGGCGGTCCCTGGGGCTGCGGGGAGGCAGTGTGCCCCCACGATTATAATTGATCAAAGCCCCAGGGGTGGCGGTCCCCGAAGCTTGGGGGGCCTTAGAGGCCCCCAAACTCTAAAAAACAAGCCCCGGGGTGGCGGTCCCGGGGCTGCGGGGGGCCGTGTGCCCCCGCAAATAATGTTGCAAAGCCCCGGGGTGGCGGTCCCGGGGCAGTGTGGGGGATTGGGGCCCCCCCACACATTTTTTTACTGCCCCCGGGACCTGGCCCACCCGGGGGTTCAATTAAACAAAGCGCGGGAGCCCGTGCTTCGTTTTTTTTTTTGTTTCGCGGCCGGATCCGCGGATCCGGCGCGCATTTTGCCGATTTAAATTAAAAAAATGCTTTTTTGGGCCCTGGGGGTCCTTGTGGGACTCCCTGAGCAGGCCTAGGGGGTCAGGGTGTTTCTACCCTGCCCTCTTTTCTTGTTTTGAGCCTTAGTTTTTCTGTTTTCTTGTGCCTCGGTTACAGAGGCACAAGATGGCTGCCAACACTTCCTGGTTTGGAGTGTTGCCAGCCAATTAGCATGAAGCTCGTGATCGGGAGGGTGCGCAGATCCACCGCGGACCATAGATATCGAAACTTTTATTTTTTATTTTCTCAGCAACTACTGAACGGATTTACACCATTTAAAAAAGGTCTCTTTCTGAACCAAGGGCTACCTTTTTGCCAAATTTGGTGTAATTCCGTTCAGCAGTTTCGGCTGTAACCGTGTCTAAAGTTTCCTATGGGAAATGCATTTTCGACCTCTATTTTTTTAATTTCTCAAGAACTACTGAACGGATTTACACCATTTAACAAAAGGTCTCTTTCTGAACCAAGGGCTACCTTTTTGCCAAGTTTGGTGTAATTCCATTCAGCAGTTCGAGCTGTAGCTTGTCTAAAGTTTCCTATGGGAATTAACATGGAGAAAACACGTTTTGTGACCCCCCTTTTTTCTCGGCCCCCGCTTGCCGAATCACCCCAAAACTTTCAAGACAGGAGCTGACCGGAGCAGGCTACAATTTTTGAAAATTTTGCGAAGATTCGTGAACCGGCGCCAAAGATATTGAGAAAACAAAGAACTAGTTTCCTATGCAAACTAGGTCCTAACTATAACTATCTACTGGCGACCGCCAGTAGATAATATACATACATACATATATTATCTACTGGCGGTCGCCAGTAGATAGTTATAGTTAGGACCTAGTTTCCATAGGAAACTCATTTTTGTTTTCTCAATATCGTTGGCGCCGGTTCACGAATCTTCGCGAAATTTTCAAAAATACGTAGCCCGCTCGGTCAGCTCCTGTCTTGAAAGTTTCGAGTGATTCGGAAAGTGGAGGCCGAGAAAAGGGGGTCCCAAAACGTGTTTTCTCCATGTTAATTCCCATAGGAAACTTTAGACAAAGCTACAGCCCGAACTGCTGAACGGAATTACAGGATGCTTGATTCCGGTCCAGGGAAGACTTGGCTTGGCAGTTCGGTCTGGACTGTTCCCATGAGGCACAGGGTCAAGACTGATTTGCATATAGCTGTGTCTGAACTGGGGTGGCAAAGTGAGCTAAAGAATGATGATGGATTCAACCCAGATCTGTGACTGGGAGTGAGTGTTTGAAAAGTTTCAGCACTCCGTCCATCATCTCCTTGTGTAAGGAATGAAATAAGCCAATTAAGGGCTGAGCCGCAGATGCCTAATGATCTTAATGTTTTCACTAACACGGTGTGAGACACCGTGTCGAATGCTGCGCTTAAGTCCAGCAAAATAAGGGCCACCGTGTCTCCAGCATCCAGGTGACGACGCAGTCTTTCCGTTACCCCAAGTAGGGTTGTTTCCGTTGAGTAACTGGCTCTAAAGCCCGATTGGGATGGGTGGAGGAATTTTTGTGATTCTACAAACTTGGAGAGCTCAGCATAGATGTGTTTTTCTAAAATTTTCGAGAATGCAGGCAATAGAGAAATAGGCCGATAATTAGAGGGCAAATCGGGATCCGCGCTGGCCTTCTTCAGAAGGGGGAGCACCATAGCGTGCTTCCACTCTGGTGGAACTGTGGCTTCCTGTAAGGAGGCATTTATAAGGTCCATAATAACAAGCAGGGATGGCAGCTCAAGCTGCTTGAGCACAGAGATAGGACTAGGGTACCTGGGCGATCCTGATTTGACGCTGTCTAGAAGGCATTTAAAGGAGACTGTGTTGAGTAGGGTCCATGTGTCCAGTTTATCAGAAGGTGCGCAAGGCCCCCTGTCCTGGTCAGGGTGGAAATTGTCAACTGAGGGCAGTGCGGATATTGGTTGGGGTGAATTAGTAGGCTGCAGTGGAGGGGGGCTACCACGTTGCAAGCTCACTATTTCCAGGTATATTTTCTCTACTTTCTGGACAAAGAAGGTGGCCAGATCCTCACATTGCCGATTATTAAGTGAGGGGGGCCTAGATTGGGTATCGGAGCCTATGAGCTCCTTGACCATGCTAAATAGTGTTTTAGAGCAGTTCAGAGCACCAGAGATGGTTGACGATACATATTCCGCACGAGCTGACCTGCAAAGATTGTGATATACTTTTTTGGCCTTTTTGTAAGCAATTTTAGAGTCGGAGGCATAATTCCTCCTCCACCTTCTTTCCAGCGCTTTACATTTGGCCTTCTCTATTTTCAAGGTTTCAGAAAACCAGGGCGCAGGAGGACGATGATTATTGACCCTTTGTTGGGAGAGAGGGAGACAGGTATCTATGGCATTGAGAAGCCATTGTTGAACAGTGCCCGAGAGGGGTCCAACATTTGTTGGGAAATGGGCATATTGGAGGACAGAATATTATTTAAAGCGGTCATATCAAGTCTTTTCCAGTTTCTTGTTAACTTTCTAAAAGTAGGAGTAGCAGACACAGCGTTTTCTGGAGATACCAAACAGAACCCAGTAATAAAATGATCAGACCAACATAGAGGAAGCGCTGGGGAGCAATTAATGTTAGATAAGCTGGAAAAAATAGGATCTAATAAGTGGCCCGCCACATGTGTGGGGCCAGAGTTGTGTAAGGTAATGTTTGTAGCTGCCAAATCGGAGATGAGAGTAGTACTGATGTTACATGTCGGGTCCTCCAAATGCAAGTTAAAATCGCCCAAAATCGAAAAATTAGCAGTATTCATAAGCAGAGGGGTTATCAAACTGGGGAATAATGAGGCCCAAGGAGCGGCCGGCCCGGGAGGGCGGTACACAAGAGTACCTGAGAAGGTAAATTTCGGGGTCAGGGTCAATTTAAACAATGCTGTCTCACAATTCCTAAACGGTAGATCTTCGAATTTACACTGGTAATCTTTTTAAAAATGATGGCAATACCCCCACCTATTTTAGAGAACCTATCTCTCCTAACTATAGCATAGTTAGGAGGTAAAGCTGTCACGTAACATCAGGGCCAGAACTCTCGTGCAGCCATGTCTCCGTAAGGAACATGGCGTCTGGTTGGTCGTTGACCAAAAGATCAAAAATGTCCGCTTTATGCTTTGGGAGAGAGCGGCAGCAGTTAGTGGTGAGGAAAGAAAATTCCTTGCTATTTGGGTCGACATGGTTGCGGGGGGAGTTTTTTGTTTGTTGCCCTTTGGAGTAGATATGTGGTCCTGGGTTATGTCAAAAGAGAAACCGCAGTATGAACATTTACTCCCCCCGTCCTCAAGATGTAACAAGTTACAGTCAGGGAGCGGTGGATTATGGTAAGCCATTAGTTGGCTAGTGGAGTAATGTACTCTAAGTGCCCTGTTTGGGCCAGGGGTCATGGCCCCTGGTCCCGGTAGGGCGCAAACGGGCTTGCCTTTGGTGCGACTTCGGCGCGCCCGCTGCGCGAGGAGGAAGGCATAAGATTTAAGTAGGCAGCAAGCTCTGGGATGCTGACCGTCCTGCTCCGCCCCCACAAGCCCCCACCAACCAGAGAACAGGATTTCTAACAAGCCGGCACCCTCCACATTAATCGGGGAAACCCCGCGGTGGACCGAGGTGTGGGCGTGAGCACAATAATAAAGTGCAAGTGCGAGTAAAAGCAGCAAAGCAGCTATTGAAAACAGTTAATCAAGGTATTTAAAAACAGTTAATCATGTAAAACAGAGGGCTAAAATTAACGCTGGGCTGCAAGGAGTATAGCCGAGACTTATTCAATTTCGCCAACTATCTCATGGCTGCGCGTGTCCGCTGCGCGAGGAGGAAGGCATACGATTTAAGTAGGCAGCAAGCTCTGGGATGCTGACCGTCCTGCTCCGCCCCCACAAGCCCCCACCAACCAGAGAACAGGATTTCTAACAAGCCAGCACCCTCCACATCAATCGGGGAAACCCCGCGGTGGACCGAGGTGTTGGCGTGAGCACAATGTTAAAGTGCGAGTGCGAGTAAAAGCAGCAAAGCAGATATTGAAAACAGTTAATCAAGGTATTTAAAAACAGTTAATCATGTAAAACGGAGGGCTTAAATTAACGCTGGGCTGCGAGGAGTATAGCCGAGACTTATTCAATTTCGCCAACTATCTCGTGGCTGCGCGCGTCCGCTGCGCGAAGAGGAAGGCATACGATTTAAGTAGGCAGCAAGCTCTGGGACGCTGACCATCCTGCTCCGCCCCCACAAGCCCCCACCAACCAGAGAACAGGATTTCTACCAAGCCGGCACCCTCCACATCAATCGGGGAAACCCCGCGGTGGACCGAGGTGTGGGCGTGAGCACAATGTTAAAGTGCAAGTGCGAGTAAAAGCAGCAAAGCAGATATTGAAAACAGTTAATCAAGGTATTTAAAAACAGTTAATCATGTAAAACAGAGGGCTAAAATTAACGCTGGGCTGCGAGGAGTATAGCCGAGACTTATTAAATTTCGCCAACTATCTCGTGGCTGCGCGCGTCCGCTGCGCGAAGAGGAAGGCATACGATTTAAGTAGGCAGCAAGCTCTGGGACGCTGACCGTCCTGCTCCGCCCCCACAAGCCCCCACCAACCAGAGAACAGAATTTCTAACAAGCCGGCACCCTCCACATCAATCGGGGAAACCCCGCCGTGGACCGAGGTGTGGGCGTGAGCACAAGAAGAACAACCTGCTATGCACAACAGAGCAGGGATACCTCCATAAAAGGAAGAAGAATCTAACTCGCTGTTTCAATCAGGAGTAGCAACATATGATTGAACCGGAGAAGGTTGAGCAATGTCTTAGGCAAATGTGGTTGTACCACCAGCAACTCTACTTCTACCATTCTTGAGGGTAGATCAAAGGCTGTGCACTGTACATCATGCAGATATGCCAGCAGAGAACATATGGTACCCCTAGAAATGAACCATTCAATGTGGTCTTCAAAATGTAAATGTTTACTGATGTACAGTATTCCACATGTATTCCCAGTGAGAAAACGGGGAAGGTGACTTTCTGGAAGAAGGTTGTTATTCCACTGCCTGGACGCAAGTGACTGTTTTTTTTCTAGTAAATGCATTGCCTTGTGTTTTACTTTACACTGACTAAGATACACAGATGGTTCAGTTGTTTCCTCTGACAAGGGCGAAAGACAGTGACGTAACTAGACCTTTTGCCGCCCGTGGCGGTAACTGCTTTTGCCGCCTGGCAGTGGCGGCCGCCAATTAAGAGCAGGGGGGTGTGTTGTTGATTCCTGCTTTGCCACCCGTGACGACTGCAGGTAAGAGCGGGGGGGCCACCCCCCCAAAACTTGTGCTGACCTGGGTCGACAGGCCCCCCCCTTTCTACGCCATTGGCAAAAGATGAGTTACGGAGGTGAGGCAGTAGCTGTTGCAGAGTCACTGCACTAGTGATGGCTAACTTACTCCGAGGTGGAAACATGTTACTATAATAGTGATTGATAACAGGCGCATACAGTAAGCTTATCAATACCTGCAAAAAAAGAATTGGTTAGTCAATAGCTCGTGCCTTGACAAGCTGGTGTGATGGTTAGTATTTTACTGCAAGCAAATGCCAGAAAAATAAAAAGAAGGAAAAACAAAATATATGTCATGTAAATGTGGTGGCCTAATGCTTGCAAAAACAATTCTAGATTAAAAAAATATGAACCATCACACATATTTTTTATTAGAACAATGTAGGTACTTGGCAGTATGCAGGTGTACCTAGAACAAGTATAGAAACCCTTATTAGCTCTAATGCACATCACCTGAAGACATAGGGGCATATTTACTAGTAAAGTGGCGAAGCGTGTCGTTAAGCTAAGAAGGCTAACAACACGCTCCGTCACTTTAGAAACACAGAGCTGCACCATATTTACAAGAATATGGTGCAGCCCTGTTTTTCTCCCTGCGCTGGCGCTAAATTTAGCTGCTTAGTGCCAACGCAGGCACACTTGCACCATAATGCAAGGGTGTCTGTGTAGCAGGGGAAGATTGTTTATGTGCAGGAAGTTATTCCTTCCTGCACATAAACAATCTTTAAATGGCGTTTTGTAACTCAATGCAGCACACATAGAAGTTGCAAAACGTCATTTTTTAAAAATGATTGTTTATGTGCTGGAAGGGACACCTTCCTGCACATAAATAATCATTGGCATTTTGCTGTTTCCATGTGTGCTGCACAACGCAGCACACTTGGAAACAGCAAGAACGAGGAGAAATCAAACATTTCTCCTCGTTTCGCCATGGTAGGACCAGGTTTTCCCTTGGCTTAATTTTGGCGCTGCCCCATATTTACGCCACCCTTGTAAATTTTGGGCAGCGTCAAAATCAATGGGTGTTGCGGTAGAATGCTTGCAGCAACACCCATTGCCCTCCCCTTTCATGCTAAGTATAGCGTGAAAGGGTGCCTTATTTACAAGGGAGCGCTAAGCCACGTTAAGTGGCTTAACGCTGCCTTGTAAATAAGGCAAAGGCCCTATCGCCACCACAACGTCCTGAAAAGTGACGGTGTGGTGGCGATAGGGCCTTGTAAATATGCCCCAATAAATCTTTCCACAGCATTAAGAACGGCAGGAAAATTAACTACTCTCCCTACAAAATGGCTACAGCGTATGGACTAGGCAGGCGGTGACGACACAGTGACACTTGCCAAGCTGCTGGAAATGCCTGGTTTTTGTTTCCAGTAATCTCTATACACATTCTCAACTGGATATTTCATTCACTTGAAATTGTGTTTTCGAAGTATTATTGCAAACGGTGGCCATTAGTCGAGTAATAAAAACACTACAGAGTTGCAGAAAGCCATCAAGTCTTGTTACTTACTTAGAAGTCTGAAACTTCAACATTGTCTTTCACGTCATCCTTAAAAGTTTACGGTCGAAACAGACTGATCTTGCGTTGCACTAACCTTTTCATTGGTCGTCTCGTTCTGCATATTTGACAGCACATCACGCCTGTACTTCACCCACAACCCTTTTTCATATGTTTCCTGCTGTTGACTTTCACTGCTGGACTGCTTTCTCCAAGGTGCTGATCTATTAGTTAAGAATTATTTACTAGCCCCTTGCGCCGCCTGTACGTCACTTTTTCCCATATTAAAAGCAACGTACCTTGTAAATAAGCCCCATTGTGTCGATTTTGACAATATGTCCAGTATAATAGGAAAGTCTTTGTTGGAAAATAAAACATGTTCTTTCACCATAGGCAGCACGCCCAAATACTGCATAGGGGCACAGGTATGAAAATACTAATATAGAAAAATGCAAGTCAGCAAAATATAAGTTACGCTACAAATGAACAAATTAAAAGTAATACAAAGGATTTCGAAAGTTGAATAGAGCAAGAGAAGTCCATGAGCATCACAAGGAAATAGTTCATAACTAAACTTAGAGAAATGAGAAATAATTACCATCTAGAAGCATAACTTCAAATGTACCATCAACCCCTCAGCATTGCCCCACAGCCCAACCTAACAAAGACGAATAACAAAAGACAAGTTCTATGTAATTTCTTCCATACAATAATATAAGTGTCATGACATCCTTTATCGGGGTAATTTCATACTCTAGAAAAATGTATTCATTCATTGATTTATTCATTTAAGAAGCAATATCTTCTTCTCTTGTTATCTGGCGTTTCTTACCCCTGCAGTTTCTGTGGTTTTTCTCTTTTTAAATGGACAACTGCTTTTATTTTCAAATTTCTATAAAGGCCTCTGTGATTGATTTGTAAAACACATGTTCCCCAGGAGGGGTATCCTGACTCTTAATTTGAGCTGTTTATTGTTATCCAACTCAGTGGTACTCATTGTATCAACATTAGAATGATAAAAGGGTGAATGACATTCCAGGATTTGAATCTATAATAAAGAGGTCAGACAAAGAACCTGTATTGGATACATTAGACCAGCGGTTCTTAGCCTTTTGACTTCTGTTGACCACCACTGAATCATTGCTGGAATCCAGGGACACACACCCCACCCCTCTCCCCACGACTAAGCAATTTCTATGAGTTTACCTGAAAACAATACACAAAAATACAAAAGCAAGTATACACCAAACAAATAGTCAAATATTGAAATATGTACTTTTAATTCACAATCAAATATAGAAAAGTGTTCATATTTTTAATGTTGCTCCTTTATTTGTAAACACTTTAATACTTTTAATGTATTAATTGTAATATTATTTAATTTTGTAAAACAGTCACAGAGCCTCTGAGTAGGCATGGCAGACCCCCATAGTCCTCGGATCCCAGGTTAAGAACAACTGCACAAGATCACTGAGGTATCAGACCCAGCTGTGACCCAGGAAGGTAGAACAGAATGAAGAAAATGATTTTCTCCACTACAACTAAAACATAACATATGATTACAAAATCTGTGTTTTAATGTAGCCAGTGCTGGGAGTCAAAGTGTAAGATAAAAAAAATTCAAAACTAAATTAGCAGCATATGGGTAATTTGGACTGAAATACGGTAGTAAGGCCAAATGTATGCTATCTAGAAAACTACTAAGCGGCCGATTACGATGTCGGTCGTAAGGGCTCCGGATGGAATTCGTTTATATCGAACCGATTTAGAAGCCTTGTATCCGACTGAATCGGTCATCCTCCCGGACGACCAGGTATGATGCAGGCAAACCATCCGGGCTGTCCGAATCGCTTCCGAACGCGATTCGCGCACACCGAGTCGTTCTGAGCTGATTTGTACAGCCCAATGGCGATGGTTTCCGAATGAGCGAGTATGATGAGCGATTCTGACAGCCCTTTCAAATCGGCTTGACCGACACGAAACAGCTTTGGGAATCGGTCTTTGGGGGCCCGTTGCTGGCCCCCCTTCACCCGTGGGTGCCAGAATGTGGCCCGTGGGGGTACCCAAGGGACCCCTCTTCCCTTGCATGCACAATGTGGCAGGCACCATGGGGTGCCCGCCACAGGGTGCCCGCTTTTCCCCAACAACCCCTTTTTTCAGTGAGAGACTGTGTTTGCGTGCGGTACACAGGCTGCCATTGAAGTAAATGGGGATCTGAACTAACCGAGTCCGTCAGCATACAGAGCTATCGTACTCGGTCGGTCGGACTCTCCCAATGCCATTCGTTAGGAAAGCATTCCTAACCCGAGTCGTTGGGAAGGCTTTCCTAACGACATTGAAATCGGCCCCCAATTTGGAACATACAAAATACTCTGCCTAGAGATGATTGCATTTTAAAGGCGTATACATTTCAGCCTCGGATTTCGGTCTAGGATCACACTATTTTCCATGTCTTCTTGGAAAATGAGCATGCCAAATGCTACTTCAAAGGGCTATCCACACGAGAATAGACACAAAGAGAAACAGCACTTCTCAGATAACTCTCAAGTGGGACACTTGGGCATCTAAAGACCTCTCTAGCACAGTTTTGGTTCAAAACAGGGGCCCTTCCAGCTCTGCTTGAGTTGCCCTCTAGATACGGCATGGGCCAAAGGGAAGGTGATTATTTTTAGGTCGAGCCTGGGCAGCGCAAGCCCTGCTCTACGAGGTATGCTGTAATCTAGACTGTGGCTTGAAGCACCTCCCATCTTTTCCATTCATTCATGTTTGTGCCCTTCATAAATGCATGCTTTTGGTTGGTCAGCATGCTTAATTAGTCCTGCCTTTTTATGTTTCAAGCCCTCCCAGGAGACTGCCCCTCTTACACGTAGTCTCACGCTTTTTAGGTCTCGCGCCTAGCGTTGCAGTGTGCAGCGCAAGACCTCTTGTACGGGGTTCAGAAAGCTACCTACACGCTCGTGCGTGTGGTTTTGCTTTCCCCGTCTGGCATTGGCTTTCGCGTGTTTTAAAAAAAAAAAAACGGCACGTTATTGGGCAAAGGCGGGCGCATGTCCCGCCTTTGCTCCGCCCATTCCCACCGGTGGCCAGCACGCGTTCGCGCTCCCTAGCCCCCGCTCCTCTGTGGTGCGCGCGCACCACTGGTTTTCTTTCGTGCGTGATCTGATTTACTTTTCAAACGAGGACCCTGGCGTGATTTGTGGTCGTCACTGGAATGCTGTTTTTGCTTCCCAGTTGAGCATCGGGCTTCCCTAAAGAAGGATATCAACAATTACACAGGTGGGCTGCGCCGGGGATGTGAAGAAAGACCTGTGACCTCTCTTCCGCCCTCTACCTCCTTCCCACCCTCTCAGCCTCCCACGGTATTATTGCCGTCCTCTGAAAATATTTGCACCTTCCAAAGCGCGCTCCTGTTTTTCTCTTCCAGTACATTTACATGTGCGCAGTTCGCAAGGAATGCCACGCGTGTGTGTGCGTGTGCTTGCGGTGAAGGGAACTGGCGGCACTATTCGGTAATTTTTTCATGGAGAACATTCTAGCAACTAGCAAAAAAACGCAATTTCTCCATAATCCAAGAAACCGCAAGTATGCAGTAGATAAAGAGGCGATCCACTACTCAATAGTAAAACATGCAATCCAATGTTCAAACTGTGCTGGCCAATCAGCTCGCCCAGAAGGAGGGCCTTAACTGGCAGCAGGGCCTACATACACCAAAAATAATGCAATGCCGATGCGAAAACGTGGATTCAAAAACATCGACTATCAAAATATCTGCAGCACATAACTATCCCCTTAAACACAACACTGACTATTAATCCACAGTTTAGCAGGTACTTTGGGCAACTCCACATACTTTAATTTTAAAACCCAGAGCTGAGAAGGTTTGTCATTTCCTGCTGCTCCTAGCAATCAGCTCCTAAAAGCATGAATGAATGTTCTAGAATGCATTACCATGCAGTAATTGACCTACACTATCTTCGCACACCCTCTTCGTCTTTGTATGCATAATTTGGGAGAAGGGCTATTATCTCTCGAGAATGCCCTCTGAAAAGCTGATGCTATTGTCGCACTCCTGTTCTTTGGCACCTGCCTCATTGCATACCTTAGATTAGAAAAATAGTTTGGAGAGAAAATGCGAGGTAAGGGCATTCTCACACTTATATAATATATTTAACCAAGAGTGTTTTCGTATTACTCTAGATTTTCAGGTATGCTCATGGAGTTTGGTGGTCATTACATTCGGCGAGATCTGAAGCCGTTGTGCAGCTCTCTGGGGTCTCCGCTCGGAGGGAGAGCCGGGTTTAGGAAGACTGCTATGCTCCATGAGACGTTAGGGTTGGGGGTGCTACCATCCTGGTCCAATCATTATGGAAACCAACGAGTATCAAGCGGAAATTCCATGCGCCTGGAGGAGAGTTCTTCCGCAGTGCCAGCCATGTGTGGCCGGTGCGATAGCTCAGCGGGTGCATGGCCTCCTGCATAGAAATGGGCACGGACACAGCCAATCCCGCTAGCAGAGGAAGACTGGCCAATGTGGAAATCTGGAGTCTTTGAGACAGGCCACGTCCTCTAAAAACCCAGCAGTTGTGACCGAGTCAGTCACAGCCAGTTACTGGCTGACAACATGTGCCGCATTTCTAACACGTGCTAGAAAATTGCGTGGATGCAATCAGTATGCAAAATGTAACTATGTCCCAATCTGTCACAGAAAAAAATCTATGATTAGATCAGCGTATTTCCTAAGAGGCCTATCTATCGGTGCCGGACCGGGTCTACTCTGGCTTTCACCATTCCGAGGTCGATAAAATGAGTACCGTTTAAGTGAGAGTTACCGTCCGTCCTGTAAGTACTATTAGTATTATTTTTATGTATTGTAACGAGGATTCTGTCCCTCCTCCACCTTTCACGCGGGAGGCCGGCCCTATTTCCTTCCATTATTCTTCTCATGGAATTCTGCATCCCACATGCCTGCTTATAACAAGCATTTGCAATGCAATAGGTCTCGCATTACTGAATGTTTGAGCTATTGGTGTTGCATTATTATTAGCAATGCCAATAGCTCAAACTTTAATAATGCGAGACCTATTGCATTGCAAATGCTTGTTTTATATTTGTTCCATCGTGTGCACTATTTTTTTTCTTGTTTGCCTCAGCTTGTGTATCAGCAAAGTGGCCACTTCACGGACACTGTGCTTCATGTTTCAGTCTGCATTTGCATCTCAGGTTTAATTATTATTTCACTATGGAGGCCATGCACCTTTTAACGATGTGCCTACTTTCATTTTCACCATTGTGTCTTGTTTCCTGCTCATGGCAGCCTGCTCGCCGTGTTTCATCTCTCCCTTCACCCTGGGCCCCACCACCCCTCTGAGAACCCTACTTGTATTTTAAGTGATTTGCCCAAAATCGCAGGATGTTGAGCCGATGTCAAGATTCAAACTCCTGAGTCGGCACCTCTGACCGCACCCCCTTCACAGCATGTTTGATGTCGTTTCATTGCTGTTTTTTAAATGTTGCCAGATGGAGTCATTTATAAGCTCAAATGCTGTTCAAGTCACATTGCGTGCCGTCTCTCCTCGCCCCCTCACCGCTTTTATTTTCACCATTGCGTCTTGTTTCCTGCTCGCCCTGTGCCGTCTCTCTCTACCACTTCACACCCCACCTACCACCCCTCCAAGATTGCTGCTTGTATTTAAGTGATTTGCCCAAAATCACAGGACACGCTTTCATTTTCACCAATGTGTCTTGTCTCTTGCTCGTGACAGCCTGCTCGCCCTGTGCTGTCTCTCCCTACCTCTTCACCACACCAGCACCACCCCTCCAAGATCGCTGCTTGTATTTGAAGTGATTTGCTCAAAATCACAGGACACCGCTTTCATTTTCACCATCGAGTCTTGTTTCCTGCTTGTGGCAGCCTGCTCGCCCGGTGCCGTTTTTAAATATATTGTAACCTAGATTTAACACTTGATTGAAAATGGTGTTGCTTGTAGTAGGACTTGTATAGGAGGTGTGTGAGGTTGGAAATGTGCTTTAAACATGGTGCGACAGCAGCGTTGCGCATGAGAAACTCTTGCTCATCAGCGACTTGGCACCCTGAAAGCTCAAGGCCGCACAAAATGCTTCATTACTAAATCCTTATAAGGTCCTAAAGGCGAGACCTATTGCATTGCAAATGCTAGTTTAAGCACTGTGGGTAGGATAAGGCAAGCCAAGAATGAAGTTAGGAAACATGCAAGAGCTCCACACAATGGATCAAGGGATCCCCATCTCAGTTTTTGTCACAGTAGCAGTTTACTGGAACATTTATAGAAACATTTTGGTAGTCCGGGTCAAGATTTTAACCCTGTCAGTCAAAGACGCAGCCTTTGCAGCTTCCTTTTAGTGGTGTTCCCTGCAATGATCTTTTTGGTGGGAAGTTGGAGGCAATAGTCGATCTATATAAGACCTTGAGACACCCTTCTCAGCCATCACAGCAGACCTCCAGGTCTGCTCTGCTTGAAGATTTTCCGAGCTCATAAACGTTTTTAAGTTTATTAAGTTTAAATGTAAAACTTTTCAGTGGAACCAATCACCAGCTTTTACTCAGTCGTGTTCCTCAGAGCATGCCTAGGTCTTGATCAAATGCAAGGAATACTCTAAAATGTTTTGCATTTTCCATTTCCCTATAAGATAAAATGGAATGCTTTTTTCCAGTACTTTACTCTGTGGCTTCTTTTGGTTTCTATCTACATCTTGAACCATTTATCCAATTTTATTTTTATTTTTGTAACATATTTCTTATCTTATTTCTGTCGTTTTATTTACCTTGCAGTGGACCTTTTTTCATTTCTTATTTTCTAAATGTATTTTTGTTTTGGCTTGTTGTTGAACATATACCTTAAGCATTTTCTCCAACGAAGATCTTGTTGCTGGTGCCAAGCTACCAATCATGAGCGGGGGATTCCTCATAGAAACCACTTTATCATTGTGGGCTATATATTTTGTGCTCTGTGGGACTTCAGTCACCGCTCATGTAAAGACAGAGGCCTCTCTCTCCCATATCTTAGCTATTCACTTCCCTCCAAACCATTCCTACCCAGTGCGCGAAAATAACTTGTGGAAACAGGACATGAGCAAAGGGCAGAACAGAAGAACCCCTGAGAGAGCACTGACTTCAGCAAAACTGAGCAAGTGCACACAAACATGCATAGGATTTGGAATAAATGCCTCAACAGTTAGTCGGAGGAAGTTGGCAGAAATGCCTGCATGCCCATAGTATGTGCCATGGGACCAATGCGACTGCGGTATGACACACCAGAGACCTTGCCAAATACTGACACAGTCGCAAGGCAACCAGTAGCCATTCCAGCTGTTAAATACATACTGAGTAGAAGGGTGCATATATAGAGACAATACATCAGACTATGCATGTGCAATGAAAGTGCAATCTATACCACTTGTACACACAGAAAGGTGATGTGTACCAAGAATGATACATGCACCTTTCCTGCACCATCCATCATGGACAGCAATATCACAGTGTAAGGAATGCCAACTTGAAGTGTAACAGTTCCTGAGGGGCTGCATTACATGATAGTTGATTCAATACAGACTCCCGCTGGACCAGCTATAGGCCTACGTTATTTCCTAGCTGGTTAGAGGCTGTTAGGGATAAGGTGGTTGCGTCTGTATGCAGGTACAGTCTTCTTTCCTAGGTGTAGCCAGGGCAGAGCTGGTGGGGATATGATGTTGGCTGATTGTAAACTGAGGAAGACACGTCCTCTGGTGTCATTCTGACTCTTATTTACTAGGATAGGAACATTAGATGGTTGCTCCCTGGATGGGCCATGGAATGGAAGAAGTCCCTGTTTTTATGGATGACCCAGGAAATACCAGACTTCACCAGGAACTGAACAGGAAAAAAGGTCTTGCTGTTTGACACTGATTGGATCTGGGCATTAGTTTGTCCACTGACCAAATAGCATCTTTCAGAACTGGAGGGACATTTCTGGTAGGTATTCATTTATTGGTTTTTGGTTGCCCATCTTATCCTGGGATTTGTTGAGAGAGGTGATGGTCACCCCAAGAGTAGGAAAGGGAGACCTATTGACAGTGATCTGGGCTCTCTGTTTTGGAAAGCTCAGAAGAGGAGAGAAAAACACTTACAGGAGCCAAGCCTCATCAGTTCAGCATGGTAATGCAGTTTTTTATGTGACACCTAGAGGGTTGCCTTTGGAGGAAGGAAACTCTTGCAGCCTTGAAGCTGCTTTTGACAACAATCTGCCACCATAGCTAGATTTCCAAGAATCCCATGTGCTTTACCTTGTATCTGACGTCAAGGGTAAGTATGACCAACTGGTAGGACTCACCCCTCCCATCTCAGGAGGCATAACTCCCAATGGTATCTGTCACTCACTTTGTCTACAAAACTCCTCCTACAAAGAAAGTTCAGGAGGTGAACTATTGGAACTTAGCTCAGTCGACGCCCATCTTCATGCTAAGGGCCTTCACATTTCCAAGATGGGGCTTATGTTTTTTTCCTGGAAGGCTGGTTTTTCATGGAAGTCCTGGTCTTTCTATCTTACTACACCTTAAAAGAAAAGTCTATGCTAAGCTCAAAGAGGAATTCCACACGTGTCTACAGAAGAGCCTCTAAAGACAGCCTGAATCATACAGCTGTCTGCCGTCCACTACCTTCTATGCACAGAGTCACGCAAAATACACAAAACATCGATGCAGATCAGGGAAAGCCGAATGTTTATGTTTGAGCTAGAGGCTGCATATGCTGTCTCACCAACCCCATGAAATTTAAAACTTTATAAATAAAAATGCCCATATATACACATACAGAGGGGCGTTCTTCATCCATTGATCGGTTCAACTGTTATTCACATTTTGATTCCGCCTGCCACAGCGCACATCATTGGGTGACAAGTCACCCACTTGCAGTGTGAGTGACAGCACTGTGCCCGGTCCCATGTTGACGTCCACCTAAAATGAACATTTCAGTGCCAGGGTGGTGTGCCAAAGCTTTACTTTGCCAGTGCATTTTGCCATTTTATATTTCTTTTTAATCATCCTTGTTTGTTTCAACCACGTTTTCATATTTTCCTGTGACTAAAGTACACCTTCTTGTTAGGAAGCACTCATACTGTTCTATTAAAATTATATGTAATTATTAATTTGTTTAATGTAAATTTTTTGTTGCAACCATATAACTGCCATGTTCTCCAGCAGCATGTTTTTCTTTTTATTGCTATGACCTGTGCATACACTAAAAAAAGTTTTAAAAGGTATAAGCTTTCCAAAGTCAGTCCCAGTGGCTTTGCCAATGCTTTTCTAACCTCTTTTCATAAGGCATTTATACAGTGCACAATCTGTAGTTAGTACATCACCTCATATCTGCTGACCGGTTAACTTCAGCATCTTTCTATTCTTTATATCTTGAACATATCTGAAACATGCATCCTCTTTAATGCGTCTTATCCCTCAAAGGTGTCCACTGGTCACAACACCAGATAGCATTAATTTTTGTGCTAAAAGCACTTTACCCCTAACTGTGTAATATTCTGTAATCACAGACGAAATAGTAGAGTTGTCTGCCACTAAGACCCTGAAACAGAACAAAAACTAACTACTTTACATTATTTACCTGCATATAAATATTAACCTACATATTCTTTTGTGATCTCATGACTGCAGATGCAGATGAATGTGTGCTGTTTGGACAAGAAATCTGTAAAAATGGCTTCTGCCTCAACACTCAGCCTGGTTACGAGTGCTACTGCAAGCAGGGCACCTACTATGATCCTGTGAAGCTCCAATGCTTTGGTAAGATTTTGGGCTAACATGTCAGATGCACATTTGGAGGTACAGCTAGCCATAGCCTGAATGGGGGTCCCTTTTCTCTGGTTGCGGGAAATCTGTAAAAAAGTATTATCCACCACATATATAACATTAAGAGGTGTCTGTTTGGAGATTCATCTGTGCCTGCAGCTATTAAACAAATATCAAAAAAGAAAGTTGCAACCATATAAAAGTATAATTCATTTTTAATTGGATTGTTGACAGAACGGCAAGGTAGACTGGGTGGCAAAGTTATTTGGATTGCTCTCAACAATATTGTTCTGTTTCCTACAATCTTGATGTTACTGCATGCAACATAGAATGGGACAGCGGATCTAGGAGAGTTACCTCTCATTTATGAGTACAGATGCCCAGTAAATTAAAATGTCTATCCCAGCTTTGGGTGTGGGTTTGGAGGGGTGTGATTGGAGTAGCAGGTCTAGCATTTATCTTCTTCATGGTGTTTTTTTGTTATCTTAAAGATACTGATGAGTGCCAGGACCCGATTAGCTGTATCGATGGGCAGTGCATCAATACGGATGGATCCTACAATTGTTTCTGCACACAGCCTATGGTTCTGGATATCACTGGGAAAAGATGTGTCAGGCCGGTTGAGTCAAGCGGTATGTGCATGGTCTATGTAATGGGAGCAGTTCTTAATTTTAAATGCTGAAGCTCAAAGTATGTCTTAGAAACGAGCCACCAGCAGTGCTGAATGTTGGGATTGAGGAATACCCAAGCTGCCTGGTTGATTCCACCTCCTACCTCTTTCTTCAACCATCCTACACTTTTTGAATCTATCTCACTCATGAAGGTTCTTTTTTATCCCTGCTTTCTTTCCCCCCCTCTCTTCCTATTTTTCTCATTCTCTTTCCCTCCATGTTTTCTACCTTCCTCTCTATTGCTCTGGATCAAAGTCTAATAAAAAATTAGACCCCCCCAAAAAAAAGGTTTGTGGTGGTGACCACGACCTTCAACAGCTGGCACAAGTTAAACAATTAAACAAGAATGCTGGGAAGGAGAAATCCCTCCAAGCTGGCTGGCTCACTTAGTTGGAAACCCGAGAATTTCTTAACGAAAATAAATGAATTCACAAAAGTATGACGATTCGTGCAACACTTTTTCCAAATTGTAGAGTTTTATTCACTCCAGTGACATCAGTCTATCAATGATCTCTTTGTGATCCATATGGTAATATCATATAATCATCCACTGATGAACAACCCAAAGCATTTCGGGTCACGAGTGGCCCTTCATCAGGGGTTACATTAATAAATCTGTGAAAATGAAACAAGAGGCTTTATTCAGCAGTCCAAATGCGACAAGAAGGAAAAAACAAGCATTGAAAATGCAATAGGTCTCGCATTTATTTGAGTTAGAGTTTTTGGCGCTGTAAATGGGAATGTGTTTTACCTATGTGTTATGGAGTTGTATGTAAGTGGTGTGTAGTGGAATTATGTGTGTTGTATTGGGATAGTTAGTTGTGGAGCAGTATGAACCATAAGTAAGGAGAGTGAGGAGAAGAGCAGCAGGAGGTACAAGTAAGAAGAGCGAGGAGAAAAGTAGTGTGAGGCACAAGGAAGGAGAGTGGGGAGGAGAACAGCGTGAGGCAATAGGATGGAGAGGGAGGGGAGAAGAACAGCGTGAGGCACAAGGACGGCGAGTGAGGAGAAGAGCAGCAGGAGGTACAAGGATGCAGAGTGATAAGAGCAGCAGGAGGCACAAGGCCGGAAAGTGAGGAGAAGAGCAGCGAGAGGCACAAGGATGAAGAGTGAGGAGAAGAGCACCATGAGGCATCAGGAAGGACATTGAGGAGGAAAAGAGCAGCATGAGGCAAAAGGAAGGAGAGTGATGAGAAGATAAGCCGGAGGTACAAAGAAGGAGAGTGAGGCAAAGAACCACGTGAGGCACAAGGAAGGAGAGCGAGGAGAAGAGCAGCAGGAGGTACAAGGAAGGAGAGTGAGGAGAAGAGCTGCAGGAGGTACAAGGAAGGAGAGTGAGGAGAAGAGTAGCAGGAGGTACAAGGAAGGAGAGCGAGGAGAAGAGTAGCAGAAGGTACAAGGAAGGAGAGCGAGGAGAAGAGTAGCAGGAGGTACAAGGAAGGAGAGCGAGGAGAAGAGCAGCAGGAGGTACAAGGAAGGAGAGTGAGGAGAAGAGTAGCAGGAGGTACAAGGAAGGAGAGCGAGGACAAGAGCAGCAGGAGGTACAAGGAAGGAGAGCGAGGAGAAGAGCAGCGTGAGGCACAAGAATGGAGAACGAGGAGAAAAGCAGCAGGAGATACAAGGAAGGAGAGCGAGGAGAAGAGCTGCAGGAGGCACAAGGAAGGAGAGCGGGGAGGAGAGCAGCAGGAGGCACAAGGAAGGGGAGCGAGGAGAAGAGCAGCGTGAGGCACAAGTAAGGAGAGTGAGGAGAAGAGCAGCAGGAGGTACAAGGAAGGAGAGCGAGGAGAAGAGCAGCAGGAGGTACAAGGAAGGAGAGTGAGGAGAAGAGCATCAGGAGGTACAAGGAAGGAGAGCGAGGAGAAGAGCAGCGTGAGGCACAAGTAAGGAGAGCGAGGAGAAGAGCAGCAGGAGGCACAAGGAAGGGGAGCGAGGAGAAGAGTAGCAGGAGGTACAAGGAAGGAGAGCGAGGAGAAGAGTAGCAGGAGGTACAAGGAAGGAGAGCGAGGAGAAGAGCTGCAGGAGGTACAAGGAAGGAGAGTGAGGAGAAAGAGCTGCAGAAGGTTCAAGGAAGGAGAGTGAGGAGAAGAGTAGCAGGAGGTACAAGGAAGGAGAGCGAGGAGAAGAGTAGCAGGAGGTACAAGGAAAGCGAGCGAGGAGAAGAGTAGCAGGAGGTACAAGGAAGGAGAGCGAGGAGAAGAGCAGCAGGAGGTACAAGGAAGGAGAGTGAGGAGAAGAGTAGCAGGAGGTACAAGGAAGGAGAGCGAGGACAAGAGCAGCAGGAGGTACAAGGAAGGAGAGCGAGGAGAAGAGCAGCGTGAGGCACAAGAATGGAGAATGAGGAGAAGAGCAGCAGGAGATACAAGGAAGGAGAGCGAGGAGAAGAGCTTCAGGAAGCACAAGGAAGGAGAGCGGGGAGGAGAGCAGCAGGAGGCACAAGGAAGGGGAGCGAGGAGAAGAGCTGCAGGAGGTACAAGGAAGGAGAGTGAGGAGAAGAGTAGCAGGAGGTACAAGGAAGGAGAGCGAGGAGAAGAGTAGCAGGAGGTACAAGGAAGGAGAGCGAGGAGAAGAGTAGCAGGAGGTACAAGGAAGGAGAGCGAGGAGAAGAGCAGCAGGAGGTACAAGGAAGGAGAGTGAGGAGAAGAGTAGCAGGAGGTACAATGAAGGAGAGCGAGGACAAGAGCAGCAGGAGGTACAAGGAAGGAGAGCGAGGAGAAGAGCAGCGTGAGGCACAAGAATGGAGAACGAGGAGAAGAGCAGCAGGAGATACAAGGAAGGAGAGCGGGGAGAAGAGCTGCAGGAGGCACAAGGAAGGAGAGCGGGGAGGAGAGCAGCAGGAGGCACAAGGAAGGGGAGCGAGGAGAAGAGCAGCATGAGGCACAAGTAAGGAGAGTGAGGAGAAGAGCAGCAGGAGGTACAAGGAAGGAGAGCGAGGAGAAGAGCAGCGTGAGGCACAAGAATGGAGAATGAGGAGAAGAGCAGCAGGAGATACAAGGAAGGAGAGCGACGAGAAGAGCTTCAGGAGGCACAAGGAAGGAGAGCGGGGAGGAGAGCAGCAGGAGGCACAAGGAAGGGAGCGAGGAGAAGAGCTGCAGGAGGTACAAGGAAGGAGAGTGAGGAGAAGAGTAGCAGGAGGTACAAGGAAGGAGAGCGAGGAGAAGAGTAGCAGGAGGTACAAGGAAGGAGAGCGAGGAGAAGAGTAGCAGGAGGTACAAGGAAGGAGAGCGAGGAGAAGAGCAGCAGGAGGTACAAGGAAGGAGAGTGAGGAGAAGAGTAGCAGGAGGTACAAGGAAGGAGAGCGAGGACAAGAGCAGCAGGAGGTACAAGGAAGGAGAGTGAGGAGAAGAGCATCAGGAGGTACAAGGAAGGGGAGCGAGGAGAAGAGTAGCAGGAGGTACAAGGAAGGAGAGCGAGGAGAAGAGCAGCAGGAGGCACAAGGAAGGGGAGCGAGGAGAAGAGTAGCAGGAGGTACAAGGAAGGAGAGCGAGGAGAAGAGTAGCAGGAGGTACAAGGAAGGAGAGCGAGGAGAAGAGCTGCAGGAGGTACAAGGAAGGAGAGTGAGGAGAAGAGCTGCAGAAGGTTCAAGGAAGGAGAGTGAGGAGAAGAGTAGCAGGAGGTACAAGGAAGGAGAGCGAGGAGAAGAGTAGCAGGAGGTACAAGGAAGGAGAGCGAGGAGAAGAGTAGCAGGAGGTACAAGGAAGGAGAGTGAGGAGAAGAGTAGCAGGAGGTACAAGGAAGGAGAGCGAGGACAAGAGCAGCAGGAGGTACAAGGAAGGAGAGCGAGGAGAAGAGCAGCGTGAGGCACAAGAATGGAGAATGAGGAGAAGAGCAGAAGGAGATACAAGGAAGGAGAACGAGGAGAAGAGCTTCAGGAGGCACAAGGAAGGAGAGCGGGGAGGAGAGCAGCAGGAGGCACAAGGAAGGGGAGCAAGGAGAAGAGCTGCAGGAGGTACAAGGAAGGAGAGTGAGGAGAAGAGTAGCAGGAGGTACAAGGAAGGAGAGCGAGGAGAAGAGTAGCAGGAGGTACAAGGAAGGAGAGCGAGGAGAAGAGTAGCAGGAGGTACAAGGAAGGAGGAGCGAGGAGAAGAGCAGCAGGAGGTACAAGGAAGGAGAGTGAGGAGAAGAGTAGCAGGAGGTACAAGGAAGGAGAGCGAGGACAAGAGCAGCAGGAGGTACAAGGAAGGAGAGCGAGGAGAAGAGCAGCGTGAGGCACAAGAATGGAGAATGAGGAGAAGAGCAGCAGGAGATACAAGGAAGGAGAGCGAGGAGAAGAGCTTCAGGAAGCACAAGGAAGGAGAGCGGGGAGGAGAGCAGCAGGAGGCACAAGGAAGGGGAGCGAGGAGAAGAGCTGCAGGAGGTACAAGGAAGGAGAGTGAGGAGAAGAGTAGCAGGAGGTACAAGGAAGGAGAGCGAGGAGAAGAGTAGCAGGAGGTACAAGGAAGGAGAGCGAGGAGAAGAGTAGCATGAGGTACAAGGAAGGAGGAGCGAGGAGAAGAGCAGCAGGAGGTACAAGGAAGGAGAGTGAGGAGAGAAGAGTAGCAGGAGGTACAAGGAAGGAGAGCGAGGACAAGAGCAGCAGGAGGTACAAGGAAGGAGAGCGAGGAGAAGAGCAGTGTGAGGCACAAGAATGGAGAACGAGGAGAAGAGCAGCAGGAGATACAAGGAAGGAGAGCGAGGAGAAGAGCTGCAGGAGGCACAAGGAAGGAGAGGGGGGGAGGAGAGCAGCAGGAGGCACAAGGAAGGGGAGCGAGGAGAAGAGCAGCATGAGGCACAAGTAAGGAGAGTGAGGAGAAGAGCAGCAGGAGGTACAAGGAAGGAGAGCGAGGAGAAGAGCAGCGTGAGGCACAAAAATGGAGAATGAGGAGAAGAGCAGCAGGAGATACAAGGAAGGAGAGCGAGGAGAAGAGCTTCAGGAGGCACAAGGAAGGAGAGCGGGGAGGAGAGCAGCAGGAGGCACAAGGAAGGGGAGCGAGGAGAAGAGCTGCAGGAGGTACAAGGAAGGAGAGTGAGGAGAAGAGTAGCAGGAGGTACAAGGAAGGAGAGCGAGGAGAAGAGTAGCAGGAGGTACAAGGAAGGAGAGCGAGGAGAAGAGTAGCAGGAGGTACAAGGAAGGAGAGCGAGGAGAAGAGCAGCAGGAGGTACAAGGAAGGAGAGTGAGGAGAAGAGTAGCAGGAGGTACAAGGAAGGAGAGCGAGGACAAGAGCAGCAGGAGGTACAAGGAAGGAGAGTGAGGAGAAGAGCATCAGGAGGTACAAGGAAGGAGAGCGAGGAGAAGAGCAGCGTGAGGCACAAGTAAGGAGAGCGAGGAGAAGAGCAGCAGGAGGCACAAGGAAGGGGAGCGAGGAGAAGAGTAGCAGGAGGTACAAGGAAGGAGAGCGAGGAGAAGAGTAGCAGGAGGTACAAGGAAGGAGAGCGAGGAGAAGAGCTGCAGGAGGTACAAGGAAGGAGAGTGAGGAGAAGAGCTGCAGAAGGTTCAAGGAAGGAGAGTGAGGAGAAGAGTAGCAGGAGGTACAAGGAAGGAGAGCGAGGAGAAGAGTAGCAGGAGGTACAAGGAAGGAGAGCGAGGAGAAGAGTAGCAGGAGGTACAAGGAAGGAGAGCGAGGAGAAGAGCAGCAGGAGGTACAAGGAAGGAGAGTGAGGAGAAGAGTAGCAGGAGGTACAAGGAAGGAGAGCGAGGACAAGAGCAGCAGGAGGTACAAGGAAGGAGAGCGAGGAGAAGAGCAGCGTGAGGCACAAGAATGGAGAATGAGGAGAAGAGCAGAAGGAGATACAAGGAAGGAGAGCGAGGAGAAGAGCTTCAGGAGGCACAAGGAAGGAGAGCGGGGTGGAGAGCAGCAGGAGGCACAAGGAAGGGGAGCGAGGAGAAGAGCTGCAGGAGGTACAAGGAAGGAGAGTGAGGAGAAGAGTAGCAGGAGGTACAAGGAAGGAGAGCGAGGAGAAGAGTAGCAGGAGGTACAAGGAAGGAGAGCGAGGAGAAGAGTAGCAGGAGGTACAAGGAAGGAGAGCGAGGAGAAGAGCAGCAGGAGGTACAAGGAAGGAGAGTGAGGAGAAGAGTAGCAGGAGGTACAAGGAAGGAGAGCGAGGACAAGAGCAGCAGGAGGTACAAGGAAGGAGAGCGAGGAGAAGAGCAGCGTGAGGCACAAGAATGGAGAACGAGGAGAAGAGCAGCAGGAGATACAAGGAAGGAGAGCGAGAGAGAAGAGCTGCAGGAGGCACAAGGAAGGAGAGGGGGGGAGGAGAGCAGCAGGAGGCACAAGGAAGGGGAGCGAGGAGAAGAGCAGCATGAGGCACAAGTAAGGAGAGTGAGGAGAAGAGCAGCAGGAGGTACAAGGAAGGAGAGCGAGGAGAAGAGCAGCAGGAGGTACAAGGAAGGAGAGTGAGGAGAAGAGCATCAGGAGGTACAAGGAAGAAGAGCGAGGAGAAGAGCAGCGTGAGGCACAAGTAAGGAGAGCGAGGAGAAGAGCAGCAGGAGGTACAAGGAAAGAGAGCGAGGAGACAGGCAGCAGGAGGTACAAGGAAGGAGAGTGAGGAAAAGAGCAGCGTGAGGTACAAGAATGGAGAACGAGGAGAAGAGCAGCAGGAGATACAAGGAAGGAGAGCGAGGAGAAGAGCTGCAGGAGGCACAAGGAAGGAGAGCGGGGAGGAGAGCAGCAGGAGGCACAAGGAAGGGGAGCGAGGAGAAGAGCAGCGTGAGGCACAAGTAAGGAGAGTGAGGAGAAGAGCAGCAGGAGGTACAAGGAAGGAGAGCGAGGAGAAGGGCAGCAGGAGGTACAAGGAAGGAGAGTGAGGAGAAGAGCATCAGGAGGTACAAGGAAGGAGAGCGAGGAGAAGAGCAGCAGGAGGTAAAGGGAAAAAAAGAGCGAGGAGAAGAGCAGCAGGAGGTACAACGGAGGAGAGAGGAAAACAGCAGTGTGAGGCATGAGGAAGGAGAGTGAGGAAAAGAGCAGCGTGAGGCACAAGGAAGGAGAGAGAAGAGAACCGCAGCATGAGGCATGAGGAAGGAGAGTGAGAAGAGTAGCTGGAGGCACAAGGAAGGAGAGTGAGGAGGAGAGTAGCGTAAGGCACAGGGAAGGAGAGTGAGAAGAGCAGCGTGAGGCACAAGGAAGGAGAGTGAGGAGGAGAGTAGCGTAAAGCACAAGGAAGGAGATTGAGGCAGAGAACAGCAGTGTGAGGCACAAGGAAGGAGATTGAGGAGGAGAAGAGCAGCGTGAGGTGGGGTGGTGTTAATTGTTCCAGATAAGAACGAGAATGGCTTAATAATAATGCAGACGAGTGAGTAGGGAAGAAGGCATTGGCACACAAGAAAGAAACTCAGCTGGTGCTAAAAATGAGATGCTATATGAGGGTAGGGATTATGAAACAGTAAGCAGAAGTTAGGAGAGGAGGGGGCAAGTAAGCAAAACTAAAACCGGAGTAGAGCAGCTAGGGCAACGGAAGAGTAACTGCAAACATACATTGGTGGCACTGAGGCACACAGTCCTATTGTTATTGTAGTAATGTCTGTAAATGACTAAACAGGGAAATATACTTAGACTGGGACAGAACACACAGAAAGGCACCTAAATAAAAGTACTTCCTATCAGCGAATCAGATAACGAAAAATTAGCTAAGTTATTTTACAAACCCACATTTGTGTTAAAGAATAAGGGTGTGTGAGTACGTCAACAGAATCCTGTGGCAGGGGTCTGGAGAGTGGGGTGGTTAATAAAGCAAAAAAAATGAACATTTTAAGGCACAGTAAACATTTTAAAGTCAGAAACACAAACAGAAAGGCCCACAAATGGAAGAATAAATAAACCGAAATTATGTGTAAATTTCCATAGATTATGATGGGCTGGAAACCGTTCGTTTCTTTTTGGGCATTGCAGTAGCGCCAAGGATAAGGGTGCAGGCTGCCACCTCCCAGCTGATATCTGGTCTATAAACTCAAGCTTCCCTATTACCCCTACCACCTCTCACAGCCGTGCGGGGGGCTTGTGGGGGTGGAGCAGTAAATATTGTGCTAATACCTTTAATTGTGGATGCTTAGTTGTGAAAGCTTTAGCAGGGCTGGACATTTTCTCTACATTAAATGCCACCTAGACCCATTAAAAACCACCTAATCCCTGGTAAATAGCTGACTGTTGTGGACCAGGGAATGCATTACCAAGGCCTGGATGTCTATTATTAATAGAGCTAGCGTGGAGAAGTATGCAGGCCGGACTGATTAACCTTACCATTTGGTAAAGTGGAACGGCTTTTCTAGCCTCCATCAATGGACTCTCCTCATTACATTTTGCGACCTAAGGCTTTTTTGATGACGTAGGGCAAGGAAGGGTGGGGGGTAGTGGGGAAATTAAGACATACATTCCAGCAAAATGTCACAACGATGGATTGGAAAACACAATGGAGCCTACTTTTTAAACATGGGGGGACGGTAGGGATGGGCGGAAGCTTTAAAACAATATGGGATTCCGGTAACTGATTTGTAAAACGCATTATTAATGCCCTCCATTTTTTTAAAGTCTCGCGGCATATATAAACTTAATTTTGCAACCGGAGGCAAGCTCGACCGTGGGAAAACTGTGTTTCTAGTGCACAAGAGCTAATGAAGTTCTGCCCGAGGGTACAGTAAAACGAAAAACAAATGTGTGCACAGCACAGAGCAACAGATGCCTCTTCCAAATTACAAAGCCAGTTCTGGCTGATTAGCAAGTGATGCCGGGGAGGGGGGTGGGGGGGCAACAGTGTGAAAATAACAGACTATAAAAATGGAAAACAGTGGTACATGCTTATTTGGTTTGTAAGTAAAAATACACCTTTTATCTTGAGGCTTGAGTGAAGTCGTGCTAAATTCAGTCCCACTCGCGCCTGCAAATATTTATGCACATGGTCTTCGAATTTGAACCGGAGTTGTTCAAACTACCTGGTGTCCAGCAGCGTGACATTTATCAAACCATCTGTTCCCGTGCAAGGCAAGCGGCCTCTATCTCTTCATCTCCCCGGAACAGCGCCAAAGAAAATGCAGAGTCTAGATAACAAGCCCTCCGCTGAAAAGGAAGGCGAGGTTGTTTTCGGAGCTGCCTCGCACTGAAAAGAAAGATAAACTGCACCCATGTGAAACGGGCGCCAGAAGATCCTTGACAGCGCGGTGTGCCACGCTGGAAGTGCTTTGCGACACATTTAGATAATGAAAATGGAGGGCAGGGGAATGGGAGGGGGTTAGAAGAAATAGCAATTAAAACTTACATGCCACCAGCTTAAGCTGTAAACCAGTTAGTGGCCCGATCACAGAACAATTACAAACTGCAGAGAAGCTGAGAGAGGCGGGAGGTGTTGTTCTTGGAACAGCGTGGGAGGTGGGAGATTCAGTGAACTGTGAGCGGCGGGGAGAGATCGGATATACGAAACCGCACAACGGGCACTTGTTAAACAAAGTGGCGCGTCCGCCATTACACAAAAGCGCACAACGGGCGCTTGTTAAACAGGGTGCTCGGTAAACAAGGAAGCAGTGGGGGCGGGGAGGGGTGAGTCCGGGACTGCGTTCGGCGGCCGGGATGCACGCGCATGTTAATGCGCACTATTTAAAAAAAAAAAAACTAATTACGCTGTGTAAGCTTAATGATACTGAAGTTAGGCGGTGCTGCTTCCGGAATTAATTGAAGTTACGTATGGCATGAAGAGCCAATAATGAGGCTGATAACCAAAAAAATGCACAAGTTAACGAATCGCAAGCCACGAGAAAGTAACAAGCAATGGGCGGAGTTTCAACACCCATATGGATTACTAGATGTCTCTGAGAGACAGCGCATGTGCGCTGCCTAGGCGAGACCTAACAATGAAGCTGCCTGCTAGCTGTGTGCCTATGCCAAACGTGCGACCCAGTGAACTGTGGTTCCAAAATCAAAAATATAACCTGATCGGGGTGAATGAGCACAAAGGCTCGTTGTTTATCGCCAGTGCAAACACGAGTCATGCTGAATACCGAAGCTGCAGTGCAAAAACAATAGCTGTCAGAGCATGCTTCCAACAAAATAATGCGTGCCTGAACGCCTGTGTAATAACAGGAGTGGACGTGTCTCGCGCATGTGAACTAGGAGCTACATACGAAGATTCTGAGTGTAACAAACAGCTAACGTGTCTAAGTGCATTACAAATTAAGGATTAATAGGCAACAAACAAAGCTCATGTGTGAACTCAAGATAAATGGGAATCGTGCTTAGTGCCAGTGTGATCGTGCAGACGCACTTACTCTCAAAGCAGGCTTACTGCTAGTGGAATAAATACATCATTGTCAATAAAAACACAAAATGAAAAAAAGCGGACGAAACTCGCCCGGGTATACTCATACACACGAAAATGTGACCGGAAGTGAAAGTGAACGCTGTGCACGACCATTACACCAAAACCCGTGAACATGCCACAAAACCGCTAGTATTAAATACTGCAATGCGTTTCCAAACAACTTAACACAGATATGCGTTTATGCCGTGACGTGGTTTAACATGCGTTAACAAGTTAAACAATGCCACATCTAACCACTCTCTCACTGAATCAAATTGTTCGATGGAGTGATGTATTATGTCATTTGTTTTCTCACCATGACCAGAAACAAAGTCTGTTATTATGTTTGCTAGCTACCAAAAGATTATATATGTTGTCATTACACCTTGTTGAAGACCTACAACATGATGCATAGAATAGGTGAACAAGATATGTGTAGCAGTGCAGCTGAATAGCTCACATAGCATTCATGATAAATGCACCTATGTCAGCACTCCATAATTATCGTCAGCACCTGAGACCGACCAGTCACCTTTCCTTGACTTCCCAGATCGAGGAATGCACCAATTCCTCTAAAGAATTTTTCACCATTGTCGTCCTTGATATCTTCATAGGCAGCCATGCCCATCCTAATTCCTCTTGTAACAGAGGACGTCACAAGGGCACAGTATTCGGTTAAATCTGGCTCTCTTGATAACCACTGTCAGTATTACATCTTTTCTCTTGATCATGAACTCATTTGGCCCACACCAACCAACCTTTTGAACCTCTCACTGTTGACTATGCATTTACCCCAGTGAATGGCAGCATCCCTTGGTCCTGCCGCTGCTTAAAAAGCCCTCTGAGGAGCCTGTCATCTTGTGAATCTCCATACCTATCTTTTGTCTTCCTTACCCAGCTAAAGTACTTAAAAACTAGTCAACCAGCAACTCACCAGCTACCTTGAGTGTATCTTTCTGCTCAATTTTTCACTATCTGGCTTAAGAGCCAGTCATGGAATGGAAACTGCCTCAGCACAACAACATCCGATGCATCATTGATAAGGGTGCCACTGGTGCTTTTATCCATTTAGATCTTTTGGTTGTGTTTGACACAGTATTGCATGTCATTCTATTCAGGTTCCTTTTTGATGCAAGTGTCTACATTCTGCTTTTCAATGGTTTAGTTCTTTCCGTTATCACCAGACCGAGTCAGTTTGTCTCCCAGTGTTCCAATGTGATGCTTCCATTTTTTTGTGAGTGGTGCCCAAGGGATCTTCCCTGAACCTTACATTGCTTAATGTTTATATGACACAATTACCATTAGTTGTTAGATCTTTTGGTTTTAATATTATCTCTTACATCGATGACCCTCAGCTACTCCTCTCTCTTTCATAAGATACTGCAATTATTCAGACTAATTGCATGTGCTGATGGTCTGCGGTTGCCAACTGGATGAGCTCTAATTGCCTAAAACTAAACAGTGAGAATACCAAGCTATTTGGGAGAGCTACCTTCTCTAGATCATTGCTTGGTGGTCCATCAACCTTGGCCCTCACCCTAAGCCCTTTTGAGCTGTCAGAACCTGGGCTTTATTACTCATGATCAGATTTCTCTGGCAAACCAAGTCACTGTCATGTCTACCTATTGCTTTAACACTCTCAAAGTGCTCAGAAAAATGTTTAAATGGATGCCCCTGAACACACAAAAACTGTGACGAAAGCACTTATTACCAGTAGACTTGACTATGGAAATGCCCTGTATGTTGGCATTTCGGCTTGCCTCAGCAAGAGACACCAAGTGGTCCAGAACACAGCTGCTGATTTGTTCTCAATCTGCCTCCGCATACCACTGTCAATACAGACTAACACACACTCATCATTGGTTGACGATCCTTGAGCATTCCCTCTACAAGCTTCTTACTCATACTTCTAAAGTACCATGGGCGTTCTTACCTTAGCAGTCACATACATCTCACCTGCTTTCTCGCCAGCCTTGCACCTGGCTTTCTAGAGCAGGAGGACACTTCTACCTGACTCCAGGTGCTTGGCATAAACATCCTCTCTCAATATGTTCTGCTGGATCTCTCTCAAAATTTAGGAAGAAACCTAAAACCTGGCTGTTTTGACTTAATTTTGAACCTTTTTTATTCAGACAGAGATTGACTAAGTAGATACAAAGACATGCACTGCATATTAAATTACAACTCTGACAGCTTACATGTAGGAATCCTCAGTAATAGGTGATATAGTGCAATCACAGTACATAGATATACATTGCAAGGATATAATGCGACTACATATACATTGGTATAATCAACAATGCAGTGGGTGTCAAGGTTAGATAGCAACGCACACAGGCAGATCGGGCCTGGGGGTATTGTATCGTCTGAGTCCAGGAGAAAGTTAACGACAGTTCACTAAACCAATGAGCCTACAAGGAGTATCTTGCATTACCAATGGAAGGGTGTCGTGCATAAAGTGTCTGATGATAAGGCAACTATTGGGATGTTTCCTGTGAGCTAGCAGCTGTCGATGGTCTAGTGTCAACAGAAAGGTGTGCATCTCTTTCCCTGAGCCAAGTTGTGAAGGGTTCCCAGATATCTTTCGGGCGAGATGCCATAGGCATAAGGTCCCGAAAGTTGCCAGCTGCTCCTGACAATAGGCTATGTGGCAGATCCACTCAGGGACTCGAGGTTACTTAGGGGCTCCCCAAAGTATAGCCAGTCTGCGCTTTGCTAGTAGTAGCAGCATAGCAGTGAGGCGTCGTGACGCAGGCGGGATTTCCTCAACATAACCAAGCAGTGTAACTAATGGGGAACACACCAGCGTCTGTCCAGTAATGGCTTGTATGGTATCACACACCTCCCCCCAAAATTTGAAGACGGCAGGGCACTCCCATGCGATGTGCAGAAAGGTGGCACCTTCACATTTGCACTTCCAGCAAGGCGAATCCGGTCGCAGCTTTAATTTATATAACTGTAAGGGGGTACGGTAATATCGATGTAGGAATTTAAAATGTATAAGTCTCAACTTATAGTTTGGGGACAGATATCGTAGTTGTGAGCAGCAGAATGCCCATTGTTCATCCGTGGGCTGGTCCACCAGCTCAGTCCTCCATTGCTCCAGAGCTTTCGGAGCAGTCCATTGGGTGTTTGACTATGTGAGGGTATAGAGCCTGGTGATCAATTTACGAGCGGACGGTGTGACCAGTAAATGTTCTAATGGTTGCATAGTAGCAGGGGATGCTGGAAAAGAAGGGTGCATTGTTTTGCAGGCGGCCCTGAATTGATAATATAGGAGCAATTCTAGGATTGGTGTCTGTGTGCCGTCCTGGCCCGTTGGCGGTTCCAGGAATGTGCCTTGCGGATAGAGGTCGCCTAGCGTTGATATACCCATTTTACGGGCCCGATCTATTGCGCCCTTGTCATATAGGAAGGGAAAGTGTGGATGGAACGCAAGCGGTGTGGAGGGTACCTATAGCAGTGGGGTATCTGTCCGCTTCCTCAAGCCCTCCCAAGCCCAACGCAGGGTTTCAACTGTGTTGATTTCGTTGGCATTCCTACGGTAGGGTTGATATACAGCTACGGGCAGTGGGGTGGGTCAGCTATGTCCCTCTCAGTGGCCACATGGGGTTGAAACGGGATGGGATGTACCCAATAATGAAGAAACTGTGCTTGCGCACTTAGTGCATAAAGTTCGAGGTCAGGCGCACCTAGTCCGCCTTTCGATAGTGGGAGAGTCAGCAAGTCCCAGCTTACCCTGGGTTAGCCTCCAACCGAGGCCATAGCTATCGTGATGGATCGCAGAGATTTTAAAAAGGCTTGAGTCAAGGGTATTGGTATATTCACGAAAAGATATAATGATTTAGGGAGGACAATCATTTTAAGTATGGCAATTCTACCCGCAAGCGTCAGAGGTAAAGCGGCCCAGAATTTGGCCTTTTCCTCAAACCAGTCTAGTAGTCTGCCAAAATTTAAGCGCCAAATTTGTTGTAGGTCTTTGCTTAGCCAGACGCCAAGATATTTCACGGCATCATCTGCCCATGTCAGCGGGAATTCCAGTGTGGTATCCAGTGGGGCATCTGTGAGGGGCAGGATTGAGGACTTTGACCAATTAAGTTTTATGCCAGACATACCGCCAAAACGGAGGACTTCCCGCAGTACAAGATTTAGATTTTCGTCCGGTTTCCTAATATATAGCTTAATGTCGTCAGCATACATTGAAATGATAATGTTTCTATCTGTAAAAACCAGACCTCGGGCAGAGTGATGCTGGCGAATTCCAGCAGCCAGTGGCTCTATTGCCACCGCAAAAAGGAGCGGTGACAGGGGACATCCCTGCCTGGTTCCACGGGTGATGGGAAAGGGGTCTGAAATTAAACCGTTCGCTTCGAGCTGGGCCATGGGTTTGGTATAGAGTAAGCTAATTAATTTTATGAAATTGGGGCTGAAGCCTAATCTGGGCAAGATAGTAAACAAGAAGTGCCACTCCAAAGAATCAAACGCTTTGGTGGCGTACAAAAATGCTGCAATGGCCAGGAGTTGGTGATCAATTTGGTGAATTGTAGAAAAGAATGTGCGCAGGTTGTGGGCCGTCGACCTGCCTGGGATAAAACCAGATTGATCCGGCCTAGCAATAAGTGGCATTAGCGGCTGTAGTCTGTTAGCGATCAATTTAGCCAGAATTTTGGCATCAACATTAATTAGCAAAAGGGGTCTGTAGGCGTCGCAAAGGTTTGTCGCCTTATCTGGTTTCAGTAAAGAAATAATTACTGCCTCTCTCATGGTCGGCGGTAGCTCCCCAATTTCGAGCGATTCTTGATAGACATCAAGAAGGCGGGGCGCAAGTATTTCCACATATGTCTTATAGAATAGTGTAGTCAACCCATCTAACCCCGGGGCCTTCCCACTTGGGAGACCTCTAATCACCTGTGTGATATCGTCGACTGTGAAAGGTTCGTCTAAGTATTCTCTGTGGTTGGCGCTGAGCCAAAGCAGCTCTATTGAGCCTAGGTATTCGCCTAAGTCAGGGTTGGGTGCCCGTTGCGTGGCAGTGTATAAAGAAGAATAGAATTTGGTCAGGCGATTATGGGTGGCCACTTGTCCTCTAATAGGGGAAGAGTTGTCGTCAACCAGCTCGGCAATAAAGTTGGGTGATGTATGTTGTTTAAGCGCATTGGCTAGGGTTTTACCTGGCCTATCACCCTCCCCATAGCTCCGTGCACTAGCATTCCTACCGAGGAACCTGGTTTCCCTTTCCGCTTCTGTTTCAAATTCGGAGATGTTGCTCCGTATAGAGGCTAGTAGTTTGGGGTCGCTAGAGCTAAAATACAGCAGCTCAAGGGATTTGATATCCTGCTCCAGCTTAGTAAGAGTAGAGCGAATGGAACAAAGTACCCCTGATTGCTTAGAGATGCAAGCCCCTCTTATTACTGCCTTGAAGGCCTCCCATAACATAGAAGGGGAGTCCACCGATCCCTCATTAGTAGAAAAAAAGTGCATGATGTCCATTCTGATTTCCTCTTTAAATGCTGCATCTAAAAGAGCGTGTGGGGGAAGTCGCCAGCTGAACGCGCATGGTGATGTATGTAGGACCTTCCATTGAAGCACAACTGGGGCATGGTCGGAGAGTGTGCGCGGGAGCTGTAGCACGTCAACGGTCCAGGCCGCAACATCACACGTGACAAGCCAATAGTCCAGTCTGGACCAGGCACTGTGATAGGAAGTGATGCAGGTGCCTACTGCACCAAATATCAATGAGCCCGTGTTCAAGTATGATTTTATTTAACTGTAGCATTGTTTTTTGATGTGGATCGCGAGGGGTGCCTACCCTATCCCAGTCGTTATTTAAAACGGCATTAAAATCGCCACCCCAAATTACCGTATCGCCCCCTACAGCCATGATCTTGGCCCATACAGTAAGAAAAAAGTGTTGGTCATCCACATTTGGGCCATAGATGGCCACTAAGGTGGCCTGCGTCGTCATGAGGGATCCCGTTACAATGACGTAGCGCCCTTCCGGGTCTATGTGCGTGTGCGTAGTGGACCAGCCGAGTCCCCTCCTAATCAATATCGAGACTCCCCTGGCATAACTGGAGTATGGAGCCGAATGTATCTCCCCCCAATAGCCATGTTTCAGTTTGGGGTCAGAAGTATACTTCAAGTGGGTTTCTTGGAGGAAGCACACGTCGATATGATGCCTGCGTAAATATGTATGTATCAACCTTGCCTTACGAAAATCATTAAGCCCTCTCACATTCCATGTAAGGAACCTAGTTTCAGTCATGGTGAAGCAGTGGAAATTGAGTGACGTGATTCAGGCTTGAGAAGGAGACTCTGTGTTATGTCAAAAGTGAAGTTGGGATATATCTTAGTCGCCGTCAGTGATTTACATAAAAGTGAAGATGTCCCTGCAATGTCAGAGTCGAAGGTGCTATACCACCTGTGCAAGTGCAGTGCAATCAATGATCTTGTGTCTGTGGATGCTTTAAACCCCATTACCCACCCCGCTCCCACAACAACCTCCCAATTAGGTCGAGACTTGAAACCACCCACCCTCCCTTGAATTACCCCAATAGCCCAATAAGAACTAACAGACATGGGAGATCTCCCTGTGGGGGCCTGGGACGACAGCTTTTAACCTACCATCGGGCTTAGGCATGAAAAATGGAACCTGGCAATTAGAAGCTAAGAAACAAAATGAACCATGTGTCTAGCAGTGGTCGTCATTTGGCCAGTGTTAGAGCTAGCATAATGGTGTAACATGAGCAGGGCCAAAATTGCAACTATTAAAGAACCGTAACAGTACAATCAGATAAATGCTGTGTAGAACTGGTGAGTATCAAAGTGCAGAGGAGTTAGCCTCAGTCAGTCATTATCACTCAAGCTCCGTTCAGGAACGGAGTGTTGCGAAGAGCGAGGAGGCGACTTCCGCAGGCAGATGTGCTTAGAGTATTTTAAAGCTGACTTGGCATCCGTAAAGAAGTGGGCTTGGCCATCATGTGTAATTTTCAACTTGGCCGGATACAACATGGCATACGGGATGGAGGCATTCTGCAGGATGCGCTTCGCTGGCACGAATTCTCTGCGCGCAGCTTGTACAGCAGGAGTGTAATCGAGGAAGAAAGACAGTTGGTTTCCCTGATGTGTAATGGGGCTTTTAGCTCTGGCCTCCCGGAGGACTGCATCTCTGTCCCAATAGTTCAAGAGACGTGCAATAATTGGACGTGGCGGCGCACCAGGCGGGGGCCGGGGGCCAAGGGACCAGTGAGCACGCTCCACAATCATAACCTGGGAAAGCCCCGGACCAAATAGTTCACGCAACAGATTTTCAATGAATGTCTCCATTTTCGGGATTGCGGTAGATTCCGGAAGATCAAGAATTCTTAGGTTGTTCCGTCTTGAACGCGCCTCCAAATCTTCATTCTTAGCCCTAATTACAGCAAGTACTTTCTCCATGCTCAATATTTGCGCTCTGGATTCAGCTTGTGAGTCTTGAGTGTCCGACAGTCTGTTCTCCAGAACGTCCAGGCGAGTTTCATGTGCATCTACCCGCTTTTTAACAATGTCCAGGCTTGAAGTGAGTGCATCAATCTTGTTGTCTATGGTTTTGAGGCTGGAGCGTACATCCAGCAGGATGGAACGCATATCTTCCTCCGGTTGTCCCGGCATCTCCTTGGGGCCTTGGGCGGCGTCCGGCTCCGTAGTCGCCTCTGTGGTACGTGTTTGACGTTTGCTCTCAAAGGGGATTTTGGGCTGCTTAGGGTCTGTTTTACCCATGGTACCAAGCCTGGTATCGTGACCGACAGATGATCCGGCCGAACCCTCACACCCCGCCAAGCTATGAGAGTCAGCGCTGAGCGCAGTCGTCAGCCTAGCAGGTGAGATAGTGATCCAATTACCCCCAGCGCCCAAATTATTGGTGGCTCAGCGGCGGCGCATCTCCCCCCGTGCTCACAGGCTCAATAAGAGCAGAACGTGACTCTGTGGGGGAAGGGAGTCAAAGACAGGTCTCCTTCAGCAACCAGACAGGATGGTGGGGGGGGGGTGCCTGACAGCCCCTAGTTCGGAGGCAGAGATGTGTTAGGTCTCAGTGAAGACACAACTCTTCAGCGGGAGCAGGCAAGCTGGCGAATTGCACCCGAGGTCGGTCTCCCACAGGGCAGTAGGCAATGAGTTGTGTACATAAGTTACCGCAGCAAGGGCCCCAATGAAGAACAGTCCATCTGGAACTGTACCGGTGCACCGGCCGCAGCTCTGCAGGTAAAGCCTCAATCCCACTGCGAAGTCAGTATAGTGGGGATGGTGTTCCATGTCCCACTCACTTGATGTGCGAGGCAGGGTTCAAGCTGGAAATGGGAAGCTAGGGGGCAGGGTTTCTGCGGCCGCAGGGCAGGAAGGGGGGGCCCAGTGCGGGCTGCCGAACGGGAGAGAGAGGCCCAGTGAGCCCCAACACAGCCGGAACTCTCACCCCACTGTACAACGCAGGGGAGTGGACTAGATGGCAGAGGCCCACTTCAGCCCTCCCCTATCCCGCACAGCAGCCACCGCAACAGGCATCGCCTTAGTACGCGAGTGTGCCAGGGTCCACCTCGGGGCTGCTGGTGCTCAGGCCTAACTCCGCTGCGGCCCAATTCCCGCAGACGCAGGGCGTCAAACGGGGCTCGGGCCTACACGGCGCAGCCTAGTCCAGACCCGCCCCAAATCAGCCCCGGCCTCACTCACCGCACTGCCTCTCAGAGCCTTCTCAAGCACACCTCCAGCGTCGGCGACCCCAATTCTCCTCCTCTCGTAGGTTGTTGATGGCAGCCGCCCCCAGGAGGACACTCCGGCCTGCCTCCAACCGCACCAGACACAGCCTCGAGCGCCTTGAGAGTGCGAGCACACTCCTCCCGTCTGGGCCCACGCTGGAATATGCGGGCCTTCATCAGCTCGGATAGAGATCACCGCCTCCGCCGGCCGTCACTCGCCTCCGGTGTCACACAATGCAGGGGGGTGCTGCAGCATCGCGTAGGGCGCCCAGCAAGGTCAGAGCCACTACGGGGCCTCAGAAAGTGCGGCGGCCATTTTCAGCCACGGGATCGGCCTCAACTCCCTCCGGCAGTTTTCAGCAAGTTCTGATGTGACGGCACGGCTGTCATTGCAAACATACAATCCAGCCGATATCAGCTCATGGTATCGCAATTTTCGCCAGCATGGTCCGTGCCTGAATAGTGATTTATGAGGATCAGAAAGCCTGGCCTGCAGAGGCCCTTCAGAAGGCGGCCATCCTGCAGCGCGTCGTAGCCACGCCCCTTCCAATTTTGAATCTTTAGGCAATAACTTTCTGTTCCGCGCCAGGATACCATTACGGGTGAGCTGCTCGTGTTACAAATACAAATAACATAACATATTAAAAGGCCAAGATACATACTACTTCAATTTTGTATTCTGCTATAGGCCAGTCAGTTCTTTATTTCTGACCTCTCTGATTCTTGTGCCATCTGGTTCAGACAAAGCCATCTGGTAGCACCTTGCCTTTTCCGCACCATAATTACATTGATGTCTCTCAATTGCTGTCTATAGAATATGCGCAACAAAGGGCAGGGGCATATCCAGTAGGATAACATAGATGGTGTCTGTGACTGTAGGATTTAGACATGAGTAAGAGAGACCATGGAGTGGGTGCAATATGTAGTTAATAAATTCAAGTGAACTAATAGGACCAGTACATCCCACAGTTTTTATTCTAGTTTTGATTTTTAAGAAGAGAGACCTTCATAACATATGTGAGTGACAGAAGTCACATCAAATAAAATCAGTGGGCGAAACAATAAACCTGATAAAACCAGGCCAACATTTGACTCTCGTTGTGGTCTACACAGTAGCAGGAGGTGAACTATAATCTACAAGTGAGTTAGGTCTGGTTTACTCCTGTGGTTTATAAGGCCTTTGGTAGATCCCACAAGAAGGTTCATCAGAATGTGGCATATAAAACATTGTGTGCCTGCCCACTTCTGTGTTGACTACTTGTTCTGTTGATTAAGCTTTGAAAAGATCCCTCAATTGTTTTAACTTTCCTTCAGCACATAGGAAACCACAATAAGCAAGAAAAGATGTATGTTTGGTGTTTTTGTGTTTAGTTCCTGGTAGTGAGAACTTTATAAAATTTCCCTTCTGTTTTCCCTAAGACTGCCTTTCCACGGCTCAACACAAAAGTGCAAAAAAGGAATGATTGTTGAGTTCCAAGTACAGCCTATTTTCAAGTAGTGGGTGTGAATCTTCCCTTGCCCATGAACTGCACGTCTTGCCATTTTGACTGTGTTGTGACATTATTTCACACAAAGACAGCTAGTTGGGGGGGCAGGAGCTTTTTCTGCGGTGCTGCAAAAGCATGGAACAGCCTTCCCCTCCATCTCAGAAGTGCCACCGAGCTCCTTTCCTTTAGAAGGGGGCTGAAAACCTGGCTTTTCCCCTGAATCCATCCCTCATCCAGCAACCAAGTTGGCAACTCTTAGCGCCAGGACACCTTAGGGTAGCAGTGCGCTTTACAAGCCTTATTAACATTAACATAACATAACATTAAAATTTCTAGTGTGCAAGTCAAGATCTGCTCTTCTGGTTGCAGGCTATATGAAAATCATCTAGCAGGAACCTAATTAAAAAACTCAAGACCATTATCTAATAATTTGTAGCTGAATCGTATCCCTGAGTGGGACCTCCTTGTTTCCTGATTGTGTTCTTTATTGTAGCTTGTTATTTTTGTACAAAGTTAACGCTGCACCATGCAGTTGTCCTCCAGCTCCTTTGACTCATTATTTAATTTTTAATGACTTAATTCTAATCATGTACACAGTCTTTCCAAAGATGATTTTTATGTGCTTTTATTTTTCCTGCCTATGAATTAAGTAATCAATCAGCAGTTAAGTCAATATTTTGTTTTTTAATTTAATTGAAAGTTGTTCTTGGATAGTCCTAGTAGGGTTGCAATGCAAATCTGTCAGAAATGAAGCATAAACAGTAAGATGTTTGCCGTCAGCACATTGCTGAAATTAACAGTCTTAATTTCTAATGCTCTTCTAACATGGTTTTGCGAAAATAAAATACACACTAGGGGCCATATTACAAAAGGGCCCTGGGGACGCAGCGGGCATTTGCATCACCTTTGCACGCCCCGGGCACTTTGGTATTACAGAAAGGGCCGCAGATGCTTGTTCAGCCCCTTCTGTAATACCAATAGCGCTGGTGCACATAAAGCGCAAGTGCTGTCTTCAGGGGGGGTTCCCTCATTTGAATGGGGGCATGCCCCATGCAAACGAGGGAATCGTTTTGCCTCTGTGCCCCTGCCGTATTACAGACACGGGCACAGAGGCAAAGAGTCACTGACTGCACCCGCCTGCAAGGGGATCTCTAATCCCCTTTAAAAGTACAGGCGGGTTGCCCCCTGCACTGTGAAAACACAGAGCGGCTTCAAAGCAGCTGCTCTGTTTTTCACAGGAATGCACTGCCCTTGGGGCAGCGTGAGTCCACGGCTGCCCTGGGTGCAGTGCATTCCATGTACAAGGGCACGCTTTGCTGGTTTGCGTCTGGCACACCTGTTTTAAGGTGCGCTGGGCGCAAACAGGGAGAGTGCGCTCTTTACATAATAGGGCCCTTGATTCCCCAAAGCTTTTCCTGTGAGTTGTTGTGTCTTACACCATATTATGTGTGACTATTACCAGATAAATTCAAGCCTGTTTCACAAAACATTTTCTGTGAGTAGTTTCTAGGAGTAAGTCAAGCTTAATCAAGCTTAGTCATGAAAACCAAATGTAAGCAAATTCTTACTCCAGGAAATTCAAGAGTAAGTCACACTAAGCAAGGAGGAAGTCATGCCTGATCATAGAACAAGCTTTAGGAATCAGCTCAGTATATTTAGGTCTATCTCACGCCTAAGCATAGAGTTAAGTATTATTCATCCTAATTACTAATTATGGAAAACGTTATGAGAATTAGACCCATTGTTTTTTGCCCAGACTCGTTCTTTCTTTCCCCTTATGCTGTTCCATTTATGTGTGGAATTGAAGGAATGAAGTTGCTCATCAGAATGGGACGTCCAATAGGCCTGCCTCTTTTTTAGTCTTTCATGATGCTACCATGCCTGCCACCTGCAAGAAATTCTGCTTTGATTCTTCAGTCAGTTCTGATGTGTGATTTTGCCAGAGTCCTACGCAACATATTTCTTGCAGCCTCACGTGTTACATTTACTGGTACATTTTTGAATTAAGAAATAATTAAACCTCTATCAGAACATAACAGTTGACATCAGTGACTTGACTACAACTCTCTGTTGTAGTTTGAGCAGTCAGTTTATTTTCAAGCAGCAGTTTAAAGCTCTGAAGAGCTGGAAGAAGTGAGTTCTGTGGGCAGATAATGCATTTTTTTTCCTTTCCTGATTTTGAAAAAGAAGAGAGAGCAGTGAATATGTACTCTAAAGTAATAAAAACAAATTGCCTTTTGTTAGGAGCAACAAATATTCATTTTTGCTTAGCTGCGGGATAGCCATATCATGTTAGATGCTTTTGTCATCAATTGTTATTTACGCAGTCGCTTAAGGGTTTTGGGTCTCGATCCAGTGGTAATTTCTAGTAAACACACTTACATTGTCACTAGTTAATAGATCACCTCGATTAATTCACATACGCCTCTGTCTCATAGAAATGCATTCAATTCACACTCAGAATTCATCCCTCTTAGAAACTGTGAGCCAAGTCCATAAATCCATGTGGCTCCTAGCTGTCACAATCCCTTTTCATAATATCCACCCCGAAAGTAATCTAAAACCCTCACTTTATAACAGAGTATGGTGTTCCCTACAGAAGGTTTATCTGATGTGTAAATCATCACATACATGACAAATGTTGACAAGCAATTTAGAAAAGATCTAATGGTACATTTATTGGAAGTCTCTTGATTGTCAAATCCTTCGATTGTATTTGTAGCATAGTTGCATGCCGCCTTGCAGTGTCCACAGCAACAGAACCTTTTTGGTGAGTGCTGTATCCAAATATTCTGCTGACTATTTGAACACTTCAAATGGCTTTTGCTGACTACATCCCCAGTGTTCAGTAATTTATTTAGAGAATCTCTACATTACCTAAATCACTTATTAGATGCCAGTGCTTTTGGACTACTTTATGTATTTCTAGGTGTTGATTTTTGAATTACATGATAAACCTTCTCAAGTTATCTTTCTTTCCATCAAGAGAAGATTTTTTAAACTTTGACTCAATCTGTGAATCATTTCTCTAAACTTGCTTTGTTTGCTGTCTCTCTTTATAAGCTCTCATGTTAACCTCTCACTTTGAATCTAGAAATGATCATTCACTTTCCTCCTAGAATACTTTACCACTAGTAGAATTGCGTCTGGCACAGAGCAGCTCTCCATGCTTTCAGAGTTGAATGTACTGTAGTTTCCTTTTGTGCAGTGGTGTTCATCAAACAGTTATTTCCCTCCTTTAGTTTGAGATCTAAAAATGTCAATCAATCCAGTGAATTACCTTAGACCTACAAGTTGATTAATAATTATGAATCGTAAATCTTTGACTGGTGGTTTGTCAGTGGGACTTTTCTGGTCCACATATCCTCTCTGCAACCAAGCAGCACAAGCTCTGTCGTTTCACTGCAATTTTTGCCAATCAATTAAAAAATGAAGTGCAAAGCCAATAGGTTTCCCATATGCAAGAGCTATTGGCTTTGTCAATGTCTTTTAGCCATGTTGTACAGCAGCATGGCTGCTGTTCAGCATAGCTAAAAGTTAGTGGTGTGGCATAGAGTGGCATAGAGAAGAATGGCGTAGAGTACAGTGGAGAAGGATGGAATGGGGTAGAGTGGCATAGGGTGGAGTGGAGTACAGTTAAGTGGAGTGGCAAGGTGTAGAATGGGCGGAGTAGAGTGGCTGGGAGTGGCGTAGAGTAGAGTGGCATAGCGTGAAGTTGCGTGGAGTGGTGTAGAGTAAAATGGCATAGAGTGGCACTGTGTGGAGTAGAGTGGCAGGGTGTGGCGTAGAGTGGAGTGGTGTACGTGGAGTGGCTTGGAGTGGACTGGCGCAGAAAATAGAGTGGACTGGGGTACAGTAGAGTGGCATAAGGTGCAGTGGTGTAAAGTGGAGTGGAGTGGCATGAAAGTTTCCTGGTACCAGTTCCGTTGTGGTCTACCTGGCCCTTCATCTTTTTGAGGTCGAAAAAATGTGCACCACCAAGATGTGTAATAGTAATGCCTGGTATTTAGTTTGAGCAGTGGGCTATATAAATGTTTATTATTTTATTTAAAAGGACAGATATAGCAAGCACCATTTGTATATCCCCTGTATAAGAACCAATCTTAAAACCCTCTGATTACTGTTCGAAGGGGATTATTGGACCTATATAATCTTCTTTGCTTTGGTTTGAGTTTCTACCTGTGGTTACAGCAGCAATTATCTCAAGTAAAAGGGCCGTTCTGTGGCGACCAATATCCAATTATGGAGAGGAGGTGGAAGGGCAATGAAAGATATGCTTTTCGTTGTGAAACTCAGACCCATCGAGTAATCTGGCCTGCAGGAGCTGCAGGCTACTGCTTGTTACAGCCGTACACCAAGTATTAATTCTCATCAGGGGCAGAGTGTACGCATCTCTAATAAAAAGCTGTAGAAAACAAAAATCAATGCCTAATTAAAAGCAGCGTGTCTATGTGCACATGCTGAGAAATTTCTAACTTGTTGCGCTGACCTACACCAAAGTGAAAGCGCAGGAATGCACCGTATTTATGCAGTAAGGTGCATTGCTGTCCTTTCTCCTTGCACTGCCGCTGTTTCAGAAGCGTAGCACCAATGTAAGCACCCTTTCACCATGTTGAAAGGGTGCCACCGTTGCATGGCTGATTGCTTATGTGCAGGAAGGGGCTCCTTTCCGCACAAAAGCAATCCGAAGAGGCGTTTTCCTCTTTCTATGTCATCTGCAGCATGCAGCACACATAGATAAAGGAAAAACTAGGAGAAATAAAGATATTTCTCCTCATTACGCCTCATCTCGGGAGGCGTAAGGATTTGGAGCTTAACCAAGTTTACATGATTCGTAAATGTGGGGCAGTGTCAAAATCCATGGGTGTTGCCTGGGAAAACCCACTGGAACGCCTCCCTGGCGCAGAGTAAGGCAACGTAGCAATTTGCTCTGTTTTGCCTTATTTACGATTTATGAGGCCACTTAAAGCCACCCTGTGGCTTTGCGTGGCTTCATCAATCTGATTCAGAGCCCTGCATCACGCATGTACCACTTTATGTGGTGCAAAAGTGATTCAGGGCTCTCATAAATAAGCCCATGAGTCTGGGCATAGGTAAGTTGACCTTGGCCGTGCTATAGCATGACCAGGCCAAAAAGAACTCACAGGCCAGGTGCCTTCCAAATGAGAAAAGAGAAACCCCAAATTGGTTTCGGCCCAATTAAGCCACATCAACGTGGTATAGTTTGTTTCCTCTGGCAAAATGAGCACAGAGGAGAGATTTATTGGACAGAACTCCTGGAAAAGTAATTCCAAGGGGCATAAATGATAAACAGGATTCAAACCGTATCCAAACGAACTCCATCCTTTGAAGGCGTAGAACTGGCTGGCATGGGTAGTTTCAGTGGTAAGGGCACTAGGAATAAGTTGATTTCATTATGAATATATTAGGAGACTGTGGGTGGCTAACATGATTTAAATTTGATTAGTCACATTCAAGAAAAGCCTGTCTACCCTTCGCACTTGAAATGTGGAAATAAAGGATGCACGTAATTGAAATGATAAATGTTGTTTAAACCAAGCAATGTCCAGTCATAGAAGAGAGGATGAATTCATAGCAGTGTTGATTGGTTGGACAATAAAGTTGTCATATACATTTATAGTGGTGAATGAAAAGAGGAGGATATCTATGTTATGATCTTTGAAGTGGTGGCCAATAGCGTGTGGGTAAACACTTGACAAAAACACCATTGAGTGAACTGGTTGGTCAACTTGTTTTGTGCAATGGGGAACACGATACTCACGGTTCACATTGGGGATTCGAGATGAAATGTAATTGCATAAAGTGAAAAAGAAGATTGGAGAAAACAAGTCCTTAAAATAAATAAAAATATCGATGCGAATTACACACAAAATTGAGTGCCTGACTTTATGAACTGGGGAGTTCATCTTCCTTAAATTAATTAAAGTGAGTACTGTGTCCAATTCTGGGCATATGCATTGCATTCTGTCCGTGGCACTGAGAAAAACAATAAGGGGACGGTGCAAAAACTGAATTAATCTCAGCCTCTGAATCTCGGGTTGCATTCCAGCCAATTGTTTTTTGCCCTTTAGGCCGCCTAGTGTAGAATAATGTCTAAGAGTAATAATTTACACAATTTCTAAAGATTAAACTGTATTTCCGAGCCATGTGAGACCTGTGCAACCTGCTATAAGGTTGCGGGTGGAAGAGGTGCTTGCTGGTGGGCCAAAGGTCTGTAACACTCGTTGCAATGCTCTTCACTGATTGCTTGGTCGGCACGCCACCTGGAGCACGCAACACAAAGGTTGTTTAGCTGATTAACGCACAAGGTAATAGCTTGCCCTTGCAATGCACCATACCCCCAAAAATTCCAGTTTGGAACTGAAAATACTTTTTTAAATAAAAAAAATACAATTCAGTGTGTTTTAAAATACCACTATGAGATTTCATGGGAGCTGTGGAGCCAGGAACCGAAGGAGACACGCCTACTCTGGTTGGCTGAGTTTGCATGCATTCTTAGAAACAGTTGCAGACCATCATGGAATGGGTGGAGTGAACTCATTTTCTGATCCAGAGTTTTATGGATCCCTTTGCTAGAAATGTGAAATGGTCGTACTCAGTATAATGTACATTTAGCAGACATGAAATGTGCCTGCCAGCAGCTGAGATTTTATGACTGCTGCCTCATGTTAAAGGGGCGAGTGGAGGGACTGTGCCCGCCGCGGCTAGTGATCACTTGATAACTTAGGAATCTACCTAAGTATGATCAAATATCTGCATCTACACATTAAACAATGTTTCCAGCGTTTTTGCCTATTTTTTTGGTTTCGCCTGCACAGCGGCAGATCTTCTAACAGTATGCTGGAATGCTTGCTTTTTATTAATTAGTTGAGTAAAGCAGATGCTTTAGTCTTAGAACTTTTGCGGCATTTCCTATTCATACCTCAGTACCTTTCTTTGCACTTGGTAGGCATTATCGGATTGATTTTTTTCAACTTAATCTATTTGGTCGTTATGTTCAAATTCTAAATGTTGTAATAAACATTGTGCATTAAAAATAAAGTTAATATACAAGAAGCTATGCTATATTTTATTACTAAACAGGCAGTCTCAAGTGCAGTTACCTTGCAGACAACAGGGTCTTGATTTGAATGGTGCAGCAGGTGCAGTAGCACCGGGCCAAAAAGGTGTCAGAACTCCTCTAAACACATAATATTGCTATATTTGACTACTAATCAGGCAGTCACAATTGCAGTTACCTTGCAGTTAAAAGGGACTTGATTTGAATGGTGCAGCAGGTGCAGTGGCACTGGGGCCAAAAGTTCTAGGGATCCCACTAAACCCAGGTTATTGCTAAATTTTACTACTAAACTAGACAGACATAAGTGCATTTATCTAGCAGGCAATAGGATCATGATTTGAATGGTGCTGCAGGTGCAGTAGTACCAGGACCAAAAGCACTAGGCACCCCACTTTGCTATATTTTACTACTAAACAGGCAGTCACAAGTGCAGTTACCTTGCAGACAACAGGGTATTTATTTGAATGGTGCAGCAGGTGCAGTGGCACTGGGCCCAACATTTGTCATGACTTCCTCGAAACACCTACTATTGGTATATTTTACTATCATACAGGCAGACACAATTGCAGTTATCTTGCAGTTAAAAGGGGCTTGATTTGAATGGTGCAGCAGGTGCAGTGGCACCGGGGCCAAAATCGCTAGGGATCCCACTAAACACAGAATATTGCTAAACTTTACTACTAAACAGGCAGTCACAAGTGCAGTTGTCTAGAAGGCACTATAGCCATGATTTCAATGGTGCTGCAGGTGTAGTGGCATCGGGGCCAAAAGTTGTCAGAACTCCTCTAAACACATAATATTCCTATTTATTATATTTTTTCCCTCTTTCATTTCATTTTTTAAAATGTTGCTATTACTTACCTGCACTATACCACTATTAACAGCACAACATGTTGCCTTTTTGTACATAAACAAGTCATAACACTTTAACTGACTTTTTGTAACTTATATTGTACAACTGCTCAGCAAGCTACAACTTACAACATAAAACAGCTTATTATTAATCACATAGGCGAAACCTAATGCATTTATCAATGCTTGTTCCCCAAAGTGTCATTGCTTGAATGAAAATGATAATATAGTGCAACTCTAATAAATGACACTAATGGTAGTTCACACATCCTTTTTGACTGCCTCACTTTGTGCACAATAATGAATGTTGTGTTCCCCACTGGGCACGCTTTTGTTTAAACAACAGTTCGACATCTAGCAGTTATACTACAAAAAACACTGTGGGGCATATTTACAAGGGGATATTGCCACCTGAACGTCACTTTTAGCGACGTTCTGGTGGCGATATGCCCTTCTCCATATTTACAAAGCCGTGTTAAGGCACTTTTTGTGGCTTAATGCCGACTTGTAAATAAGGGCCTCTTTACACGCATCACTTAGCATGAAAGGGGCGTACAATGGGTGTCGGTGTGGGCGTTCCACCACAACACCCATTGCTTTTTTCATGCTGCCCCAGATTTACAAGGATGTGTAAATCTGAGGCAGCCCCAAAAACTAACGCCATGCATGAGAGGCGTTCAAATGGCAAAACGAGGAGAAATACTTTTGCATTTCTCCTTGTTTTTGCTTTTTCTATGTGTGCTGCACTCTGCAGCACACATTGAAAGAGCAACATGCCATTAATGATTGTTTATGTGCAGGAAGGTGTCCCTTCCTGCACATAAACAATCATTCCCTGCAATGCAGGCACCCTTGCACCATGGTGCAAGGGTGCCTACGTTGGCGTTAGTTAAATTTAGCGCCAGCGCTAGGGAAAACACAGGGGTGCACCGTATTCTTGTGAATACAGCGCATCCCTGCAATTCTAAAATGTCAGAGGGTGGCGCAGCCCAATTTGGTGCAGCTCTGCGCTCCGACATGTTCTCATAAATATGTCCCTGTGTTATTCGGGACAGTGGTGTTACAACACTAGTAACTCCTCTGAACTTTGCCGCTGTGGGCCCTGCTGCTTTGCATTGTGCCCCTTCTGCAATCACAAATATTTTGAACGTGTTTCATTGCCTATGTATTCCTTGAGGGGTGTCCCCACCGATTGCATGGAAGTGTGAGAAGGAGATCCCTGGTGCATGTTCCCAATATGGAGCATGCTGTGGCCAACACATCACCCAAGGGAGCAGGAAAATGAAGAACACACAGGAGGTGGCCTACATGTTGCACCTTTCCAGATAGTATGAGGCCTGGCAGGATGTAAAAAGGGTTGCATGGTTGCCCCCAGGGATCCCAAGAGGGTTGCACTTACTGGATAGACAATAATACCTCGTCCCCTTGTGAACCCAGACTGAAGGCTCACTGGCCAAGCCACCTGAGATATCCCTTGGTGCAGATGCAGTGTTTTCTTGCATCCAACATATGAACTGATGACTGTGTGCCCCCAGAAATGTGGAGGGAGTCAGGAATTGCTCCCAACGTGATGACCCTTTGAGCCCCCCTTACTGAAGTGGTCACCATGCTGTTACAAAGTGGCAGGTGAGCTTCCCACTCTGTTAGCGTATGCCAGCTACAATTCTTCATAACACGCAAACTCAGTGCGCTGTAAAGTGGGTTGCTTATTCTGTAATCTTCATTCAAACGTGTGGCAAGCTAAGAGGCAATCCCTTTTCATCCTCTGCGCATCCAGCTCAGGAGTACTTATTATTATAAGGAAAGATTTAGGACTTTATTTAGAGGTGGCCGGTAATGTGTCAGCCAACAAAAACTGGCAGATGTCCCATCAGCCCACTTCTTGGTTTCCCCACCTTATATAGAGTTGGAAGAACTGTTTTCTGTTTCTAGTGGCAGGACATCAGCAGCCTCAACCATCAGAAGCACTTTCACTGTAGGGCAGTCGCTACAGGACTTTTCATGACATTCCTGTGGCGATAAACCCTTTGCCTTATTTACAAGGTAAAGTCGCTTAACGTGGCTTAACGCCGCCTTGTTAAGTGAGTGTCGCGCCCTGGCTAGAGCCTTGCCAAGATTACAGTTTACCAGGTCTTGTTCCTCGTGGTAGATATTTACTCTGAGGTAACAGAAGGTGATGTACTGCCACAATAGTCTGGAGTGATGCAGCTCCCCATGACCCTCCTCGGGGGTACTCCAAAGGGGGAACAGACAGGACTTGAACCAAAACAGTCACAAGCCTGAGGCTGCTCCGAAACCGTCCAGGGCCTGTTACTCCCGACAAGTCACGATGTAGGTTCCGAAGGAATATCAATGCATCATCTGCATATAGCGAGATCATTTCCCACGTGGCGCCGCTACATAAAGCGCAGCGCTGGCCCCACAATCGAAATAGGCCAGCCAATGGCCCTAAGGCCATGGGAAAAAAGGAGAGGAGAGTGCAGGTAGCTTTGCCTGGTGCCTGTATGGCAGCCACAGCCCGTGCAGGTAAGAGCGTTGGGGCAGTGGGGCCGGGTTGGGGGGACGACTACGTGGGAAAATTAAATAAATAATTAATTTTCCCTCGCCGTGGTCTGTCAATAGGAGGACGACGCCGGCCCTAAGCCAAGGTGACCAGAAGAGGGTAGTGATCTGGCAATGTCCGGCCCAAGTATTCCACCATTTGAATGAAGGGAAATAACCCTGGATTACTCATGAAAGGGTACATTTTCACATGAAGCTGGTGAATCTGGGAGAAATGGAAGTATTCACGCTCCAAGGTGTGTAAGGAGTGCCAAATGTCCTGCAGTCTACTGTAGTCCAACCAATCCACCAAAGAATGAGCAACTCTATGCACCTGAGTGCCATGCAGTGGAGGTGTAGACTGATCTAGGGTAACATCATGTACACAATTAAAGTCTCCCTTCCCAGCGGCTCGGTGCTTGTAGGTAATGGAGCAAAGTAGAGGGAAGTGTATCAAAGAAGTGAGACTGGCCGGAATTGGGTGCATACAGTGCCACCAGTGAGAGAGGTGCACCATCAAGGTGGCCCTCAATTCACACATATTGCCCCTCCGGATAGGCCTTCTGGTGCACAATCTTAAGAAGGACTACCGGTGCCATCCATATAAGCATTCCTCTAGTGTATGACAAATAAGCAGGGCCCACTATCTGACCCCTCCACTAGTGTTGCACGTGCTGCAACTCCAATGAGGTCATGTGCATTTCCTGAATAGAGGCAATGCGGGCATGCCTATGCCGTAGATAAGAATACACCTGATGGCGTCGTCAACGGGGTGCTCAACCCCTGCACATTCCAGGACAAAACGTTATAGATGGGGGAGAATCAGTAAGTCCTAATACAGACATTGAGACGCACCCCCCACCAGGACCCCCCACCCCACCTACAGCACCACCGCTCCCCCATGCCTCCCTCCCTCCACAACCCACCACAGACAAAAGAAAGGAATAGAAAAATAGAATGAAGCATAAACTGTACTCCCAACTCCCCAACTCAGGTCGAGACAAAAACAAGTCCCAAACCAAGAACAATGCAGCAAACAACATTAGTCAAACCAAGTCTACCAAGGTTGCGGGAGTACTGGATTCATATAGGGTAAGGACGGCTATCACTCGGCCCACCCGCTTTATACAGTGTATGGGAGATCCCCAAATGTTGAGCACAAATAACAGTGTCTCATTAATTACAACAAAAGGATATGGAGTTGGCAGCCATCGAAGTCGAGGCCAGGCCTGCCCGCAGTTCAGGAGGAATGTACATCAGGGCACACTCCCAGTTGCCCTCCAGTGAGGACATGGATCTTGTGGGGGAGCCGGTGGTATGACTCCCGGGCTGCCTGCTCATTCGTAGGTCAGCCCTGGGTGGGGGCTAGTGCATTGTTGTCGTCAAAGAGAACGTTATTGACACCTCCCGCCTGTGTCACCCTGTCATGCAATGGCTGGGATGCAACTTTCGTCTCTAGCCATTCCCAGGCGTTGGCCGGGAATGTAAAGAAGTGAGCCATATCCGAGTCCAGGAACCGCAGTTTAGCTTGGAACATCATGGAATAGCGTTTGTTCATCTGACGGAGTTTTAAAAGGCATGAAAAGCTGCACTGGTATTGCACCTCTGTAATGTAGTCCAGATATATATTCCCTGGGTTGGTTTACACTTGCCAAGGCCCCTTGGTGTCGGCAACTTGTAGTATATGATCTTGGTCCCGTTAATTAAAGAGTCTCGCCACCACCGGTCTCAGGGATGACCCAGGACGGGGTGGCCTGACAGAAACTCTGTGTGCCCACTCCAAGGAGAAGAAGGTGGATCGTCGACCACCAAGGATGGTGTTGTGCAGCCAGTCCTCCAAGAAGAGGTCCATATTGAGGCCCTCCGCACCCTCAGGGAGCCCTATTATACGAATATTTTTGAGCCTTGACCTGTCTTCAGCATCGTTCGCACAGGCACGTATTAATGTTACCTCCGCCTGGAGAGTCCATAATTGAGATTGCATATCCAAAACAGAGGGGCATAGGCCTGCCGGGTCGGATTCACTGGACTGCATTGTTATGTTATGTTAATTGATTTTTGTATAGCGTGTAATCACCGGCAGGTCTCTTAGCGCTTTAGAGAGAGGGCCAAAGGTCGTTAGAACGGTCACATAACATCGCAGGGCAGGGGCGTTAAACTGTGTCCAAAGCCTCCCTAAACAGGACCGTTTTGAGCTGTTTCCTGAAGGGGAGGAGTGTGGGTTCCTTGCGAAGGTGATCAGGCAATTGGTTCCATAGTTGTGGGAGTAGGACGGAGAACGCTCTGCCCCCTTTGGATGCGGTAATGCACCGTGGAAGGGCCAGGCACCAGGCCTCGGATGACCGCAGTATGCGACCCGGGACGTAGTTCTCAAGGCGTTCTTTAATGTAGACTGGGGCTTGGCCGTAGATAGCTTTATGGGCAATGCAGAGACCCTTAAATTTTGCTCTTTGCTTAATGGGGAGCCAGTGCAACTTGCACAGCAGAGGGGTGGCGTGAGTCCTTCTAGGCAGCCTAAAAATCAATCTGGCTGCGTCGTTCAGTACCACCTGCAATTTATTGATACGTTTCTGGGGGAGACCGATGTATAAGGCGTTGCTGTAGTCTAATCTAGAGACAATTGTTGCTGACACAATCAGCTGTAGTGAGACAGTTGAAAGGAGGGGGACCAGTTTCCGCAACTGTCTCAGGAGACCTATACACGTTCCGACCACTGTGGTGATTTGATTGGCCATGGAAAGCTCGGAGTCGATCTTTATGCCCAGGCTTTTTACGATGGGTACTGGTGTGGGGGTGGTACCCAGCTCTTGGGGCCAGAAGCGGTCACTCCAGGGATTGTTTTTCTGGGAGATGACAAGGACTTCTGTTTTGTCAGGGTTAATTTTTAGGGAATTGGCCGTCATCCAGTTTACTGTGAATCTGAGGATGTTTTGCGCCAGATCTTGGGCATGGGCGGAATTATCAATCTGAAGGACGAGTTGAGTGTCATCCGCGTAGTTGAAGACTCGGCAGTCCATTCGGGCTAGAGCCGCCACCAGAGGCTGTAGGTATATGTTGAAGAGGAGCGGGGACAGTGCGGAGCCCTGGGGGACGCCGCAGGTGAAGGTGCCCCTGTCCGATACCTGCTCACCCAACTGGATCCTCTGGGACCAACCTGACAAGAAGGATTCTAGCCACTGGTGTGCCTGCCCGCGAATGCCCAAGTCAGTGATTCGGGCCAGCAGTTGTGTATGGCTGACCGTATCGAACACCGCTGATAGATCTAGTAAAATCAGGGCGCTCTGTTTTTTATTGTCAGCCATAATTCTGAGCTCATCAAGTACAGACAGCATCACTAGCTCAGTACTGTGATGGGCTCTAAAACCCGCCTGTCTGGCTTGGAGTAGCTGGTGTTCCTCCAAGAAAGATGAAAGTGTCTTGAGAACATCTTGTTCGACAACTTTCGCCAGGAAGGGGAGCCGGGAGATGGGCCTATAGTTTTTGAGATTAGCGGCGTCTGCTCCAGGTTTCTTTAACAAGGGGGTGACTCTGGCCTCCTTCAGGTTGGAGGGTAAGTAGCCAGTCTCCAAAGAGTTGTTCAGTAGAGCGAGGATCTTCCTTTCCAGCCCGGGAAGGGCCTTTCGGAAGATCTTCGGGGGGCAGGGGTCTGCAGGGGAGCCTGATTTGGTTCGATTCGTCAGTAGTGTCAGGGACGTAGAATTTAGATTAGGGAAGATGGTAAGTTGCTTGCAAGGGGGGAGGGACCTGATTCTGGACTAGGGAGCCCTGATTGATAGGGGTGTTATCAATCTCGGAGAGGATATCCCCGACTTTCTGGAGAAAGAAGGTCTGAAACACATTGCAGTCTACGGGCGCGGCTGCAGATTTCAACTCAGACTTTTGGCTCTCAACTTGGGTCTCTCAACTTGGCTTGGTCTGCCCTAAGTAAACTCATTTCGATTATTTGGGCAGCTAATTTGGGGTCCAGTATGGCCTTAACATCCCTGATGGCCCCCAGGAGCTAATCAAATCTGTTCATGGTGGTAGCTCCAGCGGGCACCGCTTGGGCATCATCCACCCTTGAGAGTCCAACAGGTTGTGGCAGAAGCAACATCCCCCCTGTACAGGGCCCCCTTTGGTGCCTCGCTGCTTGACAAGGTTCGCTGTATCGTATGTAGGGAAGGAGCCCCACTCAAATCAAACGTAAGGCCAGGTGACAGCAAAAGAGGTGAAGGCACAGTCTGCAGCTACAAACTCCCAAGGAACAACAGCAAGTACACACCAAGTAGGCAGGAGGGATTGACCCCTGTCCCATTTCAAGCAGGATCAAATGCGTGGACTTACAACAGAAGCAAAGCACTCTACTCACGGCAAGGCCCCTGCGACATCCATTGAGAAGAGGGTTATTCTTCCACACTGCCGCATTACGCTCCGTCCATCATCTCCTTGTGTTTGCTTTGTTCGCCCTAAGTTGGCAGGGTATGCCCAGACATGGGTCCCTTGCTCACTTTGCCACTGGATTCAAGCTAGCCTGGCTGATGAGGGCTGTTAGCCCGAAACCGGTCCCAGGATGCTTGTTTCCGGTCCAGGGAAGACATGGCTTGGCAATTCGGGCTGGACTGTTCCCATGAGGCACAGGGTCAATACTGATTTGCATATAGCTGTGTCTGAACTGGGGTGGCGAAGTGAGCTAAAGAACGATGATGGATTCAACCCAGATCTGTGACTGGGGGTGAGTGTCTGAAAAGTTTTAGCGCTCCGTCCATCATCTCCTTGTGTTTGCTTTGTTCGCCCTAAGTTGGCAGGGTATGCCCAGACATGGGTCCCTTGGCACTTTGCCACTGGATTCAAGCTAGCCTGGCTGATGAGTGCTGTTAGCCCGAAAACGGTCCCAGGATGCTTGTTTCCGGTCCAGGGAAGACATGCCTTGGCAGTTCGGGCTGGACTCTTCCCATGAGGCACAGGGTCAAGACTGATTTGCATATAGCTGTGTCTGAACTGGGGTGGCGAAGTGACCTAAAGAACGATGATGGATTCAACCCAGATCTGTGACTGGGGGTGAGTGTCTGAAAGGTTTCAGTGCTCCGTCCATCATCTCCTTGTGTTTGCTTTGTTCGCCCTAACTTGGCAGGGTATGCCCAGACGTGGGTCCCTTGCTCACTTTGCCACTGGATTCAAGCTAGCCTGGCTGATGAGGACTGTTAGCCCGAAACCGGTCCCAGGATGCTTGTTTCCGGTACAGGGAAGACATTGCTTGGCAGTTCGGGCTGGACTGTTCCCATGAGGCACAGGGTCAAGACTGATTTGCATATAGCTTAATATAGCATAAATTGTATAATCATCGTCCCCCTGCTCCCTGGTTTACGGAACAATTAAAAATCGAAAAAAGTAAATGTAAAGCATTGGAAAGATGTTGGAGGAAAGACTATTCCATTGATTCTAAAACTACATATAAAACTGCTTTAAAAAAATCATGTTTTATGTAAACTAGCTCGAGCGGAATATGTTTCCTCCTCTATTTCCAATGCACAAAATTGTTCCCGTACTTTGTTCACAATGGTTAAAAAATTGGCTGGCTCGGACACGCAGCCCATTTCTCCTATCCTAAATGAATCACAATGTAACACTTTTGCCAACTTCTTTATAAATAAAGTGGAGCAAATATATCTGACATTGGATAAAATTAGGCCTACGGTGCCTATTCAGTCAGTTTCCCCTCTTGAACCCATCTCTACAGTTGAACCTCCTATGAAATTGGAAATGTGGGCGCCTCTTAACATTAATTCTTTAAAAAAATTTTTAGGCAGCATTAAATCAGGATCTCCCTGTGACCTTCTTCCTGCTCCTGTACTTCTACAAATTGAGCAGCCATTACTGGAAATTGTTATGGAACTACTTAATGCCTCACTTCAAGAGGCTTTGGTTCCGTCCGATTGGAAACATGCTATGGTCCTCCCACTGTTGAAAAAGGCTAATGCTGATCCTGATCAGTCATCTAATTTTAGGCCCATTTCTTTACTTCCTATTTTTTCCAAAATCTTGGAAAAACATGTAAACTTACAACTATCCAAGTTTATTGATCTTCGAACTTTTTACACTCCTCTCAGTCTGGTTTTAGAGCGGGCTTTTCGACCGAGACGACTCTTCTTGGTGTTACCGAAATGTTACGACAACGTTTAGATACAGGTAACACAGTGGCCCTCATATTGTTAGATTTGAGTGCCACATTTGACACGGTTTCTCATACCGTGCTAATTAAATCTTTGCAGTCACTTGGCATCACCGGGACAGCACTTGGCTGGTTGACTTCTTTTTTATCTAAACGGACCTTTCAAGTCTTTTCATCTAGGGCTACTTCTAAAATTCTTTTTTCTCCTTATGGGGTACCTCAAGGGTCAATTTTAAGTCCCCTTCTGTTCAATGTCTATGTACAACCTTTGGCAGTGATTGCAGAAGAGGCTGGGTTGTCTCTTTTTTCTTACGCCGATGACACCCAAATAATTTTTTTCCCTGTCTATGGGAAAGCTGCAAGGTCCTTCAACTCTTCAAATGGGCTTGAGTAACATTGCATCTTGGATGCAAACCAATCTACTCAAGCTCAATGGTGAAAAACGGAGGTCCTTATTTTTGGGAAAAATGAAGACCTCTGGGGCTCCCAACATTGGCCCAGTGAAATGGGGCCTTTACCCTTGCCCTCCTCTCAAGCCCGCAATCTGGGATTTATTATGGATAATAAATTATCCATGAAACAACATGCGGTAAAAACTGCAGCCACCTGCTTCACCATTTTAAAATGGTTGAAGAAAATCATCTGGATGCTCCCTAATGCTACCCAAAAGACTGTAGTCCAGGCACTCGTTACATCCAGACTGGACTATGGGAATATTCTTCTTTTGGGAGCAAACAGGGATGTGCTACGTAAGCTCCAGGTGGTGCAGAACTCTGCCGCCAGGCTGCTTTGCAAAATCCCAAGAATGTCTTCTATTTCTAATGCTTTGAGAGATTTACACTGGCTTAGAGTGGAAAATCGGACTAAGTTTAAAGCCCTGGACTATATGTTCAAAATTAAGACTGGTACTGCCCCTCAATACCTGCAAAAACTTGTCCGTCTCTATCAGCCTTCTCGCCTGTTACGCTCTACGTCACAGAAAAAATTTATGGTTCCCAGGATTAAACTCACAAGAATGGGTGGCCGCTCTTTTTCTTATCTTGGGCCTCTCTTGTGGAACTCTCTTCCCATAGCGATCCGTAAAGAAACACGTCATTTAAATTTCCGTAAATTAGTAAAAACTTGGTTGTTCAATCAATAATTTTTACTTCTTTTCTATTTTGTTGTGGTTCCTTCAGGTCTGCGCTGGGAAACCCTTTTTGGGTAGCTATGCGCATTATAAAATCAGTTAACATAACATAACATAACATAGCTGTGTCTGAACTGGGATGGCGAAGTGAGCTAAAGAACGATGATGGATTCAACCCAGATCTGTGACTAGGGGTGAGTGTCTGAAAAGATTCAGCGCTCCGTCCATCATCTCCTTGTGTTTGCTGCATTGCTCCCTGCAGCAGCAGCTGGGTACAATATGCATATATCCAACAATGAAGAGTAAGGGGTATCAAGTTCCTCCCATGCAACGTCAGTGATCACTACTCCGCCGGACAGACCCCTCGTTGTTGGTCCCGCAGGTACTGGTGATAAGAGTGGCATCTAACATGCACAGCCTCAGTTTGCTCTTTACATTCAGGCGGCAGGGGTGAGTGTTCTGTCTCAGAAATGCGCGTCCCCTAATCCCATCTGACCTACAATCACACTCCCCCAGGGAGGCACACGGACCCACCTTAATCAGGCTGCCACTCTCCAGGCATCTGCGCCTCAAGCGGTGGGAGGGATGTCCACAGCGCCAAGATGTGGGTGCCACTCCCCAGTGGATATTGCTGCTCCGGTGGGGGTCAACACCAGAGGGCAGGCCCCGGCACATCACTGCGGCCTATGTTCTAGCTGGGACCTCACCACGGCACCAGCGGTCAGGTAGGAGGTGAGAGCCCCCTCTCACAGCCACTGCTCCTCGACATCTGGGCCCCCAGTGGGCCGACTTCCGCACCACTGGCTGCCCCTTAATTAGCAAGTCCAAGAAAGGCCCAGGAGGAGAATGTGGCCTAACGGCTAGGGCGGTCGACCTCAGAGCTGGGGAACTGGGTTCGACTCTCGGTAGGGACGCTCAACATTCTGTGATTCTGGGCAAATCACTTAATCTCCCTGTGCCTAAAAAAAGGAATGTGTCCTTCTGTAATGTAACTGGTGCTCATGTAAAGCGCTCTGATATCTTCGGGTCTAATTCACGCTATATAAAACTCCACAAAAAAAGACCAATGCCAGTGGGCAGCCTCCTGCTTCAACCCCTCTGGTCATCACTCCTCCTGTCCAGCGGGCTTCGAGCAGAACCTCAGCGCTCCGCTGAAAGCCAGGAGGCAAGGAGGCAATAGTGACCCCTGTGAGACAGTGAGCGAAGGGGGGATCCTGGATGCTACAGAATGCTGATAGGCGCGCAAGGCGCGCAGAGCTCAATCACCACATGTTTGTTTCATCGGCCATCTTGGTCGCGCCCCCAGCTGTTAAACTTTTGTTAATAGAATTACATTAGAAAAGGAGAATGTGACAGATGCATTTTTAGCGGTCGTGCCCTTTTCTTGCATCTATCTTTCGTTGATGGGTGATATGCGGCATTGCTAGAAGATAGCGCAATAGTAGTAACGCAGGCTTTGAGAAAGAACCCTAAAAATAACAAAAGTGCAGATAGTAATTGGCAATGAAAAAGAAGCAAAATAAAAAGTGTGTGCTTAGTAACTGTGGTTGCAGAATTTATCTGAAATGGTTTCCTGTTCTGAGGCTTAAATATAGATATATATTTCCAATTTAAATCCACAGAACATGAAGTTCCCCAAGAAAGGAGCAAAAGCTGTGGGTAATTTGGAAAGAATGTGGTTATTTAAATTATTTTACAAAGATAAATAGACATATGAAAAATGAAGGGAGAAGCCAGTTTAGCCCATCTGTTCTGCTAGTTTCCCTGCCTGCTGTATCATTGTACACCCTAATTATACACTATTTCACTGTCTTTGAAAACCAGCGTCATCATTAAAGTTCAATAAACGGAGAATTATTCTGAAAATGCTTTCTATTTTATATTCTTTGGAGGCATCTAACAAAGAGCTGACCTGCTGTTGACCTAAGGTTCACAAATTTCATTTGTCCATCCATCTAGCTCTTCTTTCAGTAACAGAAGGCCCAAACGCTGCCCTAAAGCAGCACCCTTAATGTGTGAAACTGTGTTAGCTCCCCAGAAAATGAAACAATACCAACAGATATTGCTTTGCCGGACGCCGCTGAGTGTCTACCAGCAAGTGATTGGCTGTAACGTTTCTCTTCCCTCAGAGCAAACAGAGGAAAGCGAAGTTTTCCAGGACCTCTGCTGGCAACACCTGAGCGACGACTTTGTGTGCAGCCGGCCTCTGGTTGGAAAACAGACCAGCTACTCGGAGTGCTGCTGCCTGTACGGCGAGGCCTGGGGGATGCAGTGTGCCCTGTGCCCCATGAAGAACTCAGGTAAATGGTTGCAGGGTGGGCTTTTTTATTTTTTAATGTCTACGATTCTTTACATGGACCTAAAAAAGGAACAACAACATGGAGGATTACGGTTCCAGTGGTAAAAGGTTGTGTATTTGTGCGTGTGTGCGTCCATGCGCATGTGTCTGTGCACGCGTGTCTGTGTTACTATCCTTATGGTTACTAGGGTGTGACAATACAATCACACTTTAGGGACTAGACATAAATCATTAACTGCATCATCGAGAATTACATTTCCTGTGTAAAAAGTTGTGTATGTGCCATTGCACGTGTGTGTGCACATGTATGTATGGGTTTGTCTTACTATCCTTGTGAGTTCCAGGGTGTGACAATATACTAACGCTGTGGGGACTGAACCTAAACCAGTCACAGCACCATGGAGGATTACATTTCCTGTGGGAAAAAGGTGCGTGTGTGTTCTCCAAAAGTACTCAATGTAAAACAGCTGCATTATTTGTAGCGGCTACAACTGGTAGTGGCTGGCATACCGCTATCTGCCCTGAACAGCACATTTGTGGAATGTGGGAATATTCCACCATGCAGCCCGTGCCCAGGAGGAACATTAGGGACACCTGCTCCCCTGGCATGGCACAGGATGGATTGCAAATTATGTCATTTCAGCCAACCAGCATGGCCACAAGTGACGCATTCAGCAAATCTGATTGCCCAAAACGTCCCACGGTGGTACAGGAGTCTCACACCGGTGCACAGAAGGCTGTAAGAAACCAACCCTTTGATACAGTGTATATAGCTTGCTCTACATTTTGGAGAATGGCATGTGTTGGCCAGTGGCGTAACGAAAGTTTAAGCCCCCCCCCCCTGCAATGTACACAGAGGGGCCCCCCCCTCCGGATTTAACCCGGAGCGCTCAGGCCTGAGTACTGTGCTGAGGGGCAGGGCCGGCTTTAGCGCTGGTGGCGCCCTGTGCGACAATGTTTGTTGGCGCCCGCCAGTGACCACCTCCGCCACAGATTCCCTCACTAGCACCCTTTAACAGTGCCTCTCAAGTCTCCATAACCTCTGTCTCTCAGATTCATTTAGTTTTATAGCACCACTCATACCAGTGTAAGGTGTCTTAGCACTTTACATCACACACACATTGCACAGAGACAATCATATGTGTGTAAATCAGTGTATAGGAAATGTTACATCAGACAGGACTACAAGGTGTAGTGTAGGAGTGACATGTCATCGATACTGGTAGGCAATATAGTTTGAGTCCTTATTCTGGACAAGCACAAATTCTGAATTTAAAACGTAACATCATTATCTGAAAGAGACACGTTAGTGACAGATTCCTTACCTTAGAATATCCCCAGGCGTCAGGCTGGATCCGGAAAGTTTTTGCGTAGCAGTACCCTTGCGCGTCGGTAGGCGGCGTCGTGCGGCTCCGCGTCCGTCGTCGGCGTCGTGATCGCCGGGATGACGTCGCGGGCAGTACTTAGACGCCGCCCCTGCGCTCTGACATCAGTTCTTCTTTTTCCGCGCCAGTAAGCGCAGATCCGGGAAGAGCAGTGCCCTAGTCAATTTTTGACTAAATTTTTGGGTGATTTTTCACTGTTTCTTTTCGAGTCGTCTCGACTCCTAGGTGTCGATAGGGATGCCCGGCTTCAAGCCATGCGACGTCTGTGGTCGAATGATGTCGATCACAGACCCGCACTTAGAGTGTCTCTTCTGTCTCGGCCGAGACCACGACACGAAGTCGTGCCCTGACTGCCGGAATCTTCACCCGAAGGCTTTGCGAGAGCGGTCTCGAAAGCTACTCGAGGTCCGGCAGTCGGCTCCGCGCCACACCAAGCCCCGGTCTCGGGAGAGGTCGAGGGGCCGGTCGCGGAGTCCCCGCCGGTCGTCGGAGTCCAAGTCTTCGCGCTCCTCGGGTAAGTCGAAGCACAAAAAGTCTAAGAAGCCTCATCGCTCTAAGACTTCACCTCGCCGGTCTCACGACTCGGCTGAGGCCCCTGTCGGCACCGTCCCGCGGCCCCGGACGTGCCTGTCGAGCCACCCCCGCATTACCCGTCCTTTCCGGGTTCGGGGGCGACTCCGGCCCAAGTACAGTAATTCCTGTCGGCCATGGCCCGCCTCTTCGGGCCTCAAGGTCCCTCCGGTGCGCCTTCGGGCCCCGCGGGCCCTGATGGGGTTGCTCCGGCATCGCCGACGACTCCGGTCCCGGCGTCGCCTGTCCCACCAGCCTCGATCCCGGCCTCGGCTCCGGCCCCGGCCTCGATCCCGGCCCCGGTGGTGCCGCAACCCCCATCGACGCCGGTTGACCTAACCACGCCTCCGCCGATGTCCCCGGTGCCGTTCCTGATGCCGTCCGGGGCTCCGGACGGCGTCGTTCCCCAGCTCTTTCCGGGTCCGGACATGGAGCCGGACCGGCGTCGCCCGACGCCGGATCCGGCGCCGATGAGACCTTGGGTCCCAAATGTCCCTCCTCCTCCATATTTTTCACCAGAGGAGGACCAGGAGAGCTGGGAGGGGTCAGAAGACCCTCTCACACAGCAGTGTGAGTATGATCAGGACTGGGCAGAGGAACTTGGGGATGCCAGTGGTCTAGATACTTCCCCTGACACTGGCATGCTGTCTCCTCCCGTGGCTACGGAGGAGGGAGCAAATTTCGCAACGGTGTTGCGTAGAGCAGCTGGAGCCTTGCACCTCCAATTGCCTACTCTGGCTGTCAAGACTAATCTCTTGACGGAAGTGCTTCAGCCGGCAGCCTCCTCTGCGGAGACTGTGCTGCCGTTTAATGATGCACTGATTGACGTTCTTTTGGGCACCTGGTCCAAGCCCACCACAGGGGCTCCTGTGGATAGGAACGTGGCCCAACGCCATCGCCCTGCTCCGGGCGACCCTGTGTTTCTCTCTCAACATCCCACCCCCGAGAGCTTGGTTGTCCAAGCCTCTGCCTCCCAAACCGCCTTCCCTACCGCCCCTCCGGATAGGGAATCCAAACGCCTGGACCAATCTGGGAAGAAGGCCTTTTCTTCCTCCAGTGCTGGCTTGCGGTCCGTCAACACCGCTTGCCTTTTGGGCCGATATACCCACTCCCTGTGGGATTCGGTGGTGACTGTTTTGCCCCAGTGTTCTGAGGAGGTCCAGACACTGCTTACCCGCGCCATTGCGGAAGGTAGGGATGCGGCAAAGTACACCATACGTTGTGGCCTTGATACCGCCGACTCGCTGGGCAGATCGCTTGCAACGACGGTGGCGCTGCGTCGCCACGCCTGGCTGAGAACAACTGGTTTCTCGGGTGATGTCCAGAATACACTCATGGACATGCCCTTTGATGGAGTCGGTCTTTTTGGTTCCAAAGCAGACCATGCGCTGGAGCGTTTTAAGGACTCACGGGCTACTGCCAAGTCCCTGGGCCTTTCTGTTGTGCGCCCTCCGCTAACCTCTGCTTTTCGCCCCTTTCGTGGCCACGGAAGGGCGCCCAGTCACGTCAGCTGCCCAGCCACCGGCCCGCGCAGCAAGCGTCTTCGCGTGGCCGAGGACGTGGATACCGCCGTGGCGGTTTGGGCAACCAGCGTGCGGGTCAGGCCACCACCTCCAACCCGTCCACGGCCACCAAGCCCTCCTAGTCCCTCCTTTCAGGTGCACAGCACGCCAGTAGGGGGCAGGGTCCGCCATCACCTTCACCACTGGCGCCCCATCACCTCGGACAGGTGGGTCTTGGACATTGTCCGAAGGGGCTACTCCCTCCCCTTCGAGACCACCCCCCCAGCCATGCCACCTCAATTCCACCGCATGTCAGGGGATCACTTGATGCTTCTGCAGAAGGAAGTCACAGCCCTCTTGGCCAAGAGGGCCATCGAGCGTGTTCCGACCCCAGAAGTAGGACGTGATTGCTACTCCCACTACTTTCTGGTGCCCAAAAAGGACAAGGAGGACATGCGTCCTATCTTGGACCTCTGGAACGTCAATCGCTTCCTCCGGAAGGAGAAGTTCAAGATGCTCACCCTAGCTCAGGTCTTGACTGCTCTCGACCCTGGAGACTGGTTGGTAGCGTTGGACTTGCAGGACGCTTATTTCCACATCCCCGTCCTGCCGGCCCACCGGCGTTACCTGCGGTTCACGGTAGGCCTCGAGCATTTTCAGTTCACCGTGCTCCCCTTTGGCCTTACCAGCGCCCCTCGGGTGTTCACGGAAGTGATGGCGGTGGTCGCAGCTCATCTGCACCGGGCAGGGGTTTCAGTCTTCCCCTACCTCGACGACTGGCTGCTGAAGGCGGGCTCGTCCCAGGCAGTCGTCTCCCACCTCCAGACTACTGCCGAACTCCTGCACTCGCTGGGCTTCTCCATCAATGTGCCGACGTCGCATCTGATTCCTTCTCCACAGCTCCTTTTCATCGGAGCAGTTCTGGACACGACGCAGTTTCGGGCCTATCCTCCCGAACGGCGAGTCCGGGATATTCAGGCTATGATTCCGATCTTTTAGCCTTTATCCTGGGTTTCGGTACGGATGACCCTGAGGCTGCTGGGCCTCATGGCCTCCTGCATCCTGCTGGTCGATCATGCCAGATGGCATATGCGGGCTCTGCAGTGGGACCTGAAGTTCCAGTGGGCGCAGCACCAGGGCAACCTGTCCGATCACGTCCAGATCTCGGAGGGGACTGCAAAACAGTTGCAGTGGTGGCTCTCGAACCGGCAATGGGTCATGGGCAGATCCCTCTCCCTTCCCCAGCCAGAGCACACAGTTGTGACGGACGCGTCCCTTCTGGGATGGGGCGGTCACATGGGAGAGGCGGAGATCAGAGGCCTCTGGTCTCCGGCGGAGTCCCGGCTCCATATCAACCTTCTGGAGCTCCGGGCGATCCGACTTGCACTCAAGGCATTCCTTCCTTCTGTCAAAGGGAAATTAGTGCAGGTGTTCACAGACAACACCACCGCCATGTGTACTGCAACAAACAAGGCGGGGTGGGGTCGTGGACCCTCTGTCAGGAGGCTCTGCGCCTCTGGACATGGCTGGAACATCAGGGCATGTTCCTGATGGTTCAACACCTGGCAGGTTCCCTGAACGCCAGAGCGGACGAACTCAGCCGCAGGTGCATGATGGATCACGAATGGCGTCTTCACTCGGAAGTGGCGCAAGGACTCTTTCTACAGTGGGGAGAGCCTTGGTTAGATCTATTCGCCACTGAAGAGAACGCGCAATGTCATCAGTTCTGCGCGTTGGAATTTCCAAGGCGGCACTCGTTCGGCGACGCTTTTCGTCGCGAGTGGAGTTGCGGTCTGTTGTACGCCTTTCCGCCTATACCACTTCTACCCAGAGTGTTGAAGAAGATTCGGCATGACCGGGCCCAAGTCATCCTTGTGGCTCCGGACTGGGCTCGAAGAGTTTGGTATCCCGAGCTACTCAGTATGAGCGTCGATCCCCCGATCCGTCTGCCTCTTCGGGAGGATCTTCTGTAGCAGCAGCAGGGGACGGTCCTCCACCCGAACCTGTCCAGCCTCCACCTGCTTGCGTGGAGATTGAGCGGCGGCAGTTGATTCCTTTCGACTTGCCTCCCGAAGTTTGTGATGTGATTCTGGCAGCCAGGCGTCCCTCCACTAAGGTGGTATACGCCTGCAGGTGGACAAGTTTGTGGCATGGTGCACAGCAAAGGCTGTGAATCCCCTTTCTGCCCCTCTTTCTGAGGTTCTTCTGTTCCTTCTTTCTCTGGCCCAACAGGGTTATGCCCTGGGTACCATCAAGGGCTATCTTTGTGCAATCTTGGCCTTCCTCAGGCTTCCTGATCAGCCCTCCCTTTTCAAGTCCCCTGTTGTTAACAGATTCCTAAAAGGCATCACACACCTCTTCCCTCCTGTTCCGTTTGTGATGCCTCAGTGGGACTTGAACTTGGTTCTTACCTTTCTCATGTGCGCTCCCTTTGAGCCTCTACATAACTGTCCTCTTCGTCTTCTGACTCTGAAGACAGCCTTTCTGGTGGCCATCACCTCCGCTCGGCGGGTGAGTGAGCTCCAGGCTCTATCATGCAAACCTCCCTTTCTGTCTGTCCATCCAGACAAGGTTGTTCTTAGGACGCGTCCGTCCTTCTTGCCAAAGGTGGTTACTGCCTTCCACATTGGGCAGACCATCACTTTGCCCACCTTCTTTCCGCCTCCGCATCCTTCCAGAGAGGAAGAGAGGCTCCACCGTCTGGACCCAAAACGTGCGCTTTCTTTTTATATCAACCGCACACAACACTTCCGGGTGGATAACCAGCTCTTTGTTGGCTACGTGGGCGCCAAAAAAGGTCGGGCGGTGCACAAGAGAACCATCTCCCGCTCGGTAACCTTGTGTATCAAAGCCTGCTATTCTTTGGCTAAGAAGGAGCCTCCTGTTGGGCTGCGTGCCCATTCCACCAGGGCAACGGCTGCTACCACGGCTTTAGGCCGCGGTGTTCCGCTGCAGGATATCTGTCAGGCAGCTACATGGGCCTCGCTGCACACGTTTACAAAGCATTACTGCCTTGACAGTCAGGTCTGGAGGGACGGCTTCTTTGGCCGTTCTCTCCTCCGGGACTTCCTTGTCTGATCTTTGTTCGCAGACCCACCACCGGGGTTGGTATTGCTGGGGTATCTATTCTAAGGTAAGGAATCTGTCACTAACGTGTCTCTTTCAGATGCACAAGTTACTAACTTGTGTAACGATATATCTGTAAGAGACAGTAGTTAGTGACAGATTCCTACCGCCCACCCATCCTCCCCGTTCTGCGAACTGATTTCTAGGATAAGGACATCCCTTTCAGGGCCCTAGTATTTTTCAGACACCTATGTCAGCTTCTTGCATGGCTCCTGCGTTCCTGGCGCGGAAAGTTGTGTACAGAACTGACGTCAGCGCGCAGGGGCGGCGTCTAAGTACTGCCCGCGACGTCATCCCGGCGATCACGACGCCGACGACGGACGCGGAGCCGCACGACGCCGCCTACCGACGCGCAAGGGTACTGCTACGCAAAAACTTTCCGGATCCAGCCTGACGCCTGGGGATATTCTAAGGTAAGGAATCTGTCACTAACTACTGTCTCTTACAGATATATCGTTACACAAGTTAGTAACTTGTGCGTTAGGGGTTCTCTTTCATAATAAGAATTGTTTCCTACCCAAATGAACCCTTTTCACAAGATTAGGATGATGAAAGACTGGGCAAAAAAACATATAGCTCTAACATATACCTTGCAGTTTGCAGCAGCTTTAGGGTGACAGTTAATAGCTCAATGTTCTATATTAGGATTTTGACTAAATAAGGACAAGTAACAAAAGGAGCTCTCTTACAGAAGCAGTAACCCACTGACCTATTTACATTATATGCATTTCATTATCCGCATGGTACAGGTTCCTAGCAGCAGGCATTTTAACCCTCTGCGCTACCTTAGGATGAGTCAAAACTTCCACTAGACCATGGGTACTCACAAACTTTCTCTCAAGGGCCAAATTTACAGTGTGGTTTGTGGCCGAGGGCCGCACCGGTGGGGGCAAGGTCAGTGGGGGAGGGGGCGGGGCTAGAGCAAAAAAAATAACTATGACCATGAGGTTGAACACAGGCCCCTGCAGCGGACGCCTTCGTCCACTGAGCCACCAGACCCGGCTTACACACATCTCTCTCTCTCTCTATCTATCTATCTATCTCTCTCTCTCTCGCTCTGTCTCCCTCCCTCTCTCTATCTCTCCCCCTCCCTCTCTCTATCTCTCCCTCCCTCTCTCTATCCCTCCCTCTCTCTCTCTCTCCGTCTCCCTCCCTCTATCTCTCTCTCTCACTCTCTCTCTCTCTCCCTCTCTCTCCCTCTCTCTCTCTCTCCCTCTCTCTCCCTCTCTCCCTCTGTCTCCCTCTGTCTCACTCAGTTTGTCTCCCTCCCTCTCTGTCTCCCTCCCTCTCACTGTCTCCCTCCCTCTCTCTGTCTCCCTCCCTCCCTCTCTCTGCCTCCCTCTCCCTCCCTCTGTCTCCCTCCCTCTGTCTCCCTCCCTCTATCTGTCGCCCTCCTCCCTCTGTCTGTCTCCCTCTGTCTGTTGCCCTCCTCCCTCTGTCTGTCTCCCTCCCTCTGTCTCCCTCCCTCTGTCTCCCTCTCCCTCTGTCTCCCTCTCTCTCTGTCTCCCTCTCTCTGTCTCCCTCTCTCTCTGTCTCCCTCTCTCTGTCTCCCTCTCTCTGTCTCCCTCCCTCTGTCTCCCTCCCTCTGTCTCCCTCCCTCTGTCTCCCTCCCTCTCTCTGTGTCCCTCCCTCTGTCTCCCTCCCTCCCTCTCCCTCCGTCTCCCTCCCTCTATCTCCCTCTCTCTATCTCCCTCCCTCTATCTCCCTCTGTCTGTCTCCCTCTCCCTCCCCCTGACTCCCTCCCTCTGTCTCCCTCCGTCTCCCTCCCTTTCTGTCTCCCTCTGTCTGTCTCCCTCTGTCTGTCTCTGTCTGTCTCCCTCCCTCTGTCTCCCTCTCTCTCTGTCTCCCTCCGTCTCCCTCTCTCTGTCTCCCTCCCTCTGTCTGTCTCCCTCTCTCTGTCACCCTCTGTCTCCCCCTCTCTGTCTCCCTCCCTCTGTCTGTATCGCTCGCTCTGTCACCCTCTGTCACCTCACCCCGCGTGTGTGTCAGCCCGGGCTGGGCTGAGACAGCTTCCCGGGCACACACACAGCCGCACCTGAGTACTTCACAGGTCTTTAAAAGACCATTCACTTGTTAATGAGGCTTTGTTGTATTTCACCTCTTCTTAGCGCCCCTGCATCTCCACTCAGAGTGGAGATGCAGGGGCGCAAAGCCTCATTAACAAGTGAATGGTTGTTTAAAGAATCGCCCGGCCCCCATAGAGCGCTGCTGCAACCTGCGGTGTTTGCGGACACTTAAAAAACAAACAAAAAAAAAACACAGGTAGGATAGCTGCAAGGTCCGCGGGCCGCCAAGGAAGGCTTGCCGGGCTGGCGGCCCGCGGGCCGTACTATGAGTACCCGTGCACTAGACGAACCTCCCCTCTCTTTCCAGGAAGACAATTAATTACCAGAGTTATCTTGACATTTTAATTGATGTCTGAAAATTGCTGGAGGCCAGGAACGAGGCAGCAGGGGCTTTAAAATGATAATATACATTTTCAAAAATGACGCCCCCACCCCAAGTCAACGCCCGGTGCGGTCGCACCGATCGCACCGCCCTAGAGCTGGCCCTGCTAAGGGGGCACCCTGCAGCTCGCCCCCACCCCGCACTGCGGGGGATGCGGGGGCCTGTGTTACGCCCCTGGTGATGGTTCTACCTGGAAAAGTAAAGGTGTTGGACCGTGACAGCACAGTGTAGACCAGAATCAGTGTGCTTTATATTTTTAACGTATTCATATTAAGAAATCTTTATTTAAATGCATGCATGGAAAAATGAAGACCAGCAATTGCATCCAAGGGCCCTGACTTCTCAGCTCTTTAAAGTTGAATGGGCTCGTTTTTCCTCCATCCCATTAGTCTGAGGAATAAGCACTGGAGGCTCTCGCGGGGTAGCACGTGCAGCATGTGGTGCATTTCTTCAGCGCTTGACGCGTCATAGTAGTGTTGTAAACGTACCATCGAAATCGCACCAAGATCGAAGCCAAGGAAGTGTTCGGGAATAGCGGCAACAGGACATTGTTTTTCCTTTCTGCGTGTCTATAGACACGATTAATACTGCTTCTCACAATCTTGAGTTAAATGACACCGTTTGCAGGTTTTCTAAGGAGTGTTTAAGTTAGCCCATTAGCAGCCAGATGCTGGCATTTGCATTTGAAAGGTGATCGCTGTCCTCTCACCCAGAGGGCTGTTTTACCAGTGATTGCATGCAAGAAAAAAAGTAGAAAGTCAGGAACAAAAATGTATTTTGCATCTCACAGCTCTGCGCTTTAGTGCTACACATATGATACCATCATCTGTTTTTCCCCCCAACAGAATGTTGCATTGTGGAGCTTGTAGTTTTGCTTTTAACAGTTTCAACACGGGCACAAACCCCAGTATACTATGCGCTGTTGACTAAAATGACAGAATTGACCGCTTGTTAGCTATGTTTTAAAATTTTACATAGTGAACTTGTCAGCATGTTTTAAAATTTTACAAAGTGGCCAACTACATTAAAAAAAGTATTTATTTCACGTGTAAATCCAAAAGCAAACTCTGCACAAATATTTTGTGAGAGTTCACTCTTTCCCTCCCGTCATGCATTAAAACAAGCATTGGCAATGTAAAACATTTCACTTATGTGTAGTAGAAATTTTTATACCGAGCTTCACCACACAATAAAGGTATAGCCGTATAGCAGCAGTGCAATATTCCATAACAGAAGTAAAAAGTTAACGACAGGTGGCAGTAGTAGAAGGAACAGGGCATGATTCTCTCACGCATGCAGGACAGGTACAACACAGATAGCTAACACACCAAGGAGGGAATGAGAGGAGTTATAAGCTATTGTACGATTTGCATAAACCTATAACAAGTAAAAAACTCCAGGAAGAAACAGCCAAACCTCTTATAGAATTGACATGCATTCATGTACTCTTATTGGATGATGAACACTCCACTACCTAGTGTGGTAGGCTTTATTAGTGGGTTCCATATCTTGCACTAGGAAGCATTCAAGAGTACTGCTGTTCACTGGTTGTAAGTCTCCTAGTTATGGATTCCCTTATTTGGGTGTGGCTGTGTCACTTATGTCAACATTTATGTTCTGCCTTTGTTATACTGTCAGACATATTTATAATTGTATGTGGATGAGCTAAAATGTTGTTTACTCTTGTCTACCTACCACAGGATTAAAAACAGGAGGGCCAAGCAACTGACCCTATTTCTCTTGTCCATCAACATGTTGTGGTACTCAAATATTGCCCCTGTGGGGTCAGGCGACTTTCCTAGGAATATAGGAACCACACATTAAAAATTGTGAAACAATCCCTGCTTCATAGGACATGTTAACCAGTCTCATATGGGGGTTTAGGAGCGATTGGGCAAATTTCCTTTGGCCCCACTCCTAGAAGAGGCATTGCCATGTGTTTTGGCAAGGCTGTCAGCAAGTGCAGCCTGTTTTGCAGGGAAAGTCGCTGTAATCATAACCTGTGCTACGAAATAGGCCATGCCCGCGCTGCCAAACCACACTTGCAGCTGACTGGGTGTAGGACACAGGAGTTCATAGAACTTGTGACTGCGAACCTCACGCCCACCACCGAAGCATCTCATGCCTTACTAGTGCCAATAGGGCAGTTGTAGTGAGGCAGTGATGGCCGGGTCCCATAATTCACAGTATCCCTGTCTTTGTTGCATCCTGTCTGGAAAAGCATCACTGTGGAGGCAGAGGAGAACAGCTCTTAGCCCATCCTGAACCTTCTGCCCTAGTGTTGCTTACTTTCACTTTATGGCTGAGGTACCCATCTTTCATAAAAAAGTTTCTTTTCGAATGTTTCACATTAGCACCTTAGATTATATCACTGCACTGAGTGGCCTTTATTAGAATTCTTCAACCACAACCTTGCTGCTTTGACAGTTTTATTATTGACTGAATTGACAAGTCTGCTGTCTTGTTTATCCATTATAAGCATTTCTTTTTATATATGGAACACTATTATGGTCTTTTACACCACACAGAAGAGAGATTGTTGTACAGTGTACATCCACAACTGTCTGGTTAAGCTTGGAGGCCAGGACTGAAATTAGGTTTCCTGTATAGACGTGCAATTCAGATCCTGGATGGGTATCACATTCTTTCCCCCTTTTGCCTTGATGAGAAATGTATTAGTGACCCAAGATGTGCCACCTGTACAAAGTCTGTATTGCGATTATAGATGAAGCAATATTATTGTTAATTAAATTGCATACAAGAGAAGATTTTTGTACAGTGCACATCCTGAACTGAATTATTGCAAGGTGCTCTCAAATGTGATGATCATGGAAAAGGAACCAGAGGGGAAAAAAGTAATTGTCCAGTATCACACAGTTTGGTGAAGCTGAGAAGATGTGATTGAAACTAGAGTTTCTGGGTCAGTCTCCTCTCAACTAGTTGTTGCCCTTAGTCCAACAAAAGCTTCTGACTGGTCTGAGCATGTTATGCAAGCTCATGTGGTAACAACATTGGAAACACTCGTAGAACAGGTAAAACCTTAGGCAGAAACAGTGCAAGCTTCCCAACATCAGAGGATGGGTACAACCAGGGCAGCATCAGAACAAGCATTTTCCATCACATGACAGGCAGCGACAGTGCAAGCTTTACTTCCTCACAGAAATGGGACAATATGGCAGTAGCAACGCAAGCTTCTCTCTCTCATAGAACGCAATACATACAGTCTTCCATTTCCCGCAGAACAGATTTGAATTGGCAGACTAGTACTAGCTTTCATTGCTCACAGAATGTGTACAGTTAAGGTATGAGTGTCATGCAGGTTATGAACAGATGTTTGGAGTGTGTACTTAAGTCACTGAGATAAATATATAGGTTGATGAAATAGGGAATTTGTGAGTTCTGACACCTTTCTTACTTATTCAGGTCAGGAAGTTGAAAGTCCTGCTGCTGTCATTTGGAAACCTGGAGCAGCCTTATCACAGCATAACAAACTATGCTCTAGAAAGGCACACAAGTGGCAACCTCTAGGAAGAGGCTTGGAGTTCATGCACACCAGGCACTGTGCTATCCAAGGCTCAGGGCCAGATGTACGACCATTCCAAATTGTGACTCGCAATTTGCGCTCAATTCCGAGTCGCAAATTGTGAGTCGCAATTTGGAATGTACAACAGTGTCAGAGACACTGATTGCGATTCCCAATGGGGTCGCCAAATGCGAGGCTCATGAATATTATTGAGCCACTCGCAATTTGCGAGCCTCATTGGGAATGAGCGGGCCCTCCCAGGGATGGTGGCCTGCTGGGCTCAGCAGACCTCCATGTCTGGGACTGCTTGTCAATAAAGCAGTGTTTTTTTTTAAAATGCAGCACGTTTTCCTTAAAGGAAAACGGGATGCATTTATAAAAAAAAAATGAAACGTTTTCGTTTAAGTTTTTTAAGGACAGGTAGTGGTCCCTGGGACCACTGCCTGCCCTTAAAAAATATTTTAATTGCAGTCGCAAAACATTCATACATGGCTAGAGAGTTGCTATTAGGAAGGGAACGCCCCTTCCTAATAGCGAGTCGCAAAACACTATTTTGCGAGTCGCAATTTTTTGCGAGTCGCAAAATAGTGTTTGGACATAGCCATGTAGGTTTTTACGTGCGCAAACGGGTCGCTAACCCGTTTGCGCACGCAAAAACTGGTCATACATCTGGCCCTCAGTGCTGCACCTGTTCAAAATGTTAAGGACGCCAGTGTGGTTAAGGAATGAGGGGTGATCTTTTTTAAGGGACACATCCTCATTTACTTTTGAGTAAGTGCAAACTACCTGACCACAGCTGAAAAAACAAATGAAATCGTAGTTTTCCCCAACGCTACAGGTTTCCCTGCTCTACACAACACAGTAGTCTACTGCCACCTACTGGTACATTCATAACTTAAGGAATTCAGCTAAATTTAGCATATCATAGCATAAAAATCCCCAGTGACAGTGAGGTTGCAGGTTGAAAAGAAAAATAGAGCTATAGGAAATACCACTCTGTCACAAATAGGTGGCCAAGTCTCATTCTTTGAGGATGTGCAGAGCGCTGTATCTCGCAGGCGCACACAAAGACAGTGGGGCCGATTCCGATCTCGGTCGGAGGCGCACCCAATACCATTCGGTCGGGAAAAAAGCCATGCGAAAGCCTGTTTCCCGACCGAACCGTCTGCGAGTCCGGCCGAGGCGAGTACGATGCGAGTCGCCCGACCGACTCGTCCGGGCGTCCCGACTGCTCCGACCGACTCGCTCGGACTCGAACCGCTCCGACCGACTCGCTCGGACCCGATTCGCACCGCGCAATGGAGACGTTTTCCGGCCGGGGTAAGTACGATGCGCACCTCGACCGCTCCGACCGACTCGCGCCGTCCGACTCGAACTCGCTGTCGGAGCCGTACTTTGGGGGTCCGTGTCGGACCCCCTGTACGCGTACCCGTGCGGGCGCACACAGGGGGGACCCAAGGGTCCCCCCTACCTGTGCGTGTACGCCGCGGGCGCTCCGCGGCGTACTCGCTGTAGGGGCGCCCTTGTCCGCCTCGCACCCATTGAGGCAATGGGAGCCCGCGTACGCGTTGTACGACCGGCTCCCATTGAGTTCAATGGGAGTCCGACCGACTCGTGTCCGATAACATACGGACGCATCGTACTCGTTCGGTCGGACTGCACGGGTCCGATTCGGTCGGAAATCTCTCCGGGTCCGGCTCGGTCGGAGAGATTTCCGGCCCGAATCGGAATCGACCCCAGTGTGTTTCTACCTGTAGAGTAGGTGTTGTTACTTTGTACAGATACTCACTATCCCTGACTCTCTGGGGCATATGTACGAGCAGAGTTGCAACGCTCTTGCACAACGCAAGGTGGTGGAAAAGTGATGCAGGTCCTCAATGAGATTTATGAAGCCACGTAAGGCCACTTTGCGTGGCTCTGAGTGGCTCCATAAATCTGAAGTAAGGGAGGTGTTCCATGAGCGATGCGTGGGTGTTCCCACGCAACTTGCATGGATTTGATGCATCCCAGAACTGGTAAACCTGGGATGGTGCCAAAAAGATACACCCTCCAAGATAGGTGTAATGAGGAGAAATACCTTTATTTCTCCCTGTTACTTCCTCTTTCTATGGGTGCTGATTCTGCAGCACCCATAGAAAGAGGAATTTGCCTCTTAGGATAGTTTTTGTGCAGGAAGTTGCTCCTTCCTGCACAAAAACAATCATGCATTCAACACAGGCACCCTTGCATCATGGTGCAAGGGCGCCTCCATTGGCACTAGGCAGCCAAAAGGGCACCAGCACAGGTGAAAAGGCAGGAATGCGCTGTATTGCCTTAAATACAGCACATTCCTGCCCTTTCTCTGTAGCGCAGTGCAGCACAACAAGGTGACTTGCTGCACTGAATATCATTTTCATAAATCTGCCCCTCTGTTTTCTACTGAGAGGTACCAATCCTCTTCTATTCTGATCCTCATTACAAGTGCCCCTTGTTATTCTGATATGTGCAGCAACTTCTGTTACAACACATATTGGAATTATAAATTGTGGGGAATTTATCACACCCAGGGTCGTATTACAGGAAGTGCTCCGGGGGTGCAATGGGCATGTGCACATGGTTTGTATACCCCGGGGGACATTGTATTACAGAAGATGCCACAGATGCTTGTGCTGCCCCTTCTGTAATGCTGGTAGTATCTCAGGAATGCATTCCCTCATTTACATGGGGGCATGGCCTCATGCAAACAAAAGAATCTCTTTGTCTCAGTGCCCCTGCCATATTTTGAACGCCGGCACAAAGACAAAGAAGCTGTCAGGAGGCTCACTCAAAGTGGGCCCCAAAAAAAGGGTGGTGCACTGTCAGTGCACCCCCTGATGGCAGCACTCTGAAGAGTCCCATGGACCCCCACCCCAGAAATCCCCTTGTGACAGGTGCAGTCACTCAAGCAGGCGCCTGCAAAGGAATCTCTAATCCCTCCTCAAAGTGCAGGTGGCACAGTGATACAAGGAGTGGCTTTGAAGCAGCTGCTCTGTATTTCACTTGAAGGCGCTGCACCCAGGGCAGCACGAGATTGCGGCTGCCCTGAGGGCAGCGCATTTTGTGTAATAGGGTGCAATTTCCCTGTTTGCGCACGGCGCACCTATTTAAAGGTACGCCATGGCGCAAACAGGAAAAGTGCGCCCTATGTGGGCCCAGGTAAATATTTGGTGTGATAAAAATCACATCCCCTGGACACATTTTGTCAGGTCAGAGAGAAATATGCCTGGAAAATTCAGAGATGTGGATTTTAGTGCACAACTACCAAAATCCACATTTTATGCACCATTTTTCAGGACAAACTTGTAATGGGTGATATTTATGGCACACAATGAAATCCAAACATTTTGGTGTTGGAATTTATCACGTGTTATTATTATTGCACAACACACCGCAGCACTCATAATAATATGGCCTAATGGCCCTCAATTGGAGTACCCAGCTAATGGAGATATGAGTGGTGACTGCTGTTCCCACACATATCGCAATTAAGAGTTTTGAGATAAATGTCTGCAGGTCAAACCTCCCGATCTCTATAGGCAAAAAATGCACGATATTTACCCAAACATGTGGATTTTGGCACAGCAAGCACCAAATCTGAATGTTATTCCCCAAAAACTCATAATTGTGTGGTATTTATCGACTCTATAAATACCGACTTGGGGGCATATCATCAAGGGCTTTATCTCCGCTTTAGCTGCACTTTTCGCCGCTAAAGCGGAGATAATGCCATCGCCCTATTAACAAGGCAGCGCAAACATGCATTAGTGCATGTTTGCTGCCTTTTAGTAACGCCTCGCTTTGCATCGCTAATGAGATGCAAAGTAGGCGTATCTTCAGGAAAGAACAGGGAAATTGATCGCTAACCGCACATCGCGGTATCAACAAGCCTGGCCCAGACAACACGCAGCGATGAAAAAAGCTGCGCTAACCGCTGACATCGCCGAAAACTAACGTCTGGAAATTTTCCGACTTAGCCATGTGCATAATGGGAGGTGGATTGTAAGGTTACATCCACTTCTCCCTATTATCAACATTTTACTCTGCGCAATGCTGACTTCGCTGGTTTTCAGGCGATATTGCTTTAAATCGCCGTATATCGAAGGTTTAACATCGCCTGTTAGCAAATCGTTGTAAATACGCCACTAACACGGCGATGTGAACTGGCAATATACGGCGATAATGCAAATCGCGCTAAGCGCGATTTGCGATGATTACCGCAGCCCCTTGTTGATATCCCCCTTAATTGTGTGGTATTTATCGTCCCTATGACTTGGCGGTAGGAGATTTTGTCAGGTGTGATAAATATCACACCAGTCACAGAGTTGCTGTTAATGAGGGCACAAAAGTATTGTAAGCATGCGTGGAGTGCTGGTACTTTCCGTTTCAGATTAAAGAACTGCAGCTGCTCAGTACCTGTCAGTACCTGCACATTTAGAGCACTGGTTTTACAATAATTCTGGGCCCAGCCCTGACGTGGTGGTTCTCTGCAGGTGAGCACAGGGCAGGACCCATTACAAGAGTACAGCTCTCTGTTTATTCGGTGACAGGGCGTTATCTTGTAACTGATTGTTATGGTCATCCACCCCCTCAGAGCATTTTATTAGGTATTTTTTTTATTTTTACCCAGGAACCAGGACACATGTAAAAAGTGAAAGGATGTAAGTATTCCTCAAAGAATCCCATATTTTTGTTTCAAGATCCCCAATAAAGTATTCAGAAAATTGATGAAAGTCTCTTCCACGAATGAATTATTGAGTGTGTTTAGACAACCAGGGGATCTTACTGCCCTTCCTACATTCCTTGGGAAGGAATGGGATGCTGATATTTAGTGCTGCTTTCATATGCTCATGCTTGTCAGATAGCCAACAGCCTTTTGTTGTCAAGAACAGCTCTGCACAGATACTGGGGGCTTTTAAGCATCTCCCAAAACTCTTCTGCAGAAAGAATCTCAGCAAGAGCCCATACATCAGAGGCAGTTAAGCAGACACTCCTGGCTTGCAGGAGAGCTTTCACACCTCGGGGCCAGAAGTTCCCTGGTGCATGTTTGAGTTGTGGTGGGGCCTGAAATGGCTTCCTCTTTGTGGGGCCTTATTTGCTGCTGACCCTGGAAATATATTTCTAGGACTTCTTGGTGGGGGTACTTAACATGCATGTCGAGTGCTGCAGCAGAGGAGACATTATCTGTGATTGAAACTACAGCCGGGCGCATGCTATCCTGTTCAGCTGAGCTGAGACTTACCTCTCTGCTACTCGCAGACCTCACTCCTCCTCGCCTGCTGAAGAAGCCGCCAGACGTCGGGAAGGATGCGAAGCCGTCTGCATCCACTTAGAGCCATCTGCTAAACAGTCCATAAATTGCTTTTGTAGATGAGGCCACGTCTTAAAAGTGAGTCCCTCATACATTTTCACGATGGCTCTCCCTCGGAAAGATTTCTCAAAGCCAACTTTCATCACGCGTGCTTGAAAGTTGACTTGCGTCAACAGTAGGGTGACCAGATGACTGAGTGTCACTGAACAGAATATATTTCACATTGTTGGGCATACTTTTTAGAAACCATTATGATCTGGTACATTAGTTCAATTGATTCATGTGAAGTGGCTACAACAGCTGCTACAAAACATTAAATTGTTGGATGAAAGCTCAGAACTGGACATACGGTGTCCCCGGTGAAGTGGAGTGAAGTGATAACCCAATTCACCTGTATCATGTCGCTCAAAAGATTGTTGGCTGTCCGCCATGCTGAGCCCTTACTAACCAATAGCATTGCCAAATCACACAGGATGGAAAGAGAAGAAAAGGCTGTAATGACTCTTCCATTTAACTGCCAAGGTCAATATGTCACACGGAACACCTTCATAGACCTGTTTTTTTGTCGGCTGTGATACTTACAATGGGGAATAGTGAAACAACATGCCTCGGAATCCAATGTGCTGTTAGCACAACTTGTCAGATGTGCCACACATAGCATGGAGGTCACATAGCGGCATTCATTCAACAGCATATAAGAAGTAATGGCCAGCTTGAGGCCTAAGTGATTATTAGAGTAGGAAAATTGCATCAGACATATTACGAAGTAGGAGTGCTTGAGTAAATCCTCTCCACATCTCATGTTTGCATTAATGGTATATTTTGTTCTTTAAAAAAAAGACTGGGGCTACTGCTAGGTCCACCAGATCATCAATTTGCTGAATTTTTTCTCTCTCATAAGGTAGAGGAATAGGATAGTTCAATTTCACAAGATCAGGGGGGATATTGCCTAAATGTATTTAAACCTTGCATAGTTTAATAGTGCATAGATCCCAAGACTGCAATGTCCCTGCTCTCTTTTATGTACAAGGGCCTACCAGCACTTTTGTACCACCGGAACATCATCACTTTATTGACGTTCCGGTGGTGCAATGTGCCACTGGCATATTTATAAGGCCACGCAAAGCCACGTAACGTGGCTTTTCATGGCCTTATAAATATGTGCCCTTTTCATGCAGAAAACTGAGTGAAAGGGGCATTCCATGGGTGTTGCTGGGGGCATTCCCAGCAACATCCATGGCTTTTTGACACTGCCCCAGATTTACGAGAAATCGTAAGTCTGAGGCAGCGCCAAAAACGTACGCTTCCCCAGGGGAGGTGTGGGGGAGGCACAAAGAGGAGAAATATCTTTATTTCTCCTTGTTTTTCCTTTTTCTATGTGCGCTGCATTCGGCAGCATACATAGAAAGAGGAAAAAGCCTCTTGTGATTGTTTTTGTGCAGTAAGGTTTCCCTTCCTGCACAAACATAATCATCCCCGCAACGCAGGCACCCTTGCACCATGGTGCAAAGGTGCCTGTGTTGGCGCCCGGCAGCCCATTGTGCGCCTGCGCAGGCGAAAAGGACAGGAATGCGCCGTATCTAATAGATACGGTCCATTCCGGCCCTTTTCTTTTGCCGTAGGGCAGCGCAGCAGCAAGGCCTGCTGCGCTGCCCTACGGCAAAAAAACCCATAAATGATGCCCAAGGTTTTTTATTCCCTCATAGTAAGTAACCTTTCACTGAAACGTTCTGCATGCTTAGGAAATCATGTGCTGATGGGACAACTCACTAAAGCTCTTCTGCGCGGTCAACCAAACAAGTATATGACCTCACCATATATGAATAAACGACATTCAACAGGCAGCAGGTGACTGTAGCAACTAAGACAAAGTAACCAAAGAAACGCAGACCGACCTTTCCCAGCAAAGCAAGTCTGATGGCTGAAGATGTTGCCAGCAAAGGAGAAAGTGTCAATTACTGAAAGTCAGTTTCAGAGGCTTGTACACCCTGCTCCTCAGTGGTTTGAAGCATTAGTCAAACATTCCTCATGCTCCATCCAATCAGGTGCGGTCTGGCCACAGACTTGGCTGCAGTTCTGAGTCACATTAATGCAAAATTAAATTGAACCAAAGACGCTCACGCTAAACCTTTCACAGCAAGAGCATCATTCATTGCTGGAGACATTCCTGCATAGACTACGACAGCTTTAATTTAATAGGCTGTGAGTTTCGGCTCTAACTTTAAGACCTGGTTCATAATTAATGTAGGTTGATTACATCGTTAAGTCCTATTAAGCAAAAATGTACTCTATGATTCCTCTCTCTCAAGGTTCTCCCTGTCTATCCTTGCTAAAAAAACGCTGCCTCCTAACAGGAGACCATAGAACACTTTCCATGAAGCCATGTGCTAGCTTCCTTCCACGCATGAATTTCCATTTTATGCCGCAAGTTGCAAGATACTAGCTTGTTTTTTTTCTTTTGAACCAATAGTGGGTAACCTTGGGCGAATAGGTGTGGCATTGTGTCCTATTTCTCCGTCTTTGTTTTCAGTATCGTTTTGGTCTGATTTTCACATTGTTCTATTAATTCAACTGCTGTCTAGACTTCCCAACCTGTTGGGTCAGTTTCACAGTTGCACCTAGCCATGCTTAAAGAAAAGCTAGGAATGAACAGATTTACATTTTTATTTTTCAATTTAATGATCTATATGTTGTCTCCAGTTGTTGTTACATTTTTATATTAATCACAGTTGTGACTCTACTCGTGTCAACTAGCAAAACACTCTTGTATGTCTCCAAATACGGAGTTTATAATATTGCGCGACCATAACATTCTAGAGAAAATACTGATGACCAAAATATTGAGACGGTAAGTATGTATGGGTATGTAAAGTTTTACCATTCTTAATACACAGCTGCGTACCTTGTAGATAGATAGATAGACAGATAGCTAGCTAGATAAATAGATAGACAGATAGATAGATAGATAGGTAGGTAGGTAGGTAGGTAGATATATAGATAGATAGATAGATAGATAGATAGGCAGATAGATATATCATCAAGGCACATAGATGTGGTGTTAAGTATAACAAACCTATACTTACCAGTATATATATACTTTTTGGATATTTAGTTCTTGGATGTTTTACATATTATGGGAGCGCAGTATTAAGGACTTGATATTCTGGTCGTCCACCACTAAGCACACTGCTCTAAACAACGCAGTGTGGATGCCATTAGCTTCAACAAGCCAAGTGTGCTCTCTTTAATATCTGCATGCCAGTCTCCAGGCTGGTGCCTGTGGTGGTTCTATTGGTTCTGGTGACTAACTCATTACTGTGCACCTTAAAAGCTCCTGGTTTCCTCGATACCTACCTTTGAGTCACTGGCGTTGCTCTGCAGAGGTTTGGTTCTCTGAAATGGATGGAATCCACAGATTATAATTGGACCACACATATTTTCTATAAGCACATGGACTCTTTTCTTCTATATTCCTTCTGTTATTTAGAGAAGACATATCTTAGTTAATTCTGCTGCAGACAGCATCTGACAACCTCAGAAACGCCCATCTGCACTGACCACATTGAATTCTGGCCAGAAGGATACTTCTTCTATTGTAAACCTAAGGCCATTAAAGCTGATGTGACTACACTTAGCCTTGAAAAAGCCCTCGGCCATATCTGCAGAGGGGGCAAAACGCGTGTTTGCAGCCCTTCTACTTTGTAAAATCTGTGATCAAGATCATACTAGTAATATACAGCTATCCCACCTACTGACGCAATTGTGTACAAGATGTAAACAAGACTAAAGCAGATTATAGTAGATGAAAGATTAAAATATGTGTCCTGGAAGACTATAGCCTCTACTCATTTCAGTTATTACAATATTTTCAAATACTCATGTGAAAGGTGTTCTTTAATGGTATGCCAATGCAAATGTGCACAGAATAATTGGTTAATTGTGAATGTAACTACTGTTCTTTGTCCACACCCTCCTCTCTCCCTCTATCAAGGATATTGTGGTATGAGCTTTCATCATCAGACATTCAGATGAATGTTTTTCCATTCATCACGTCTCCTAGTGGTATCAGAAGCCATTTTCACCCAGGTGGCCTCCTCATCTCTCAAGTCATTAGCAGCCCTGTCTCCTCATGAGACCTGAAGCCAGTTTATACCCTGTTTCCTGTTTATATCCAAAGCCACCTACATTATTCTCAGAAATCAATATCTCAGTCAAGTTGTACCAGGTTCATCTTGAGATCAGAAGCCATTTATTCCTCTGTTTCCCTTGAGAACAGAAGCCATTTACACCCCTGTCTCCTGCATTCTTCTTTTCTCTTCTTTTTGAATGTCTTTATTGAGCTTTTTAATAGAACAGAAAAAAATACAGTTATAGCTCTGTATTCATATGGTACGGTAGTTAGCACATAGTGTGAATAAAGCATATTATAGTTAGTTGGGATATCATGAACAGCTGCTTGAGCCAAGCTATGTCTGCTGTGATCATTTATCTACATGAACCTGACAAGTTTTGCACCACTCAGTGGAGTCTGGATTAAAACATGACTAAACTTTGTAAAGTGTAACGAAAGACATTGGGCAGTGGTGGACCGACAGCAATGATTAGATGTGCAGGAGGCAAGGGGGACAGGTAGAGACGTGCTTCTTGAATAGATGTGAAGTCATGCAGTACAGGGACATGTGGGCTATGTGCAACTGGTGTGTATTTCCAATTGAGCCACACCTTCAAGGTCAGTGTGGTTCTTGTTGTGCAAGACAGCGTGTTCAGGGTGGGTGGGGGTCTTTCTTGATCAGTGCCTATCCTCTTCCCACCTGAGTGCTCTGCTCTCCTCTTCTGCCGATGTTACTACTGATGTACGCTACATTATATTCTTCTTGATATCTTGTCAAGGTATACCAGTGCCATCATAAAATCTGAAGCCATTTTATCCCATGTCTTCTCCTGAGATCAGAAGTCATTTTCACCACTGTCTCCTGCAAAGATCTGAAGCCAGTCACACTCCTGCCTCCTCCTGAGATCAGATGCCAGTTACACCCCTGCCTCCTCCTGAGATCTGAAGCCAGTTACACCCCTGCCTCCTCCTGAGATCTGAAGCCAGTTACACCCCTGCCTCCTCCTGAGATCAGATGCCAGTTACAGTCCTGCCTCCTACTGAGATCTGAAGCCAGTTACACCCCAGCCTCCTCCTGAGATCTGAAGCCTGTTACACTTCTGCCTGCTCCTGAGATCTGAGGCCTGTGACACTAGCTTGCTCTCCAGCCTCAGCAAAATTTGGAGTCTGGTTCTGGGGAGCAGGGTCCTTGAGACGGCAATGCATAACATACACAGGAGCACACAGAAGAAACAAGTGAAGGCCTGCTTCTGCGAATTGTGTATTAGACTCTACAGTGCAAGATGCAAATGGGTGGTTGGCATGGTGTACTGAGTCATCAAACTGTTGAACATTTCCAATAAATAAAGGTGTACTTGCTCAAAGCAAATAATTATGAACTTTTTCGAGATTCTCAAACACACGAGGCTCACACAAGGCATAGTTACCTTGTAAATTTCTCAAACTGTGTCCCGGAGAATTCTCTGGATTTTTCAAAAACCCATAGACGCATAGGTTGAGGCCATCTTGCAAATTTCACATTGAGACTCATTTTCCATGCCATGACTTTCGTTTTTTCCCCACATCTCCATTAGAACAGTTGCATTCCAAATCCTTTGCTGCACCTTCAGAATCACTTACACTGGAGTCGTTGAGGCTTACGTAAGACCGTGAATGGAAGTGCAGGAAAGGCATTGCAAATGTTTGTGTATACTCACAAATGTGAAACTTTAAGATATTTACTTGCTATCTGCATTGCCCGCTTACCTGATAATCTCCTTGGGAATGTCCATTTTGCTACCCTGAGATGTCTCTTATAACTGTGGGAAAATTGCATACACCACAGATTTCTTGAAACCATTAATGATGCAAAAATGTGAAAATGAGCAGTGCCTGCATTTATGCATCAGTTCAGCTTTTACGTTAATCTGTGCTATTTTACAGCTTATAATTTGTCTTAAATGATCATACCAAAAGTGCGCCACTGGCTAGGACCAGGAGCTGTGTAGTCCCGATACAGACTTTGGTGCTCTCCAATTGGACCCATCAATGATGCATAGTGATCAAGTTGAATAATCAATACTGAGACATTCTTCAAGACTGAGAGACACCATTTATGATTTGTTTTATAAGTTTTATACAAGGGATTAACAGGCAATGTACATGAAAAATGTAATCAGTAAGTTTAGCAGCAGAGTGTACAGTTCATAAGTACCAAGAACTTATTAAAGTTCTGTATAAAATTCGGCATAGATTCGCCTTCTAAAGATGGGGAATCGGGTGTTTTGGGTTACAGAGAAATGCATGTCCTTTTATAGGACTTTTTTTTTTTAGAGTTTTATATAGCGCGAACTAGACCCGAAGATATCAGGTATCAGAGCGCTTGGTTCACTGATAGAATATCGACGCCCAAAATATCCCCATATACAAATATCGACTCATAAATATCGATGTCAAAAATATCGACATCCTATGTTTATAATGGTAAGTATAAAAATATTGAAAAAAATATCGATGTACAAAATATCGTTTTTTTCTATATATAAAAAATAATGTTAAAAATATTAAATAATAAAATTAACTTAAAAAAAATTATTTAGATTTAATGTACATTTTAACAAATATAAGAAATAAGTTTAATTTAAAAAAATGTAAACATACATATATAAAGTGTAATATATATATATATGTTTCCTTTAAAACAATTAATAAACTAATAATTTTAATTTATTTTAAAATGTTATAAATATATAAAAAATTACAAATAAATATAAATATATACATACACCTATAACATAAAATCTAATAAAAAAAACATGTTATAAATTAAAACATTAAAATATTTAATAGTTTTCAAACTTACATTTTGCACTCCATTGAGTGCAACAGTAGGGAAAGTGTTGGATAGCGTAGGGGTAAAAATTACTATTCCCACTCCAGAGAGTGCAACAGTAGAGAAAGTGTTGGATAGCGGAGAGGTAAAAATTATTATTCCCACTCCAATGAGTGCAACAGTAGGGAAAGTGTTGGATAGCGGAGGGTAAAACTTACTATTCCCACTCCAGTGAGTGCAACAGTAGGGAAAGTGTTGGATAGCAGATAGGTAAAATTACTATTTCCACTCCAGTGAGTGCAACAGTAGGGAAAGTGTTGGATAGCGGAGGAGTAAAAATTACTATTCCCACTCCAATGACTGCAACAGTAGGGAAAGTGTTAGATAGCGGAGGGGTAAAAATTACTATTCCCAGTCCAGTGAGTGCAACAGTAAGGAAAGTGTTGGATAGTGGAGAGGTAAAAATTACCATTCCCACTCCAGTGAGTGCAACAGTAGGGAAAGTGTTGAATAGCGGAGGGGAAAAAATTACTATTCCCACTCCAGTGAGTGCAACAGTAGGGAAAGTGTTGGATAGCTGAGGGGAAAAAATACTATTCCCACTCCAGTGAGTGCAACAGTAGGGAAAGTGTTGGATACCGGAGGGGTAAAAATTAATATTCCCACTCCAGTGAGTGCAACAGTAGGGAAAGTGTTGGATAGCAGAGGGTAAAACTTAATATTCCCACTCCAGTGAGTGCAACAGTAGGGAAAGTGTTGGATAGCGGAGTGGAAAAAATTACTATTCCCACTCCAGTGAGTGCAGCAGTAGGGAAAGTGTTGGATACTGGAGGGGTAAAAATGACTATTCCCACTCCAGTGAGTGCAACAGTAGGGAAAGTGTTGGATAGTGGAGGGGTAAAACTAAATATTCCCACTCCAGTGAGTGCAACAGTAGGGAAAATGTTGGATAGCGGAGGGGTGAAAATTACTATTTATGAGAAAGTCCCCTCTTTCTTGCATGGTATGCCCCCACATTTTGCTGAATTGCTGATGTTCTTTGACTGAGTGTGCCCTGGGCTCCTGCTAATCAGGTACCCAGGGCCTATGTTCCTTCCCTAAAACTGCATTGAAGCCTAAACCCAATTGGCATTTCTGGCCACATGTCAGCCCCTGGTAAATGGTACCACAGGTACCCAGGGCACTGTGACCAGAGAAGGCCTCTAAGGGCTGCAGCACTTATTGTGCCACGCTTAGAGGTCCTGGACCCTGACACTCACACACTGCCTTTGCAGGCTACGTGTCTTGGTGCAGAACAAAGTGAAGAGTCGACATGGCACACATCCCTGTGTGCCATGCCCACAAACCACTGCCCTGGCATACATCAGTCACCCCTCTAGCTGGGTGCTCTATGCCAGTGGTGAGGGTACAGGTGCATGAGCCCTGTACCCCTACAGTGCCCAAGTCCATTCCTGGGCACTGTAAGTGCAGTGCTGCCATTAAGAGTATATGGTGCTGGGAGTTTGTCATTACGAACTCCACAGCACCATGATGGCTAAACTGAAGACTGGGAAGTTTGGTATCAAACTTCTCAGCACATTCAACCCACACTGATGCCAGTGTGGGATTTAATGTAAAATGCACACCAGAGGGCATCTTAGAGATGCCTTCTGACACTCGACCAACTTCCAGTGACCTGACTTAGTGGCTGCGCAGGCTGCCACCACCAGACATTTTTCTGGACCCCTGGGTCGAGAGCTTGCTGCTCTCGGGGGCCTGAAACAATGCACATCCTGGGACGAGATGCCAAGCCTCCTCCCCCAGAATGGGCAGGGTTCACGAACGAGAGGCTTCAAAGGCATGCCACCTTTGTGAGCCTCTCCAGACCATTTGCTGCTTTCAGCAACTGGTCCCCACTGGTTCTACCCCCCCTCTTTGGGCGGGAGAACCGGCGGGAAAAACAAGTGAGGAAGAGAGGTGTGCCCACCTCTGCCAACTCCACCCCTAAGGTGGGGGAGGCGAGGTGAAGCACAACCTCGAGTCCCCGCATCTTGAGGATGGGGGACCCAGCCAACCAGGGACAGGCTCCTGCCCCCTCCCACTGGAGAGTGGCAGAATAGGGGTGTACCCACCCCAGGGAAGGGACCCATTGGTCCCTGCCCTTTACCTACCTGTAATGCCCCTAAATTTAGTATTTAGGGGCACCCTGAACCTTCCTTCCTCAGATCCAGCCTACCTACAAGAAGAAAAGAAGAAGAAGAAGGACGAAGAGCCGTGCAGAGCTAACAAGAGGACGACGCCCACTGACTTGGCCCCAGCCCTACAGGCCTGTCTCCCCTCGAACCTGCTCCTGCCAAACCCCGGGTGTCCAGCGGCCAGCAACCTCAAAAACCCCGGAGGACCTGCCTGCCTTCACTTTCCAAGCTGTTTCTCCCGTGAACACCGGACGTGTTTGAACTGCAGCTTCTGGTGCCAGCCAGGAACCGCAAATCCAGCCCACTCTGCACCCGCCGAACCCGTCCCGAGCTAGAGTGGGAAAATACCACGAGGAGGTCCCCCCGGCGATCCTGACCCGAGATCCGGCGACCCCAGACCTGCCTCAAGCCTCCTGACGACGCCTGCAGCCTCAATCCAGAGGACCCCCCCCTACCGTGACCAGAGCGGGTAAGAAAATCCGACGTCCCAAGGCACCCCTGCACCCAACGCCCCACGGCCTTGTGTGCCCAACCCAGCGGTGCCTAACCAACCCTCAACATCCCAACTTACCCCTCAAAGTGGTGGTCACTCCTGGAAGATCCTCGTCCCTGAGCCTGCAGTGTTTCTTTGTCCCGGAGAATCTCCATTGAAATCAACAGGGCACCCGACCTCAAAACAGCACCCTGCACAAGGCCGCCCTAGTGCCGCTGAGAGTGCCCCTTTTGTGATAACTTGGTCCCCAACTTGCCCTGAGCTTAACCCTAGGAGTTTGCTCCCACAACCCCGTGGCCTGCTTGCCAGCAGCCACCAACCGGAGTCCCCCTATCCTCCATAGGATAACATTGGGCCTCAACACTCTGCACCCGGCCGCCCTAGTGCCGCTGAGGGTGAAACAACAGTGCATCACTGACCCTGGGAGACCCCTGAGTCTAACCCCAGAACCCTAACTCAAAAGACCGATTACTTACCTCGAAACCGATAACCTGTTTTTCCTCATAGAATAACATTGACACTTTTTCTCCCAAAACGTTTCTAAGTGTCGACTTTTGAAAACTAAGAATATTCCTTAAAAATCACACAAATAACCAAAACGCATTTTCTCAACTGTTTTCAGGAAATGTCCCAGTGCTGAATCTATGTATCCAGCACTGAGTAAGAAAAGTAACGTTAAAGTAACCTACCTGTGAATTGAATTTCCTTCCATAGGATAACATTGGTGGTTCTATGTGAAAAAGTTTCTGTGTCAACTTTTGAAATACAAGAATATTCTTTAAAAATCGTACAACTAACTAAAACGCATTTACTCAACTGTTTTCAGGAAATGCCCTGGTGCTGAATCTAGGATCCAGCACTGTGTTAGTAAAAGTAATCCGAAAAGTAACCTAATTGCATTTTACTGAAAAAAACCTATTGATTCCCATGTACTGAGTCTACTAAGTTTGTGCATTGCATTGTAACCCCTGTAAACTCGAATTGGTACAAAGTCCTACTGTATTCTGAAAGTATTCAACTACAGCATCTTATATCTGAAAAGTATTTTTATGCTTACCTGTACCAGGCTTGCTTGGTTCTAGAAATAAAACAACAGTATATTTTTTTATACAAAAACAATTGGCCTAGAGTTCAGTTCTTGAGTGTGTGAATTCATTTGCTGACTGAGTGTGTACATCAAATGCTTAACACTGTCCTCTGATACTGCCTTACTGCTCGACCAAGCTACCACTTTAGAGAGTAAGGTTCTATCTAACTTTAACCTCTGCCTACCTCTGGAGACCCTTGGACTCTATACACACTGAACCTCACTTTGGTGCAGTATATATAGAGCCAGTTTCTTACACTATTCCCACTCCAATGAGTGCAACAGTAGGGAAAGTGTTGGATAGCGGAGGGGTAAAAAGTACTATTCACACTCCAGTGAGTGCAAAAATAGGGAAAGTGTTGGATAGTGGAGGGGTAAAAAATATTATTCCCACTCCAGTTAGTGCAACAATAGGGAAAGTGTTGGATAGCAGAGGGGTAAACATTAATATTACCACTGAAGTCAATTCAAAATTAAAGATGTTAAAAAACAAAAAAAGAAAACATATATAAAAATATTAAAAATTACAAAAAGATAGAAACATTTTATAATGTTAAAAAAATCTAAAATTACCTACAAAGATTATTTTTAAAAATTTAAAAATAATTTACAAACAAATAACTATTTTTAATAGAAATTAATTATAATCAAAAACATTAATTGTTACATAAATTTAATCTTTTTTATTTCCTACCCTATAACACCACACAATTCACAACACACATAAATTGTTTTTAAAAGTGTACCTCCATAATTAACATAATTAATTATCAATTAAACAAATATTATTAATTAAAAACACATTTAAACAGATAAAAATTAATTTACTCACCAAACATAACCCCTATAAAAGCAAAATCCACACACAAAATAAAAAATAAAAAATTACCATAAATATTTATCAATTAATGAATTAATATTAATGATCAACTAATAATTAATTGATTAAACCTAAATTACTTTCCACCCTCTACCCCAATAAACACCACAACACACACCTAAAAATCATTGCACAATTTCCATAACTAATTTTGCATTAATAAATTAATATCAATTAACTACAACTTATTAATTAATTTAAAATAATTTACTTCCCACCCTTTACCACTATAAACCCCACAACTCACATCTCAAATTAATTACACAATTGCCATATTTAAATTTTAATTAATTAGCATTAATTACCAAATAATTATTAATTAATTATAAATTACTTACTTCCCACCCTATTCCCCTATAAACCCCACCACCCTTTCCTAAACAAATGACACAATTAACATAATTAATTACCAATTAATTAATTAATTACAAGCAATTGATAAATAATTATTAATACATTAATTCCCACAATTAATACTATAAAATATCAAAATTAATAAATATGAATATATAAAAATATGAATACATTTATTAAAATTAAATTGCTTCCCACCCTATTCCCCTATAAACCCACAACCCGCTCCTAAAAAAATGACACAATTAACATAATTACAAACTAATTAATAATAATTGCTAACCAATTAATAAATATTCAATAATAAATTAATTCCCACACTTAACAGTATAAAATATAAATTAAATAAATATTAATAAATAAAAAATATTAATAATTTGATTATAATTAAATTACTTTCCACCCTATTCCCCTATAAACCCACAACCCGCTCCTAAAAAAATGACACAATTAACATAATTAGCAATTAATTAATTAATTAATTAACTAAAATTAACAACCAATTAATAATTAATTAATAATAAATTAATTCCCACAATTAACACTATAAAATATAAATTAAATAAATACTAATAAATAAAAAATAAAAAATAATGTATTATAATTAAATTACTTCCCACCGTATTCCCCTATAAACCCACAACCCGCTACAGAACTAAAAAACGCTAAATATAATTAACATAAAATTAATAACTACTAAAAATGTAACACATATATTAAAAAACAAAAGCAATACTTATACAAAAAAATAGATCACATACTTTTAAAATAAATACTAAAATACATAACACTAATTAAAAAATCGATATTTTAAACAACTATATTTTTGCAGACGATATTAATGACTTCGATATTTTAAAAACGATATATCTTACCTTAAAGTCGATATTCTTGACCACGATATTCTTGCTGTCGTTATTTCTGTATCACGATATTTCCAACTCGATATTTGTGTATGTCGACATTTAAAACTCGATATTCTGTCTGTGCACCGCTTTACATGAGCAACAGTTGCGTTGCAGACAGGCACATTCATTTTTGTTGGGCACGGGGAGATTAAGTGATTTGCCCAGAATCACAGGATGTTGAGCGTCGTTGCCGAGACTCGAACCCGGTTCCTCAACTTCGAGGTCGATCGCAAGAAAGAGGAAACATTTTACTACAGAATACATTCAAAAACTCTCTCATAGTAATATTACATGGGTTTTAGGCGTTCTCACAGTTTTATTCAAGCATGCTAGTTGAAACATTTTATATCAAATGCCTGGGACAGTTAGAGTGTCCATGACTAAGCACAATTCTGGGAAAAATCTCTGGGAACGTTATTTGTTGTTAAAGTAAACTTGCACTTCTTTATTTAGGACAAGAAACTGTAATACTAGTCATCACATAATATACTACAACAGTGATTCAAGATGGAGGACAGTGTAAACATGGATTTATGTTAGCCTAAGCCCAGTCTCTAATGCATTTAAAGTGGATAAAATGAAAACAGCTCTCACACATTCAAAAGCAGAAACTTGTTTATGACTGTTATTCATGGATTCTATTAACATAGTGTTTCCTAATCATGGCAAATGACCACCCCTCGGAGATCAGCTCACCCTTGAGAGCTGTACTTTACAACCTCTTTTTTAGGTGAAACTTGAAAATGGCCTGTTCATATAAGCATTTGAAATTCTATAAGCAGTACCAAGATCAGTCACTGCAAGGGCTGGGCCTCAGAGGCTTGCTGTATCCAAAGGAATCCTAGTTGCAAGACCCTTTTTGCTATAACTTTTGTATGTCAGGGGTGTTCACTACAGGTCTGGGTATCCGTGATCTTTGTTAGATTTTTAAGATATCCACATCAGATAACTTTGCATACAATTTATCTAAATGCAAATACTTAACACACTCTTTGGCCATTCTGAAATTCTGTCAAGGATGCAGATGCGGCTGATCTAAGCGAGCGAGCTAGCCCTAATATATGAAAATCCCCATTTATTTATTCATTCAGAAGGGGCAATGGAGTGGCCAGGAAGAGCTATTCTGTGCCTACAACAAAATAAACACAAATGTTGCATATGCAGTAAGTTGGTCTGAACCTGACAGTCAAACTGTGGCACAAGCTTTGATTAAAATTAAGATTTTGCACAAGGGAACAAAGTTGAGAGGAATAGCTGGCTTAACTGGTGTAAACCAGATTTGTGCTATTACTGTTTCACATGGCTAGTGATAACTGGAATCTTCTCTCGACAGAGGATTACGCTCACCTGTGCAACATTCCAGTTACGGGATCCAGGAGACCTTACGGACGGGATGCTCTGGTAGGCTTTGAAGACCATTACGAGCCTGAACAAGAGCCACACTTCATCCAGGACCGTAAGTACATTTTCCATGAGATAAAAGACTGAAACATCATCTGTGGCACAGCTCATTGCGCACATCACATGTATTCTTGAACTATAGCTTTGGGAGAATCCTTGTAATGTTTCTGGCAAGTATTAGCTGGTGCTAGGGGACTAACCCTTAGACAAGCACTAAGAGACCGATGGTAATTAGGTGCTATATAAGGGTTACTAACATAACATAACATAACACAATGCACAGCATGCTACCTTTAACTCATAGTGGGCTGGCAATTAAGAGTTGGTATATGCATCGGCTGCTATCATTGGCTTGCTTTTGAATCACAGCATTTGCAAGCTATATCCATAGGGATCATGAAGACAGGAACAGAACATACTTCCTTTCGATGTGCCATCCCTAAATCCAATGGTCAGAAAAAAGGAAGTTGAGGGGTGATCACGGGTCACCCAGTGATGTAATTGGAAGTCAAAGTGTGCACAATGTTTCCTGTCTGCTACAGTTGTAATTTTACTGAATCAATATAGATAATTTTACTGACTAACTTGTTTTTACATCAGTGTCAGACATTTCTGCAAATTATATTGTTTCATATTTATTCAAATCCTTGTGCATAGTAAACAAAGCCATCTTCTCTCAGAGCTTATAAGCTTTATCTCATCAATTTCAGTGGTACGAACATGGTCATCTACTAAGATCCAAATAGAAATTCCTTGTGAGCATTTCCAAATATCATCGTAAAACCCTGGGTTCTCCATTGCTGCTGCTTCCAGGTGGAACTTGTTACCTTCCCATCTCTGTCAAAATTAGGTAGAACTTTAGGAAATTTTTGAAAACCTGCCTGTTTCCATCTTTTTTAGCTAGCACATGTGGCCTTCACACATTTGAAACCACCCTATTTTGCATGTAGTGGAACCACTTTTTATCACTCTTACTTCCTTCTATTGTATATGGGTTGTAAAAGGGCGAATGGAACCAGTAAAGCAGACTGGTAAAGGCTGTTACACATTTATTATTCTTTCCAGTTTGCATATTTTGATTTTACTTTTTTCAATGCCATTTTCTTTAACCAAAAGAGTGTGAGTAAGCAAGAAGAGAAGTTCAGATATGGTTTTCCTTTTCAGTTCATAGAAGCAGAGGGTATGTCCAGATGTCACAAAAAAAAAAACGTGGCCTTAGCTTGCATTTTATTTAAGGCAGTTACAGTTTAGTAGGGTGGTTTGTTTAGACTGTCTAGGATGAAGACGGTCACCAATTCACCTATTGAAGGGCGAATAATCAGAGCCTTTGTTCTATGAATACATTGATGAAAGACTGACCCTGAATCATGGCCCTAGCTTCTTGTTTGTTGCTGGAAGTCATTACATTACTTTCCACAACAGAATGAAAGAATGAATACAACTACCTCCAAGAAGATGGCACAGATCACAAAGCTATAGGCTCTTTGGTAAAGGCAGTCTACATTTGTGTCCAGGTTTAGTATTCTTTTGTGTGAGTGCTCATGCAACACTAAGTGGTGCTTCGCACTTCCTGTGAGAACGTGTTTTAGTGCTGAAAGATGATACAAGCACATGCACCAAAAACACTTTGGGCCTAATTACCAATCTGGTGGTCGAAGGACTGCCAGACTCGTGGTGGCGCAGCGGTGGCGGTCCAGCCACCACCGCACCAGCAGTCTACCCGCCATATTACGAGTTGAGGGGTCAGATTGCCCTGGGACCACTGACAGGGAACCGCTGTTCCCTGGCGGCGGTGTGGCAGTCTTGAGGCCGCAATATGCTTGGCGGACTACAGCAGTCCCACCAAGTACATTACGAGTTATCTCTTTGCCAGGGTTTTCATGGTGGTTCCACCTCCATGAAAACTGTGGCAGAGAGGAAACAAAGGGGGGCCCTACAGGGCCCCCTGGTGCCTCACGCCATGTGGATGTTTGCAGGGGGGCACAACATGTGCCTCCCTGTATACATGCACCGTAGTTCCTGCACGGCATGGACTTTATAGTCCATGCCGTGCAGGAACTGTTTTTGGTGTTCCAGCTGTGGGAATGCTAAAAAACAGCCCACCAGACAGAAGGAAACTCCTAATCTGGTGGGCGGCCCGGCCATGGCTTTGGCGCTGCGGGAGTGTGGTGGTGGCATACCGCTCACTCACGCTGCACCAAAAGTCGTAATCAGGCCCTTTGTGTCATGGAGTCCCAGGCCCTTTTAAATATAACCTTAGGAGAGGATAACAGAATGACAGGTGCACAAAAAACCCTAATGAAACTAGGTGCTAACAACGTGCAGGCGGAATGATATGTTTGTAGTTTGTGTGGCTGTAGATACACATGCTTTGCATAATCCTGCCATCTAGGGGCCGATTCTGATGCGGGTTGGAAAAGCTTCCCGACTGAATCGGTTGGGAAATGGTGTCCGACCCACTCGGATCGGGAAAGTCCGACCGGCGGAGTAGGATGCATCCGGATGCTTCCAGATACGATTTGGTTGAACTCCCATTGACTTCAATGGGAACATTTGTTCCTAACCGCATCAGAATTGGGCCCTCGGTCGGGAAGACACGTTCCCGATCCGATTTGGAAGGAGCAAATGCCGTTAGGAGGCCTTCCTAACCGCATCAGAATCAGACCCTCGGTCGGGAAGCTTTTCCAACCCGCATCAGAATCGGGCCCCTAGTGTTTGGAGTGGAGGTTTGTGACTTGCTTTTGTTTCAAGAACATTTTGGTCACAAGATGTAAGTGACCCCACTCTTAGCCCACAATGCACAATGCTAAAAATTCCCCCTCAGATTGTTCCTATCTGCCATCGGGTTGGATGTTCCTTGCCAGCTCCACAACCAATGATGCTCTCTGATGGTACCTTCGGTGCCAGGCATTGATGATTTAGTTCGAGCAGTAGAAGAAGACAATATCAGTGCAGCAACTGCAATTGGACTTGACAGTGGGCGTCAAGGCCATTTTTCAAAGATGAGGCCATATCAAGAATGACTATTAAGAAGGGGCATTATGCAGAAAACATCTTTTCAGTTTTGCCCTGCTAGTAACTCCAAATTACCCTGTCTGATCAGCATCACATGTGCAACCTCTGTTTGTCTCCTTACACAAAGAGTCCACTTGCCCAGCATGTAAGGCATTTTGATGCTAGAAAACCATAAGTTACTGATGCAAGAGGTGCTGGGCTCACCATGAGATGCTGTGTCAGGGTGCCCCATAAACACCATACATTTTTGGCCACAATGATGTCTTTGGTCCTGAGATAGATGAGCCAGGGCCTTCAGCAACTAGCTAGCACAAGGGGAGCAAATCCCGGAGGTGCTATTCTTTAAAGCTTAAGAGGAGGAGATAAATGGAAGAACTGCAACTTTGCTCAAACAAAGGCCACAGTACAAAAGTAGCCCCTAGAGCCTCCACCCTACCACAGTCACAAGAGGATCAGCCCTCCGGGGACCAACCTCATAAGTGCCCTCACGTTGAGGCCATCAAAAAACAAAGTGAGGGGTAGAATGCTTGAATTAATCTCATTCACTGGCGATCGCTCAGGGTCCACATCCCAATCCATTCTTTTTGCTCCCCATACCACCTCAGTTTGGACCCAGCCATATGCAAATCAGTCTTGACCCTGCTCCAATGGAAACACTCAAGCCCAAACTGCTAGGCCAGGTCTTTCCTGAACTGGAAAACCAGCAAACCAGGACCGGTTTTGCCCTTATTATATATGGGTCCAAACTGAGGTGGCATGGTGGGTGAAAAATGATGGATTGGGATGCAGTCCGAGCGTGTACCAGTGGCTGAGATTAATTCAAGCATTCCATCCATCACTGTGTTGTTTATTCATTTCAATCTCTAAGTGCGCCGGTATGCCCAGACATGGGTCCTGGGCTCACTGTGCCACTGGAACCAAGCTATACCTGGCTAAAGAGCCCTAATAATGGTAAAATCCGTCCTGGGTTCCTTGTGTTCCGGTACAGGGAGGACCTGGCCTGGCAGTTCGGGCTGAACTGTTCTCATGAAGAGCAAGACTGATTTGCATATGGCTGAGTCCAAACTGAGGTGGCATGGTGGGTTAAAAACAATGGATTGGGATGTGGCCTTGAGCAATTGCCAGTGTCTTAGATTAATTTAAGCATTCCATCCATCACTGTGCTGTTTTTGCACTCACATTGAGGCCAAACACTGATCGTCCGGGAGTTGGGTGACAAGCCCTAAGGTCATCCACTAGGGGCACTGAGCCTTGGATCCAATTCCAGGCCCTGAACAATCTCTACCCAGAGAGACACCCTGGGCTCCTAGAAAATCTTCAGTGAAGGGCACCGTGCCTTGGCACCCACCATTTTTGGTTCAAACACAGAGTCTCTGAAAAACCTGTTTTGGAGTCTAAATCAGTCTTGAAGTCAAGCGAGAAATAGGTGTTGATGCTGGTGTCGGACTTGGACAAGGCCCACCATCACTGTCAAGTTTCCTGGAGTCCATGACATCAGGCAGCACAAGATCTTCATCCCTCCTTAAAGGAGAAAATGTTTGCTCATCCACTGCTGCAGGATCAGCCACACCCACTTCAGATGCCAAAGAAAAGAAGGCTCACTTTTAATTTCATAAGAGCTCCAAGCCTTTTCTATCGCAAAGAAGGGCCAGGTCAAGGCCCCCTGCCTGCCACCTCAACCACAACCTCCTACTCCTAGACCTCACACACCTGCAACATCACAAGCACCTCCTCAGACTCACATATCACTAGTTACACCTCAGCCTTCTTCCATTCCTACAATTCAACCTAGGGAACCATTATGACCCACATTTTACATAGCAAGACCCTGTCATCCCCAGGGACAGGGGTGACCATTGGGAAGATTATCACATAGATCCCCTATATGACATTGACCTTGAGCCCTACCATGGCAAGGCCTCCCAACTGGATGACATCAATGGCTACCCAGTAGTTATAAGAAAGGTGGGGCACCACCATAAAGTAAAGCTACATTAGTGGAAGAAGAGAATGATTTCTTAGTTGAAACCCTCTCCATGACTGAGGGATCAGTCCAACACCCCCCATGCTAAAAACCATGAGAAAATGTACCACAGAGACCTTTAAAGACACAGTCAAAGTTCAAACTGTCACCCCAATGGTTGAAACAAATATGAGGTGGCCCTAGATGACTTGGTGTACATGAGGGATAGATTCCTCCAGACTCTCTAGTAGTGCATACTGCAAGGAAAAGAGTCTCAATGCAGGCAACAGGGGATGCTCCTCCTCCAGACAAGTAGAGCAAGTGGGAGGGAAATGATTGGCTGTAGGGCAGCTAGGCAGTGGAGGATTGCCTATTCGATTAGACAACTCTCCGGCTATTATCACCATCACAGAGAGGAGTTGGAGCAGCCCATGAAGCATATTCCCAATGCCTATCACAAAAAGGGTCAGGAAATGGTCGCAGAAGGGAATGTGATCTCTTATGCAACCATCTGGTGTTAGGGCTCAGAACCTGGTGCACTCTCCTATGGTGAAACGAAACAAATATGTTGCTGGGCAAGTCTTTCATGGACCGGTTCTGCATATGACCATAACCACAGACAACTTACTCATAGGATGGGGATTTCAACTAAACGACTTCAGGTAAACCTGGAAGTAGGAGCACTTCACAGGTATTTTCAAAGTTGGGCAGTTCCGCAATTGATCTGTGTGCAATTCCCCAGATCGCAAAATGCCAAAACTTTGCCTCAAGCTTCCCACAGTCTACGAGCTGTGCACTATTGGTGAACTGTTGATGGGTATTTACATACGCTTTCCCTCCTCTGCCTCAGATTCCATATGTAATGAGAAAATGCGTCCAGTGACCCTCATTCTTGTGACACCAACCTGGGCGAGAATGCCAAGGTATTCCATCCTGTTACATTTGTTTGTATATTCACACAATTGTCCCATGGGACTCATTCAAGTGTTCACCTCATGTGCTACTCCTGGGTAATATAATCACTCATACATATTCCTTCAGCTAGTTTCAACAATCATTTTATACTATGGTTGGTTCTAAAGATGCATAGATCATGAGGCTTTTCCCTTAGTTTCCAATCTCATTATTCATTGGGAAGAACTTTTTGAGTGCATGATATACAGTGAAACATTAGTGCAGAAGACACAGTGCTTAAAGTGTAATCATATATACACAAATATATATACATAGATACTGATACCCAAGGTTGTGCAAATACAGCCATAAAGCTATACAACTAAATTGACATAGACTTGAACAATGCTTTCAAAGGCAACGGAGGAGTGGAAGTGCTGACGTTTTGACCGAGTCTCATCAGGAACAGTCTTTCTGTGAATCTCATCGTGTGACAGGAACAATGCTTATGTGCCTCTACCACTGCATCCAGGAAAGATTGTTCCTATGGAAAGTGATCTTTTTTTTAATGATAGTTTTTTAAAAATTTTCAATTATTTTTTATGTTAATTAAATATTTAATTGATTATTCCTTATTTAAATTGATTGTCATTTTAATTATTTCATATATATTTTATTTTCATATATTTAAATTAGTAATTTGCATTTTAGTTGTGGGTTGTTGGTTTGTAGGGAAATAATGTGGGAAGTTATTTAATTGTTTTATTATTATTTTATGTAAATTAAATATTTAGTTGTTTTTTAATTATGTAAATTTAATTGATTATTTGTTATGTAAATTATTTGTTTTGCAATTAATTGTCACTTGATTAATAAGTGCAGTTTATAATATAATTTGTCAAATGTATTTTATATTTAATATTAGTCCTAATATGTTTGTTGTATTTAATGAATATGTTAATGTTATTATTGTTTTATTGATAATTTATTAGAATTTTTGCAGGGAGGTGTTTTTATTGGGTAGTAGGGAAAACGTTAAGTTATTTTTATTTTTTATTAAATTATTTTCATAATCATTTTTCTACATTTAATTTCATTTTGTATATACTATATATTTTTTATTTAGAATATGTTTTTTCATAATTTTATGTTGTTAGATATGTAAATGTTTGTTTACAAATGATTACAGTTTAGAATGATATATGTAACCCTTTCTAAGACCATCACTTTCCATGTTTTCGCTTACTATGGAGGGGGAATGGCAAATGCAATCCTTTCCAAGTCCAACACTTTCCCTACTGCTTTTTGGATTGGAGTGAGAATGGCATCAAGAAAATACATTGGGGATATCGTGGCAAGCTGACATTGAAATGGCGAACTGTCGAGTGCTTCCCTAGAGCTCACGGGCATTTGTTGGATAAAATTATGGACACGGCGGCCCTGCCTTGAGGGTAAGCACCATCTCCAACTGAAGAGAGGCTGTGGTGGGAACTGAGTCCACGCCATTCAGCACAGTGAGCCAAACGGGAAAAGAGTCTTGCCAGGGTGTTCCTATAACCTACAAAGGATTTGAATATAGCACCTAATATGTACAGTTTGGCGCAAGGAACCCACAAGAGGAATGAATTGACTGCTCTAAGGACTACATGTCCCAACAGGCTGTGTAATAACAATACGCACTTAGCGAGTCCCACGAGGGGTAATTAACCAATAAAAACATGCCTCACAATTGAAATGAAATGGAGCATCCGCCGCGCCATCTGTCTGCTAAATGCCTCTGAGGAAGCGGCGTGAGCCGTGAAACGCGTCAGGCATCAAGAAAATACATTGGGGATATCGTGGCAAGCTGACATTGAAATGGCGAACTGTCGAGTGCTTCCCTAGAGCTCACGGGCATTTGTTGGATAAAAATATATATATATAGGGGGCGTGGCCAAGACCCGGAACGAAATGGCCGCTTGAGCTCTCGGCTCCGTGAACCCTATCCCTCCTCCGTCAATCATGAATGAAGATCCGACTTCCCGAGGTGGGGATCGTGCCTGCATACAAGCGGGGGCTCCGGGGCCAACACCCGCCGCTCTAAACCATCCAGGGCCGAAGTTCTGGGTCCCGGAAGACGTGGGCCTATCCGTATCTCGAAGCCGGGGGCTAAATTTGAAGGTCCGGCCACCCGGGAGAAGGCGGGGGCGCGGCCTGTAGCCCCGGTGGATCCTGCGCAAGAGTTACCCTGCGGGCGGTGGCTGCAATCCATCGAGCTGGTGATACGGCCCGGGATGAGTCCCTCCCGGCCGCGGACCAGAAGGAATTGACGACGCTCCAAGGCACCGAGGTACCGACGTGTGGCGGCTGACTGGTGGGGCCGTGTAACGATCCTGAGACCCTCAGTCAGGGGGGAAGAACGAGAGGGGCCCAAGGAGTGGCGGGTCCCCGACTCCCACACACCAAACCCCCCCCACCCCCCCCCCAGCAGTCTGAAAACGGAGCACCGATCCATGCAGGGGTCCTGCTGGGGGTAAAGAGGAGACGCCTTCCAATAACCCATACGGAGGCCCGGTGACAAGCGACAGGGAGGAGAGGCACCAAACGTCCAAAAGCTTGCCTACATTCGGCCAGACGGTGGATGGGGCTGACGCTGGGATAAAGCGGTGTAGCGGAGCGGAGGGTGCCTGGCCGCACCCAGATGATCTAACCCCCACGAGCCGCAGGGCTAGCCGGGAACGGGGTAGCAGTGCCTTGCGTCCCCGCTGACTATCGCCTAAGGATTGGCGGACGACGGACTGGGGCCGGAGCTTGCCGCCGCGCTGCCGGGGCACACAATAACACCGGACATAGAACCAAGCGGTGCAACGGAGGGTTGACCACTAGCCACAATGGCAGCGGAGAAGAGCAAAGTCACAGGTGCAAGGGGTTCGAAACCGGTGCAAACTAACAAGCTGGACCGCTATGCCCTCCCGAAAGATATGCTCCAGAGCCGACAGTCTGGCGGTGGCGCTACCAGAGAACTCGGAGGTGAGGACCAGGAACTGTCCCTAAAAGACGTCATGAAAGCAATCACTACGGGCCAGGCTGCGCTGGAACACAAAATGGACACCATCGCCATCGAGGTCAACCTGATCCGGGCTGATCTCACTAAACTTAACGAAAAGGTTAAACAGGTTGAGCTCACCACTTCCAGACTGGTAGACGATGTGGCCCTGCTCCAGGGTGAAATGCAAGACATGCAAGCATTCCGGAAAACCACAGAACTTAAGCTTGATGACTACGAAGGGCGCCTACGCCGCAATAACCTGCGCATTTTAGGAGTACCTGAAAAAGCGGAGGGACAGACTCCGGACCTTTTCGTGGAAGACCTTATATTGCAACACCTAAAACCTAAGGGCCTGAGTAAGTTTTTTGTCATTGAGAGGGCACATAGAGTCCCAGGGGGTCGTCCCAGGCCGGGAGCCCCCCCACGCCCAATGCTGGCCAGAGTGTTAAACTTCCGGGACAGAGACGTGATCCTTCAAAATGCCAGAACGGGGACAGCCCTCCGCTTTGAGAATGCCAACATTTCCTTTTTCCCGGACTTCACGCAACGAGTGCAGCGTCAACGAAAGTCCTTCACCATAGTGAAGCAGAAACTTAGGGAAAAGGGACTGAAATACTCTATGCTATTCCCAGCGCGCCTTCGAGTAGAAGCCGAAGGGAAAATCTGGTTCTTCGAACAGCTCGAGGAAGCGGCGGACTGGCTGGAGCATCAGACGGAGCGGGCCTTGCGAGATCGAAAGGTTGGGGGAGAAGATGCCTCTCAGGCACACATCTGACAAGGAAGACCTGAACAGGAATCCCCTCTAGCGAGGTCTGGCCATCGAGTTTGGCTGGGACAGGTAGCGGGCGGTGCGGCGGCCGGATCCCGGGAGAAGCCTCCCTCTCAGTGACAATTCTTCGGAACCTTTGGGGTGTATCCCACGTGGGGAACTTGTCAACGTATAATATTCCGGGAGGGGGGATGGGAATGCGGGCTGTCACGTCCTCACATTATCTTCTATTAGTTCTTTATTGGGGCGACAGGCACTCCGCAAGTTTCTTATGGGCAGTTCTGAGCCCAGAGTGCAGGGCAGCGGGGTGGGGGGATGTTGGGGGAAGGGGGGTTGGGGGTTATGTTTATGTAGTAGCATTGTTTTTACATCGGTATCGCATGCCACAAAGATGACGGAGCCATCTGCCAATAGTAACCTAAACCACGAGCGTCATGGGGGATAAAAATGTTAAAATATTGAGCTGGAATGTTAACGGACTTGGGGACAAGATTAAACGCAGCGTGGTACTCCAATACATAAAACGTCAGGGTCCAGACATCGTACTCCTACAAGAGACTCACCTGGTCGGGAATCTCTGTAGAGCTATGCACAGGGGAGGGTACACAATGGTCGCACACGCGGATTCACCTCAGGCTCCAGAGGGGTGGGCATCATGGTTAAAAAACACTTCCCCTGACGGTGGAATCCGTGTGGACGGATGTGAGGGGCAGATATGCTGGGATCTCTGGCACATGGGAAGGCCGCTCCATTACATTCATGTCAGTCTATGTGCCCCCGGGGGTGCAGGGCTCCACCTTCGCCGACCTGGGCTCCGTCCTACTTACGGTACCAGATGGCCTCCTGGTCCTCGGAGGAGATTTTAATGCAGTAGTATCGGGCACAATGGACAGATACCCCCCAGGGAGATAGGACCATCTGCACGCTGGCTGCCCGACTTTCTTGACACTATGGGGTTGGTAGATGGCTGGCGAACACACCACCCAGACCAGATACAGCACACCTTTCACTCGGGCGCCCATCATAGCCTATCCCGTTTGGATTACTGCCTGGTCCCCGCAGCACAAGTCACGCACATACATGAAATCAGACACTTAGCTAGGGGCATCTCGGATCACTCTCCGATATGGGTACACATAGTACTCAATCAAGTAGCAGTGGGTAGACTGGCTCCAATTAATCCCTGGTACCTTCGAGACCCGAAACTCCGTAGAGACCTCCACAAGGCCATGGACGACTACTTCTCCGAAAATGTAGGGTCAGTATCTTCATCCCAGTCCCTGTGGGAAGCGTTCAAGGCCGTGATTCGAGGGCAGGCTCTGTCCTTAATCACTGGGGCGAAGAAAGATAAACAAAAAGAAGTCCTCGCTATAGAGGCAGACATTTACAGGCTGGAAGGCGACCTAGAATCGGGTGTGACACCGGAGAAACTCCATTCCCTAAGCCTGAAACAACACGAATACAAAGCCCTAGTTACAGACACGGCCAAACTCCTGGGTAGGGAGCGACAAGGTAGGATCTACGAACTGGGTGACAAAGCAGGGAAGCTAATAGCATGGCTGGACAAAAAGAATGGGCGAGTAGATTGGTCCCAGAGCTTAAAGGCGAGGGAGACATCTCCATTACTGAACCTCAAGAAATAGTGGACAGATTCGCCGCCCACCTCCAGAATATATATACGACAGTGACCCCACACACAGAGGAAGACTCACAGGACCTCCTTCGTGATATCAGGCTCCCCTGCCTCTCCTCAGCAGAGCGCGACTTTATGGATAGTGACTTAACCACAGATGAAATTGCGCAAGCAATTCGGGCATTGAAACCGGGCAAGGCCCTGGGACCCAACGGTATCCCCATCGAACTATATAAACTGCGGCCCGACAAACTTGCACCATACCTAAAAGCGATGTTTGAGGAATCTAGAGATTATGGGGTACTGCCAAGGGAGCAGAGAATAGCCACTATCGTTACTATACATAAGGAAGGGAGGCCCAGGACGGACTGCTCCTCCTATAGGCCGATCTCCCTCCTTAATGCCGAACCCAAAATCCTGGCAAAGCTCCTGGCAATTCGCCTGCTAAAAGTAATAAGCACCTTAGTGCACCCAGACCAATCAGGCTTCATGCCCCACAGAAACACGGCCCTAAACATTCGCAGGATTAACGGAGTGCTGGGTAGAGCATCCACCATTCAGGAGGCGGCGGTGATAGTGTCATTGGACGCAACCATGGCGTTTGACACAGTCGAATGGTCCTACCTCTGGGCAGTTCTGGCAAAACTGGGCTTTGGCCCAAAATACATACAGTGGGCTTGTCTCCTATATCAAGATCCACTGGCCCAGGTAGTAGTCAACAATAAACTGTCGGCCACGTTCCCGCTCAGTCGTGGTACCCGTCAGGGATGCCCACTCTCGCCGCTGCTCTTTGCCCTCGCTCTGGAACCACTGGCTGCATGGATCCGATGGGACCCCAGGATACGAGGGCTGGGGTGGGCCTCGAACGGGAGGACCGGATTTCACTCTATGCGGACGACATTTTACTCTATCTGGCCTCCCCGAGGAAATCCCTAATAGTAGTGTTAGATATCCTGGTGGTATTCAGGAGATTTTCTGGATTCACCATTAATTGGGGCAAATCCGTACTACTCGTCATTCAAGGGGAGCCCCCCATCCTCCCGAGAGACTGCCCGCTTCGAATTACTACTGAGAGCTTTACATACCTGGGTGTTTTCATTTCTCTGGATCCCGTGGCCCGATACGCCCAAAATCTTCTTCCACCCCTGCGTAAACTCAAAAAAGACATTGCCAACTGGAAAGCACTCCCCCTCTCCCTATTGGGCAGAGCGGCCCTGTTTAAGATGATGTCCTTGCCCAGATTCCTTTACGTATTACAAAATGCCCTGGACCCGGTACCGGCGCACTTCTTCAGGGAAGTAGAGGGTCTTCAGAGAGAGCTGCTCTGGGACGGCAGATCGCGTATCGCCCTAAATAAGTTGACCCTAAACTGGTACGATGGTGGCATAAGCCTCCCGGACATTAAAAAATACTACTGGGCAGCGCACCTTGCGGCCGTCAATCACGGTACATACGGGAGGGGGCGACGATCCTGGCTATGGCATGGACAAATGGCTCCTCTCCGGAGGCAATTATAACAGGGCACTCTACTCGCGGCCCAAAAGATACAATCTAACAGGCCCAACTAACCACTCGGTCCGCATCTGGCATGAAGCAACCAACTCCCTGGGGTGGGGACGAAAACTGACGTTGGCAACCCCACTTTGGGATTCTGAATTATTGGGTAACCTATGGAGGTCGAAGGGCTTCGACAAATGGGACCTCATTGGCATTACACAAGTCAAAGACGTCTGGGGAGAAGGGAGAGTTAAGTCCTTCACCACACTGCAGGCTGAATACAACCTAGCCGACACTGAATATTTCAGATATGCTCAAATCCAACATGCGATCCAATCGCGTCTACCCAAAGGGGTGGCCCCCCGGGAAGCCTCGCCCCTAGAGGACAGAATCTTGGACGGCCACCTACCAGAAAAGACGATCTCCTTAATATATAAAAAGCTGATAAATAACACGACGGACCCACTCCAGACATTAAGGGAACGATGGATGGGAGACGGTATCGAGATGGACGATGAAGACTGGCGGGAGGCAGTGGCTTCCCCTAGGGTAGTCGCCATACCGGCACGCCTGAGACTAGTTCAGCTAAAAATACTTCATCGGGTATACATCACCGTGCCTCGCTTGATCCGGATGGGGGGAACAGATAGTGGGGAGTGCAGGAGAAGATGTGGACACCTGGGAACCTTCCTGCACATCATATGGGAATGTGAACACGTTAGTTCCTTCTGGCGCGAGGTACATAAGGTAATGTTTGAAGTGTTGCACGTCCGCCTCTCGCTGGAGGCGAGACGCTGCCTTCTAAACATATGGGGGCCCACAGACCTGAGCACGCACCAGATACAATGGGCCACCCTGGGGTTCATGATAGCCAAGAGAAACATTGCACAACTATGGGGCGCTGCTAAACCACCGACTCTGGAGGCCTGGGAGAGGGACCTAGATTGGTGTATGTTTAGGGAGAAGACAGTGTATACCACCAGGGGATGCCCCAAAAAGTGGGTCCGAATCTGGAATCTGTGGAACGACTTTCGCGGAGGAATATGTATGCCACCTGTTAGAGCTGACTCAAATATCCCCCCTGATCCGAGCCACCCCCTCTGATGTAGATATGTAATCCTTCTCCTCTGTACACAATTATTATTTATTAATTGGCTGTGATCTCTGTATTGTATATTTGAACCGATGTATGTTGTAATAAAAAGATTTATAAAAAAAAATATATATATATATATATACTGAAAAAAACAAAGGTTAGGGGATGTTATATTTAGGTGAAAATATCAGTTGAAATATGCCATTTTAAATGAACAAAACCACTGAAATTCAGCAGTTATAGCTATCTCAAGTAACTATAACTTGTGCCCTAAAGTAACTATAACTTGTTTCCCCACCATGCACAGTTGTCATCAACGATGCAATTTCTGGTGTTACACTGATGCTATTAGTGATGCCATAGAACATGCCATGAGTGATGTAATATGTAAGGACATAAGCAGCAAATGGCAAAGACACAAATTATAGTTACTTTAGGGGCGGCTAGCCATTTTTTGTTTTAAATAATGAATGCCCCGGTGACAGCCCATGGCACCCACTACTTCTTTCATTGTTGGGGGCAGCAGGGGGAGCTGCAATGCCTCCGCGGCCCAGCAGGCTCCTCAGTCAGCACCCATTGTGGTGTTGATGGGAGCAAGTCATTTAACTTTCCTTCTGCCCGGGTGAGAGCAGCATTTTTCACTGCTCCCACCCGGTGGGGAGAAAAGCTGTGTTCCCTGCCCAGGAGAGTGCAGACAGCGAATACATTTTCTATTCCCTACTCATGCTCTCCAGGGCAGGCCATGCCAGTCTCCCAGGGGATGTGTCCCTTGGACAGTGGACCTATATCGGACACCGGGGATATGGGGTCCACGGGATGATATACAATTCAAAGATGGGGACCGCAAGCCCCCTCCCTAAAATAAAAATTGGCCCGGGGAAGATTATAAATAAACTTCTAATAATGCTATATATTAAAATGTAGATATACTTACCTTTTATTGATGATATTCTGTTGCACAATATATTTTACATAATATTTGGTAGTTTCGGTGCAAAGTATGTAAACTACATATTTTTGTAGATGACATTTCTGGAACAATATTCTGGTGTCACAATATTGTTGTTCATTATATTTTGTCATACTACCCTCAAGAAAGCAATGATGATGAGCCACGGATGATAGAAAAATTAATTTATAAACATGTTGATGTTATCTTTAAGCAAAATAAAAAGGATATGTGTAGATTGTAAAACTTCTAATAGATAATACGATGGGAGTGAAGCTACACAGAATGTCTCCAGACATGTTGAAGAACCCAAGTGAGGTCGTGACGACACAACTAATGAAAATATTCAGTAGATCCTGAGTGACTGGAAATGTTCGAGAGGATGGGTGATCATTTAGAGCTTGGTAGAGTGGCTTCACCCAGTAAATAGGTTGTTCCTACCTCATCAAACTTGTACTTCCAATGCCACGTCTAGAGGTGGGCAAAATAGTACGGGCATATTATCAAGGGCAGTATCGCCACTTTAGCGGCACTTTTTGCCGATAAAGCGGCGATATTTTTATCGCCCTATTAGCAAGCTGTTGCTAACAGCTGTTAGCGACAGCTTAATGGCGATAGCGGCCGTTTTGTTGCCGCTTTGCATGTCAGCGATAATTATCGCTAATGACATGCAAAGTAGGCGTTTCCAACTAAAAGCAAAGCAAACAGTCGCAAACACAACTTCCCCCTATTATCAATGCCCGCGAAGCGATAAAAAAAGTCGCGCTAACCGCGATTATGGCTGGAATTTAACACCTGATAAAAACTTGACTTAACCATCTTGTCAATGGGAGGTGGATTGTAAGGTTAAGTCCTCACCTGCCTATTAGCAAGCTTTTCATTAGCGCAGTGAATTTATTGCTGGATTTCTCGCGCTATTGCTGGGTTTCGCCGCTATCGCTGGATTTTTTATCGCCTTGGAGATAAGCGTTGATAATAACGCGTTATCTCCGCGATTAAATCCAGCGATAGCCGGCAATAAAAAAAACTGCGCTAAGCGCGCTTTGCGATAATTATCGCAAATCCTTGGTAATATGCCCCTACGTTTTCATCAGCGCAGCCTCAGCTGGCTCTACAGGTATAAATCCTTGGCTTTCTTCCCTTTCTTCCACTGGCCTTCCAGGTCACCGTACAGTGGTTCAGCCATACGTAGGGTTGGCTGACAGTCACTGTTCTTTCCTTCCTGGGAGCATCACAGTTTCACAAAGCATGACAGTACCAGGACGGAAAATGTTATAATGCCCCTGATGTGCAGAAAGGCATTTATCTTTTGTTGTGGAGCAACAAATCCCCATCTTGGGAGTTTATTGCTGAAAAGCAAAAGAGAATGGTGAGCAAGCTACTGCGACAGGAGAGCCCAATTGGCATTCAATACTTGTCAAAGAGCATCTGCCACACCGGTGCAGGCACTTTACATACAGGGACCCCACTAGGCAGGTGAGTATTTATAGATATGGTGGGTGGCACTCCACCATTTGAACAGAGGTCAGGGCCTCTGCTTACATAGCTGTCAGCCTAAAAGACCCCCATTGTCACTTTGGGCATAATTAATTTTAAGCAAGGAAAGGGAGTTTGGCAGGTCATGCAGCCTTGCATCCTTGGTGTTAAATGAGTGGGTTACTTAAATACCTTAAAACGTCTGGGTTACCAAATCCACAACTACTTGGTTTCCAAATGTCAAAATCTTGGGCGGTGGCTATGGATTTACGGTTGTGAACTGGGGTTGGTTAATTTTAATTGCTTTTAGGAGGGGAGTCGTGCAGAGGTCTGCTTTTCAGGCTCAGGGCAGGGGAGGGGTAGTTTTTAGCAGGGCTGGGGCCCTTGGGAGGGAGTCCACAGGGGTCTTCTTTTAGGGCTCAGGACAGGGTAGGGGTAGTTTTTAGTAGGGGCGGGCCCATGGGGGGGGGTCAGGCAGGGGTCCACTTCTAGGGCTCAGGGAAGCGGTATGCCCGGGGGGGGGGGGGCAAAGGACCGGGCTAAGGACTCAGGTCAGGGAAAACCTTTACCATGGATATGCCTTTAACATTCATGCTTTTACAACGAAATTCGTTCTGAAGGAATGCGTGATAAAGGCATATTCGTGGTAAAGGTTATGCGTGGTAAAGGCATGCGTTGCAACGGAATGCATTGTAACGTCATACAACCTTGCTTTATGTAGCACATATTTTCCTAAAGCCATACAAATACATATAAGGCACTTGCCCATTTACCTTATTATAGATATGCCCGTGGAGCACGTTGCGGCACTATTCAGTGGATCATCCTGCCGTCGGCCAGATCCTTATTATGTATGTGGTCGTTGCCCTAAGATTGCAAGCCAGACCGGTTGTATGACGTTACAATGCATTCCGTTGCAACGCATGTCTTTACCATGCATGCGCTCCACGGGCATATCTATGCCAAGGTAATTGGGCAAGTGCCTTATATGCATTTGGATGGCTTTAGGAAAATAAGTGCTACATAAAGCAAACCAATCAGACCCATACTTATAATGAGCCCGGCAGGACGTCCATTATTTTGCGCCTCCTGAAACTGTTAGCAGAACATTTAAGTGTCAAGTATACAGGGGCGTCTGGGTAAGACAGCATACGTCCTTACAAAGCGTCATGGTGTCGCATTTTGTGATTTCTAAAGGAACAGGGGGGCATATTAGCAAGACGGCGATAATGGGCTTGCTAATATGCGTTATAGAATTCCAATAGAAGCCCAGGTTAGATGTGCAGGACATCTAACCTGGGTTTCTATTGGAATTCTATAACGCATATTAGCAAGCCCATTATCGCCGTTTTAGCGGCAGTTTCCTGCCGCTAAAACGGCGATAATTTGATCGCCGGTCTTGCTAATATGCCCCAGGATTCCAACATGTCCTGGTCTTCTTCCAGCGGTACATGGAGGCTCTATGAAATCTTGGCTGTTCTCTCTTCACCCCGATGCCCCCTGGCATGACATTGAAATCCTACAACCCGCATTCTCAATTGCCATCAGCAGCAGTTTCAACCCACATGTATACATTTTCTTGCAAATATCCCATGCGCCTGCTGTGTGCCTTGGTGTGAATCTCAATTTGCTATTCTTGCATGACAATTTGGAAGCTTGCATTTGCCCTATACCATTTTTTTCCATTTTGTGTGTTTTTGGTAAAATCCAGTTCACTTGTTTGTTAGCAGGACAGATGTCCTAAATGTATGTGCTAGCTTCATTTTCCGGGTGAGAAGCTACTCTAAATTTCTGCGCCTCCGGTTTGCCTGTATTCTTTCTTACCAATGCACCTTAACCAGTCAATTTGATTTACTCTGAAAGGTTTTTATGTCTTTAAAAAACGCCTGGGATATTCACGCAAATCATAATGACCAAATATAGCAGGAAAAAAAGTTGCCTCTCCTTCCCGGCATCATTATCGCATTCTACATAAATAAAGCACGGTGTGTTTGGGTCAAACGCCTCTTTTTAACTGTATTGCATCTCTTTATAGCAGTGCCAATACACTACATTTATGAGTGTGTGCTTCCATCTACTGGTTACTGTTACTAACTGCAGCTTAAAAAAGGTAATCATCTCCTTAAACGTTCACGTCTGCTTGATTCGGCAAAACAGAAGTGCAAAATAACATTACTAATAATCAGAGGTCATATTGCAGTATCAGTAGTCTCCATTTAATGCTCTATTATGTATATGTTCACCATGGCACTAGATTTGACTAGCTGTAGGAACAGGCTTTAATCTGTAAGGCACGAGGGTTAAAGGGTAACACCGACTACGAATTTCGGGTCCAGTTCACAAATGGATTTTGGAATGAGCATATCCTTTGAATTCCAGACTACATTAACAGATTCTTTGATCTCCAGATATTTGAGTAATGATTTTCTTCTCATCTCCCCCTCTTAGGTTTCCTGAACAGCTTTGAAGAGCTCCAGGCAGAGGAATGTGGCATCCTGAACGGATGTGAAAATGGCCGCTGCGTGAGAGTGCAGGAAGGCTACACCTGTGATTGCTTTGATGGCTACCACCTGGACATGGCCAAGATGACCTGTGTTGGTGAGAATACACATCAAGTTAACTCAGTATGGGGGACTCCCAACAAGCTGTGACTATTGACAGCGAATTGGTATTTACAACGCAATCTTTTAGTGAAGTTGTTAAAGATTTTTCTCTATTGGTCATACAGACCTTTGTTGGTTGACTTGAAGCGCTGTAAGGGAGAATACATCAACAATACATTTCTAGCTTGTGAAGTCAATGTGACTCCACAATATGGACAAGAACCATAAAAAATATTAAAATGGATTTTATTTTAGGATACAAGTCAATCCAGTATATAAGCAGAGTAAAAATGAGTTGAAGAGATACGAAAATACAGCAGGTAAGCTGTAATATCACAGTAGATTGAGCAATAATAAAATGAGATACAGAATAGTGACAGCCACAACAATAATGAAACAAATGAAAGTAAATAGGTGTTCCATAAAGAAACTTCCCTGCTCTGTTCTAACCCTAGATCGACTACAGGACCATCTATCCAGGGTTTCTATTCAGGGAGCTTAGAAGGTGTCAGCATAATATAGACTGCAGTAGAAGTCTTGGAAAGGAAATAAGTGTCTATCCTAAAGCTTCACCCTTGCAGGAAAAAGTTAAGCATTGAGGTCTGTCCTTCTCCAAGTCTAAATGGAGTCTGACTGTGTAACTGTGAGGACACTAATTAAAATAACAGGAGATTCAGAAACATCCTTATCTCCTCTCACACCACCAGGAACTAACTCAGGGGCATATCAACAACGAGGCGATAGACAATTATCGCCGCTTTAGCGTCCGTTTTTGGACGGAAAGCGGCGATAATTCTATCGCCTAATCAGCAAGGTCACGCTATCGCGTGAATCCCTGCACTATCGCCCTTTCCCAACGCCCATCCTTGCATCTCTAATGAGATGCAAAGTGGGTGTTACTGGCGTACCCCAGATGGGCTACGTTGTAAATATCGCCGATGTGCACATCACGATATTTACAAGGCAGCCCACAGGATTATAGCAGACGCTAGATTTTGGCGAAAACGGCCGTTTTCGCCAAAATCTAACGTCTGCTATAATCCCGACTTACCTATGTTAGGCATAGGAGGTGGATTCTGCTGATACGACCCTGTGGGTCGTATCAGCAAGGTTATCGCCCTTTGCAGGGAACATCGCTGGAAAACCAGCGATGTTCCCTGCAAAAGGGCGATAACATCGCTATCTCTGGTATTTTTATCGCTCTGGAGTAACGCGTTGTTAATAACGCGCTACCAGGGCGATAAATGCCAGAGATAGCCAGCGATAATATAATTATCGCTACGCACGGCCAGCGATAATTATCGCTGGGCGTTGTTAATATGCCCCCAAATTTTACTTGAGAGGAGCATTCACACCCTCCCTTAAGTTTCCCATCGCGTTGAAACTTGGAGTTAAACCACAACCTTGACAATCTTGCTGTTCTGATACATGATGAACAGAAGGCCTTTTATGAATATTTTATTCTCCAGGTTCAATGCCAAGTTCTTCACTTCAGGCCTCACTATCGACAGTCTAATACAAACAATATGACTTTCTCTAACTAACAAGAAGCATGACAATGCACCTGCAAAAAGAACGAAGAATATAATGGCAAGGCTAAACGCATTTCAATTGAGGCCTGCAGTCAGGCTAAGTTAACTCAGCTGTCAATATGAACTTCGAACATGATTATACTTAAAAAGGTATACATTTAAGAATAAATGCAAAACATAAATAAAGAGGACAAGATTACATATTTCAACTGAAAATTAGTACACTCGTATATAAATCTCTAATCCCTACGAGATTTAGATTTCATTAATACATTTATATGCTACACACATATTAAGGCAGGTAAGGCACACAGTGAATATCATTTCAGATATGAGTATAGAATTATAAAATTGTGCCAATTACCGATGGAGCCTAAATTCTGCTGCTCCAATAAACATGCTAAAAATTCAATGCACAAAGATACAGGAAATCATTAAACAGGGCTGCTCCTCCGTAATGCCAGAGGAGCGTCGCCCCACTGAGTCAGATAGCGAAAAATAAAATGATAATAAAAGAATATTATAATTTTTTTTCCACTGACTGACTGAGTCAGGGAATCTTGGGTGGGGCCGGATCATGGCAAGGAGGAGGAGTGGAAGGTGCACTGTAAAGTGTGAATGTCAGTGTGGCCGGTTGTCTTAGGCCAGCCAAACAGACATGCGCACTTAGGTTTCTCCAACCCGGCTGTGTTACACGGCCAGGTTGGAGAAACAGCACATACCTCCAGGCACTGTCTGAGTGGCAAACCATGTCTGTGTGGCAAACCAGGTCACTCAGACCAATTCTAGCGCTGCTCTCATGCTATTGAGAGCAGCGCCGGTATTGGGTGGGGAGCCTGTGCTGGTGTCCAAGTAACTGCTGGGACACCATTAGGTGCAGGAGAGAAGAGGAGCACCTTCCACTGAGTTTTTTTGCCATGAAGTGGCAACCACCAGCTTGGCAGGAGATGACACATGGAAAAATTCTGTGCATCCAATACCATCCTGTCAGAACAGCATGATAGAACTGCTATTGCTAGTGTGGGTCAGGGCACTGTGCCCCAAACTGGGGGTACATTTCTAGTGCCTAAATTCAAATGTCCCTTACTTCCTTTGAGATTCCTTCCAGCACCTAAGACATTTAAAGGGCTGTCTGTACAAGACTGTCATAGTTTATTTGGTGGACTTCTAGCTACCACCATCTTAAATTGGGTGACAATTTGAATCCATTTCTGTCAGAGTTATGACTGCCTAGTGGTCTCCCTATTGCTGAGCTGGTGGCAGCTGCACCATTGAAAAAACGGTCTTCCTTTTTGTGGTACCAGAATGCAATTGTCAGAATATCATCTGACATAAATATCATATCCTAAATTATGTCTACAAACATATCACCCCATTAGACTCAATAAAAGAAAATGTACACCCAGATGGATGATAATTTTGTAAATAATATTTAGGACACAATGCTTATGATGGACAATATGGATGTATGCAATATTCTGACATACAACCCTTCCCCATCCTCTGAACTGGGAATGAAGTTGCATAGTTGGCCAGCCAGGATAGTCATGTTATTTTGCCAGATGTTCCATTGCCACCCACCCTAGTCAAACAAGAATAGATGCCTAAACAGCTTAAGGAAGCTGTGTTTGAGCCCACTTGTGTGAATGTTTTTAGAGGTTATTGGCTTAAACTGTGTCACTGAAAGACATCTGCCACTTGTGTTATGTGGCTTTACTTTAATCAGTTTAGCAGCTCAAGGTGTACTCAGGTAGGTGGTGTGGGGATAGGAACTCAGAACTCAATAGACTTTCTAATACCAATAATAGTGCTTTCCTTTTTAACATACAACACTATACTGCAAATAATCAACGGTACAATAATATCTTAACTAATAATTATGGTGACTTCGGAGCCAGCCTAGCCTGCTCCTCTAGGAGAGATATCAAGTACTACAATGCAAAGTGGATATTAGCACTTCTAAAGGAGTTTGTGAATAGTGTTCCTGGGATGGGGAGGTTTGAGGGGTTGGGAAGGTCATGTGGGCCCAGTTGCCCCCTTCCAAATAGTTGTGAAATTCTTAGTCCCCAAAGCAATGCTTTTCTTCCGTCTCAGTGTCTCACTTGCACCTCTCTGTCCTTGGCTGTTGGTGTGTGGCAGGCAAGCCTGGCATTTCCTGGCAGGCAGTAGGGGCAGCGTTGCACCATGTGGAGTGCATTCCCATACATCTTTGATTCTGCCCCCGCCTATCATTCTTAGTTGTGATTCATGTCAAGGCAACTGGCAGACAAATTCACATATATATTATAGGCCAGGAGGTGATTCTCGCTGCCATTGTCCCACTGAAGTCCACGATTGTCAGTACTCTACAGCCCAGTGAGCTGACAGTAGTTATTCTCAGCAAAAGGTGAATGCACATAGTTTGCCTCTCCAGACCACAGAGTCCCGTTCTGGGTTGCATTTTGTGTTACAGTGAACCCCTCAGCGCACATTCAAGCAGAAAAGTTAAAAAACCTTCTGAACTTGCTAGGGTGAACTCAAGGCAGAAGTCAATATTCTCCAGAGCTATGCAAGTGCCCCTTTCTATACCAACACCACTCAAGATATGTATTATTAAATTATTACTCCTTCGTGTAGCTCTGCAAGTTCCGCTCTGTTGTTAGACAGGCCATTTGAGAGTGGTCCATGTTTACCGGTGGCAGATTGTGGACTGCTCAAGAACGTTCTCATGCACTATTGGTTCTGCAGTGATGAAAACAAAAACAGACTAGAACTCTTTCTCAGCCTTTCGATGTTTGGCTTCCCCAGGATGCTAGTATGAAAATACTGGTCTTACCCATTCTAGGATACTCTTGGTTGGGCTAGGCACCTATGTCTCCATCCGCCAACAAGAGTAATCCTAATGGTCTCAAATGATAATGTACCAAGTTCGAGAAGTCTAGCTACGGTTGGTGCCAAAATGGTGCCTTAATATGTACAACTAGCAACTTGAAGTATTAAGAAGTCATGAAGGAGGTGTCCTAGAGAAATGTCATCACTTAGACTGGTTTAAAAAAAACTGTGATGAGTAGCTCTCAGCCACTGGATAATTACTTGGGCTAGGTGAGGTCAGAGGGTTGGATCTTAAAGATGTTTGATCTGACATTTTGTCATCTTTTCTGGAATTCCTGATTTCAGTTGGTGCAACGTTGAAGCCCATTGACTGCACAATAATGGATTGCTGGACAGTTTTACTGCTCTTAAGAGCAACAATCTATGAATCCAGGATGGCTGTGGAGAGCCTTTGAGGTTTTCTGTCCCTCCTATAATCCCTGCCACTGACACCTGAGAATCAGTGGATAGGCAGGGATACTCCTTCAGGATGGACTAAAGATTTAACTACCAGATTATGACTGTCAGCATTGTTGAAATTAGCTTGTTTGTGAGATCTGCATTTTATTTCTATCAAGGAGAACAAAGGCATGTTGCTCTTGTGGGAATCTGCCAGGTGGATAGGTCAATATTCCATAACACTTCCCAGGCAGAGCTAACTCAGATACATCACTCTGGCTGGAAGCCAGTGGCGGCTGCAACCGAGTAACACGGATGGGGTGGGGGAGGGGAGATTGCAAAATAAATTAAAATAAACTTACCTTGCTGCCGACTGCCAGACCGCTGCGTCGCCTCGGGTCCCGTCATCCTCTGAAGCAGGAAGTACAGGCTCCCTCCCCTAAGCCAATCACAATGCTGCAATGCAGCATTGTGATTGGTCTGAGTGCCACGGATCGGTGCTCAGACAGGGAATGGGAACCTGTACACGTTCCTCACCAGCAGGCTGCATAATGCAGCCTGGTGAGGAACATGCCAAGTGCGCAGGACTATTTGGCCAGCCCAAGAAGGCCGACCAAACAGTCATGCTCACTTAAGTGCCCACCATTTCTCCCCTTGCTGGCTGTGACGACTGCCAAGCCCCGCCCCGCCCCACCCCGTAATGCTGCATTACAAAGGGAAAATAAAATGATAATAATGTAGTGTTATTATCATTTTATTTTTCCTTTTTCCACTGCCAAAAATGCAGTGGGCGGCGCTCCTCTGCCTTAGTGGAGGAGCCGCCACTGCTGAAAGCAAATACTTTTATTTAATCTTCACCAAAACCGGCTCTTGAAAAACGTTTCTGTAAATCTAATATCAAAGTTAGGATTGTTAACCTTTGTTTGATCTGTGCTACAGTAATCAAATATATAATACAACACGTTCATATGTGTGGTAAAATTATTTAACATGGTCTGAGTGCGTCGTGCTAAATCTCTGCTTTGGGTACACTGCACAAATCATGATGAGGCACTGAAGAAATGTAACTGTGCTTTAAAGCAAGTTTTACTATAAAATAGAGGTAGGCAAAAGCAGACTGCATCTTCTGACTCAAGTAACCTAAAGAGGCCACCTGTCCATGTAGGGTTAAAGGCAGACACTATGAGTCGATTCAAAAAGAAATTTGTAAGTCCGCAATCCTAGGGTTTACATTTACGTGTGTATCGAGTTTTAAAAAATTCTGGAATTCCCAAAGTTTACCTGGAGTACTGTGACTTTCTCAGTATTCCTAGGAATGCTGCTAGAATCCTTTTTGTGAATTCCTTTTTTGCGGTTATGCATACCCATATTTGCTCATAAAAAAACAAAGAGCAAGTGTTAATGCTCAGACTAAGGGGCATATTATCAAGCGGCAGCGATAATTATCGCTGACCGCTCTTAGCGTGGGGAATAGTATCGCCGGCTATCGCTGAAAATTATCGCCATGCTAGCGCTGTATTAACAACGCTTAGCGAAAAGGTGATAATTTTCCAGTGATAGCGGTGTTTTCCATGGAACATCGCTGGTTTTTCAGCGATGTTCCATGGAAAACGGCGATAATCTTGTGAATAGGGCCTGTGGTCTTAGCCACACAATCCACCCCCATGTTAGGTATGCCTTAGTCAGGAATTTAGCAGACGTTAAATTCCTGCGTTAAGGCATACTTAACGCGATTTAAATATCGCTAACCCACGTTGTTAATATGGCGATACCTGGGTTAGCGATATTTCCACATGTTGTTTTCACAGGCACGCCTCCTTTGCATCTCATTAGCGATGCGATGGGAGGCGTGCAGAGAACGGACGCTAATTCAAGGAATCACGCGCTAGCGTGTCCTTGATAATTAGGGCGATAAAATTATCGCTGCTCGTCCGAGCACGGACGCTAAAAGCGGCGATAATTCTTTAACGCCGCCTTGATAATATGCCCCTAAATTTCTTTCTTCTCAGAGGAAATATTTTCCTCGTGGAGAAAACCCTTCGAACACCCTACCCTGGAAACTCCTGTAATCTTCACCTATGCATGAGTAAACTTCCAGCTGTTTCCAGGATTGGTGCATAGTAAGGAGGGAGCCGTCTTTATAATTTTAAAAACATAAAAGTTTAGAGATAACTAAACAGAGGCCCAAACAGAGCTCCAAAATATGCATAAACAAGTACATATTCGAGGGTGTAGCAAAAGGCAGGTTGCTAACTGAAGGATGGTGAGATGAATTTCTAATTTTGAGTACCTGACTAGTTTTTTTTACTATCTGCACTGGCTATCTGGATCTTTCTGTGTCAGATTCAAGTTGGTCATAGTGACTGTGAAAGCTTCCTAGGGGGTTATTTACAAGCCACTTGTGCTGCTGGTGCATCATGTTGCGTGACCCACCGGCGGCCTAACCTGCTGCGTAATATTTACAAGCACACGTAAAGCCACCTTGCGTGGCTTTATGTGTGCTTGTAAATATCGCCCCTTTTCACGAAACACTTTGCGTGTTAGGGGCGTGACATGGGTGTTGCTGTGGGTGTTCCCACGCAACACCCATATCCACTGATGCATTTCCAGATTTACGAGCAATCGTAAACCTGGAAATGTGTCACAATGCTACGCCACTCAAGGAGTGGCGTAGTGGGGCGCAACGAGGAGAAATGTTTTCATTTCTCCTCGTTTTTGTCCTCTTTCAATGCGTGCTGCATTCTACAGCACGCATTGGAAGAGGAAATCACCTCAATTGATTGTTTTTGTGCAGGAAGGTTCCCCTTCCTGCACAAAAACAATCTCCCTACGACCCAGGCATCCTTGCACCATGGTGCAAGGGTGCCTGCACCGGTGCATGGCAGCAGTGTTTGCGCCAGTGCAGGGAAAAGAACACAGATGCGACGTATTGTTGTAAATATGTCGCATCCCTGTGCTTCGAAACTAATGCAGCGCAGCAAAATGACTTGCGGCACCGCGCTGCGTTAGTTTCTCGTAGATAGGGCCCCAAGTACATAGGGAACCAGTATTTACAGTCTCAACTTGTTCACCAGATAAAGCATGAGTGGCCATTTCAGGGGTGTAACACAGATCTTGGAATTGTTGATTCCATGCTCATCAAACTTTACACACCCACTTTTTTATTGTTGTACCTCAACTATAAAGTAAGGTAACACCTCCATTAAGTGGGAGCAGGTGTTGGAAATAAACCATAAAGGTGGTGATGAGTATACTACCTGGATAAGTGTTGCACTCAAGGAATACACACACTACATTGAGGTTAAGGGGTAAGCCCACTGTGGATTAAAGGCAACAAGCTCAAGTGAAACTTTCTCCTTAACATCTTCTGTTCTTTCTCTCTTTTAGATGTGAACGAATGTACCGAGTTGAACAACCGGATGTCACTTTGCAAGAACGCGAAGTGCATCAACACAGAGGGTTCATACAAGTGTGTGTGCCTGCCGGGCTACACACCCTCGGATCAACCAAACTACTGCACAGCACTAAACGCCGCCAAGGAAGACAGCGAACTAGAGTAGAGACCCTCACACATAACATGAGCCCATATACTCTGCAGTGTTAAGAAAAGGGAGGCGTGGCCTCCCCCCTTAAGGAAGGTGTATTGTCATCTAAAATGTTGACTGTAGCGAATGAGAAAAATCATTTAGGGCCAGATGTATCAAAGGGTTTTACCCATTCTGTGTCTATGGAAAAATGTGTTCGTACATATGGCCCTTATTCTTTGAAGAGGAGTGTGATGAATGAAGCAAAGTACATCATCTTCATTTAAGCAACAGACCAAATGGACAATGCATGGTAAAATATCTTAAGTGTGTCGTCTGTTTACATTTAGAAATCAGTGGAAATATGCAAAGCAGTGCTGTTTGTTTGTTTGTTACTTTCCACTATCGCTTGACTCTATTGTCATTTAATAGCAGTGAATATATTTTATACGACTTCTGCCTTTCTTAACAGTGATGCACATTGATGATTTTCTCTACAGACCTTTATCGATTGATACAGAATTCTAGATACAGATATTTTTTTAGCCTCTTTTTTCTAATAAGAAAATATACTGCCACACAAGATTTTGCTACTCTTTGTCTGGAACATTGGTCAGTGATTTGTTAAACTTGCCCGCCCTGTGGAGCAGGCACTGTTTTTGAATTTATTTACTTAAAAAATCACTTTTTATACATATTGGTATGTGAAATCACGCTCTCTACTAGTCTTGTATTCTGTATGGTCTTTGGCAGCACTCACAATCCTGTCTTTCTGTCTTGCCGAATCTCAGAGCTGCTAGCAGACAACCATTGGATCCCTTTTGTACATTAAAAGATATGAGATGACATTTCCATATTATTATGTGTAAATTGAATAAAACAGATCTTGTACTATTGCCTTAACATATTAAAGCTGTATATTAAACCTCAGTAAAATAAATCACGTTTTTTATGAAAAGATGCTAATTTTGTTCGGGTTTCTTTTTTCCTGTGAGATGCAATGTGTTTTTATGGTTGTCACCAACAATTCGCCAAGATAATATATCCAAGGTTTGTGAGTTATTTCATCAATTATTAATGGTCTACAATGTCAACAGGAGTGTCTAGTTTAGTTGGCAAAAAAGGTTTCTTTTACTCTCACCCAGGCAACTGTGATTTGGATATGCATATAGACAAGGGGAACACTGTCCCAGGATCTGACAAACTCAGTATGAGACGGACATGGCATCAAGGAGTGAGTTCTCTCACAAAGAGTTTAAATCTTTTTCAGATTAGCTATAACTTTCTGGAATTGGATCCATTCTAGAGCCTTAATCTGAGTGTGCAAGCTAGTGACTCAGGCAACAGAATTGGCCTACACACAAATGCCGAAGTAGGAGAGAATGAGGGTAGTAGAATGGCCACAAAATGAAATGCACTTACATCACAAGACCCCTACCCGCTTCATTACGACATGCATCAAAGCGATGGTAACAAATTATTATTTCATATACGGTATCATAATTTATTAGAAAATACAGGCAAATCTCAATGGCTGCCATATTTTCTCTTGATCTTTGCAAATGTGTATGCCAGTACATTTAAAATCACATATATGTGTGTGCAGATAGCAGCCTGTTCCTAGACTAAATAAAACAGAGGTATTGGTTTATAGCTGGCCTTCCAGTAATTTAGAATGGGTGCCTACAACATTGTTAATGTTAAATACTCAAGAACCATGTGAATGGTTTAAATCCTCTTCTGAATTTCACAGACAAACGCAGTAAAATAGGGCAACTTTTTGGATTTATTTATAGCATTGCACGATTTGGAGAAAGTGTTCAAGGTTCCAGTGGATTAGAATCCCATGCATTACAATTTGAGAGCTTTCATCCATGGACTCTCAGCGACAGCCTTCCTTTGAGACATGTTTTAACATTGTGGGGCATATTTACAAGGAAATGGCGCGGCGCTGGGGCAAATTTCGCAGCACTGTGCTCCGCCATTTTAAAAATGCAGGGAGGCGCCATATTTACAACAATACGGCGCACCCCTGTGTTTTCCACAGCGTTGGCGCTAAAAATAGCTGCCTAACGCCAACTCAGTCACCCTTGCGCCATAGTGCAAGGGTGCCTGCATTGCAGGAAATGATTGTTTATGTGCAGGAAGGTGTCCCTTCCTGCACATAAACAATTAACAATGGAGAGTTGTTACTTCTATGTGTAGAAGTAGCAAATCGTCATTATTTAATGATTGTTTATGTGAAGAAAGCGACACCTTCCTGCACAGAATCAATCATTAATGGCGTTTTGCTCTTTCTATGTGTGCTGCAGAATGCAGCACACACAGAAAAAGCAAAAAGGAGGAGAAATAAAAGTATTTTTCCTTGTTCCTCCATTCTAATGCCTGCTCTTGCATGGCGTTAGTTTTTAGTGCTTTCTCAACTTTACACATCCTTGTAAATTTGGGGCAGCGTCAAAAAGCAATGGATGTTACTGTGGAACACCCACAGCAACACCCATTGCACACCCCATTCAGGCAGATACCTGCGTGAAAGGGTACCATATTTACAAAACAACGTTAAGCCACAAAAAGTGGCGTAACGCCACTTTGTAAATATGGTGCAGGGCATTGCGCCACCAGAAGGTCGGTAAAAGTGACGTTCCGGTGGTGCAATACCCTTGTAAATATGCCCCTCTATTGTTAATTGATAACAAACAAAAATGAACAATAATTAATTCAGAAACTATCGAACACAGGATATCCAAAAATAGGTAAAAGAATACTCATGTGGGTTAGGAATATACAGAGGTAATGTGTTTTTAAGAAGACTGAAAAAATACACTGTGCATGTTCTGACAAGTCCAACACCCTACAGTAGGCTCTCCAACATATCAAGTAAAGACATTCTAAAACACTTGGTCCATTTTTAATGTTGGAGAAAAAGCCCCCCTCAGTCTTAGGTTTTTTTTTTTCAAAGGAAGAAGCATAAGGCACAAGTGTGAAAATTGTCCACAGGGCAATAAAGCCATCAATCACACTCGAGTCGTTTTCCCCAGGTAGTGGGTCACTGTCCTTCACGGAGGCCGTGTCATACGCCTTTTCACCAACAGATCACTTACAATAAATAGACTTACATCTAAGAAGTATTTGGGAAAAACAAAACCTAAGAAACTGCTGTGAAAAAGAACACCAAATAAATTACTGTGTATTAAATAGCAATGCGCTACAACAATAAATTTGTGTTCCTGATCACCGCGCGGTCGAGAAATAAATCACTGAGCAGTTAGGTGGCGAGTTCACTGCTTTCACTTCAGCAGAGGCAGAGTCCCTGCCAGCTCCACACCACAGGTACCATCGTTAATTCAAATGTCATCCGGGAATAATAACTAAGGGCAAGATACACGAAGCTGAATGTTTGCGATATCCTAATGGCAAATTTTAATGATTCGCTATTAGGAAATCGCAAACTATGATGTAAAACAGTGTGTTTGACACTGTTAGCGATTCGCAGTGGGTCGCAAATGGACCTGCCTCATCAATATTCAGGAGGCAGGTCGGAATTTGTGACCCATTGTGAATGGCTACTATCACAGGGATGGTGGCCTGCTGGGGTCAGCAGACCACCATGTCTGTGATTGCTTTATAAATAAAGCATTTTTTTCTTTTTGGAATGCAGCCCGTTTTCCTCAAAGTAAAACGGGATGTATTTCTAAACTAAAAATGAAAAGCTACATTTTCATTTTTGAGAGCAGGCAGTGCCTGCTCATAAAAAATATTGGCACCCACATTCACAGATGGGAAGGGGTCCCCTGGGGACCCATTCCTGTTTGCGAATGGGTTACCACCAACTTGAAGTTGGTGGTAACTGCAAATGTTTTGTGACCGCATTCCCGTTCGCAAAAGATTCCTACATAACAGTGTGACAAGCTATTAGGAAGGGACACCTTTAACACACCCCTTCCTAATATCGACTCGCAAACACTATTTTGCGATTCGGTAATAGGTTACCGACTTGCACAATAGGTTTGGTACATGCCAAAAAGCATTTTGCCGAACGCAAACGGCCCGATGGGCCGTTTGCGTGTGGTAAAATGCTTCGTGCATCTGGCCCCATGGCCAGGGAGAGACTATGCCATCCATGGGAAGGTGCAATCAGCTTTGTCCAGGTCTGCTGATGTGTGGTAGGGGGAGCTGAGCCAACATGGAAGGAAACAAGGGAGTAGCTACATTGTCAGATATAGACTGCCTGCATCAGTTCACTGGGAGGAAGGCAAAAGCCTGTGGGAAGACTAAAAAACCTACAGGAAGTGGTGAGTGCAAAGATGCCCTTCAGTGCCTGAGAGGGATAAGTGTGAGGGGGCCTGTCTTACATAAATGAGTGCCGATTTCATGGACGGGGATTTGCCACAGAGAATTCTGTGCTCAGAACCCATCACTCATAAAAGCAGTATAGGCAACTGCTTGGCAGAAACATTTTTTAAATCAGACGTCATGGAGAAAATGCACAGAGAAGATGGCAAAGTTTACAACACTCCAGCAAGTGTATTTTAATGCTCGCAAGGAGAATATAGTAGTAAATTAGCACTGGAAAGAACAACGTTGTTTTTTCTGTCTGTGTACAGATCATATAGGCCTGAACAAGGGGATTCAATGCGAAAGGCTGGCTCTTTTAAAAAGAAAAGTCAAATGAGACCATTGATTAACTCCCTTATTCAATACATTAATACCATTAGGTGATTGCATACATTTTGGTCTAATATAAATGTTCTACAAAAGTTTTTTTTACAAATAAGAACTCTACTCTACATTGCACAGGGTATATTCAGTACAATTTGGAAAACAAACTAAGGGGCCTATTACGATGGCGGTCGGAAAACCTCCCCGACCGCCATGGTAGCGGGAAAAGACCGCCCGCATGGACCGCGACATCACCGCCGGTCGAATTACGATGACCCGCGGTCGAAATCCGACCGCGGCGGTCTGATCGCGGGCCTTAACATTGCGGTGGTTGCAGCTGCCCGCAGCACCGCCGCGATGCCGAAAGGAGCATGTCCTGCATTTCCCTGCACTGCGTGGCAGGCACTGCACAGTGCCTGCCACCTGGTACAGGGAAATGTAGGGGGGGACCATAGGTACCCCCCCAATGCACCCACATCCCCCCAACACATTGGGGGCCCGCAACGGGCCACCGGAAGACAATCTCCGCATGCCTTTCCATGGCGGATTGACCGCTGAGGAAAGGCTGGCTACCGCCGGCATCATAATCCTGCCGGCGGAGCCTGCTCTGCACCGCCACCATTATCCCGGTCCTGCTCCGTCCGCCAGGCAGGAGTGCGGATGGCAACCGGCGGAAAAGCGGCAGTCGGAATTTCCCACCGCCGCGGTCACCGCCGCCATCCTAATTTGACCAGCGGTTTTCTTGGTTGTGATCGCGGGCGGATGTCCACCGGCGGGCGCCACCGCCGGCCCGGCGGTGTACATCCGACCGCCATCCTAATAGGCCCCTAAGAGTGGATCATATGATAAAAAGAGAAATAATTCTTTGCACTTTTGAAAACAGACTTCAGCGCTATCATGTTAATAAAAAAAATGCTAATTCATAGGGGCTTGTTTACTAGCCCCTTGCGTCGCCGGTACATCACTTTTTCCCATATTTATGACAAATGCACTGTACCTCTATACTTCCTCATAACCATACTCAGCGAAGCTATTATGACAAGAACATAGCAGGCTGCTGGATAATTGGGAGTCTGTGTAACAATTTTTTCTCGCTCAGATGTGTCAGTTGAGGATCTCAGCACCAAAGAATGTACCAAAAAAGGCAGCATTAAGTCTGAGGGTCCTCCCATGGCGGATCATGGAGATACACTATTTTCTCTCTTAAAGAAATCGAATAAGATCACATCAAGGACAGGTAGCGGGAGAGAGAGTAGGCTGAAGTGACCTCACTCAGCATCTGTATTCACACCTCGGCACCCAGCTATAGGGTGGGCAGAGCAGCAAGGCACACAAGGAATTTTAGATACTACCTCACAGACAGAGGGTCAACGACCACTGGAACCAGCCATCCAGGTGATCTACCGGTTAATCGACATCCACAGAGAGGTTGTATGCACAGGCTGGGTTGTTCTCAAGAATGCAAATCCTAATACTCGTGCCTCTGTAAGGTAAAATGTCGAAGCATTTTGATGTCTTGACCACCAAACTGAAGCAGCCGCAAATAAGGACTGCCGAGATTAAGATAGTGGCAACACAGGCAGCGCAAGTGGCAGACAACCACAAGAAATGGCTTGTTGATAGACAATGGAAGCTTGAAGATCAAGAGACCAACATCATCAGAATAATTCACGAATGCTGGAGACTGAGGAAAATGCTGAAGGCTCAGAACAGAAGAGGTTCATTGTTTAGCTGTTTCAGCAAACTTTTCCTGAACTCACCAAATAGGACATTTGCATTCAGTCCCAATGTCCTCACGGTTTTCCTCGTCATATCAATCCAAACACAACAAATTCAGCAAAACCCTATGGTACCCAGGGACACTGGAATTTATGCAGCAGGAAAGGACGAAATTATGAGACAGGTTTTACCAAATTCTGCAACAATAAAAGACAAATTATGAGGCATAATGTGGCACATTTGGTGATAGTATTACCTCAATATTTTGTTTTTTTTAACGTTAACACTATATGGGCAAAGGTTTCTCCTCATTAGAACCAGTCACACACCCAAATATAGCACTAAGCAATAAAAGATGAACAGTCAACATTTTCAAAGGGCCTTCCACTGTACTACAACAAATGTTGCTGCATTTGTTTTAGTAACATTTGATCTGTTTGAGCTAGAATTTTTTTTTTGTTAACATCTGCAGATTATGCAGCATATGAGGGATTATGTGGCAAATGAGGCAATAATCATTCAGAAAACGGTATAGAGTCTAAATATCGAATTTTAAATATCGATATGACAAAATATCGAGTTTTAAATATCGAGTGGACAGAATATCGACTGTCAAAAATTTAGTGGTACAGAATATCGAAATGCAGGTAAGAAATATCGATTGTCATAATATCGAAGTTAGTAATATTGTCAGTCATAATATCATTGTTAAAAATATCGATTTTGTTTTTAGTGTTGTAAATGTTAGTATATGTGTTAAAAGTATATATTATTTTTGTAATGTATGTTTGAATTTTTTAAAAGTAATGAATTTTATGTTAAATTATTTTTGCGTATTTTAGTTCTGTAGCGGGTTGTGGGTTTATAGGGGAATAGGGTGGGAAGTAATTTAATTATAATATATTAATTAAGAATTTTTTTGAATTAATTAATTATATGTTAATTAATTTTTGCGTAATTTTATTCTGTAGCGGGTTGTGGGTTTATAGGGAATAGGGTGGGAAGTAATTTAATTTAAATTAATAAATAAATAAATTAATATTTTTGTATTTAATAATTTATATTGTCAATTGAGTTAATTAATTAGGGGCCCATTACGATACCCGGCGTAAATAAATCCGCCAGGCATGGAATCGGCAAAATACCGCCCGCATACACCGTCTGAACACCGACCACGCCATTACGATAACACAAACCGAAAACCGCCATCGGCGGAAAAATCACACAAAATACCGCCCGCCATCGTCCGAGTCGGAGTCAAACCGCCCGCCACGGACGGAAACACGCCCGACAACACAAAACCGCCCGCCCTCACGGCCGACACACCGCACGTGAAATTACGATCGCACCGCCATGAGCGCGGAAAACCACAAATATACCGCCCGCCAGCGCAAACAACGCCGATGCCAATCGACACGGCAGAAACCATGGCGCCCACGTCCCTGCACAGAAACCATCCGCTCACAAAACCAATAGCACACAACATGGCCAATAAGTCCACACAGCAAGGCACGCACAAATACACAAGCACAGTACACATCCCGATAACACCCCCCCGGACAAACAAAAACTACAAAGGCCAGTTCCCCAGACACAACACACCTGAAAACAACAGACCATGAGGACACACCCACATAGGTAAGTACAAAAGCAGAACTCCCACAGACCACAACCCCTTGCAACATTGCAAACCAGAGAGGAGAGGAGAGGACACAGTGACACAGCAAGGACAGCAGCACACCACAGAAACGCACACATCACAACCACCACCATCACCAAACACCGGCACCACAAACCCCCTGCACATTACACAACACACACCGCACCAGCACCACAAACACCATGGCACCACAAAGAATGCCCAAGTTCACGCCCATGGAGCTGACGGTCATGGTCGACGAGATCATCAAGGTGCACCCACAAATCTATGGGAACATGGTCCAGCACACACCACTAGCCACCAGAAACAGAATGTGGAACCGGATCGTAGACCAGGTCAATGCAGTCGGGACCCTGCCCAGGAACAGAGTAGAAATAAACAAACGGTGGAATGACGTCAAGAGCCTGGTCAAGAAGAAGGAGGGCAAAAACAGAGAGCTGGCTGCAGTCACTGGCGGAGGGAATCCCGCGCTCTTCAAGACCTTCAAAGCGTGGGAGGAGAAGGTGCGAGTCATCATCCATCCCGAGATCCTCGCCGGATTAGCAGGGGAGTGGAGGCTGGTAAGTACAAACTAATGTATACCAGCACACCGCTATGTACTCACATGCACTACCACCATGCCACAGCTCCCAGGGACAAACACCCCCATGTCCAGCACACAATACACAACACATCACACACACATGCAACAGACACTACCACACACAGCCCAAACCGAACAACTGTAAGATGCGTGGGGACATGTGTACACTAAGCCAGCCACGTAACCACCAACAGGTCCCCAAATATGCCAGAAGCGCCACAACGAGCACCCACCACACCCATGTGTCCGCCACAGCTGCACTAACCGACAAGTAACAGGTAAGTGGCAGGAACACAAAGTGCAGTGGGTGGGACGGTGGACAGCCCAAGTACAACACACACCAGGCCCCTAGTCCCACAGTACAGCAAGGAGGAGCATCCCCCACACCCCACAGCCACGTGTCAGCCACCGCAGTGCACAACGACAGCCGAAAGGTAGACATCACGGTCCACAGCAATCGGTGTCAGTGGGTGTCCAGCCACCACTACGACCCACAACACCCCCCCACCCCCATAGACCTGCAACATGGAGCACCCCCGCTTAGAACCATGTGGCATCCAGTACAGTGCACGCCCGAACAACTTGCAGGTGGGAAACTGGACAGGGCTGGATCACTGGAGGCATGAGGGCCGTAACACGACCAACACATGGGACATGTCACGTAGCAGACGAACACGCAGCACCGCCCACCGTCACGAACAAGTGAACAATGTGCACACGGACATGAACCACAGACTCACACCCCACATGACCCATCACAAACACAGCAACACCCAAGGAGCCACGTCTGCATGCACAAGCCACACTGAACATAGTACCACACGGCAGCCACTGTGCAACCCATCACACACAACCGAAACACCATTGAAGTCCAGTTCATGTAGCCCCTACTGCCTGTCAACCACACACCCCACAACTACGCCTATGTAAGACAAACAACACTAGACGCAACAGAGCGGAACAACAGAAATGCACACGAACACCACTGAACCCATCAAACACACAGACACACCATGCACATACAACATACCATCCATCCCATCCGTCAGCCCCAGTCTCATGAAAGGCATGTCATCCGCACAGCTGCCACACATACAGCAGTCACGCTAAGACACATGCCCATGACCAACCATGTGCCAGAAGTCAATGAAGCGCACGACACACTGTGAGCAACAACACACAACATGGGACACACCCCCGAGCACTGCAGTGATGCACATGGCACAGGGCAGCACGCACACCAAGGAGATGGGACAACTGCAATACGTTGGCTGGCACACAACCAACACTCACTCATAACGATGCGTCCAATGCCATGCCCAGTAATCACACCAGACAGCAAATATGCAGGCCATGTCAAGCATGCACACACCTCAAACCATGCACTGTCATGCTGCCACAACACATGTCACGTTCGGCACCCATGGCTTACAGCATGTACCCCAAAAGCATATTCCCTCCCAAATGTGAATCTGGGGCATGGCCCCCATGTTGCCATATGCGTTCCTAAGCGTTCCATTTGAACCCCAAAAGCATATTCCCTCCCAAATGTGAATCTGGGGCATGGCCCCCATGTTGCCATATGCGTTCCTAAGCGTTCCATTTGAACCCCAAAAGCATATTCCCTCCCAAATGCGAATCTGGGGCATGGCCCCCATGTTGCCATATGCGTTCCTAAGCGTTCCATTTGAACCCCAAAGCATATTCCCTCCCAAATGTGAATCTGGGGCATGGCCCCCATGTTGCCATATGCGTTCCTAAGCGTTCCATTTGAACCCCAAAGCATATTCCCTCCCAAATGTGAATCTGGGGCATGGCCCCCATGTTGCCATATGCGTTCCTAAGCGTTCCATTTGAACCCCAAAAGCATATTCCCTCCCAAATGTGAATCTGGGGCATGGCCCCCATGTTGCCATATGCGTTCCTAAGCGTTCCATTTGAACCCCAAAAGCATATTCCCTCCCAAATGCGAATCTGGGGCATGGCCCCCATGTTGCCATATGCGTTCCTAAGCGTTCCATATGAACCCCAAAAGCATATTCCCTCCCAAATGTGAATCTGGGGCATGGCCCCCATGTTGCCATATGCGTTCCTAAGCGTTCCATTTGAACCCCAAAAGCATATTCCCTCCCAAATGCGAATCTGGGGCATGGCCCCCATGTTGCCATATGCGTTCCTAAGCGTTCCATATGAACCCCAAAAGCAAAGTACAAACCAGACCCAGGATGGGCCAGGAGCCCGCATACACCAGAGTCACAATGAGTAGGGGCACAGCAACACACCCATCGGCATGGCCAATCCGTCCCATGCCACATGTGCACAGCACACAGTCCCATTGCCTAGCACACACAACTACAGATGCCACAGCCACACACTCGCCTCCGGGAAACCCATGTACGAGAGTGCACGAACTGCCAATGTCAGACGACAAATACATACTTTGCCAGGTGCAACACAATAACAAATCTCATTCTCTCCACAGGTGACGAACTGCCGGATGCTGGGGATGGAGACAGCAGCCAGCACAGCCAGCCCACAAGCCCCCAACGAGGACACACGGATCTGGAGGATCTGTCCTCCTCTTCGGACACGGACCACCAAGCAGGCCCATCTGGTGTGGCAGGGCCCAGCCGCTCCCCAGGACCCCTCCTACCCACCAACCCATCATCCAGGGCTGCTGAACATTCCCAGCCCCCTGCTGCCACTGTCGTTGCGGCCACACCCACGGTCATTGCGGCCACACCCACGGTCATTGCGGCCACACCCACGGTCATTGCGGCCACTACCACTGCCGCAACCGCCACAATCGCCGCACCGACCACCACCGCCACCACCACCACCACGTCTTCGCTGGCACCAGCCCCAGCGCAGGTGGTGGCCCGGCCGACTGGATCCACCCTGGGAGCCACAGCGAGGACCGTGGTGTGCAATGTGGCTAGTGGGCAGGCCGGTGGCAGCAGGACTGGTAGGAGGAGCAGGGTCAGGGAAACGCCAGCCTCCCCTGGGAGCCATGCCCTGCCTCAAATGGCCAGAGTCCTTGGGGCCTATGAGGAGGCCCAAGAACAATGGGTCAGGTCTGCTACAGACACGCGGGAGGTGCTGGGGGTGCTGAGGTCCATGGACGCCCATATGGGCCAATTCGTGTCCCGTATGGACCAACTCGTGGACCTCATGGGCCAGCTGGTGGTGGCGGTGGGGTCACAGGCAAGGCCAGCAACACCACCTCCGCCACCACCTGCTAGGGCGCAGGGTCGGGCAGCAGTGTCCACTTCCCCTGCGTCCACAGCCAGTGAGCACACCTCACCCACCACCAGCAGGTCGCCACCACACACCCCCCTCCCAAACGTAGGAAGGGGCCGTCCGAAGAGGAAACAGGTCTCCCGGGAGGACTTCGCACGCTCCAGTCGCAAGTGAGGCAGCCAGCCAGCCTTCCGCCAGCCTTCCTTGACCAGCCACTGCATTGACTTGCTCTACGATCCCACTCCACACAGCCAGCTGGATGGCATGTGTGTGTTGGACTATGGACATAGAACCAGTGGGTACACCCTGAGCTTCACGCAGCCATGACCGACAGCTCATTGTCACTGCACGCACCACTTTTGTCATCACCTTACACACAATCACATGTCACAGTTTGTAATAAATGCACCTTTTTCACTAACTGCTGTTTGTGCCCTGTGTTTTATTTGTACGGAATACAACGGCCACCTTGGGCGGAAAGGCACCTGATGCGTGGCATGGCAATGGAATCCGGAGGGCCTGTAGGGACCTAGGGGTGGGAGACAGAACAGGAGCACATTCAATGAGTGTGTCACACACCCATCACACAGTACATGTCAACAACTACAAGCAATGTACACACATCGCACAGAGCAATAGGGCACAATGCCACAGTCACCAACAGTGGCATACTACCCTGGCCATGGAGCGTTGACACACTGCACGCAGTGAACATACGGCCACCCTGACACAGCACACACACACCTGCACAGATACAGACACATCATCCGTCGTACATGGACACTCACCGTCAAGTGAAGTAGCGGGCGATGAGCTGCTGGCGCACATTCCCAGCTTCCTCCTCTCCGCTGTCCACCTCACTCGAGCTGTCCTGGTCTGCGGGCTGGGGCCCTGGTTGATCTCCGTCATCCACAATGAGGGGGATCTGCTTCCGAATGGCCAGATTGTGCAGCATGCAGCACGCCACCACTATCTGGCACACCTTCTGTGGGGAGTACGCCAGTGCACTCCCGGTGCGGTCCAGGCACCTGAACCTGGACTTGAGGAGGCCAAAGGTACGCTCGACCACACGTCTGGTCCTCCCATGTGCCTCATTGTATCGATCGTCTGCTGGGGTGCGAGGATTCCTCAATGGACTGAGCAGCCATGCCCCATTCGGATACGCAGAGTCACCTGGGTGTGAGGGACACAGAGAACCGTTGCTATTCCAACTGGACAGGGGACAGCATCGCACAACCAGCACGCTACACCACTCCACATACTCACCGACAATACAGCCACGATCCTGTTGCAGATTGGCCATCAGTCGTGGCAAGATGCTGTTGCGCATTATGTGTGCGTCATGTGCCGAGCCTGGAAACTTGGCACACACGTGGGTGATCACCATGTCCGCAAGGCACACCACTTGCACATTCAGGGAGTGCGTGTGCTTCCTGTTGCGGTACAGGTGCTCAGTGGCCTGTGGTGGAACAAGGCCAACATGTGTGCAGTCAATGGCTCCCACGACGTGTGGGATTCTGCCAAGGGCATAGAATGCACCCTTCACTGCCGCCAATTCACGAGCCCTGGGGAATCTGATGTACCTGTTCCGGTACAGCATCATGGCTGCCAGTACATCCCTCAGCACCTTGCTGAACATGGGCTGGGACATCCCTCCTCCACTGCCCACTGTGTGCTGGAATGACCCAGTGGCGAAGAAATGCATGGCGGCCATCACCTTAGCCGTGGGGGTGACAGCAGTCGGATACACCCTGCGGGGACGGAGATGGGGCTCTAACATGGCACACAGTCGATGCAGGGTTGGCCTGTCCAGCCGAAACTTCCTGATCACCTCTGTATCGTCCATGTCCGCCAGCAATTGGTATGGGCGGTCAATGTTCGGTCTCCGCCTGGGGAAAATGGCAGAGGACACATGTCAAAGCAACACGACACATAGCAATTTCGCATACACATCACTGACATGACTGAGCAAGCACATGAGCCACAGCCCAGCTGTCAAGCTGGGACGGCACGGCCACAATACACTTACACAGGTCTCCCAACAATGGCAATGGCAAGTGAGACATACCACTGCCATGTGCATGCACATGGGGATCTAGGCCCCAATGACTTGCGGGGCGTGCTGATGGGGACTGACTGCATATTCGTCAAGCGGCAACGCCACGGCAACATGAGTGTCTGCTGAGCATGGAACTGCTTCCGAGGCTGGATGAGTATGGCACACGACGACGACGATGTGGGCACGGGCTGAGCGGCCAATACAAGTGGGACCTGTGGCACGAGGGGATATGAGACAGTAGTAGGTGTCAGCACTGCACCCTATGTACAGCACTGTACGGATCACAGCTCCCGAAACATTGACTGGTGTCCACATTGACAGCCCCATGCCAAGACGGCTGTGTGCTTGCAGTCACACGTCACAGGTGAGAGGTTACATTGCACGTGCCAGGTGGCAGACGTACATAGTGGGAGCTGGCATGTGTGTGCATGTGTCTCCTGTTCAGGATCCACCAGATGGGCGCTGACTCTGTACTGACCATTGGACACAGCATGTTCCGTGGAAGGCTTGTGTGTGTGGGATGGTGGCACTGGATGTGCCTCCGTTGGGTGGGGGCCATGCACAGGGCGGGTACGTCGATGATTGCGCATTGTTGGTCACGGTGGGTGCACCAACTAAGATGTGTTGCCCTGTGTTCAATTCCTATGTCCGCATGATGATGGACTGTGGATGTGGGCAGACTACACATTGGTCGATGTGCTGTCTATATGCATGTGCCTTCACACCAGGCACAGCTGCCCCTGCACATGTGACCCCTGCTGGACTCGCTGCTGGGTCTGTGGAGCTGATGCACCTTCTGCGCGTGGGGCGGGCAGCTCTCCTCACTTCCCTCATTGCGCATGTCATGTCTTTGCCGCAGGTGACATGGATCATGGAGGGCCCACATGTACGCGTGGGTAGGCTACACATGATTGTTCACTGGTCGCCACCCCCAGTCAGTGTTTCGAATGGGAAGGTTGTCGTGCTGGTGGTATGTTCGATGTGGCGGATGGGCGGGCCTAGGTGCGGGCTTACATTCCGGACATGGGGGGTAGTTGGATTGGTGACTAGTTGCAGTACACACGGGACACGTCTCTTCCTTTCCACATCTGGGTCATCCCTTGTACTAACTGACAGTGATACAGTCATCTTCGCCCCAGCCCTCATGTCCTCCCCTCGCCCCCCCAATATGCATGCTCACCTGCGAGGCTAGCGCTTGCACAGGCAGCCCCAAGCTCGCACCAGAGAGGGCAAGGAGTGTATGTGTGGGTCCAGTTGCACGAGTGGGCTGTCTCAGGGTATGATGTGTGGCGGGACGCCGTCCACCTGCGTGGTGCCCCACATGGAGACCCGGCCTGCATGGACTATGCATCACAGTCTTCGCCTTCCGGATCCGCCACCTGCGACACCCAGTGGCTGTGGCTGCCCTTGCGGCCAGGCCGCGTCCGTCTGTGGCTGTTGGCCCACACATTCACTCTTTGGCCTCTCTGGGGAGGGCTCGGGGTGGTGGCGCACGCGCTTGCACTTAGTCGCAATGGCATGTGTCGTGGTTGGTATGATGGGCAATGGATGGGATGGTGCGAGCCACCTCCCGTGACGTCAGTGCTGCTCGTGCTGTGGTGCGTCCCCCTACACTTCCATTTGACTTGTGCCATGCTAGACGTTGAGGTTCTATTGCCTGCGTGATATGACCAGGAGGAGCGCGAGGAGACCTCTCACACACCATGCTCCACTGCCATCCCGTGCCCTGTATCGCCTGTGCGGATTGACTATGTTGGGGTTACACCTGGTCGACTGGGGCTGTGTGTGCCTTGTCAAGGGGCATGGCGGGCGCACAACAGGATCCAGCTTGTCCACAGAGGGTGGGCTGAGGTGCGCCTGGTACCGCTTTGTACGTGTGCCCGGCTGCTGTGCACACACGTGTTCACTCCCCCGACAGGTGTCCTCTCACAATGCCCAGGGAAGCGGTGGTGTACTGTTCATGACCCCTCCCAACACGGCGTGCTCCAACTTGGCATGTGCGCATCTACCCGTCGCACCCACCCACCTGAGCACTGCGTCCATACGACTTCACACGACACATGTGTGTCTTCCACAGTAGTGCTACTCATTTGCGTTGACATCCAATACCAGTGGACTACATGGTCATGTCACGACTGCCGTGTACTTCACATACTCTCATCCTCTCTCATTCGTACTTGTGAAATGAGTCAGCGGAGACAGTTTTGGTTTCAAACATTATATTGAGTCTTCTGTCCTCTGTGATGCAGTATAGTGGACACTACTGGCAGCGGAATACATGTTGAGGATATACTGAGCATGATTACAAATGGGATAGGGTGTGGGGTTACATCTGCTTGGCCAAGGCTGTGCTAATGTACATTTACGTATAGCTGCGGAGCTGCGGACTTTGACACAGACGGTATACATGTAGCCTACCAGACCGCTCGGCATCATGGGCACAGTCCATCTCAGTTCCATGTGACAGGTTTGCTGCGGTTGTTCCTCATGCACGCGTGCATGTGAGATGACATCAGGGCATGTGCTTGCGTGCATGCAGCGGCGTGCCACTTGTTGTTGCACTGTGGTGGTTACTGGACATGTCACAGTCACTGGGGTCGTGTTGTTGTTGTATGCACTTGTCGTCCATGCAAAGGTCCTGGTATGGGATTCCCGGGGCGGGGGTGGGAGGGGTGCAGCACCCACAGACTCCAGGCGACCTATTCATGTCCACTGAGCGGTGTGTGTGTCCATGTGCGCTGGATCCATGTCGTGTCCTGATTGTTCGTGCAGTTCCGTCCATGTGGGTGCGATGCACAGAGCCCATGCCACTGCCTCCCACGATGCATGCGGTGTTCCTGGATGTGATGGGGAACAGTGTGCATGTCCCGGTCATATCCGATGTCATGGCGATGTCGTTGATGGTGTGGTTACAGTTGCCGGTCGTTTGGTATGGCTGTTGTGGTGGTGACTGGCCAGTCCGTGCGGAAGCTGAGCATGGGTGCGGGGTTGGACTTCATAGGTCACTCGGGGAACCTGCGTTGTGGTCCGACGTATTTACAGGTTGTCAGGTATGCGATGCCGTCCAGCAGGGCTTCCATGTCATTGGTGGTGTACATGTTTGCCAGCCAATGAAGCGGATGGTGGCTGTCAAGGTGTTGTTCGTAGGTTGTCCCTTGGAGGACCATGATGGGGCATGCTGGGTGACATTCGATGTAGCTGTTCTCGATGATCCGTCGTGTGGAGGCACAGTGGTTCCATTTCAGTGCGCGTGCGATGTTGGCCACATACGCCATGCCCCCATAGGCAGAGCAGGCCCTGTCGTGTGCGTCCAGAGGGAGGAGTAGTGGTAGCAGGTCCGCCTTCAGACATGCCGGGTTGGAGAGGCATATCTCGACGGGATGCTGGTAGGGACACCTCCGACAGTAGAAGACGGGCATGACGCAGCTGAACAATGTGATGCGGTAAGTCAGTCGGTAACTTACGTTCAGCAGGGACAGGAGATCGCATCCCAATGTATGTATCGTGTTGGTTTGGTACAGCTTGAGCTCTTCGGCGTAGTTGGGTAGGTGTGTTGCGGTTGCCATTTCGCAGCGGTTCGTAGAGGTGGCGTGCTCCGGCTGTGTGTGCAGTCTGCAATGTGCACGTTCCGGGGTTGCTGTGAGCTCTGTGTAGTCGTGGGGAGACAGGACTTGTGTTCTGTTGGCTTGTTTGGAGGACACGGGCCCTCTTCCCACATGCTTCTCAGACAGTTCAAGGTCGGTGCTGTGTGACTCCTTCCAATTAACTTGCATGTGGCCGACATGGGGAGTGTTTTCTTCTTTCTTCCCCGTCCGTTGTGTGCTTCTGTGATATGCGCTATCTGCCCTGTGGTCGGTCTCCTCGGCATGCCTGTGTTGGTCTATTCTTGGACAATGGCTGTATTCACCGGCTTCTGTCGTAGGGCTGTGGTTTCGGTGTTGGAATGGAAGGTCATTCAGTGCTGTCTGCTCTCCCTTGTGTGGGCGGCAGGCTGCCTTTCCGCTCTGCGTTGGGCCTTGTGTGTGGATGTAATTCTTGGGCCACCTGTTGTCGGTCCCCGGGCTCTTTGGTGTTCCGTTTCATGTGTCTTGTTCATATGTGCAGGGTGGTATGGGTTTTTCAGTGTGGTACTGGCGTTCCTCTTCCCGAAGGGGCCCTGCTTCTCCTAGTTGGTGTTGCCGCCGCTGTGTGCTACGCCATGTTTGTTACACTGGGGTGTGTCCTGCTGTTGCGTGACTTCACTGACATGTGTGCGTCGGTTGTGTGGCGTTGGGTGTTGTCCGTGATTTGGGCGTTGGGGACATGTCTGTGGCAGGCCTGTCACTTGTCATGTGCGTTCGGGGTGGGGCTGATGTGTGTGCTGCTTGGTTGTGTCCCTGTGTCTGTGTGCGACGCATGCATGGCGCTGCGGTTGGCCTCTGCGTTGTGCGCATGTGTGGCGGCGTCATCGGCGCTTTGTGGCCGTGACGGGGTGGTTGGTTCCTAGTCCCAGGTGGTGTGTACACATGTGTTCCGCGATGTTAGGATTTGGCCTGTGTGTCATATGTGGATGCAATGGTGGATGTGTAGTGTACACGCGCTGGTGGGGGTTGTCCGCTTTTTCCGCCCTTGCACTGTGTGCGCTGTTTGCGTGCACTTGTTGTGTGTGTGCCTACCTGCGTCTCCGCGGTACGTTGCGTCCTTGGTGGTGCATCAGCAGAAGCATGGGGAGGGCCTGCAGTGCTGGATTCATGCTCGGGATGCCGCTTCTTCGTTTTCCGTGCTCTGCGTCCGTGTTACCGCCTCTCTTTCACGTGCGGTGTCTCTTAGCCGTGGGAGCCGTTTGTTTGCGGCATCGTAATTTATACGCCGGGCGGGGCGTGTTTCGTCGGACGGTGTGTGTCAGTTGTGCTGCGCCGCTACGTGTACGGGCGCACTTTGATGGCGGACGGTGTTGCTGGCTTGCCGGCGGTGTTTGGCCTACTTTACGCATCGTAATTGGACGGGCGTGTGGACTGCTGCGTGCCGGCGGTAACTGGTGGTTTTTGCATCCGCCAGCACGGCGGTTGTGCTTCCGCCCGCCATCGTAATGAGCCCCTTAATTATTAATTAATTATACATTTACTAATAATAATTAATAATTTATTGGTAAATATGTTAATTGTGTTAAAAAAGTTAATAATTAGTTATTAATTTGATATTAATTATTAATAATTAATAGGTTAATATGTTAATTGTGTACTTTTTTTAGGAGTGGGTTCATTGTTGATAGGGGAGTAGGGTGGGAAGTAATTTAATTTTTATTAAAAATGTTAATATTTTTTATATAATAATTGTTAATTAATGTTAATTATACTGCAGGAGTGGGAATACTAAATTAATCCCCTACGCTATCCAACACTTTCCCTACTGTTGCACTCTCTGGAGTGGGAATAGTAATTTTTACCTTCCCGCTATCCAACACTTTCCCTACTGTTGCACTCACTGGAGTGGAAATAGTAAATTATTCCCACACGCTATCCAACACTTTCCCTACTGTTGCACTTGCTGGAGTGGGAATAGTAATTTTTACCCATCCGCTATCCAACACTTTCCCTACTGTTGCACTCACTGGAGTGGGAATAGTAATTTTTACACTTCCCTATCCAACGCTTTCCCGATTGTTACACTTGGTGGTGTGGGAATAGTACATTATTCCCATTCGCTATCCAACACTTTCCCTACTGTTGCACTCTCTGGAGTGGGAATAGTCATTTTTACCCACCCGCTATCCAACACTTTCCCTACTGTTGCACTCACTGAAGTGGGAATATTCATTTTTACCCACCCGCTATCCACCACTTTCCCTACTGTTACACTCGTTGGAGTGGGAATAGTAATTTTTACCCTCCCGCTATCCAACACTTTCCCTACTGTTGCACTCACTGGAGTGGGAATAGTAATTTTTACCTTCCCGCTATCCAACGCTTTCACTACTGTTACACTTGTTGGAGTGGGAATAGTAATTTTATCCCCTACGCTATGCAATGTTTTCCCTACTGTTATAATTAATGTTGTGTGAAATATATATTTTTTTTTTAAATAATAATTTTAATAATTTAATTTATTATATAGAAAATTAAATTTTATATTTATATTACAGGTTTATTTAGATATATAAGTAATTATAATTTAAATTATGTTTTTAATATTTTATAATTAAATGTAATAATTATTTATTAATATTATTAAGTTAATATATATATAAAAAAATTAATTATGCATGTTTAATATTTTTTTACATTACATTACATTTATTATTTATAAATTTGATTTAAAAAAAAATAATTCTAACTATGGGGCCTATCACGATGGCGGTCGGAAAACCTCCCCGACCTCCATGGTAACGGGAAAAGACCGCCCGCAAGGCCCGCGACATAACCGCCGGTCGTATTACGATGTTCCTTGCTCGAAATCCGACCGCTGCGGTCGGATCGCGGGCTTTAACATTGCGGCGGTTGCTGATGCACGCAGCACCGCTGCGATGTCCAAAGGAGCATGTCCTGCATTTCCCTGCACTGTGTGGCAGGCACTGCACAGTGCCTGCCACCTGGTACAGGGAAATGTTGGGGGGGACCATGGGTACCCCCCAGTGCACCCACACCCCCCCAAAACATTCGGGGCCCGCAACGGGCCCCCAGAAGACATCCTCCGCATGCCTTTCCATGGCGGTCTGACCGCTGAGGAAAGGCTGGCTACCACAGGCATCATAATCCTGCCGGTGGAGCCTGCTCTGCACTGCCACCATTATCCCAGTCCTGCTCCGTCCGCCAGGCAGGAGTGCGGATGGCAACCAGCGGAAAAGCGGCGGTCGGAATTTCCCACCGCCGCGGTCACCACCGCCATCCTAATTTGACCGGCGGATTTCTGGCTTGCGATCGCGGTCGGATGTCCACCGCCGGTCCGGCGGGCACCACTGCCGGCCTGGCGGTGGACATCCGACCGCCATCCTAATAGACCCCTATGTTTTATTTAATTATATTTATAATTTAATTAATTTTATATTATTTTTAAGACATTAAAAAAAAATCGATATTTTTGTATAACTATATTTTTAACAACGATATTTTGGTTTCGATATTTTGGTACTTACCTTTAGGGAGATAGGAAGTCGATATTTTGACCATCGATATTTTGGCGACGATATTCTGGTACCTGACGATATTATGTCAGTGATCCGCAGAAAACGTCACAGTCACTAAATCGCATATTTCCAGTGGCCTTGATAGTAACTCAGGGAGAGAGGGAGGAATATTTATATACTTATGGAACATTGTTCTTCATCAGCTGACTTTCACAAAAACTTGTTTCTACAATTCTATTAAAGTCAAAGATTGCTGTTTGTTCCCTAAGTCTGACTTCTGCCACAGCACCACTGAAAGGCACTGGACATTAAGGTAAATGATCACCCCCTCTAAAATATAGGTGTTCAAGGTTATCTTCAAGAGCCTGCGAGACTGAAGATTATGAAGGATCAACTGGCTTATTTATGTACATCTGAGATTAGAGCATAAAAACTGCTGAAAATTTGAAAATGATAATCAAAACATAATAGGGTGTCACTGGAATTTCTAGCAAAGCCCAACAGGGCTGGTTTATAGATCCTCCAAAACATATAGGGCCTCATTTATGAAAAGTGTTGCATCTCTGGGGGAAACCAGCGATGCAACACTTTTCAGTGCGCCCTCCTTGCGACACGATGGAATCGCCGTATTTACTGTACGGCGCTCCATGTCGCAACAATTTACAGATACGTCAGTATTCCTGACATATCTGTAGGCGCAAAAGTGACGCATTGCTGGGGTGTGTCTGAAAACAGACGCAACTCTAGCAATGTGTCCTTTCACATGTGGCAAGCCCCATGTGAATGGGCCTGCATCAGTTTTACGCCTGCTGCGAGGCGGGCGTAAGGTTTTGACGCAGAGGCATCCTAGAAGTGGCGCAGTGAAATCTGATAGATTTCACTGCGCCATTTCTATGAGGCTTATTTGTGGGGGAACGCCAACCCTGCATACATTATACCTGACGCAGGTATAATGTAGCGCAGGGGTTTACAGAGTGACGCATCTGCTTAGATGCGTCACTTTGTAAATATGGCTCAATGTGGCGCATTATTTACGCCGCCAGTACATCAACAAAGTCACGCACCAGTGGGCGTAAAAGTGTTGCAAGGAGCTCATAAATAGACCCCATAGTGGATCTCTTCCTATATGAGAGACTGATGATTTTAGGGGTGGAACTAGAGGTGGAATGAAAAAAAGTGAGGGCAGGAGCTTAGGTGTGTCCCCATGGCTGCGAATTCAGTATAGCGGGTGAGGCTGATTTTTCAAAGAGTGGGGGTGGAAAGCAGCAGCTCTGCCAGAGCCAGCAGGGGCTGGTTGAGTTGGAAAGCTGGGGATGGAAGTGTCTGGTGAAGGGTCAGCAATTGGGAAAAAGAGGGAAAAGGTGGAAAGTGGCACTTAAAAATCACAGAAAAGGAGAAGGGTGTAGGAATTCTATAATGTTAAACAGCTTTCAAACAGCTATCACGTCTATAATAATGCGGAATGTAAAGGGAGTCATTGCAGCCCACAATAGACAACTAGTAGCGGTCAGTTGTAAGGTATAGTGCCTCAAAAGTATGTTTAGGAGAAACTCATATTGAATCCAAAACAGTAGATTACTTAGACATCTTGGACACCAAATAGTGTCCCTTACAAAGCAAATTGAACTATCTGGAGGATGGGGGTGGCTGTACTCGGAGGCCTAACTCAGGCAAACCAGAATTATCTGATTTTATGAGGATATATGATTATTTGTGTGAATTTGTATTGCCCACTAGAAGAAGCAGAGATGTTAGCGAACAATTTGAGCCAGCTAGCTTAAGGACAGTTAGTGCATCTGTTGTCTATCTCTTGTGGACATATGAATTAGTAGATAGCTGGCCCTTTCTAAAGGAGGACAACCCTGGCTATACTTTGAACTCACATCCACAGAAGCAGTATACTTATTTAGAGATGTTTTATGCTCTCAAGAATTAGTAGGACATATTGATACTGTGCTGTATCCAACATTACATCAAATCACAATCACCTGAAGTTACAGGTTAGGTTTAGCCAACACAATGCAGACAAGATTAAATGGACTTTCACATGCTCTGTTATTAGACTGGATATAGACAGAGGGGCCGATTCCGATTCGGGCCGGAAATCTCTCCGACCGAGCCGGACCCAGAGAGATTTCTGACCGAATCGGACTCTAGCAGTCCGACCGAACGAGTACGATGCGCACGTATGCTATCGGACTCGATTCGGTCGGACTCCCATTGAAGTCAATGGGAGCCAGTCGTACGACGCGTACATGGGCTCCCATTGACTCAATGGGCATGACGCGAACAAGGGCGCCCCCTACAGCGTGTTCGCGTCGATGCGGGTTGTGCCGTACATGCACGTGTATGGGGGACCCATGGGTCCCCCCTGTGTGCGACTCGCGTGCCTACGCTTCCAGGGGGGTCCGACACGGACCCCCAAAGTGCGGCTCCGACAGCTCCTTGGAACCGGACTGCGCGAGTCGGTCAGAGCGGTCGCGATGCGCATCGTACTTACCCGGCCGGGGAACGTCTCCATAGCGCGGTGCGAGTCGTCCCCGTGCGAGTCGGTCGGAGCGGTCGTGTCCTGTGTACGAGTCGGTCGGAGATTTCGCGAGCGCACACATCGTACTCGCTCGCCCGGACGCACGTACGATTCGGTCGGGAAATAGGGCTCCGAATCGGATCCGGTAAAGCCGAATCCGATTCGGAGCCCTACCGGCCGAGATCGGAATCGGCCCCATAGTATGACCCTGTTGCTAAATTATTGTTTGGATATTAACTTAAGGTCGACATCTCCTCCAATTGTAAGGGATACCCTCTAAGCTGTAGTACAAGAGTTTACGTTAGGGGTACGCTATAGAAAAGGATGTAAAAACCCAAAAGGCTGCTGAAAAGCAAACTAATAAGCCACTACAGGTTGAAATCCAACATTGTCGAACACAACAGATAACAACATGCTTGAGGATCTTATTCACCATCATCTGATCTTAGTATGCACCAGTGGGCTTGCTGAATTTAGGGAAAAGTTTGCAAAAAACATTCAGGAGTTCAGGGCAAATGTATATGACTATAGTGAACAAATCAGTAGAATATTGTCAGTGAAAATGAAAGAAAATGCAAATAGAAATAATCTGTTGGCAATTCATGATGAGAACGGGCAACTAATCTCAAATAGTGGGTCAGTCCTCTCAGTGTTTCATAGATATTATCAAAAGGTAAACACTGAAGAGACTTTACACTCAAGAGACTGATGCAGAAGAGCTAGACAGAGATGAATAGGTAAGGTTAGGTGGGGGCTGACAAACTCATATACGAAGATAGGCAAACCATTGATAAGTCTGTAACGAATGACGATCAAAGAGATGCCCTTGGTTCTCTGTCATTAGAAATAGCTGTGGGAAAAAACTGAGGGGCATATTATCAAGGGCTTTATCGCCGATTTAGCGGCACTTTTTGCGGCTAAATCGGCGATATTTTTAACGCCCTATTAGCAAGCTGTCGCTAACAGGCATTAGCGACAGCTTTCAGGCGTTAGAGGCCGGGAATTACATCGCCTTGCATGTCAGCGATATTTATCGCTAATGACATGCAAGGTAGGCGTTCCCCACTAAAAGCGACTGTAAACAGTCGCTAACACCACTAACCCCTATTATCAAGGCAGGCGAAGCGATAAAATAAATCGCGCTAAGCGCGTTTATCGCTAGATTTTAACACCTGCTACTGACTATGACTTACCTGTTTAAGGTATAGGAGGTGGATTCTAATGCTGAATCCACCTTAGCGTTAATGCAAGAATATCGCTGGTTTTCCAGCGATATTCTCGCATTTTGCCGCTATCGCTGGAAATATTATCGCTATGGAGATAAACCTTACTAATAGGGTGTTATCTCAGCGATATTTTCCAGCGATAGGCGGCGTTAACAGGATTCGCGCTAAGCGCGTTTAGCTATAAATATCGCTATTCCTTGCTAATATGCCCCTGAATTCCTCTCAAATGTTATCAAACATTCCATACATGCTACTATTAGTTGAACATGTGAGGACTACAGGCAAGGTTTCTGCTTCCAGGAACTTCAGAAATATAGTTGTAGTGTTGAAAAGGAAATAATGAAATGATGTGCAGTTTGTATTACCCGATTTAGTTGATCGATGCAGACACCAAAATCTATTAAAACTCTTCACAAGGCAATTAGCTAATTGGATCAGAAAACTTGTTTCCCAATGCCAACATAGATTTATCCTAGGGTGGGGCACAATACCACACATTATAGGCCAGCCACATAGCTTGACATTGTTGGAAGCTGGCTCTGCATATACTATACCAAAGTAAGGTATAGTGTGCACAGAGTCCAGGGAGTCCCCAGAGGTATAGCAGAGGCTAAATTAGGTAAGTACTAACAGTACAGTCGCAGTTGGTGGGACCCTTCAGGTTGAGGCTGCAGGCATCGTCTTGAAGCTTTAGGGAGGTCGGGGTTTGCCAGATCCCAGGTCAGGATCGCTGGGGAGACCTCCTCGTGGTGTAGGGCCACTCGGGCTGTGGGTGTCGAGTGGAGAGTGGTGCAGAACCGTGGAGCCACCTGGATCCTGGTTCTGGTCTTGGAGTATTTGTTGAGCAAATCCAGTGATCACGGGAGACAGAGTCTGTAAGGTGAGTGCAGGGCAGGTCCTTCAGGCTCTGGGGGGCTGCTGGACATACCGGTTTCTTTGCTGTAGGCAGGGTGGAATTGGTACAGGCCAGTAGGGCTGGGGCCAAAGCAGTAGGTGTCCTCTTCTTCCTGGGTCAGCACGGCTCTTCAGTCCTTCTTTCTTCCTCGAATCTGAGGAGGCAAGGTTCGGAATTGCCCCTAAATACTAAATTTAGGGGCTTTACAGGGATGTGCAGGTTGAGACCAATGGGTCCCTTCCTTGGGGTGACTACACCCCCTATTATGCCACCCTCCAGTGGGAGGGGGGCTTGAGCCTCTTCCTAATTGGTCGGGTCACCTCATCTCAAAGATGGTGGGGACTGAGATGTGTGCTTCTCCTCGCTTCACCCACCTAAGGTGTGGGGTTGGCAAAAGTGGGCACACCTCTCCTCCTAGTCGGTTCTTTCCACCGATTCTCCCACCCAAGTGGGGGTGAGAACCGGTAGGCGCCAGTTGCTAGGGGCAGTAAAAGGCAGGGACAGCTTCCAAAGGCAGCAGTCCTTTAAAACTTCCCCTTTTGTGGACCCAGCTCATCCTGTGGGAGTAGGTGTGACACCTCTGCCGAGGATGGGCTTTGTTTCTGGACCCAGAGAGCAGAGGCTCTCAACCCTGGGGTCCAGAAACCTGTCTGGCGGCAGCAAATGGCAGACAGCAATTCAGGAACCACACTAGGGCTGATCGTTGTTCAGGGGGCATCACTAAGATGCCCTCTGTGTGCATTTTACATTAAATCCTACACTGGCATCAGTGTGGGTTTGATGTGCTGAGAAGTTTGCTACCAAACTTCCCAGTTTTCAGTAAGGCCATTTTGGAGCTGTGGAGTTCTTAATGACCAACTCCCAGACCATATACTCTTTTATGGCTTTACTGCACTAACAATGTCTAAGAATGGACTTAGACACTGTAGGGGTACAGGGCTCATGCCACTGTACCCTCACCTGTGGTCTAGTGCACTCTGCTAGAGGGGTGACTTACCTAGTCAGGCAGTGGATTGCAGGCATGGCACAGAGGGATGTGCGCCATGTTGACTGTCACTTTTCTCTCCACCACAACAAACAGCCTGTAATGGCAGTGTGTGGGTGTTAAGGTACAGTGCCTCTAAGGGCCCACAACAGGTTCTGCAACCCTTAGAGGCCTTCTCTGGTCACAGTGCCTTTGGGACCTATGGCACCTTTTACAAGAGCTTTACATGTGGCCAGAGATGCCAATTGGGGGTACAAAGGTACAGCTTTGGGAAAGAACGCAGACCCTGGGAACCTGATTGGCAGGAACCCAGCGCACACCAAGTCAAAGTGCATGATGTGTCAGACAAAATGTGGGGGGTAACCATGCAAAAAGGGGCACTGTCCCACACACATCACCTGGCATTTGGTAGACTCTTAGGGATGATAATGCACGAGGCATGGTTGGGTCTCCTATTGGCACCTGAATGCAAGGAGAAGAATGTGTTTGGAGAGGTGCTAGACATTATATCAATCTGTGGTCATTAAGATTGGTATCATGGGTAATCTAGCATCCCTTTTCGGAATCACCAATGGTATCCACCAGGGGTGCTCTATATTGACATCATTTTTTCTGTCTATTACAAGCTGTTCTTCAGGCCACTAAATAAATCTAAGGTTGGCCATAAAGGTTGATATGTTTATGAATGTAATAGAGAGGGATGCAGCAATCTTTGGTAGACTATCAGGGTATCAATTATATGCTAAAAACTCAAATTATATGTAACAAAGCTATGGCTTTCACAGAAGCCAGGGTTGTTTCCCCTGCTGCATACTTAGGGATTAGCTTTACTACAGACATTGCTAATCTCCTTCAGATTGATGCTGTTGTGAAGACATTTACTAGCAATATGAGGGTTTGACATTGATTACCTTTTGGTAGGTTTAGAAGATGTAATATTATCAAAATTATCTGCCCAAATATTTATATCAATTTTGATTTATGCCTCTATTAGTATCTGTCAAGGTGCATTGTAGTATGGGTCTCCTATTGTGAGCTGGCTCCAAGTTATGCGCTACTCTGATGATCATGAGCATGCTTGTCTTGAGGGACTGAGAAGGATGGAAGGGTGAGCAGGGTTTTGGTGCTGCCTCGACAGAATGCTCACGTGTTAGAAGGAAGCTTTTCATGAAACACATGAAGAAAGACAAGAATAACTACTTGTCCCATGAGCCGTAGGACTCTTAGAAGACTTTCTGAAGGTGGTGGCTATCTTGAAGTAAAAGTTCTTTGTAGTCCATAGAGTCCTTGCTAGGCAATCATGACTAGCCAGGACTTGTTGGAATGCTGGGAACCAGAAAAGTATCTTGCAGGAATGGACTTTGCTTTTGTTTGTTTCACAAAGAGTCATCCATAGGTATTAGAAACACAAAAGCACTTCTTTGCTTCTAAAGGAGTCAACAATATGAATTATACACTTGTTTGTTTCACAAGACTCATCCTTAGGATTATGAACTCTATTGTACTGGTTATTCCACAGGTAATCAATAGTATGGATTATAAATTTATGCAATATCCAATGGAAGTATTTTAGCATAGAATTATTGTGGTATAGTATGCAGATGTCAAAGATAGTGAATATATATATATGACCTGGGATAGAGAATACACATGCAGCGCTAACAAATGTTTTAATGTTATATTGATCTATATCTCATCTTGAGCACAAACCAAGAACAAAGGGCTAGATGTACACAGCAAATGAATACCGATTTGTAAATTGCTATTCTTGCTGAATCTCAATTTACGAATCAGTAAGTAAGTTTATTATATGCTTAGTTAATAAAAACCATTGCATAAAATACACTGATACAAAGTAATTAAAATTTGGGAAGCGATAAAAAGTCATCATACATAGGGGCCGATTCCGATCTCGGCCGGTAGGGCTCCGAATCGGATTCGGCTTTACCGGATCCGATTCGGAGCCCTATTTCCCGACCGAATCGTACGTGCGTCCGGGCGAGCGAGTACGATGCGTGCGCTCGCGAAATCTCCGACCGACTCGTACACAGGACCCGACCGCTCCGACCAACTCGCACGGGGACGACTCGCACCGCGCAATGGAGACGTTCCCCGGCTGGGTAAGTACGATGCGCACCTCGACCGCTCCGACCGACTCGCGCAGTCCGGCTCCAAGGAGCTGTCGGAGCTGCACTTTGGGGGTCCGTGTCGGACCCCCCTGGAAGCGTAGGCACGCGAGTCGCACACAGGGGGGAGCCATGGATCCCCCCTACACGTGCATATACGGCGCGACCCGCATCGACGCGAACACGCTGTAGGGGGCGCCCTTGTTCGCGTCGTGCCCATTGAGTCAATGGGAGCCTGTGTACGCGTCGTACGACTGGCTCCCATTGACTTCAATGGGAGTCCGACCGAATCGAGTCCGATAGCATACGTGCGCATCGTACTCGTTCGGTCGGACTGCTAGGGTCCGATTCGGTCGGAAATCTCTCCGAGTCCGGCTGAGTCGGAGAGATTTCCGGCCCGAATCGGAATCGGCCCCATAGTCTTAATGTGACAAAGGGATGAGACGCAGGGATCATGATTGCATGATTGTTTTTGTGAATTCATCTGGGAAGCACTCCGTAGCTAGTGCTTTTTAGTTCATCTAGATGATTTGGTAGTCAGATAGTCTTTACTCATTAGCATGATTGCTTAAGGCACAGCAGAACAACCATATTAAACCCTCTTCAAATTCTTAAAACCATTATTTGACTTTAGATGAGGCCCTGTTGTATCAAAAACAGCAGAATATAAAATTATCTAAAACCCTTAGACGTGAGCCAGAGGTTACAGTTAATTGTTTGTTTGAACCTGCAATGACCAAATTATCCATTAAAGCCGGTTATATAGTTCATTTTGAGAAGAGCAGAGAACAAGAGTTTATATCCACAAGGCTGCTTGGTGCTGGTGTTTTAGCTTTATTCCTGCTGCACCCGTGAGTCAAGTCAGTTCATAAATATATATTAAATTCATAAAGCCATAGTTTGTGGCCGCTGTGTATAGAACCGACCATATGTAGAGTAGATTGTATTCAGGCCTGTCGCCATTCGCCATTGAATGCATTTCACTTTATGCTTTAATCAAGCTGGTCATCCGTTTTGCACCCTTTCAGCATAATCCGGTTAGTGTAATTCATTTTGTCTGGAGCAGAGGACGGGGATTTATGCCCGTTGAGGCGGCTACGTGCTCATTGTTAGCTTTGTTCCTGCTGCACCCATGAATCGAATCCAGGCAGCAAGCTAGCTGGATATCCCCTCCTTCAAAGCAAGCTTTCACTGCCTGCCTGCATGTTCTTATCTGTTTCGTCTCAGGGCAGGTTTTAGTATGATTCTTCGTTCCCTATCTAAGCTCTTACATATGCACAATAGGTGTAGAATGTCCTCTTTTGCCTCGCCGCATAATCTGCACAATGTAGATGACTGTGTCCGTTTCCATGGGGGCAGATGCAGCGTTGATGGCAAAATGCCCAGCCTCAAATGCAGGTATTTTTCCTTTCTTACTCTAGTGAAACCAGCACCTAAGTATGGTTGGGGGGAGCATCTAGAATAGCTCTGGATAAGGAACTATCCGTGAGCCCTTTCTTTTAATGCAGCTTTGTACTCCACGAGGGACAGTATTTTTACCGTTTTGTTTACCAGCTCTTTAAAGCTTTTGTGGGGCCCAATGGTAATCCAAGGGACCTCTAGGGCCAGGTCGTCTATTGCATCTTGTAAGTAAGTCATAGCTACGCTTTCTTTTTTCTGCTTTTGCTCGTTCCAAAGGTATGTGTTCAATGTCCCAGGGTCCGCTCCCTTTATTTTGTGCCAGCATTTGACGTAAGCACCCTTGCGTGCTATTTGTTGCTTTTGTAGACCGAATTCTAATCTTAATAGTGCCGGTATAAGTGTACTGCGGGAGATTGAATATTATTCTCATTGCCCTTGACACCGTCCTGTCCAGGCATGGTTTTCCCTTCCTCTCAGGCACTCGCTTCCGTAGATGATTGTGGGGAGAAGTATCGCTCGAATCACCTGTAATAAGGGGGTGAGGCTAGGGCCGCTTATTTTATGTCTGATGTTTTTTAAAGCGACCGCTAATGCAGTTCCTCTTCCTGATATGGCTGCTTTTTGTTGGTGGAACATTCCTTTGCTGTCCAGTATTATGCCCAAGTATTTAAATTCTTCTACAGTGTCGAGTCTCAGGCCCCCCCAACTCCCATTGAAACCGGAATGTTTTCTTCTTCTGATTTATTACCATCACTTTGGTTTTGCTTAAGTTTATACTTATTCTGTTCTTGTTGGAAAAGTTGCTCGTGGTGTTTATCAGATGTTGCAAGCCAATCGGGGTGCGGCTGATTAGTACGAGATCATCAGCGTAGAGCAGATTCGAGAGGGTGAAGCCTCCAAGATTCGGGGCATGGTGGTTGCAATTATCAAGGTATGGCGAGAGATCTGCCATGAATAGATTAAACAGAGTCGGCGCCAAAACGCAGCCTTGCTTTAGCCCCTTGGTTGTGGGTATTCTCCTCGATAAGCAATTGCCGGTGCCCAACTTTATTTGTACCCATGTGTCGGTGTGGAGTAAAATCAGCTGCGACAGGAGTCTTGTATTGATTTGCAGTTTAGAAAGTTTCAACCAATTTACGAATCAGTATTTGGTATGTACGAATGTGAATGACTGGCCATTACTGATTCGGTTTGAGTCGCATTCGCTATTTAAGGAATCGCAAATAGTGATTTGGTAGATAGTGAATCGAGTGGCAAATACCAAATGTTTACCTGGCAGGGAGTGATGGCATCACAAACAGGAAGTAGAGTAGCAGCAGGCCTTTGAGAACACTGGAGAGCCTTGAGACAGGTGATAGCCAATACTATCCAATTGGGATAAGCAGCCATCACAGCCATCCAGCCCTGGAAAGCAGGAAAATGTCCCAGTGGAATCTTAAAAAGAAGAAGGACCTTCGAGGGAGGAAGGAGAAACCTACTTTTTCTGAAAAAGAGTTGGAAATATTCACAGAAGAGTGTGTTGCAAATCATGATGCCTTGTTTGGGAAAACATCCCTCTCTGTACCAGAGGCACAGAAGAAAAACATGTGTCTAAAAATCCAAGAGCACATCAACTCTGTGGGGGTCACACAGAGATCCATAGAATAGATTCACAAAAAGTGGTACGATCTCCAAGCCAGGACCAAAAGGAAGTTGGCAACCTGTAGACCTGAGGCACGTGCAACAGGAGAAAGACCTCTAACTCAGCCACCACCAACTATTCTTGAGGAAATTATCAAGTCCACCTCGGAGCCAGAAAATGTGTCTGGACTCAGCAACATTTACTCTTACGAGACTCCTGCTACTTCAAAAGGTAAGAGTCATACATACACTTACAGGCTCACAATAACTTGTTTGCAGCAATGTGTGAGGCAATATTGTAATCATGTTAAGCTGGAAAATGTTTAGCTACACTAGAATACAAGCAAAAAACCATTAGAAGTGTTAGCCCTGCCCTAGTAGTGCATTATGGGATATGTGGTACTCCATTATGAACACCTACAGCACAAACCAAATCTATCATACTGTCAATGATACACAAAAAAGATCTATCATACAGTGAATGATACAAACAAAAGTGTACATAACAACATTTATTTGCACATTGCATCTCTATACAGATGTTCCAGCACAAACAGAACATGAGTCTGAAGGATAGGGTCAGGAAGATAACACAGATGCTCAGTGAAGAAGGCAATGATTCCATTATTCCACATACATCACCCCAGCGGCAAAGTAGCAGTCCTGCCCTTGGCTGTCACACACTGCCCATTGATTAAGTGGATGATGCAGGGAATACATAGGGCATATTTACAATGCCCCTGTGGCACTTTTACGCCGCCGGAGAGTCCCTTTGGGATACTCCGGAGGTGTAGTGTGCCGGCCCATATTTACAAGGCTACGCAAAGAGGCCCTGTGTGGCTTTTCATGGCTTTGTAAATATGGAGTAAGGCAATGCCTTACTCTGCGTGGAAGGGGCATTCCATGGGTGTTACTGTGGGCGTTCCCATGCAAAACGCTCATAGTTTTTGACACTGCCTCAGATTTACAACATAGCTTAAATCTGGAGCAGAGCCGAAACTAACGCCTTCTCAAAGCAGGTGTAACGAGGAGAAAGTTTTACATTTCTCCTTATTTTTTCCTCTTTCGATGTGTGCTGCATTCTGCAGCAGACATAGAATGAGGAAAACGCTTCCTTTGATCGTTTTTGTGGAGGAAGGTGTCCCTTCCTGTACCAAAACAATTAGGCCAACATCACAGACACACTTGCACCATGGTGCAAGGGTGCTTGCGTTGGCGCTTGGCTGCAGTTTGTGTGCCGGCACTGGTAGAAAGGACAGGAATGCACCGTATCTTGTAGATACAGCGCATTCTTGCCCTTTTCTTTTGACGTAGGGCAGCGCAGTTAGAAGGCTTGCTGCGCTGCCCTACAACAAAATATTGTAAATATGCCCCCAAGTGTAATGGAGGAACCTGCAGTGAGGTACAGACAACTGCACTGGGGTACTCGTGTCCAACATCGCAGTGTTGTCAGGCAGCCTAATCCTAGATCAGGATCCACACATGATATGGCTGATACCACGCAGATGAGCTCCAACGAAGCTGATAGCTTTAGCACTCTTGTTGTTTTCCTTGTAGGAGTCGGGTGCTCTAGGCATTCGACCCCAGTTTGGAGTTGCCTGGCTCCCAGTCAACAGTGGGCGCCATCTTGAAGGGCCCGTTTTTAGCTTTTGATCATTGTATGTTTTTAAATTTTACATCATTTAAATTGTTTTTACTTGTTTTCCAGTAACATTCCTGCGCAGGGGAGCCTGTGTGGGGTTTGCGGGGTAGCTGGACCCTAGGTTTGTCCACTTTCTATTTGACCATCTGTTTTTAGGCTGCCTTCGTTGCGTTAGTGCTCGTGTGGCAGACACGCCTCCTTCATAGAGGGCTATATAATTTCCATAACAGCTCGTCCGTGCAGCTCAGGTGAGCACCAACAAAGCTGATAGCTTTAGCACTCTCGTTCCTTTCCTTGTAGGAGTCGGGTGCTCTAGGCATTCAACCCCAGTTTGGAGTTCCCTGGCTCCCAGTCAACAGCGGGCGCCATCTTGAAGGGCCCATTTGTAGCTTTTGCTCAATGTATGTTTTCAAATTTTACATCCTTTAATTTGTTTTTACTTGTTTTCCAGTAACATTCCTCCACAGGGGAGCCTGTGGGGGGTTTGCGGGGTAGCCTGAACCCTAGGTTTGTCCCCTTTTTATTTGACCATCTGTTTTTAGGCTGCCTTCACGCTTTAGGGCTCGTGTGGCAGACACGCCCCCTTCATGGACAGCTATATAATTTCCACAACAGTGCGTCCACGCCGCTGGCGTGCCAAAGGCAATCCCGTCTGCGCCCATCCACGCTCGGACCGCGCTCAGCACCAGCCATTATACCGGGTTACCCTCCCAGCCTAGAAGCTTAAGGATATATTGCTTGGATCCCTCTTTTTGCTTCGATAAAAACCAAGAGTCGACTTACTGTCCAGATTGTAAACTCACTCTTTTGAACACAAAGATTAAAATCTTTTCAGCGAATTCAGCCTTCATTTTGAAGGCACGATCCCCAGCAGAATTAGTCTGCAGCACACTAATGAATGTGCATTCCCTGATCAAGCACTCGCTGGAGTTCTCTGAGTTCATGGATAGGCAAGTGATCGACATTGCATTCATAACGGAGTCCTGGGCAGATGAGTCATCGGGCCCAATCTATCTATAGCCGTCCTGGCAGATTTTGCTAGCTTTAGGCAAGATTGAGTGGGAAAGAGAGGTGGTGGTATCGCTGTGATATATCAGAGCGTCTGGAAAACGGTCTTTGCAAATCAAAGTAACACCAAAGTCTTAGAAGCTTTGTCCTTTAAAATCCAACTTAATAACCAATATTCGTTTAATGGTATGCTTATCTATCGCCCCCTGGGCCTAGGGAAGCATTTTTACATCCTCTGAGTCAAACGCTGAATATCATCCTCCAGTCTTCCAATTTTACATTTCTGGGTAATTACAATCTTCACTTAGAGGACACTCAGGATGGCGAAGCTGTCCATCTTATAGATGTCATGGACAGCATAGGGCTTACTCAACATGTTATAGGTGATACACATTCGGCAGGCCATCTTTTGGATGGGGTATTTTCGAATAATGACTCCCTCCAGATCCTACCCTCTCTCCCGCTGGTCTGGTCTGACCATAAAGTGGTCATGTTTACTCTTAACCCCCATATGTCACCACCAAATGATGTTCAGGCAGCAATCCACAAATGGATTTGCCCTTGGAATACTATTACTGTAGAAGCCTTGGACAGATCCCTGACCCAGAAACCCCACTCTTTTAGCAATGACCCAAAGGAAGCTGCTATTGCTTTTGATCAATGGCTATATATATCAATAGACCATTCAGTACCAGAAAAAAGCATCTAAACAGAAGATCTAAACCCTCAAAACTGTAGTTCTCAGAAACCCTCAAGTCGCAAAAACAAACCTGTCGCCTACTAGAGAGGAAATGGAGACTCCATTGTGGCTCCAGTGATAAGGAAGTATACAAGCAGTCCTTGATGACCAATAAAGAGCTAATTCTTATGGAAAAAACTCGCTTTTATACTACGTCTATCGAAGCATCAAAAAATTCTTCCAAGGAACTGTTTGCTACAGTGAGAAAGTTAGCCAAACCCCCAGAGGTCATAAACACTAATGCGAGCCAAGGGTTCTGAAACTCTTTGGTCACTTTCTTCCAGGATATGATTAAGTCAGTCTACAGCAATTTCGCAAGGACCCCTTCATTGGGACCAGTTCCCTCTCAGTGTCCACAGGCACAGCTGACATCTTTTATGACACTCAAGAGATTACAACTGAATCCCTTAATACTCCTACTTTATCATCTTCCGCGAGCCTGACCATTGATCAAGTCAAACATTTGCTTCTTCTCTCCAACCACCTGGTTCTCCCTCTATCCTTGTCCTCTTCAGATTTTCCATCTATTACCGGAAACCTTTGCCACACATCTTTTATCTATTTTCAATCAAATGTTCATTTCGGGCATCTTTTCCATTAAGTGGAAGTTAGTGTCAATTCTTCCACTTTTAAAAAAAACAAATTTGGACAACACGGACCCTAACAGCTATCGCCCCATTTCCAGACTCCCTCTACCTGCGAAAATGGTGGAGAAAGCTATGAACATAGAAATATCCAATTTTGTTGAGAAGCTTGGGCAAATTGACCCTACTCAGTATGGGTTTAGGAAACATTACTGCACAGAACTGGTTCTGATCACAGCATCTGAACAGGCCAGGCAGACAGTTGATTCAGGGGGCAATGCGGCTTTGGTGCTGTTGGATCTTTCCGCAGTGTTTGATACTGTCAATCATGAATGACTGCTAGATCGTCTAGACGCAATAGGCATAAAGGGGAGAACGTTGACATTGCTTGAATCACTTTTGACTGATCGTCAACAATTTGTTGCCCTAGCCGACTTTAAGTCACCCACTTTTACACTCTACTGTGGTGTCCCCCAGGGCTCATCTCTGAGCCCGACTCTTTTTAATATCTGCGTCGCCCCTCTGGCACAAATGATTCGGTCTCAGGGTTTCTCAGCGATTTCCTACGCTGATGATACCCCAATTGTCGTTTCTGTGGCAAGCAACCTTTCCAATACGGCCACTCGGTTTCACAACGGTCTACTTTAAGTCAGGCATTGGAAGGCTTCTAATTGTTTGAAGCTTAATTCCAATAAAACTGAGGTCCTTCTTTTTGGAAACAATGTGTCTTTCTGGTCGCCTTCCTATTGGCCACAGGAGTTCGGTTCTCTGCCTATTCCCATAGGTAAGGTGAAGAATTTGGGAGTAACCTTCGACTCCAAGCTCACTTTTGAGGGTCATGTCAAAACTATTACCTCAGCCTTGTTTTACACGTTAAAACTTCTCAGGAAAGTTCTCCTGTTCATTCCTCACGATCTTGAAAAACTGGCCACCACAGCCCTGGTGGTGTCCAGAGCCGACTATTGTAATGGTCTTTTTGTTAATATCAGGAAAAAATGTCTCACTAAAATTCAGATCGTGCAAAATGCTGCCACTCGCTTGCTGTTGGGTATTTCCAAGCACAAGTCTGCCACAACTTCACTGGCTTCCAGTTAAGAACTGCATTGATTTTAAGGCTCTTTGCATTGCTTTCAAAACTGTACACTGTATGGGTCCGATTTTTTTTAAACATATATTTCAATGGTACTTTCCAGCTCGGACGCTGAGGTCTACTTCAGCTTACAACCTTGTCGTCCCCAGATTAAAAAAAGCTGGATTGGGTGGTAGAAGTTTTCTGGTGGGAACTACCAGACTCTGGAACTCTCTCCCGCTAGAACTAAAGAGGGAAACCCAATTGCTGGCTATAAGAAGAGCATTAAAAACGTGGCTTTTTAATCTCTGATCTTGTGGATCGGCTTCTGCTGTTTCTCTCCTTGAGTCAGCGCCTAGATACCCTTGGGTATTAGTTGCGCTATATAAATATCTTTTTCATTTCATTTCATTGGTGTTTGGCGGTCTTGAAGCCTCTATGTTGAAGGTACAGCACCTACAACACAAGCAAATGCACATTACAACCAAAAAATTATCTGGAATAGAAAGAAGCATCAAAACTGGCTTCCAACATGTAGCAACAGTCATTGAAGATTCCCACAAGTCTCTAAAGGCACAAGTGAACTCTATGACCGAGGCTATGAACAATCTATGTGGCCAAATACAAAAGCACAATGCAGTGTACAGATGTACTCAACATCATTTATTCTCCTGTATGGATATGTCAATAAATCGCCTTGCACAGGCTATATCAACACTCTCACACCCTACTGTAGGGCTGCAGTTCGAAATGGGTCACTATAGCTCCAAAGTTGCCATGGACGTCAATTGGAGGGAGTCATGGGTCACAGCTGTGACCTTTAGCTTTCTCCCTGCTACTCCTGGTACTTCCTTTGTGACCCCTGGCCTCAGAGGGGGCAAAACATTTGCCTCCGCTGAGGCCAGCCGTCGCAAAGAAAGTGCCAGGAGTAGCAAGCTAGAAGTCACAGCAGCGACCCCTGAATACCTCCAAATGACGTCCATGGATGTTGCAAGAGTCTTCTGCAAGTAACCAACGTAGTAGAGAACTTACAGATAACTCAAATAGCACAAAGTGATGCAGTTGGGCATGCCAAAAGTGAGAACCGATTCAGTATTAGCAGTGTCTCTGTGAATGAGGCAATGTATGTGCATCGCAGTAGATCACAAGGTGGTGTTGTTGATACTGAAGGCTCCACTACACCTGCGCAACAAAGTTCAGTTCGTAGTCAACACAAACAGTAATAAGTCTTACATTTGCACCATGTTGGAAATGGCCCTTTTTGCAGGGTTACCCCCAAACGTTTTGCTTTTCCTCCTATTTTTCCTGACATGTTTATGTTGGCTTTAGGACTCTGGGCACTTTACCACTGCTAATCAGTACTAAAGTGCATATGCTGTCTGTGTAAAATGTTATTATGATTGGTTATCCATGATTGGCATATTTGATTTATTGGTAAGTCACTGAGTGTGCCAGAACCTGTAAACCAAATGCTACTAGTGAGCTTGCAGCACTGGTTGTGCCACCCACATAAGTAGCCCTGTAAATGTGTCTCAGATCTGCCACTGCAGTGGCTGCGTAAACGGTTTGTTACTGCCATGTCAACCTTGAAAGTGTACCCACTTGCCAGCCCTAACCTTCCCTTTTCTTACATGTGCGGCACCCCTCAGGTAGGCCCAAGGTACGCCCATGGGCAGGGCGCAGTGCATATGAAAGGTAGGACGTGTACTGGTGTGTGTGACATGTCCTGATAGTGAAATACTGTGTATTTAGTTTTCCACTGTTGAAAGGCTACCTGTCCCAATAGGCTAACATGGGAGTTGCTTTGTAACATCTTACAAGTATGGCTTTCCATTGGGACAAGATAGAGAAATGGAGTTTAGGCTCTCTGAACTCATAATTTATTAACACATCATTTTAGGGAGATGGTTTTTAAATTGTGTGCTTGAAAATGCCCCTTTTTAAAAAGTAGGCGTTTTCCTGTTTATCCATTCTGTGTACCTCTGCTGGTTTGTGTATGGAGTGACAGAGGCTGGGGATGTGCATTCAATATAGACAGCCACAAGGGGGTTGAGGTGTGTCTTGCCTTTCCTGGGTGACTCCTAGTTGGGCTGAATAGGTCTGGTCTGCATTTAAAGTGGTGGGAGGAGTTTTCACTAGCACCTGAATAGGCAGTGTCTCCTCTGCACAATGCTGTCTCCACCTCCTATAGTGAAGCTAAGCCAGAGAGGGCAGAACTGGTTTGGACTGGGCTCAGAGACCCTTGCACAAAGAGAACAAAGAGAAACTGGGGTATTAGTATTGGACCTTAAACCCCAGCTGTTGGACTGAAAATGCGTCTGGCTGACTCTCTTCTAGCATTGTGCGAGTTAAGTTAGCATTTGCGGCACCATTTTGTATTCAGCCGCCATTTTGTACCATGATTGAAATGAAGCCTCTGTCTCATACTGTCTGCCTCAGCAGAAAACAGCCTCAATTGTTTCTCTTTATCATTCAAGGTTGAGCTTTGCTGCACTAATGAATAGATCTTTCTGTATCTGCATGCCTTTACCCGTAGGTAGGTCTGCTCCCATTCTCAGGAAGATGAGCATTGACAGAGTAACCTTGAAACTAAGATAGCGTGTACCCAGTCGCAGGATGGTAGCTCATCTTTCTGTACCTCCTTTGTTCATCAGTGCCCAGGCTGGAAAATTCCAGTCTGGGCGGGTTTTAGGGGTGTTGGAAATGTATATCTGACTTAATCTTGTGGACGAGGTCAGTCCCTCGGCGGCTATCTAAGGAGACTGGTCAGACCGGACTCCGCTCGAGCGCATACTAATAAATAACTTGGTTTGTATTCTCTACTGTCTGACCGACTCTTCATTTGTATGGAAATCTGAGAGGTGGCCCTAAATGGGTCACTTCCTTCACAGAGAATTAGATCACTTCTGGACTCAAGAGGAGCCTGTGCCAAGGAAAGAGCTGGAGAGCTGTGAGGAGAAGTACTTCCCCTTTGCTGTGTGCTGGCTGGGGTTTGCCTGTGGTTGCTGCTTCTGCCAAGGAAAGGACAAAGACTGAAACTTGGCTGAGAAACCTGCTTGATAAGAATCTCCAAGGGCTTGTTTGTGCTGGCCTCCTGTTCTGAAGTCTCAGAGACACAAAGTCTTCACCACAAGCTCCCCTGAACTCCACTGCTGGGAGTTCTGACCTGCCAGTAGGTGTCTATTCCAGTTTTGGGCCTCTGGATGTTGTTCCTGCTGTTGGGAGCTGGGAGAAACCTAAAAGACAAGAAAAACAATCTCCGACGCTGTCAGCGCCGCCGGCGTAATGCCACGACCTCACCCGAGGCCGGGGGCACCATTTGTGAAGTGCACAACGCACTGCCCCGCCTGCACTGCAGCTCTGATGTCCTTCGACACCTGCCAATGCCTACAGTTATCGACCTTCCCGACGCCAGCGCTTGCACGACACCACCAGTGCCTGCATCTCTTTATCGCGGAGCCGATAACTGCAAAAGGTGACTCCATGAGTCTTCGACTTCGCATCGCCTCACCGGAACCGAAGCCTCACAGCCGACGCAACTGACTTCCCCTGTCTTGGACTCGACACGTCGCCTCCTCGCGGACACAACACCTTGCCTCCCCTGTGACAGCCAGGGAGCCGGCCTCGACCTCAGCACTGATGCCTCAACTCCATGATGCCTTGCATCGGCCAACAACTTCATTCCAAGATACTGTTGTTTGGGAGTCTGTGTGACTCCATGCCCGAAGCCGCGCACCTCACGGTCAGCGCCGTACTTTGGATTATTGCCTGTCACGACGTCGTGCTAGCCTCAGGTGGGGCTATTTGTTTGCTACAAGCTTTATTTATGAAATAACTGTTTTTAACCCCATTGGTGCTTGCGTCGGCCAATGGCCGGCATGCAAGCACTACCTCCCTGGTGCGGCGCACGTCCATTGGCCGTCACCAGGGAGGGCCCCTTAAACCTCCGGTGCATCGCACCGGAGATTGTTTTTTAATTCCCCCTGGGAGACGTGGAAGGCTTCCGCGTCTCCCCCGCCCCTCCCGCCCATCTGTGACGTCAGCGCGCGCGAGGCGCTCTGCAGCGTCACTGATTCCCCACCGGAGCCGAGGACAGCAGCAGGTAAGGCCGCGTCGACTCCGATGGGAAATCCGGCCAACGGCCTCCCAGCTTTCAGGGAGGCCTCGTTTGAAAGGAGAGTCTCCCTTTCAAGCGAGGCCTTCCTGAAAGGGTTTCCTGGCCGTGGATCGCGGCAGCGATGCGATCCACGGCCAGGAAACCCACTAGACACCAGGGATGTCTTTGGGGGGTCGGCCCTCGTGGTAATGGGTCGGCCCCCGGGGGCATATTTATTTAATTTTTTAAGTTGGCTTTGTTTGGGGTGCGCGATCGCACTCCAAAAATGAAAAAACGATTTTTTTTTAAATGGCGGCGATATTGGCAGGGGTCGGTCCTCCTGCTCAGTGGCCGACCCCTGTGGGGGCATATTTTCTATTTACCCATGTTGGCTTTCCTTGGGGGCATGATCGCCCCCAAAAATGCTAAAAATAATTTAAAAAAGTACAATGGTGGCAATATTGGCAGGGGGTCGGTCCTCCTGCTCAGTGGCCGACCCCTGTGGGGCATTTTTTATACCTATGTGCTTTCCGTGGGGGCCACAATCGGCCTCCCAGGGAAGCCATAGCTATAAAAAAATTAGAGCAAGAGAGAGATCTTTCTTTATATATATATATATATATATATATATATAGAGAGAGAGAGAGAGAGTCTCTTTCTCTCTGTAGATGATATATGTATATATATGTATCTATATACATATGTATGTGTATATAGATACATATATATACAAAAGTCTAAAGAGTGAATGATATATATATGTATCTATATACATATACATATATATGTATAGATATATGTATAATGCTGTGTGAGTATATAAATATATGTAGAGATAAAATCTATGTATATATATATATATATATATATGTGTCCGTGTCCGTGTGTGTGTGTATATATATATATATATATTATAGCAAAGGTATCGAATAAACGTCAAGCCTGAATGGCAATGCTACCCTTGTGTCGGTGACCGATTCTTATGAAGATTTCGGAAATGGTTTATATATATATGTGATCAAGGACACAGTCGGTGTCCGAAACGCGTCTGAGGCTGCACCTTTCTTTTGTAAGCACGCATTTTGGCTACAGCTTAATCTTGAGTCCGTGGTCCCATGTGTGCGCGCTCGCACGGGGATACTGTCAGTTGCTATATATATATATATATATATATATATATATATGCTCCTTGATGCACAGTGAACGGCGCACTTGCGGACGGGTGCTTCACAAACGCGGGGTGCGCCCGCGATATTTATCCAGGCTCTGTTTCCTTGTTTCCCAAAGAAAAACAGCACTCGCGAGGCAGTTGCTAGAGTTTATTGGCCCACGCGAGTGCTGTTTTCGTTTTGGGAAACAAGAAACGGAGCTTGGATATATATATATATCTATATATATATATATATATATATATTCAGAAACACAAAGGATGCCGCACTCCAGAGATTGGTTTCAGAGTTGCTTTATTTTCACCACGACTGGTGGTAGTGGTGGTGAAAATAAAGCAACTCTGAAACCGGTCTTGGAGTGCGGCATCCTTTGTGTTTCTGAATTTAAATATCGGGTAAGGATTCTACCCGTTACTGCCTGCACCAGGTATTGAGCGCTCTGACATTGGGAATTAATTGTCTATGTGAGAGAGGGGCTATGGAGAGATGAGGGGCACGTTTGCAAGGATGGTAGTGGGCGCATCAAAGGAGGTCATATTGTGCAATTGTAAAGCACACGTTCACCCGTAGGCATCTTGGCGCCAAAATGATGGTTGCAATGGCTCCCACCAGCGCTAAAGGCTGCGATGATGGGTATGTGGCAAGGTAAAGTAATACTGTGTCTTTTTCTCTCTTTCTTAGTCTTTTTGGAGAGCGTACAGAGTTCGCAAAGGTAAGGTGACTTCGTCATTATTGACTTAAACACTTCACTCACGCGCACACACCCACCTACACTTTAAAACCAACAACCTATCTGCCTTCTACGTAGGATTGTGTTTTAAAAGGATAGTTTAGGCACTAGCAGAGATGGCATATCGTTGGATGGATGCTGCCCAGGCCCTAAATCTGGTTCTGGAGTCCAGCTCTGAGGCAGGATCAGAGACTGAGACAGCAGATACTGAGACAGCATCTGAGGGAGAGGACAATGGAGCCGAATCTGGGAGTGACTTTTCAGTCGGCGCAGTTCCATCCGATGACTCATCGTCCAGCGATTCTGAAGGAGACGATGTCAGTCGTGCTGTCCCTTTGCCAGCACAGTCTGTGCAGCAGGACACCCGTAACAGGTTAGAGCAACCCAGAGTGCAGGCACGTGCGGCCGCAAGCACAGACGGAGTGCTGTCTTGGCAGCTTCCCAATTTAGTTCAGCCCCAAATTCCGCCTTTCACTGGTGACGCTGGATGTAAAGTAGATACGGCAAATTTTTTGCCAATTGACTACTTCCATCTCTTTTGGTGTTGACTTCCTAGACGAAGTTGTGCAGCAAACAAATTTGCGTGCCGAACAATTTCTGAGGGAGCAAGGAGGCACTCTTGGGCCTCATTCTAGAGCGCGCAAGTGGACTCCCACTTCACTAGGGAGTTGAAGATATTTTGGGCCTCACACTTAAAATGGGGGTAGTGCATAAACCAACCTTGCTATCCTACTGGTCTACTCGCACGGTTTGGTTAACCCCCATCTTTGCACCATACATGAGCAGAGATCGTTTTTGCTATTGCAGCGCATGCTGCATTTCAATGACAATTCTGCTGCATTGCCCGGGACCATCCAGACTATGACAGGTTGTTCAAAATTCGGCCTGTCGTGGAACATTTGTCTGCCAGGTTTCCAGAGGTTTATACTCCTGGAAAGAATATAGCCATTGATGAGTCCTTGATCTTGTATAAAGGGCGGCTGCTGTTTAGGCAGTACATTCCGAGCAAACGCGCTCGCTATGGCATCAAGCTGTACATGCTGTGTGAGAGCTCGACTGGCTATGTGTACAGCTTGAGAGTGTATACAGGGAAGGACACAACTCTTAACCCTGTAGGTTGCCCTCCCATGCTAGGGGTCACAGGAAAGATTGTATGGGAGCTTGTCCAGCCACTTCTTCACAAAGGTTATAACCTTTATGTGGACAATTTCTATACAGGAGTAGAGCTATTCAGTGAGCTCTACAAAGCTGGCACCGTGGCTTGTGGTACAATTCGTTGTCGCCGCAAAGGATTCCCGCAGGAGCTTGTTTGCAAGAAGCTCCAGAAATCCCAGAGCACTGCGTTGCGTTCCAACGAGCTGCTCGCAGTTAAGTTCTCAGATAGGCGCGATGTGTACATGCTCACTACAATTCATGCTGAGAGCACTTCCCCTGTCACGGTTTGGGGTCAGATGGCCGAAGTCCACAAGCCCACCTGTATACTTGATTACAACAAGTACATGGGCGGAGTGGACAAGAACGACCAGGTTCTTCAGCCATACAATGCGAGTCGTAAAACTCGCACTTGGTATAAGAAACTGTTTACGCACCTGATCCAGATGGCAACATACAATGCGTATGTTGTTTATCGTGAGACCACCACAGGAAGACTCATGTCTTTCCTTGACTTTCAGTTGTCTGTAATTGAAAGTCTTACTGCTACAGAAGCAGAAGCCTCCACTTCATGTGTTCTGGAGGACGTGGCAAGGCTGCAGGAGCGACACTTTGCAGATAAAATTCCTGCAACACCCAAAAAGGAGCGACCATGTCGTCGTTGTAAAGTGTGCTCGATGCAGGGAAAGAGGCAGGAGACTCGTGTTTACTGTCCCCAGTGCCCAAGTAAGCCTGCCTTCTGTTTTCCTACTTGCTTTATGTTGTATCACACTAAAGCAAAATACTGGGAAATTGACTGAGGTGGAGCTGCCAATAGGATAACCTTTCAATTGGTGTGAATGGATACCTACTGTCTGTGGGCCACTCCTTCACTACGCAAGCAGCTGCAGGATATTTCTTCCTCTACTTCATGAAATCATGGACTTCTCAACACCTTTATCTGCTTTCAGAACGTGGTAGTTGTTCTGTTCGCCAATTGACAAGTGCATTATAGTCCCCACGCTGCACATACTGGTGGGCAGAACATATGCCACGTTGTCATGGAGTACCCGTGTTTCACATTCAACCGTTCTTCGTAGTTTATGATGTTCTCTTTAGGAAGTTTTTGAAAATTTCCAGCATGTTTGCCTTAGTTTCAAAGGTAGATATGCTTGCTCAGCTCGAGAAATGTTTTTGCGGCATACTCGGGCACCCCCAACTTGCATCCACAAACTGGAAGGAGTTGGATAGAGCATTGTGAGAGCATTGATAGCTCGTGACAGAAATGTTCACTCAAGCTTCAAGTAGCTAGAGATGAAAGGCATTAGTATAAGGTCTCTTAACAATTGGACAGGGTTAGTCAGGACTCTGAGGACAGACACACGAACGGGTTAGAACAGCTTACGGTAGGTACGCTTTCCGAGGAATATTGCAAAGGTAGAAGGCAGATAGTAAAGGTAGTATAGATACACGTCCTGACTTCTTCTTCACCCATGGATTCAAATCCATTGCTGCCACACTCACACTCAATACTTATGGGTCAATGCTGCTTGCCATGTTCATCCTCCGTTAGAACTTAGTAGATGGTCAGTTTGCTGTATGATAAGTGCATTACAGTCACTGCACATAACGGTGGATTGGACATATGCTACGTTGTCACGGACTACCCTTGTTTCACATTCATCCGTTCATAGTTTATGATGTTACCTTTTGAAAATTTCCAGCATTTTGCCTTAGTTTCAAAGGTAGATATGCTTGCTCAGCTCGAGGAATGGGCTTCACGGCATACTCGAGCACCCCCAACTTGCATCCACAAACTGGAAGGAGTTGGATTTAGCATAGTGAGTGCACTAAAGGTGCATGAAAGACATGTCTTCCTGAGCCTCATGTGGCTGTCATGGAAGTCATTAGTATAGGTTCACTGGGCATGAGTTCGGTAACGTTCTGGAAGAAGGAGGTGGAGACTTGACAGGTGGTAGAATATAGTCAAAGTCATTATGTCTTGTGGCATATAAATGTGATGGGCCCTTGCATGGCGGCAGTATGTTTGTGTGAGTGCAAGTGATATGGTTGTTTGGGCCCGTGGCTGGCGGTACGGAAGTCTTGTGTGTGGTGTGTGAATGGCGTGTGAATGGACCATAAAGTGGTTGGTGCCGTGATGTGGCTTTATGGCTCCCCTTCAGAAGGCTTGGCTTCAATATTTATATACTTTGATAAGTATTTGTGCTTTGAAGCCAGCGTTTCTGGAGGTGCTAAAACCAACCTGTGTAAGTGGTGGATTAGCTTTATCAAATGAGTGTTAGATTTATATTTGTGTCTGTTTAATGGCCTTTTGTAAGATATTTTTTTTTCCACAATGGGTAGCAGGGGACTTTCTGCCCTAGCTCAGTCGTCACCTAGGCAAACCATTACATTTTTGAGTAGTAGACAAAGGGGAAGTACAAGGGTGAATGACTTGCGTGGTTCTCACTGTTTTTTACCCAACATGCCCTGCTAGCCTCATATTTTGTTGAAAAAATCACTATTTCCACACATTTTTGTGTGGGAAATTTGTGGCATCGCCGGGCAGACATGCATTTCCTACCACCCAGTGTTCCCCAAGGTCTCCCGATAAAAATGGTACCTCACTCGTGTGGGAGGCCCAAGTACCCACGACAGGCTAGGGCCGAAAAGGTATTGAGGCGACATTAAAATTGCCTATCACAAAACAACCTGGTTTTGCAAGGGGGTCACCTCGGTTTTTGGCCCCGTGCTCGGTGGCCAGCTAGGGAAACCTATCAAACCCACCCATTTCTGAAAACTAGACACCCGGGGGTTCCAGGGAGGTATGGCTTGCGTGGATCCCCCAACGTTTTCTTACCCAGAATCCCCTGCAAACCTCGAATTTAGGTGGAAAAATCACTTTTCCACACATTTTTGTGTGGGAAAGTTGTGGCATCGCCGGGCAGACATGCATTTCCTACCACCCAGTGTTCCCCAAGGTCTCCCGATAAAAATGGTACCTCACTCATGTGGGAGGCCCAAGTACCCACGACAGGCTAGGGCCGAAAAGGTATTGAGGCGACATTAAAATTGCCTATCACAAAACAACCTGGTTTTGCAAGGGGTCACCTCGGTTTTTGGCCTCGTGCTCGGTGGCCAGCTAGGAAACCTATCAAACCCACACATTTCTGAAAACTAGACACCCGGGGGTTCCAGGGAGGTATGGCTTGCGTGGATCCCCCAACGTTTTCTTACCCAGAATCCCCTGCAAACCTCGAATTTAGGTGGAAAAATCACTTTTTCCACACATTTTTAGGTGGGAAAGTTGTGGCATCGCTGGGCAGACATGCATTTCCTACCACCCAGTGTTCCCCAAGGTCTCCCGATAAAAATGGTACCTCACTCGTGTGGGAGGCCCAAGTACCCACAACAGGCTAGGGCCGAAAAGGTTTGAGGCGACATTAAAATTGCCTATCACAAAACAACCTGGTTTTGCAAGGGGTCACCTCGGTTTTGGCCCCGTGCTCGGTGGCCAGCTAGGAAACCTATCAAACCCACACATTTCAGAAAACTAGACACCCGGGGGTTCCAGGGAGGTATGGCTTGCGTGGATCCCCCAACGTTTTCTTACCCAGAATCCCCTGCAAACCTCGAATTTAGGTGGAAAAATCACTTTTTCCACACATTTTTGTGTGGGAAAGTTGTGGCATCGCCGGGCAGACATGCATTTCCTACCACCCAGTGTTCCCCAAGGTCTCCCGATAAAAATGGTACCTCACTCGTGTGGGAGGCCCAAGTACCCACGACAGGCTAGGGCCGAAAAGGTATTGAGGCGACATTAAAATTGCCTATCACAAAACAACCTGGTTTTGCAAGGGGTCACCTCGGTTTTTGGCCCCGTGCTCGGTGGCCAGCTAGGGAAACCTATCAAACCCACACATTTCTGAAAACTAGACACCCGGGGGTTCCAGGAGGTATGGCTTGCGTGGATCCCCCAACGTTTTCTTACCCAGAATCCCCTGCAAACCTCGAATTTAGGTGGAAAAATCACTTTTTCCACACATTTTTGTGTGGGAAAGTTGTGGCATCGCCGGGCAGACATGCATTTCCTACCACCCAGTGTTCCCAAGGTCTCCCGATAAAAATGGTACCTCACTCGTGTGGGAGGCCCAAGTACCCACGACAGGCTAGGGCCGAAAAGGTATTGAGGCGACATTAAAATTGCCTATCACAAAACAACCTGGTTTTGCAAGGGGGTCACCTCGGTTTTGGCCCCGTGCTCGGTGGCCAGCTAGGGAAACCTATCAAACCCACACATTTCTGAAAACTAGACACCCGGGGGTTCCAGGGAGGTATGGCTTGCGTGGATCCCCCAACGTTTTCTTACCCAGAATCCCCTGCAAACCTCGAATTTAGGTGGAAAAATCACTTTTTCCACACATTTTGTGTGGGAAAGTTGTGGCATCGCCGGGCAGACATGCATTTCCTACCACCCAGTGTTCCCCAAGGTCTCCCGATAAAAATGGTACCTCACTCGTGTGGGAGGCCCAAGTACCCACGACAGGCTAGGGCCGAAAAGGTATTGAGGCGACATTAAAATTGCCTATCACAAAACAACCTGGTTTTGCAAGGGGGTCACCTCGGTTTTTGGCCCGTGCTCGGTGGCCAGCTAGGAAACCTATCAAACCCACACATTTCTGAAAACTAGACACCCGGGGGTTCCAGGGAGGTATGGCTTGCGTGGATCCCCCAACGTTTTCTTACCCAGAATCCCCTGCAAACCTCGAATTTAGGTGGAAAAATCACTTTTCCACACATTTTTGTGTGGGAAAGTTGTGGCATCGCCGGGCAGACATGCATTTCCTACCACCCAGTGTTCCCAAGGTCTCCCGATAAAAATGGTACCTCACTCGTGTGGGAGGCCCAAGTACCCACGACAGGCTAGGGCCGAAAAGGTATTGAGGCGACATTAAAATTGCCTATCACAAAACAACCTGGTTTTGCAAGGGGGTCACCTCGGTTTTTGGCCCCGTGCTCGGTGGCCAGCTAGGAAACCTATCAAACCCACACATTTCTGAAAACTAGACACCCGGGGGTTCCAGGGAGGTATGGCTTGCGTGGATCCCCCAACGTTTTCTTACCCAGAATCCCCTGCAAACCTCGAATTTAGGTGGAAAAATCACTTTTTCCACACATTTTTGGGTGGGAAAGTTGTGGCATCGCTGGGCAGACATGCATTTCCTACCACCCAGTGTTCCCCAAGGTCTCCCGATAAAAATGGTACCTCACTCGTGTGGGAGGCCCAAGTACCCACAACAGGCTAGGGCCGAAAAGGTATTGAGGCGACATTAAAATTGCCTATCACAAAACAACCTGGTTTTGCAAGGGGGTCACCTCGGTTTTGGGCCCCGTGCTCGGTGGCCAGCTAGGAAACCTATCAAACACACACATTTCTGAAAACTAGACACCCGGGGGTTCCAGGGAGGTATGGCTTGCGTGGATCCACCAACGTTTTCTTACCCAGAATCCCTGCAAACCTCGAATTTAGGTGGAAAAATCACTTTTCCACACATTTTTGGGTGGGAAAGTTGTGGCATCGCCGGGCAGACATGCATTTCCTACCACCCAGTGTTCCCAAGGTCTCCGGATAAAAATGGTACCTCACTCGTGTGGGAGGCCCAAGTACCCACGACAGGCTAGGGCCCAAAAGGTATTGAGGCGACATTAAAATTGCCTATCACAAAACAACCTGGTTTTGCAAGGGGTCACCTCGGTTTTGGTCCCGTGCTCGGTGGCCAGCTAGGAAACCTATCAAACCCACACATTTCTGAAAACTAGACACCCGGGGTTCAGGGAGGTATGGCTTGCGTGGATCCCCCAACGTTTCTTACCCAGAATCCCATGCAAACCTCGAATTTAGGTGGAGAAATCACTTTTTCCACACATTTTTGTGTGGGAAAGTTGTGGCATCGCTGGGCAGACATGCATTTCCTACCACCCAGTGTTCCTCAAGGTCTCCCGATAAAATGGTACCTCACTCGTGTGGGAGGCCCAAGTACCCGCGACAGGCAAGGACACAAAACGTTTTGAGGCAACATCAACATTGCCTATCAAAAAATGTTTTGGGCCCTTGCCTGTCGCGGGTACTTGGGCCTCCCACACAAGTGAGGCACCATTTTTATCGGGAGACCTGGGGAACGCTGGGTGGTAGGAAATTTGTGTGAGGCCAGTGATGCCACACTTTCCCACACACAAATGTGTGAAAAAAGTGATTATTTCAGCTAAAATTGAGGTTTGCAAGGGATTCTGGGTAAGGAAACGTTGGGGGATCCACGCAAGCCATACCTCCCTGAAGCCCCCGGTGTCTACTTTTTAGAAATGTGTGGGTTTGGTAGGTTTCCTAGATGGCCGCCGAGCACGGGCCAAAACCCAGGTGACTCCCTTGCAAAACCAGGTGGTTTTGAGATAGGCAATTTTGAGGTCGCCTCACTACGTTGTGGGCCCTTTCCTGTCGCGGGTACTTGGGCCTCCCACACAAGTGAGGCACCATTTTATCGGGAGACCTGGGGAACGCTGGGTGGTAGGAAATTTGTGTGAGGCCAGTGATGCCACACTTTCCCACACACAAATGTGTGAAAAAGTGATTTTTTCAGCTAAAATTGAGGTTTGCAAGGGATTCTGGGTAAGGAAACGTTGGGGGATCCACGCAAGCCATACCTCCCTGGAAGCCCCCGGTGTCTACTTTTCAGAAATGTGTGGGTTTGGTAGGTTTCCCTAGATGGCCGCCGAGCACGGGGCCAAAACCCAGGTGACTCCCCTTGCAAAACCAGGTGGTTTTGAGATAGGCAATTTTGAGGTCGCCTCACTACGCTATGGGCCCTTGCCTGTCGCGAGTACTTGGGCCTCCCACACAAGTGAGGCACCATTTTTATCGGGAGACCTGGGGGAACGCTGGGTGGTAGGAAATTTGTGTGAGGCCAGTGATGCCACACTTTCCCACACACAAATGTGTGAAAAAGTGATTTTTTCAGCTAAAATTGAGGTTTGCAAGGGATTCTGGGTAAGGAAACGTTGGGGGATCCACGCAAGCCATACCTCCCTGGAAGCCCCCGGGTGTCTACTTTTCAGAAATGTGTGTGTTTGGTAGGTTTCCTAGATGGCCGCCGAGCACGGGGCCAAAACCCAGGTGACCCCCTTGCAAAACCAGGTGGTTTTGAGATAGGCAATTTTGAGGTCGCCTCACTACGTTGTGGGCCCTTGCCTGTCGCGGGTACTTGGGCCTCCCACACAAGTGAGGCACCATTTTTATCGGGAGACCTGGGGAACGCTGGGTGGTAGGAAATTTGTGTGAGGCCAGTGATGCCACACTTTCCCACACACAAATGTGTGAAAAAAGTGATTTTTTCAGCTAAAATTGAGGTTTGCAAGGGATTCTGGGTAAGGAAACGTTGGGGGATCCACGCAAGCCATACCTCCCTGGAAGCCCCCGGGTGTCTACTTTTCAGAAATGTGTGGGTTTGGTAGGTTTCCTAGATGGCCGCCGAGCACGGGGCCAAAACCCAGGTGACTCCCTTGCAAAACCAGGTGGTTTTGAGATAGGCAATTTTGAGGTCGCCTCACTACGTTGTGGGCCCTTGCCTGTCGCGGGTACTTGGGCCTCCCACACAAGTGAGGCACCATTTTTATCGGGAGACCTGGGGAACGCTGGGTGGTAGGAAATTTGTGTGAGGCCAGTGATGCCACACTTTCCCACACACAAATGTGTGAAAAAGTGATTTTTTCAGCTAAAATTGAGGTTTGCAAGGGATTCTGGGTAAGGAAACGTTGGGGGATCCACGAAAGCCATACCTCCCTGGAAGCCCCCGGGTGTCTACTTTTCAGAAATGTGTGGGTTTGGTAGGTTTCCTAGATGGCCGCCGAGCACGGGCCAAAACCCAGGTGACTTCTTGCAAAACCAGGTGGTTTTGAGATAGGCAATTTTGAGGTCGCCTCACTACGCTGTGGGCCCTTGCCTGTCGCGGGTACTTGGGCCTCCCACACAAGTGAGGCACCATTTTTATCGGGAGACCTGGGGAACGCTGGGTGGTAGGAAATTTGTGTGAGGCCAGTGATGCCACACTTTCCCACACACAAATGTGTGAAAAAGTGATTTTTTCAGCTAAAATTGAGGTTTGCAAGGGATTCTGGGTAAGGAAACGTTGGGGGATCCACGCAAGCCATACCTCCCTGGAAGCCCCCGGGTGTCTACTTTTCAGAAATGTGTGTGTTTGGTAGGTTTCCTAGATGGCCGCCGAGCACGGGGCCAAAACCCAGGTGACTCCTTGCAAAACCAGGTGGTTTTGAGATAGGCAATTTTGAGGTCGCCTCACTACGTTGTGTGCCCTTGCCTGTCGCGGGTACTTGGGCCTCCCACACAAGTGAGGCACCATTTTTATCGGGAGACCTGGGGAACGCTGGGTGGTAGGAAATTTGTGTGAGGCCAGTGATGCCACACTTTCCCACACACAAATGTGTGAAAAAAGTGATTTTTTCAGCTAAAATTGAGGTTTGCAAGGGATTCTGGGTAAGGAAACGTTGGGGGATCCACGCAAGCCATACCTCCCTGGAAGCCCCGGGTGTCTACTTTTCAGAAATGTGTGTGTTTGGTAGGTTTCCTAGATGGCCGCCGAGCACGGGGCCAAAACCCAGGTGACTCCCCTTGCAAAACCAGGTGGTTTTGAGATAGGCAATTTTGAGGTCGCCTCACTACGTTGTGGGCCCTTGCCTGTCGCGAGTACTTGGGCCTCCCACACAAGTGAGGCACCATTTTTATCGGGAGACCTGGGGGAACGCTGGGTGGTAGGAAATTTGTGTGAGGCCAGTGATGCCACACTTTCCCACACACAAATGTGTGAAAAAGTGATTTTTTCAGCTAAAATTGAGGTTTGCAAGGGATTCTGGGTAAGGAAACGTTGGGGGATCCACGCAAGCCATACCTCCCTGGAAGCCCCCGGGTGTCTACTTTTCAGAAATGTGTGTGTTTGGTAGGTTTCCTAGATGGCCGCCGAGCACGGGGCCAAAACCCAGGTGACTCCCTTGCAAAACCAGGTGGTTTTGAGATAGGCAATTTTGAGGTCGCCTCACTACGTTGTGGGCCCTTGCCTGTCGCGGGTACTTGGGCCTCCCACACAAGTGAGGCACCATTTTTATCGGGAGACCTGGGGGAACGCTGGGTGGTAGGAAATTTGTGTGAGGCCAGTGATGCCACACTTTCCCACACACAAATGTGTGAAAAAAGTGATTTTTTCAGCTAAAATTGAGGTTTGCAAGGGATTCTGGGTAAGGAAACGTTGGGAGATCCACGCAAGCCATACCTCCCTGGAAGCCCCCGGGTGTCTACTTTTCAGAAATGTGTGTGTTTGGTAGGTTTCCTAGATGGCCGCCGAGCACGGGGCCAAAAACCCAGGTGACCCCCTTGCAAAACCAGGTGGTTTTGAGATAGGCAATTTTGAGGTCGCCTCACTACGCTGTGGGCCCTTGCCTGTCGCGAGTACTTGGGCCTCCCACACAAGTGAGGCACCATTTTTATCAGGAGACCTGGGGAACGCTGGGTGGTAGGAAATTTGTGTGAGGCCAGTGATGCCACACTTCCCCACACACAAATGTGTGAAAAAAGTGATTTTTTCAGCTAAAATTGAGGTTTGCAAGGGATTCTGGGTAAGGAAACGTTGGGGGATCCACGCAAGCCATACCTCCTGGAAGCCCCCGGGTGTCTACTTTTCAGAAATGTGTGTGTTTGGTAGGTTTCCCTAGATGGCCGCCGAGCACGGGGCCAAAACCCAGGTGACTCCCTTGCAAAACCAGGTGGTTTTGAGATAGGCAATTTTGAGGTCGCCTCACTACGTTGTGGGCCCTTGCCTGTCGCGGGTACTTGGGCCTCCCACACAAGTGAGGCACCATTTTTATCGGGAGACCTGGGGGAACGCTGGGTGGTAGGAAATTTGTGTGAGGCCAGTGATGCCACACTTTCCCACACACAAATGTGTGAAAAAGTGATTTTTTCAGCTAAAATTGAGGTTTGCAAGGGATTCTGGGTAAGGAAACGTTCGGGGATCCACGCAAGCCATACCTCCCTGGAAGCCCCCGGGTGTCTACTTTTCAGAAATGTATGGGTTTGGTAGGTTTCCCTAGATGGCCGCCGAGCACGGGGCCAAAACCCAGGTGACTCCCCTTGCAAAACCAGGTGGTTTTGAGATAGGCAATTTTGAGGTCGCCTCACTACGCTGTGGGCCCTTGCCTGTCGCGGGTACTTGAGCCTCCCACACAAGTGAGGCACCATTTTTATCGGGAGACCTGGGGGAACGCTGGGTGGTAGGAAATTTGTGTGAGGCCAGTGATGCCACACTTTCCCACACACAAATGTGTGAAAAAGTGATTTTTTCAGCTAAAATTGAGGTTTGCAAGGGATTCTGGGTAAGGAAACGTTGGGGGATCCACGCAAGCCATACCTCCCTGGAAGCCCCCGGGTGTCTACTTTTCAGAAATGTGTGTGTTTGGTAGGTTTCCCTAGGTGCCGGCAGAGCTAGGGTTCACAAACTACAGCTAGGCATTTTGCCAAAAAGGGTCATTTTTCACTGCGAAATTGAGGTGTGACCACGTTGCGTTTGCGCCGTTTCCTGTCGCAGGCACTAGGCCGACCCACACAAGTGAGGTACCATTTTTCTCGTAAGACTTTGGGGGACGTGGGGTGGGTGGAAATTTGTGGATCCACGCAGATTCCAGAACTTTCCACCACAGAAATGTGGGGAAAATGTGTTTTTTTGACAATTTTTTATGTTTGCAAGGGATTCTGGGTAACAGAACCTGGTGGGAGGCAGTCAAGTCACCCCATCCTGGATTCCCCTGGGTGTCTAGTTTTCAAAAATGTATAGGTTTGCTAGGTTTCCCTAGGTGCCGGCAGAGGTAGGGTTCAAAAACTACAGCTAGGCACTTTGCAAAAAAAAGGTCATTTTTCACTGCGAAATTGAGGTGTGACCGCGTTGCGTTTTGCGCCGTTTCCTGTCGCAGGCACTAGGCCGACCCACACAAGTGAGGTACCATTTTTCTCGTAAGACTTTGGGGAACGTGGGGTGGGTGGAAATTTGTGGATCCACGCAGATTCCAGAACTTTCCACCACAGAAATGTGGGGAAAATGTGGTTTTTATGACAATTTTTATGTTTGCAAGGGATTCTGGGTAACAGAACCTGGTGGGAGGCAGTCAAGTCACCCCATCCTGGATTCCCCTGGGTGTCTAGTTTTCAAAAATGTATAGGTTTGCTAGGTTTCCCTAGGTGCCGGCAGAGGTAGGGTTCAAAAACTATAGCTAGGCACTTTGCAAAAAAAAGGTCATTTTTCACTGCGAAATTGAGGTGTGACCGCGTTGCGTTTTGCGCCGTTTCCTGTCGCAGGCACTAGGCCGACCCACACAAGTGAGGTACCATTTTTCTCGTAAGACTTTGGGGAACGCGGGGTGGGTGGAAATTTGTGGATCCACGCAGATTCCAGAACTTTCCACCACAGAAATGTGGGGAAAATGTGTTTTTTTTGACAATTTTTATGTTTGCAAGGGATTCTGGGTAACAGAACCTGGTGGGGAGGCAGTCAAGTCACCCCATCCTGGATTCCCCTGGGTGTCTAGTTTTCAAAAATGTATAGGTTTGCTAGGTTTCCCTAGGTGCCGGCAGAGGTAGGGTTCAAAAACTACAGCTAGGCACTTTGCCAAAAAGGGTCATTTTTCACTGCGAAATTGAGGTGGGACCGCGTTGCGTTTTGCGCCGTTTCCTGTCGCAGGCACTAGGCCGACCCACACAAGTGAGGTACCATTTTTCTCGTAAGACTTTGTGAAACGCCGGGTGGGTGGAAATTTGTGGATCCACGCAGATTCCAGAACTTTCCACCACAGAAATGTGGGGGAAATGTGTTTTTTGGACAATTTTTATGTTTGCAAGGGATTCTGGGTAACAGAACCTGGTGGGAGGCAGTCAAGTCACCCCATCCTGGATTCCCCTGGGTGTCTAGTTTTCAAAAATGTATAGGTTTGCTAGGTTTCCCTAGGTGCCGGCAGAGCTAGGGTTCAAAAACTACAGCTAGGCACTTTGCCAAAAAGGGTCATTTTTCACTGCGAAATTGAGGTGTGACCACGTTGCGTTTGCGCCGTTTCCTGTCGCAGGCACTAGGCCGACCCACACAAGTGAGGTACCATTTTTCTCGTAAGACTTTGGGGAACGCGGGGTGGGTGGAAATTTGTGGATCCACGCAGATTCCAGAACTTTCCACCACAGAAATGTGGGGAAAATGTGTTTTTTTTGACAATTTTTTATGTTTGCAAGGGATTCTGGGTAACAGAACCTGGTGGGAGGCAGTCAAGTCACCCCATCCTGGATTCCCCTGGGTGTCTAGTTTTCAAAAATGTATAGGTTTGCTAGGTTTCCCTAGGTGCCGGCAGAGGTAGGGTTCAAAAACTACAGCTAGGCACTTTGCCAAAAAGGGTCATTTTTCACTGCGAAATTGAGGTGTGACCACGTTGCGTTTTGCGCGTTTCCTGTCGCAGGCACTAGGCCGACCCACACAAGTGAGGTACCATTTTTCTCGTAAGACTTTGGGGGACGCGGGGTGGGTGGAAATTTGTGGATCCACGCAGATTCCAGAACTTTCCACCACAGAAATGTGGGGAAATGTGTTTTTTGGACAATTTTTTATGTTTGCAAGGGATTCTGGGTAACATAACCTGGTGGGAGGCAGTCAAGTCACCCCATCCTGGATTCCCCTGGGTGTCTAGTTTTCAAAAATGTATAGGCTTGCTAGGTTTCCCTAGGTGCCGGCAGAGGTAGGGTTCAAAAACTACAGCTAGGCACTTTGCCAAAAAAGGGTCATTTTTCACTGCGAAATTGAGGTGGGACCGCGTTGCGTTTACGCCGTTTCCTGTCGCAGGCACTAGGCCGACCCACACAAGTGAGGTACCATTTTTCTCGTAAGACTTTGTGAAACGCCGGGTGGGTGGAAATTTGTGGATCCACGCAGATTCCAGAACTTTCCACCACAGAAATGTGGGGAAAATGTGTTTTTTTGACAATTTGTTATGTTTGCAAGGGATTCTGGGTAACAGAACCTGGTGGGAGGCAGTCAAGTCACCCCATCCTGGATTCCCCTGGGTGTCTAGTTTTCAAAAATGTATAGGTTTGCTAGGTTTCCCTAGGTGCCGGCAGAGCTAGGGTTCAAAAACTACAGCTAGGCACTTTGCCAAAAAGGGTCATTTTTCACTGCGAAATTGAGGTGTGACCACGTTGTGTTTTGCGCCGTTTCCTGTCGCAGGCACTAGGCCGACCCACACAAGTGAGGTACCATTTTTCTCGTAAGACTTTGGGGAACGCGGGGTGGGTGGAAATTTGTGGATCCACGCAGATTCCAGAACTTTCCACCACAGAAATGTGGGGAAAATGTGGTTTTTTTGACAATTTTTTCTGTTTGCAAGGGATTCTGGGTAACAGAACTTGGTGGGAGGCAGTCAAGTCACCCCATCCTGGATTCCCTGGGTGTCTAGTTTTCAAAAATGTATAGGTTTGCTAGGTTTCCCTAGGTGCCGGCAGAGCTAGGGTTCAAAAACTACAGCTAGGCACTTTGCCAAAAAGGGTCATTTTTCACTGCGAAATTGAGGTGTGACCACGTTGCGTTTGCGCCGTTTCCTGTCGCAGGCACTAGGCCGACCCACACAAGTGAGGTACCATTTTTCTCGTTAGACTTTGGGGAACGCGGGGTGGGTGGAAATTTGTGGATCCACGCAGATTCCAGAACTTTCCACCACAGAAATGTGGGGAAAATGTGATTTTTTTGACAATTTTTTATGTTTGCAAGGGATTCTGGGTAACAGAACCTGATGGGAGGCAGTCAAGTCACCCCATCCTGGATTCCCCTGGGTGTCTAGTTTTCAAAAATGTATAGGTTTGCTAGGTTTCCTAGGTGCCGGCAGAGCTAGGGTTCAAAAACTACACCTAGGCACTTTGCAAAAAAGGGTAATTTTTCATTGTGAAAATGTGGTACGTCCACGTTGCATTTTGAGCCATTTCCTGTTGTGGGCACAAGGGCTACCCACACAAGTGAGGTACCATTTTTATCGGGAGACTTAGGGTAACACAGAATTGTAGAGCAACTGTTATTACCTATTGACTTTCGATGCATTTCTGCCTTCCAAATGAAAGACAATGTGTAAAAAATAAGTCATTTTGAAAAATGACCTATAATTCTCATGCTAGTATGGGTACTCCCAATTTCGGAAATGTGCAAATATCTACTGTTTCTAAAATCTACATTTTGTTCCCATTTCAGAAATACATAGGTGTCTTTCATAACAATTTTTCCATGTATACATTTTCCCAAAATAATTGCTATATACCCGGTACTTAAAAAAAAATCATTGCAAGATGTTGCTCAATTATTGGCTCTGGGTTCGTCGGGTTCTTGGTGAACCTACAAGTCCTATATATCCCCACAACCAGAAAGGTCCAGCGGATATAACGGTATATTGCCTTCAAATAGCTGTCATAATTAGAAGAAGTTACAGGTGAAAACGTTGACACAAATGGCTGTTTTTTTCAACTAATTTTCAATTTTTCCTTTATTTAACTGTTAGTTTCTATAAGGAAAACTTTAAGGATCTACACAAATGACCCCTTGCTGAATTCAGAATTTTGTCTACTTTTCATAAATGTATGGCTTTCCAGGATCCATTATTGGTTTCATACCCATTTCTACCATTAACTGGAAGGAGGTTGAAAGCACAAAAAATAGCAAAAATAGGCTATGTCCCAGAAAAATGCCAAAACTGTGTAAAATTTTTGGTTTTCTGACAAAAGTCTGTCATTCCCTAAAATCTGGGAAAATGGAGATTTCAGCCCCACAAACCTTTTTTTGATACCATTTGCAGGGAAAAACCCAGACGCTTTTATATGCGGGACTTTTTTCCCATTTTTCCCCAAAAAACCAAAATATAGCTGTATTTTGGCTAAAATCTGGGACCCCTCCAGGGGAATCCACAAACCCTGGGTACCTTTAGAATCCCCATGATGTTGGAAGAAAAGGACGCAAATTTGGCGTGGATACCTTATGTGGTCCAAAAGTTACAGAGGCCTAATCGCGAACTACTACAAATAGCCAAAAAAGGGCTCAGCACTGGGGGGGAAAAGGCCCAGCAGTTAAGGGGTTAAGTCGTATTTTACTACCTCTATGTTGGATATTTGTCGTTTTGGTCTTGTTTGGTTTAGATAAAGATACTTTATTTTTCTAAACTAGTGTGGTGACCATTTGTGTTTTCACTGTATTACCGTGTGTGTTGAGTACAAATAATTTACACATTGCCTTTCGGATAGGCCTGGCTGCTCGTGCCAATCTACCAAAGGGGTGAGCAGGGGTTAGTTAAAGTGTGCATCACCCTTACCCTGAGTAGAAGCGAAGATCCCTACTTGGACAAAGAGACCCCCATTTCTAACACACCACATATTGTTTTGTGATTTTTGCTATTTCAGTAGCATGTGTACTGATGTTTTACTATCATTTGAACATTATGACAATTGAAAAGGATTTTACAATTCCCTTTACAACCTCAAAAATAAAGATTAATTTGTTTAATGCTGCAATTCTTGTGTTTTGCTTTGTTCAAAATGTAACTTACATCATCATTTACATACCTTATAAAGAAATTGTTTGCAATGGCTGTACGTCTGGCTCTTCCTTCTGCTGCCAATGTACCTTCCTGTGTTGTCTGTGCTGGTAGGTTTTCAGGTTCATCATCATCAGATTCTGAATCAGACAAGATTCCTGACAATCCTTGCCGCATTGCAACATTGTGGAGAATTGTACAATTAGCGGTTATCTTGCAACTTGACTCATCAGGAATGTTGTAGGGCATTCCCACTTTTATGTAGACAGCGACACCTACTCTTCAGTAGACCTGATGTCCTCTCAATGAGAGACTGGGTCCTCTGTGTGCTACATTGTAGCATACCTCACTTTGGTTGGATGGATGTTAATATAATGTTACTATCCATGATCTCAGGGCATATGCACTGTGTAGGAGACTGGCTTAGTATATGGTGCACACTTATGTAAGTGGGCACCCTGCACTGATCCAGACACCCTTATGGTGATTTTAGTGGCCTTAGACAACCTTAGAAAGCTCTCTAAGTGGTAGCTGTGGAGAGCAGCCTTCAGGCTTAGTCCAGAAGGAGTGTAAAGCAGCTTTTTTTTTACCAGAACGTAATCTTATTGGTGAAAAAGAACCACGCAGTATATTTATAAAAATAGGTATTTATTATAAGACACTCACTAACACATACTAACACATACAAATATCTCCTACCCAGAGATATACACAATGCACCCAATACTTTGCAATAAAAATAGGTAAGTAGCACAAATACACAGTGGTCACCAGGGGGAGACCAAACCATATACTAAAATAGTGGTATGCGAACCACGACTCAAGTCAAGACTATACCCAGAAGACATAGAAGTTCTGGGGAGCCAAGGAACTGCCCAAGGTAAGTAACCAGGAACCCCACGGAGGCTATATGCAGATTGGGAACATGACCGCGAGCTCAATTCAAGTCAATGGGTAAGGCGCGGTTGCAATTTTAAAGAAGAAGGAACCTTCCCAGTGGACCCTGAAGAAACCCCGTGGAAGACAGGCGGTTGGAGAGCCACCCCACCCATGAATACCCTAGGAACCAGGATACCTACACCAGGAAAGCCGGGTGCATAGGTGTGAATTGGTGTCGGAAACCGCCGTCGAACTCAATGGAGAACTTTAGGAAGATACCGCTGCTGGAGAAGGTGAAATTGTCCGGTGGAACCCAAAGGTGGATTCAAGTTAAGAAGTACCTGCAAGCAGAGGGGACAGAGTCTATGTCACTCATGAGTGACCAGGCGCCACGGAAGACGAATGCCCACCGATGTCGTTTGTTGCAGGAGAGTTGATGGTGACCTTGGAGCTACAGCTGCGTGGACCAGGCAAAGCTGAGGAAGACCAGGAGCTGTTCATGAGCTGTCCAACATCGGATGTCGAGAGTTGAGGGGTCGGTGTCCAAGCACCAACAAACTGCAAACGACGTGGAAGGTGAAAAAGGTACAATGCCAGGACCAGCAAGGTCCAAGTGATTCACCACAAGCAGGGGAGTCAGGGCAGGCCCGAGCAATCAGGGGAGCCTGCTGGTATCAAAGAACACCCTCAAGAGGACCACAGGCCAGAGGCACTGGAGTTGCAAGGACACGCCGAGCAGCTCACGAAAGATGCAGGCCCACGGTGCAAGAGATGCGGTGAGGATGGAGATCTTGGTCACAGGAGATGCTTGAGGTGGGGGATATTTGGAGGCCAAAGATCTTTGAAGAAGTGAGCCAACAAGCCTTTGCTATGACAAGTCGAAGAGGTGCACAGGGGTTTGGTTCCTGCGGTTCCGATGAGGGATACTGGCCTCAAACTTGGTGTGAAGACAGTGCAGGCCCGAGGGAGATGTAGAACCACCACCTGTATTGCTGATCCTTTCGGAGTCCGTGGGAGCCCAGGAGCAGCAGACCCGTTAGCTTGGATGCAGTGCCTGCAGATGCAGGGAAGTGACTCCTTCACTTCAAGAGAGAATTCCTTCAGGTGCCTTGGATGTCCACAGGCCTTGGAAGGTTCCTGTATGGAGCACAGGCACAGACGTTGCAGCAGACGAGCAGGGCAACGAGACCAGGAGCAGCAGGAGTCTTCCCAGTTGCAGCCTTGGTGCCCAGAGGGAAGTCCAGAGAAGTCCAGAGTGCCCAGATGGTCGAAAATGAAGTGGTGTCTTGATCTGCATCTTGTCCCACAATGAATCTAGGGACCTACCCACAGGTAAGCCCTTAATTACCCTAAGGAGAGGGTTGGGACAATTCAGGGGTCTCTCCAGAGGAGGGGCTGGACAGTGGGGAGGATACTCCCATGTCCTTTGTCCAGTTTCACACCAGAGTGGAAGCCAACGGCTCCCTGAACTGGTTTGAACTAGACTATGCAAGGAGGGCACCAAACGTACCCTGCAAGCAGTCTCAGTGCTGGCAAGTGCCTCCACCCTGCCCCAATACACTAAACCCTGTCTGGGAGGTAATCACACCTCCCTGTGACAGGGTATCTATTGTTCTGCTTTCTCCTGCTCAAGCTTGGCTCAGCAGCAGGAGGGCAGAAACATGTCTCTGGTCGGCAGCAGCCCTAGCTTGCTGTCAGGTTCTGGAAGACTGGGACTGGGAGCACTGAGGGCCTCCCGGAGGAGCCTTACAGTGCATGGAGTCATGTGGGGGTATGATTCCAACATGTTTGATATCAAATATGACAGGGTTCGTTACAGCCGGTTTAGAGATGGTCATCGCGTAATGGCGCATGGCCCCTCTACATGTTATATGGCTGATGCACTTATTAACAGGGAGAATGGACTCCGTAGGTCATAGGGGTGCCTCGCACATGCAGGGGGATGCTCACACTTAGGACCGAGCACCCTGCCTTCAGGATTGAAAGGCCTGCCTTAGGAGTGACTTACAAGTTTTAAGTGCAGTGACCTCAGATATAGGGAAACCTATATCTGTTGTAAGTGGTGCTAGCACCATCTTACACAGGCTGCAATGGCAGGCCTGTAGTTACAATTTGAGTGGTCTCCCATGGGTGGCATAATACATTCTTAAGCCCATGGGGAACCCCTGGTGTACCTATGCCCTGGGTACATCAGTACCATATACTAGAGATTTATAATGGTACACCAGTATCCAATCTGAGATGTACCTACGTACTTACCATAACCAATTTAGTGGAGAAAGTACAGAGACTGGGGTCCTGATTAGCAGGATCCCAGTCAGACTAGTCAAAAACAGCATAACACCAGGCAAAAAGTGGGGGTAACCATGAAAGCAGATCCTACTTTCCTATACACGGTCACCTACAAAACATTTGGGAAATGTGTTTACAATATTTGCAATTTATACATTTAGGACATATATGTCATATACATAGGCCATATTTACCAAGTAGATAGCCATCTTCAAACTCTCCTCTAAGAAGACGTGAGGAAATGCAGCTATGCCTGAATATAAAAGAGTCATGTGTATTGCCGAGGTACTTTTCTACGAGATGTGTTATGATACATTTTGTATCACATTGCACTTGTATATTGAGTGAAGGACTGTTTTTCCTGTTTCTAAATATGTACTCATTGTAAGACGGAGGAAATATGGGAACATGGGGGCCATCAATACATTCATTTACATGCAGAAATTGGGCAATTTGGTAAAAATTCAGTTTGACTATCTGCAACTCCTGCATTGTGCTGGGGAAAGTTATATGATGATGTATCCTCTGTACCAGCGCATCCAAGACAGCCTTAAAAAACCTTGAATGAGCAGTCTGTGATGCCCCACCTGCAGCAGCAGTGACACATTGGTAACTTCCAGAGGCTAAAAGATGGAGTGAGCATACTACCTGCACATTGATGAGTATGTCATTGCTTCTGAGAGTGTTTCTCTCAAGCTGAGGCCTTATTTCTGCAATTAGGTCTAAAATAACTGCACTACTCAGCCCGTATTTATCAAATATTTCCTCCTGTCTTTGGTTGAAGAGTGTAACCCTCATTCTGAATATCAGTTCCTGTCTCCTCCTCCTTCTCTGAAGGGCATTGAGAATCCGCATCCTCCTTGTAATCATTTACTGCGATGCCATTGTGGAACACCCTGATGCACTTTAGGCCATTTTATATGTGTTGCACCTGAATACCACCTGATCAGAGTTGGTGGTAATTTGTATGTGCAAAATCCAAGTTTTGCGACTAGTTGGTATATATGCATGGTTGATACATAGTATTTGCGAATCGGTAACAGTGACTCGCAAACTCTGGTCGCTAAAATACCATTTCTGTAACTTGTAGGTTCTAAAAAGTAGCGCAACAAATGCTTTTGGTACATTTCAAAAACACTATTTTTGTGGTTGGTAACCAGTTTGCGACTGATTACAGATTCGATAAAGCTTCATACATCTATCCCAAAGTTATTTCCTAATTTTGATTTGAAAATTGGTAAACAAGCTTGTTTTGGACCTGTGGTTATTCAGTTATCATATCGAAACCTAATTTTATTACATTGCAGAAGAAAGACTGTCTTTCACATTGTAATACAGAGTAAATATATACATTGGATATATATAGCAGCAGGTATATATTAGACAGCACTAAAATTAAAACCTCAGTGTTCAAGTTATGGTTCTACTAAGGTGCTCCTTTGCTTTTCAGATATCAGTGCACTGGTTGTGCAGATTAAGGCCAGCTGTTGAACCAGGTGTCTGATGATATCCAGTGTCTCTGTTTCTCTGTCATGTCCCATTCCCCTTTCCCCAGGCCTATTATAGAGTTGGCTGTGGGGCTTGCGAAATGCAGAAAATACCCTTGATCCTATCGGATCAGGATTTCTAGGTTAGTGCATCCTAAAAGTTCCCCAAAAGCTGCTTTACAGAATTGATTCTGCAATCTTAAGCTTTTCGTGGAGCTACCATAAGCAATGCAGAACACTAAAGTTGCTTCAACTTTCAGGAAATAAAGGTGGATTTGCTCTCCCAGATTTTATATCCTTTTGGGTAGAAATGGCCTTGTGTATGTCAATTAATTTTTAATATTAGTCCCCAAGAACAGCCCGGTGAACCAGATCTAGAAGCCTATTCTATCTTTTATCTTTCCATTGTGAAAGAGGGCCACGGTGGTGTTAGAAATGGGGTTCTCTAGTTGGCAAGGGCTTGCACCTTTGTCCAAGTAGGGAGCCTTCTTCCTAGTCAGGATAAGGGAGTTACACTCCTAAAATAACCCCTGCTCACCCCCTTGGTAGCTTGGCACGAGCAGTCAGGCTTATCTTGGAGGCAGTGTGTAAAGCATTTGCACATAACCAACAGTAATACAGTATAAGCACTACAAAAGGACACCACACCAGTTTAGAAAAATATCCAATATTTGTATACACTTAAGACAAGACCAAAAACGATAAAAATCCACAATACAGTACTTAGAAATCTTCAGTTATCAAAATAACCTTGAAAAACAGTTCCTTGAAGTCAATAGCTCCCTCTGGGGCTATCACGGCATTGTGAACAAACAAATCCAAACAGTTCTGGCTGACCGCGACGTCGCGGGCCAGCTACGGTGTCGGGAAGACTCGCAAAACAGTACCTTTAGAAATGCAGGGCGTCGGCGACCTCTCGTTGGGCTTCCAAAAGCACGGCATCCGCAGGCATCGGTTCCGGAGGTCGGTGCAGGAGTCGTCGGGCCCTTGAAGTCACACGCGTTGCAGATCGAACTCCTCGCTGTTGAAGTCAGGAGCGCTGGCGTCGGCAGGCGTCGGGTGCTGCGGAGCGAAGTGCAGCGGTGCGGCGTGCGTTGCCTTCAGGTCGCGGTGCGAGCAGTGGCTCGGTGGCGGTGTCAGATGGCGTCGTCTGTGGGACCAGGGTCGCGGTGCTGGCAAGTCACGATGCAAGCAGCGGCGTCATTGTTGCTGAAGCGCTGTCGTCGGCTGACGAACTAGAGTCGATGGCGTCGGCAGGCCAAGGCTGCGGTGCTGGGATGAGGGCGGTGCGTCGTGTAAGTTTACGAGCGGTGCCCTTGAACCACAGTGCAAGCAGCGGCGTCGATTTCGGCGTGGAGCGCCGTCATTGGGGATACCATGGCGGTGTCGTGAAGCGGTGCCCACAGGTCACGGTGCGAGCAGCGGCTCGTGGTGGTGTCAGCAGGTGTCGTTGGTGAGACCAGGGTCACGGTGCCGCGTTGCGGTGGTACCCTTTGCGGTGCCTTCAGGACATGGAGTCGGCAGCGGCGTCGTAGACGGCGTCGGGTTGCTTTTTCTTCTGTTGCAGCACAAAACACACAGACCCCAGTGCTGAGGGCAGAAGAACTTGAAGTCTTTGCTGTTCCTGAGACTTCTTGAACAGGGGGCAAGCTTTACCTCAAGCCCTTGGAGAAACTCACAAAAATAGAGTGCAGAAAGTTCACTCCAGTCCTTTCACTGCCCAAGACAGAAGCAGCCACTGTAGGCCAACCCAGCAAAGCACTCAGCAAAGTGGTAGTTCCTCCTCACAGCTTCTCCAGCTCTTCTTCTTGTCAGTCTTCTTGGTCCAAAAGAGTTCTAAAGTTCTGGGGTCTGGGCCCCAATATTTATACCACCAAATCCTTTGTTCTCTGAAGGCAGAGAGTGTCTGTACCCAGCCAAAACCAGTTCTGTCCTCACTGGTGCAGGTTCCTGGCTGGTGGTGGTGACGGCATTGTTCAAGGCAGACCAGGCCCATTCAGGTGCAAGGAAATCTCCTCCCACTACTCTAAATGCAACCCAGGTCTATTCAGCCCAGCCCTGACCCATCAGACGTCTGGAGCCGCTGCCCCTCTCTAGCCCCTATCATCCAAAAGCCAGACATGCAATACACAAACCTAGCAGAGGCACGCTGGATGGTTAGGCAAGAAAATACCTACTTTCTAAAAGTGGTATTTTCAAACACAGAATGTAAAAATCACCTTCACTAAAAGATGCATCTTTAGATTCTGAGTTCAGGCATACTAAACTTTATTTTTTTACCTTGTTCCTAGGGCCAGTTATGTTTATAAGATGTTATAAACAAACTTCCCATTCTGTCCTATGGGAACAGGTAGCCTTGCAAAAGTTAAAAACGAAAGTGGCAGTAATTCACTATCAGGACATGCCACACACACCAGGGCATGTCCTACCTTTCACATGCACTGCACCCTGCCCACAGGGGTACCTTGGGCCTACCTTAGGGGTGACTGACATGCAAGAAAAGGGAAGGTAAGGGCCTGGCAAGTGGGTACACTTGCCAAGTCGACATGGCAGTCCCAGACTGCCCACAGGCTCTGCAATGGCAGGCCAGAGTTACATTTACAAGCTGTTTGTGTGGGTGGCACCATCCAGTGCTGCAGCCCACTAACAACATTTGATTTACATGCCATGGCACACTCAGTGCACTTTACTAGGGACTGACAAGTAAATCAAATATGCCAATCATGGAAACACCAATCCATAACACAGTTTACAACAGGAGCACTTGCACTTTAACACTGAACAGCAGTGAGAAAGTGCGCAGAGACACTAAGCCAGCAAAAACAGAGTCAAAACCGGGAGGTCAGAAAGAAAAAACTCAGGGGAAACACGCCAAAATATGTCAAGTCTAACAAGTGGCATCTTGCATATTCTGTAACCTAATTATTTCAAAAAAGTAAGATTCATGACAGCTTGTGAAAGGACTGGCAGACGTTGTTTAGTATTACTAGTATCAACTTCTACACTCCTGTATGAGATTTCCCCTCAATCCTGAGATATTTCGGAAGCCAACAGTGTGGAGTCTGGTGAGAGTCCGGAGCCTGTCAACGTGGGGGTCTTTCTCAAGACGGGAAATTGATTTCTATTGAGTAAATTCAAACCCAGCATTTTTACAAGTTGAGGATTTCTCGATAATGCAGGACAGGCTTATTTTGGATATTGATAATCTAATCAAGAGACCACAAAATACTTCGGGGTAGTAACAAAAAGTACCCTATTTGTCTGACATAGCAGATATTTAGAAAGCATTTCTGCGATGAGATCAGCGAACTGTCGGAATATTGGACCGCAAAGCTTAGTATTTACGTCACAGAACAACAACTAATACAGGGCATTCAGCTTGTTAATTCAAGATTATTGTCTGCAAACCTAGAATTTTAAAATCCTATTTTTGCTACAGCATTTACCGCTCACACACTTTAACTGGGGTTGTCGAGCGGACTTCTGTTGTAATGACTGTGTAAAAGAAGTGGCAATTCCTATCGATGCATGTGCGTAGTGTCCTGGGCAGAGCACTGGTTTAGAAATGCTGTCATGGGCCTCGTGTTGTGATTTCTTGTTAATTCACATGTAATAAGTTTCTCTTGTCTTCAATGTGTAGGTATAATAGTACTGTATTACCTTCATTTCCTATGTATAATGCACTGGTCCCTTCCCCCTCGTCCCCTGTATTCTAATGCCTATGGAACGCTCCATGTCATTGTTCTGTCTGCCCAGTGCTTTGACAGTTGGAGTGCGGCTGTTTCAATTTGTGTTTCATAGAGAATAAACTGATCTTCTTCACAAGAACGCTTGAGTTTCGTTATTTTATCACTGGCGAAGGTTAATTTAAACAAAACCAGCTGTGCAGGGGGCAGCTACACAACCTCACCCCTGATTTTCACGTGACGATACCGGTTTTGACAGCCTGACTGGGATTAAGCTGTCAATGAGGATTTCTTCTGCGCACACCAAGGTGAGAGATCTAATTCACCTTATGTGGAAAATCGACACAGTGTGGCGACATTGTTTACTTGTGAAGCATGTAAAGTCCCCATGTGAGGTGAAATTAATTTTATCTGAAAAGTCCTTGTGTGGGGTGAAGAGCGCCAAGCAGTGCATTCGAGGCGCAGCTGTGATGCGGGACAGAGCGTACAGCATACTCATTTCCAGAGGAATGTCATCTGTGAGGCCGCGTTGGAGCTAAGGAATAGCACCTACAGCTTAGAGTGTTTGGCTGCAGAGCTTTGTACGATTCGCATTTGCAGCGATCGCCACGCTATGAGAGATTATCAGAGTGTGTAAGTCTCTGCGTGAGGTGAAATTCACCTTATCGTAAAGAAATACTTGTGTGGGGTGAAGAACACAAAGCAGTGCATTCAAGGTACAGCTGTGGTGCGGGTGACAGCGCACTGCGCAATCATTTCTGGAGGAATGTCATCTGGTAGAGCGTGTCAGCTTAGTGTGTTCGGCTGAGTTGCTGTCAGTGGTTCACATTTGGGGCGATCTCCATGTTGTGAAAGAAACTTTATTTCCATAATTGTACATTTCTATTCTACTCACTGTGCTTGGCTCTTCAACTTGGTGCCCTTTGGGCTGTAATAGCAGTGAACCTGTGCTGACCATAGAGCAAACGAGCTGGTGTAGAATTGCAGAGGAATTTCCAAAGGTGTTTACAGAAAAGTTGGGCCTTGTGAAAAATTTCCAACACAAAATAAGACTTAAGGAGAATGCTGTACCTGTAGTACACAAGGCCCATACCATTCCTAATTAAATGCGAGAACCTTTGAAAAAGGAGTTGGGCAGTCTAATAAGTCAGGTTGTTATTGAACCTATTGAAAGGTCACTCTGATTGGCCTCCATCGTTATTGCCCAAAATTGAGGGGGTGGAGGTATACGTGTATGTGTGGATCTTAGATATTTGAACCACAACATTTGGGTTGACCGGTACTCTTTACCCAAGATCAGTGATATGATCAGTGTGATTGGAGATGCATGTTGGTTCAGTGTGATTGACTTCTCGTTGGCTTATAACCAAATTGCACTCCATCCAGACTCTAAATTCCTGACTTCATTCATCACGCCCTTTGGCGCTTTCCAATTCTGTAGGAAGCCATCTGGATTGGCATCTGCAGCTGCCGTATTCCAAAGGGTGATGCATCAGTTGCTAAAGGACACAGCTAATGTTATGTACTACCAAGATGATTTACTAATTTATGGTAATTCTGTACATGACCATAATGGTACCCTAAAAAAAGGTTTTAAACATTCTTAAGGATGCGGTCTGACTATTAAGTCAGACAAATGCAATTTTTTTGTAGAATTTGTGAATTACTTGGGTCATCAAATTTCCAAGGACAGGATCAAACCTAAACTTGACCTGGTGGTGGCAGTCAAGGAGGCACCTCCTCCTTTATCTAAGGATGAACTAAAATCCTTCATGGGTCTGGTGGAGTATATGGCTAAATTTGTGAAGAACTTTGCTAGTTACACTGAACGCTTGAGACACCTTCTTAAGAAGGGGGCCCGTTTTGAGTGGAATGGTGTGTGCGGTGAGGCTTTTGAGAGTATCAAACAAGCCATTGTTGGGGCGCTCACCCTAGGAAATGTTGACACTTCTCGCAAAACTCTGCTATATACCGATGCCAGTACTAAATGGTTAGGAGCAGCCTTAGTACAGGTGGTGGATGATCAGTGAAAAATTGTTGCATTTGTATCAAGATCACTTAAGGATGCTGAAGCAAATCATTCCACCGTTGAGAGTGTTATTGGGCCATCACACATTTCAGATTCCTTTTGTGGGGTCTACCTTTCATGCTTGAAAATAGATCACAAACCTCTACCATACATTTTTACCACTAAAGGAAGAGAAAATTGCACTCCTCGTATCTCCAAATGGTTTCTGGGTCAAGATGGCTACAATTTTAAGATCGACTTTCTTCAACGGAATAAAAATCTGGTTGCAGACTGTTCATCTCATTTGCCAGTAAATGAAAAAAGTGTGGAGGATGTGCAGATGACCCTGTTTTATTAGTGACTGGCCCTGGCATTCAAAAGAAGAATAGAGTGAATACACAAGTAAAGACGCCATTCTTCTGATGTTGAGAGACAAAATTACTCATGGGTGGCCTGTAAAACCTAGTGGGTTACACGAAGAGATTCGAAATTACTGAGAAACAAAGCATGAATTGCATATTTACAATGAGATGGTCATGAGAGGTGAGAAAATTGTCCCGCCTAAAGAATTGTGGGAAAGAATTGTGGACATGGCTCATGAGGGGCATTTGGGGCGTAGTATCACCAAATCCAAAGTCCGTGCTACCTACTGGTTACCTGGCATGGACAGTTTGGTCGAGGGAAAGGTGAAGGAGTGTATCACTTGTGCCTTGAGTGATAAACACATAAGAAAAGCACCCCTGTTCCCAGTGAGCATTCCTTCCAAACCGTGGGACAAACTGGGGTTACAAAATATGGGTCCCATTAACGGTAAATGTAAATGGGCAATGGTGTCCAGTTCACTTCCGATAAGATGAAGGAGTTTCTTAAAAATGTATCCATTGTACACCTTAAAACCACTCTGTATTGTCCAAAGGCTAACAGAAGGTGGAAAGAGTAAATTGCATGTTAAAGGAATGAATCCAAGCAGCTCACGTTTCTGGGGTTCCTGTTGATATTGCAGTCAAGAAGTTATTGTGGTCATATCACACTGCCCCTAATTAGTTACTGTTGTACCACCGTTCCTACTGTTAAAAGGTAGACTTCCTGGAACTAAAATGTTTCCAAATTGGATGGGGGTGGAGAACCTCGGCGGGTGGATTGTGACAGTGTGAACGAGTGTATCAAGAGTCATCAGGCTGACTATAAAAAGAAATGCAATAGCAAACACGGAGTCAAAGAAGGCAAATTCATGGTGGATGAATGGGTTGTGGTGAGATCTCCGTATGCTAGGAGTGGAGGGAATAGTACATTTTCAAAACCTCTCAGAATAACGAAAGTCTGTACTAATGTGGCAACTCTAGAGGATGGAAGAAGTAGAGCATGGACAAAATTTCCAAGTGCAGGGACTCCACTAGTGGGAGACCATCTAGTGCGGTGATCCCCTCGTCCACTTCAAATTCACAATATGAGTTCCCCATCAAGACTCGTCAATGCCTTGTCCCTGTTTGGCACAAGGATTATGCTTTTCAGTAATTCATCATGAGAAGGAGATGTGTTGTGATTTCTTGTTAATTCACATGTAATAAGTTCCTCCTGTCTTCATTGTGAAGGCTAATAGTACTGTATTAACTTCATGTCCTATGTATAATGCATTGGTCCCTTCCCCTCGTCCCCTGTATTCTAATGCCTAGGGAACACTCCATGTCATTGTCCTGGCTGCCCAGTGCTTTGACAGTTGAAGTGCAACTGTTTGAGGTTGTGTATCGTAGAGATTAAACCGATCTTCTTCACAATAATGCTTGAGTTTTGTTATTTTATCACTCCGTACCAAATATCTTACCACAAACTATCATCTTGAGGGGATGGGGATTACACCCTACAAACTTCAAGCTATTTAGTTTTTATTTCTGTAATTATCGTGTGCAGGCGGCCCATCGTTACGCCAGATGCCCAGGCTCTATGTATGACATGCGGTGCAGTGCAGTGCAGTGTGGCCAGCCGGCCCCTCTCCTCCAGTTAGGTGTATGCTAGCCAGGAATCTTCGCTAGGGCGGCACCAATAGAAATCCCCGGCACACCCAAGAGCTCACTACCAGGGGGCGAGGAAAGGCAGCACCACCCGGTGACCTCCTCCGATCTAACAGTGGCGACCAGATTCTGTGTTCCCCAGTGCCCCTGCGAGTAACGTCGGATCAAGCTGCGCGTCCAACGGCCTGTGCCCGAACCGACCCCGGTGCCCCTGTTATCCTCTGACACCAACGTCTGATATCAGTGACTTGAACCAGTTAGTGGAGTCCCCCACCAGTCTTGTGCAGTGTTCTCGGTGATGTGGGTGTGCCGCAGCACAGGGATTGCTTATTGCACGGTGTGCACCACCCACCGGTGCTAGGCCTGGGCCTGACACGACCCCGTGTCTCCTCCGCTCTCCGTCCCACCTTCTCCTCACCTGGACAGCGACACCAGGGCTCACTCTGCAGCGCTCTCTCCAAATCTGTGACTCAGCCAGCAGAATCCTCAACCAGGCTGGATTTCACAGGGCTGGGTACAGAAGTCGCCTCCGAGTCCCCTGGCGAACCTCCCAATGCAGGTGATTCAACAGGGCCCTCTTAGTCGTGAAGTCGTGGCGCTCCCACCACACAAGTTCGGCACAGCTCAGGGGCCTCACCCTCCACAGCATCCGGCCAGCATCACCTCCTCCGGCCTGTGACGCAGAGAGGCACGGCCCACCATCGGTAATCTCCTCCGTGCACCCCGGTGTAGTAGTAACACGTGTTATGAAATGCAGACCCCCCCCACGTCTGTGCATAGGAGCGCCTCTACCAATCACAGCTCTAAGGGGCACCAGGCGTGCTTCTCACACATGTCAGCAATGTGTCTCCATGCGACCTGCCAGACTTCGCCACTAGGTAAGGGCGATCGCCGATGCCTCAATGTCTACAGCCGCGGGCCACAGGCGCGGGCTCGACGCGGCCCGCCTCCACCGTCAAGCCGCAGTAACTCCACAGCACTGGCGCCTCCCACTCCAGGTCTCAGACGCAGGCCCAGTGAGGCCTCCAGGCCCCGGGGACTGTCCATGCTTCCAGGCATCGGCCACAATGGTGTTGCAAGGATAGCGCAATGAAGAGTGCTACATCGCTGTTTTTCTCCAGCCATGCGCCACTTTTCATAAATTAGGCCAGCCCTGATTCTGCATTTCCTCTTCCCCTGGTACTGTGGCTGGTCATCCTGGCTGTTGGGGTGTTTGGGGGGTTTGTTGACCTGTGCTGAACTTGGTCCTGGCTACTCCATTCTGCATTCCGGTGTTTTTATTTTCTTTTATTTCTTTAGCGGTGTATTTGTTAGCTCTTTTTGCCTCTAGAGGCTGAAATGTGACATTGGGCTGACTAATGTGAATTTTGTTGCCACTAATTGGCCGGCCGGCGCTTTTTTCACTCTAGCGTCAAGATTTTTATTGCCATGATGCTAGAGTTAGCGGCAATTTTTGCCACCGCTATCTGATCCTAATGCCATGTAACGACATTGGAAAACGGCACGCTATTCAAGAGGGCCTGGTTTTATTTGAGCTACAGTTTAAGAGGGTGCCAGGAAAGAAGTACTATGCTCTCCTAGAAGATTTATGATACTATGAGGTGTGCACTGCCTTGATGACCTAAGGATGATGAACATGGCAAGCAAAGACACCAAAATAATCAGACCTAGCAGTGCCTGTAACAATGTCCATTGTAGGTTAACAGAAAGACAATTACATACTCGAGGGTAGCCAATCAGAACGGTTGAGGGGTGGAGCTGACGCCAACACCGGATATTTATGCCGGCAAGATCGTGGGAGCGCTCACTTAGATTGTGTATGCTACCCAGCGTATAGGGAGTTGTTCTTAATTTGTTTTTTAACCATTTTGCCTGCACTGTATTGAATCTTAAATTGCTTTTTTAAACTTTCTTCTCGCTGCGACTAGCGTTATCGGCGTTTCAAGCCTCGAAGTTGCTTCCTGGTGCCACTCCCCCAGGGTAGCCAATCAGAATGGGTGAGGGGTGGAGCTGACGCCAACACCGGATATTTATGCCAGCAAGATTGAGGGAGCGCAGCGGACGCGCGCAGCGGGCGCACCAGTGGCGCGCCAAAGGCGCGCCAAAGGCAACTCCGTCTGCGCCCATCCGCGCATGGTCCGCGCACAGCGCCAGCCATGCTGCCCGTGATGCCAGGAAACTCTTTAATTCTAGCCGGGCCTTGCGGGAGATAGGCGAGATCAGTGGTGTTGGGGTAGGCCTGCCTATATTTGAGGATACTGCCAGCCCGAAGTCCGACTTTATCAGGAAGGAGGCTCTGGTCTGCGGATTACTTAATGTTAGATCTCTTCCTAAACATGTTACAGAGATTCAACTACTCATTGAAGTGCATCATCTTGATATGCTACTCATGACTGAGACCTGGACCTTTCCTGACTCCGTTCTTGAACTAGGACTGGCGTGTCCCCCAGGCTATAAGATATATCACAAGCCTAGAGCCACAGGTAGAGGTGGTGGGGTTGGTTTTCTGTTTAAAGAAGGGTGGGATTTTGTCCCTATGGATATTGACGCAGTGGAGGGATTTGAGCTCCTGGAGTTCTCTCTAAAAGACCCCAGGGGCCACCTATTGGATGGCATAGTGTGCTATAGGCCCCCTGGTACAGTCAACCTACCTCACTTGCAGGCGCTGATTGATGTTTTTAATAATATGGCTCTTACTCACTCGAGACTGCTTATTGCAGGGGACTTCAATCTATGGCCAAATGGGACTTTAGATATAGGATATCATACCCTTCTCCAATCTTGCGAAAGTCTAGGCCTATTTCAGGGGGTAACAGGGCCTACACACATAGGGGGGCACATGCTCGACTTAGTTTTTAGTGAGGAAAGGGTTATCGGACATATGGAGGTGCTCTCTGTAGACTGGACTGATCACCATCTGGTCAAATTTCTGACGTCCATCCCCAGCCGAGGAGCTCCAGCTCTGAGGGATGTTAGGAGCTTCCTGAGTAGGTATTGGAAGAGGATACTGGAAAAGGCAACACAGTCACCAACGTTTGCTATCAAAGGGGATTTTGATGTACTTAGGTCAGTGGAGGAGAATTATGGGAATCTCTGTAATCAAATCACTGCAACTGTTAATCAAATTGCCCCTCTGAAAAATTGTAAAAACAGGGGTAGACCCTCCACTAGGTGGTTCAATGAAAAACTGAAAGCCTTGAAATTAAAATGTAAACAGGCAGAAAGAAAATGGAGAAAGCACTATGTAGACGAGGATAAGATCGCCTGGAAAGCGGCCCTATCTTTCTACAAAAAATAAATTTTCTCCGCTAAACAGGAATATTTCGCAGAGATCATTCTGAACTCGTTAAATAAGTCCAAATGCATTTTCAAAATAGTTGATGACATCACTAACCCACAGTGTTCACAAAACGAGATCCAGCCAACTCAAGCTCTCTGCGACAGTTTAGCAACCTTTTTTGACGAAAAATCAGCACTATTATTTATTACTGGGCTTAAAACAAACATTTCCGTAGGGGAAGAAGCTATGACCCATGGAGTAGTAACCTTGATGGATGGTGTGGGAAGGGTGTCCTGTGTAGGAAAACAGACTGGTGAAGGGACTGTTAAATTGAGTCTCTTGGATCACTTTGAGCCTCCTTCGGAGGAGGAATTTGGCGGGCTTGCATTGGGTGTCTCCTCGGGTTCCCCACTGGACCCCCTTCCACATAAAATCTGTAAGGAATTTGCCTCAGAACTTTTTCCCAGACTCCGGCAGATTTGCAATCAATCGTTATCCAGCGGGGTTGTACCTTCTGGCTGGAAACAGGCCGTGGTTGCGCCACTCTTGAAGAAGGCCACTCTTGACCCATCCTGCCCGGGTAGTTATCGGCCCATCTCTCTCCTACCCTACCCAGTGAAGATCCTCGAATGTCTGGTCAGCAAATCTCTGTCAGTATTCCTAGAACGTAACAACCGTCTGGCGGATGTACAATTTGGTTTCTGTCCAGAACACGGAACAGAGTCTGCTTTGGTGACCGTGATGGACGATCTTCGTCTGTTGGCAGACAGGGGACAATCGGCAATACTTATTTTGCTTGACCTGTCTGCCGCTTTCGACACAGTTAACCATGGCACTTTGCTGACCCGTTTAGAAGAAGTAGGAGTAGTGGGCACTGCCCTGGACTGGTTTCGATCCTATCTATCTGGCAGGTGTCAGACAGTGGTTCTTCCACCGTTCCAATCAGCCTTCACTAACATCTGTAATGGGGTTCCACAAGGATCTGCCATCAGCCCAATTTTATTTACATCTACTTGAGCCCACTGATCAATACCATTCGGGCTCATAATGTGAAATTGGTAAACTATGCTGATGACACCCAGATCATTCTATCTCTTGATGGAACCCAACCTAATGCCTTGGAGGATTTTCATGCTTGCATGCACGACACTGCGCAGTGGTTACGAAATAATTCTCTACAATTTATTTCGGATAAGACCGAAATTTTACACTGCGCCATTGGGAAGGTTCCTCTGCCTCTTCCTCATAATTTTTGGCCTCTTGGTACAGCTACTCCCCTGGCGCCGTCTAAGACGGTGCGAAACTTGGGAGTCATGTTCAATGCCAACTTGTCACTGGAGACGCACGTGAATAAGACGGTGGGGTGCTGTTTTGGTCTTATTAGAGCATTGAGAAAGATCCTTCCGCTGCTTCCCATCTCGGTCAGAGCCTTGATAGTACGAGGCGCTATTTTAAGCAGACTTGACTACTGCAACGCCTTACTGTTGGAGTCCCCCAAATATCTGATTCAGCTACTGCAACGTGTTCAGAACACGGCAGCGAAATTAGCTCTGTCTAGACCACGAGGCTTTTCTGCCTCATTGTGTCTAGTTGAGCTACACTGGCTCCCGGTGCAGCAAAGAATATATTTCAAATCCCTATGTATAGGGTTTAGGGCTCTGCATGGATTCGGCCCTAAGCCGCTACAGAAGAAACTGGTCTGGTATACTCCCACCCGGAGCCTCCGATCCTCTTCTGCCTGTCTGGCAAAGGTCTCCAGGTTCAACAGGGTCAGACTGGGAGGAAGAACTTTTAGTACTGCCACCGCGAAACTATGGAATGAATTGCCACTTGAAATCAGACAATGTAGTACCTTGTCCTTGTTTAGGAAAAGGATCAAAACGTGGCTGTTCCCCAGAAATTGATCCTGTCATCTCTGAGTATTGCCCATTTCAGGTTCTGTCCTCCTGCTTTACGTTGGTCTGTGTTCACATATCTTTAGCGCCAGGGTACCCGTAGGGTGTTTGTTGCGCTTTTTAAATGCTATATACAATACAATACATACAATAAATTGGGGGTCTTATGTTATTAATACCCATTCCCAAATAATAAAGTGCATTTTGCACACTGACTAGTTTGCAAATGGATGTGCAATTCTCATACGACTTAACAAATAACTCTCCATATTCATTGCTCATTCTCAGGTGTCACAAAACGATGTGCCTAATGAATAATATTTGTGCAGGTTTTACTTTGTGCCCCCCTGTGATTGGCAAAGGGCCTCTTGTACATTGCAAAAAGCTCTTTTGCCAACCCATGATTTTGCAAACTGCAGGGTGCACGACTGCAAAAGGGCTCATTATTTGCATACATTCAAAACCAGCCTTCGCAGGAAGATGCATGACCCTAATTTGTAACAGCCTCACCAAAAGTTACATAAAACAGTTGTAGAAAGTTTCAGTTGGGGGATTGTGTCCTAGACATCAGAAAGCGATCCTCTTGTCCTGGGAAGCTGATTTCTCCACTGAGAGCCTGTTGCCTGTTAAATTTGTAGCCCAGCATGATCCTCAAGAGCATTAATAGGACCAATCTATTCTTCCTGATGGCTGGTTTACATTTGCAAAAATGTTTTTTTAGACAAATGAATGCCCTAATAAACAGTTATCAATTAAAACACAGATCAACATTAAAGGTAATTAGTAACTAAAAAAAGTGGCTAAAGGACATGAAAATGTACAGCACATGATAAGCAATAACATCACTTTATTTATATTTAAGGTACAATGATTTGAGATACTTAAAACGTGTTTTATTATAATTTTAGCGCATCATAGTCAGGTGAAATACCTGCTAGTCAAAGTTAAGTCATGCCTTCCAGAATGCCAACTTAGGTGAGACACCTCTCGCCATATTTATGACCCGGTTTGCGTGCCGTTTACAGCACACAATGTGCCACATGTGCGACACAAACCTTAAGTGAGATTTATGAAGCCAAGCTAGGCCACTTTGCCTGGCCCTGAGTGGCTCCATAAATCAGGAGTAAAGAAACGCAGGGCAAACCGATGCGTTGACTTACTCTGCCGTGGGTGTTCCCATGCAAATCTCATGGATTTTAATGCATTCCCAGATTGACCAGAATTGTTAAACCTGAGAATGCTCCAAAAAGATACGCCTTCCCAGGGGGCGTAACTAGGAGAAATATATTTAACTTCTGCAGCACACATAGAAAGAGGACTATGCATCTCAGGAAGGTTTTTGTGCAGGAAGGTGCCCCTTCCTGCACAAAAACGATCCTGCATTCAACAGAGGCACCCGTTCACCATGTGTGAGGGTACCTGCATTGGCACTAGGTTGCCAAAAGAGCACCAGCACCAGAGTAAAAGTAGAAATGTGCTGGATTTACTTAAATACTGCGCATTCCTGCCCATTCCCTGTCACATAGTGCAGCGCAGCAAGTTACATAAAACAGTTGTAGAAAGTTTCAGTTGGGGGATTGTGTCCTAGACATCAGAAAGCGATCCTCTTGTCCTGGGAAGCTGATTTCTCCACTGAGAGCCTGTTGCCTGTTAAATTTGTAGCCCAGCATGATCCTCAAGAGCATTAATAGGACCAATCTATTCTTCCTGATGGCTGGTTTACATTTGCAAAAATGTTTTTTTAGACAAATGAATGCCCTAATAAACAGTTATCAATTAAAACACAGATCAACATTAAAGGTAATTAGTAACTAAAAAAAGTGGCTAAAGGACATGAAAATGTACAGCACATGATAAGCAATAACATCACTTTATTTATATTTAAGGTACAATGATTTGAGATACTTAAAACGTGTTTTATTATAATTTTAGCGCATCATAGTCAGGTTAAATACCTGCTAGTCAAAGTTAAGTCATGCCTTCCAGAATGCCAACTTAGGTGAGACACCTCTCGCCATATTTATGACCCGGTTTGCGTGCCGTTTACAGCACACAATGTGCCACATGTGCGACACAAACCTTAAGTGAGATTTATGAAGCCAAGCTAGGCCACTTTGCCTGGCCCTGAGTGGCTCCATAAATCAGGAGTAAAAGAAACGCAGGGCAAACCGATGCGTTGACTTACTCTGCCGTGGGTGTTCCCATGCAAATCTCATGGATTTTAATGCATTCCCAGATTGACCAGAATTGTTAAACCTGAGAATGCTCCAAAAGATACGCCTTCCCAGGGGCGTAACAAGGAGAAATATATTTAACTTCTGCAGCACACATAGAAAGAGGACTATGCATCTCAGGAAGGTTTTTGTGCAGGAAGGTGCCCCTTCCTGCACAAAAACGATCCTGCATTCAACAGAGGCACCCGTTCACCATGTGTGAGGGTACCTGCATTGGCACTAGGTTGCCAAAAGAGCACCAGCACCAGAGTAAAAGTAGAAATGTGCTGGATTTACTTAAATACTGCGCATTCCTGCCCATTCCCTGTCACATAGTGCAGCGCAGCAAGGTGCCTTGCTGCGCTGCGTGACAAGTTCACAAATGTACACCCCTAGAGTCTCCTAGCCCACACTAAATACAGGTGGCCTACCAGGGGTTGGAGGTGATCCTCCGTCCAAGTCTGTCAATCTAGAATGTTTCACTATTTTTTATGTCTCCAGAAATGAAAAACTAAGGGGCATATTAGAAAGAAGAGGCGATAATCATCGCTAACCCTGCTTAGCGTGATTTTTTTTATCGCTGGAATATATCGCCACGCTAACGCTGTATTAGCAACGATTAGCGCTATGGCGATGAATATTCCAGCGATAGCGGGGGAAATGGGCCAACATCGCTGAAAAACCAGCGATGTTGCATGGAGAAGGAGAACACCTTGCTGATACGACCCTGTGGTCGTATCAGCATAATCCACCCCCCCATGTTAGGTATGGCTAACACCTGCTAATTGCAGGTGTTAAATAAATGGCGATGACCTCGGTTAGCGCGACTTTCACGTCGCTAACTGGGGCCATGGCCACCTTGCTAATAGGCGATAGGCCTGTTAGCGAGTGTTTCCCAGGTTTGTTCGTCGGGAACGCCCACTTTGCATGTCATTAGCGATAAATATCGCTGACATGGAAAGCGGTAAAAAACGGGCGTTTAATGCCCGCAAACTGTCGCTAACTGCTGTTAGAGACAGTTTGCTGATAGGGCGATATAAATATCGCCGCTTTAGCGGCAAAAAGTGCCGCTAAAGCGGCGATAGTGCCCTTGCTAATATGCCCCTAAACGTTTTGAGCCATGCTTGGAAGTCTTCTAATTTCAGATGCAACATAGGGCCTCTTTTTCAGTTTGCAGAGAGCTGAAAATCATCCAGTTTCCAGAGAAAACTCTAAATACTGAGTAGAATCGACGTGCTAACTTTCCTCAATAATAATATTCTTATGGTGGAGGAAATTCAGCCAGTCGCTTCAGTGCTCCTGCTTTGCCAAACTCTAATGAGGCCCTTGGTCTTTACATTAGTCGGTATCAAGTCAGGTTTAAAATTAACACTCCCTCACTCACTTACTTTCTCAGTCCTAGTGCCCCTAGGAACTCGAAGGGGCATATTCTCAAGGACTTATCGCCGAGTTAGCGGCACTTTATCGCAGCCAAAGTGGTGATAAATACATCGCACCATTCACAAGCTGGTGCTAACAGCCAACATCACCAGTATTCCTGCGATAGCAGCCGCAAAAAACATCGCCACGGATGACACCGGCAACTAACGCTAATGAGATGCAGAGTAGGCGTTCCCATGCAAAAACCTGCGGAAACACCACTTCGTAACATTTACAACGACCAGCCAGATCGGCGATAAGACCACAAAACATGCGATAAGGCGCGTTAGCAGCAGGGATTTAACACCTGCTCCTACCTGGTGTTAAGTCGGACGCCAACCTGCACCACAAAAGGGAGCCCAGCCCACAGCCACACCAGAAGAACAACAGATGCCATGGAGCTACTGACCATGCAGCTCGGAGCCCCAAGAGGGCCACAACACCCACCGCCACCCCCCCCAGGCCGCACCCGCCAGACCTTCTCCCCAGGCAGCCCTTCCCCCGGACAAAGATATCTCACATCTACCTCACAAATTCATGAACACAACAATTCGCCTGATGTCGCACAAGTACACCAACCAACATCCACGTGTGGTTCGAAAAAGGAAAAACACATACATCGCAGAATTCCAAAAATAATCAATTTATTCAAATTCCAATCAACATCAATAATTGGAAGAGTCATGGTCGGTCTTCTCCGGGCAAACCGTAAGTCACAGCCTGCAAGACAAAATTGAAGATAAGAAGGTGTGTCATGCGCACAACAAAGGACAGAGAGAGAGAGAAAGAAAGGGAGAGAGAGAGAGAGAGTGAAAGAGAGGGAGAGAGAGAAAGAGAGAGAAAGAGAGGGAGAGAGAGAGAAAGAGAAAGAGAGAGAAAGATAGAGAAAGAGAGGGAGAGAGAGAGAGAGAGAAAGAGAGAGAAAGATAGAGAAAGAGAGGGAGAGAGAGACAGTGCCGACACTGCGCACCCAGGCAGCTGCACCCCAGCCCCTCCCGCCGCCCAGCGCGGATTGCCTGCCCCAGCGCACCCAGGCCTCACTGTTCACCTGCTGCCACCGGTGTGTCTCCAACCACATGCCGGGTCACACTGCAGGCCACCAGGTCCCTCATCTGAAACAGAGTCCACAGCTAATGATGGCAGAGTACATATCATTGCACACGGCAACATCGCATGGCCGCCCCTGCGCACCCAGGCCGCTGCACCTCAGCCCCACCCGCCGCCCAGTGCGGATTGCCCGCCCCTACGCACCCAGGCCTCACTGCTCACCTTCCGCCACCAGCATGTCTCCAAGAGGGCACACCACGTCCCGGTGCAAGCTCCGAGCCCGGGGCCCGCGACCTTGGCAGCCTCCACATCACGCATCCCCGCAGCGCGGGCCACCAGGCACACACTTGACTCTGGGTCTTGATATAGCAATGGCAGAGACCATATCAGTGCACACGTCATCATCGCAGGCTGCACACCCGCTCAGCACTTTAGGTGCCCCTACCTCAGTGCACAGTAAGTCACCGTCCCGTGGCGGTAGGCCCGTGCCGGCCGCAGTGCAACCGGTGCCACCGACTCCGTGCAGCGCAAGTCATGGACCCTATATGACTGAGCCTCATCGTAGGCCAGGCGGACGCAGCCATGTCACCTCAGGCAGTGGGGAAGAACTGGGACACATAGCGTCGTCGTCGTCCCCTTTATACGTACGCCGAGTGGGCTGGGTCGGCGTACGCCAGGCCAGCGTAGGGGTGTGAACAAATATCCCTGGCCTCTGGGCGTGGTTCATATCTGGGCTGCACAGGAAACCAACTGATGCGTGTGTCTCTGTTGCAGTGTCTGCGCCACACGGCCCGCAATCGACAATGTTGCAATGTTGCATGCAGCCAGAGGGCGTACGCGCACAAAGGGACTGTACATGGAGCGCGAGGCCGCTCGGGGTCTTGGCTCATACATGGCAACTAGTGTGTGTGTTCATCGCTTGTGGTGCACCATAAGCCCAAGGCCTAGCCTCAATTGCAGCGCGATAGCCACATCACATACCCAGAATACAAGCAGTGGTCTGACTAATCATTAGGGATGAAAGCCCCCTTGTCTCAATACAGAAGGCGGAAGGACATCTGCACTCCCGACCTTGGAAACGCATGCGGCAGGCACCCCCTAAGTTAGATACCATGGCAGACGAAGACGACTTCCACACTACACACGGCACCAATGAAAGATCAACGTATCCACACCCCACACACAGAAGTCCTTGCCCGAGGTACTCCTGCATGGAACGGCCTTGACACTTACGTACAGGACAACCCATACCTACAAACTTTGCACGCTCATACGACTCATTGCTCCGAGCTGTGGCATATCATCCACATAACAGCCGCAGGTCAGAAGAGTGCCGGTTCTACGAGTGCGAACATCGCAATATCAGAACATCCCGGGCACATGCACAACCCCTGCCACGTGGAACTGTACCGTGACCGAATGCTGCATTTGTTGGGGGCACTGCCACTGGCAGTGTTTTGCATCAGTTACCGTCTGAGCTTCCGTCTTGCGTACGTCACCTGCGTCCAGTCATGGTTCCACTGCCGATCATGCATATTCGAGTGGCCCATGGATGTCTGCCTATCCAACACAACGGTAGCTGAACTGGATTATGACATGTGTGTGCGCCCCCTGTTGGACCACAACCAGGAGTGTAACCGTGATGCCCGTTCATGGGATGCCTTGGAATTGGGCGTATGTGCTGGCCGTTGGGCATGAGAGATCGCACAATTCCTCATGTGCAGTGCCCACATGGAAGCGCTCCCCTATTGGGCTGTGTTGCGGATTGGTGAAACGGCATGTACTGAGCACATCTGTCCGGACCAGCTAATGGATTGGCTCGCCCCCGTGTTCGTTGAAGTCGACAACTACGTACTCTTGGAACTGATTGCCCATGAAGCTACGCTCGCTTTCATGGACGAGAAACTACGTTCCTGCAGCCACAAAAGATTGTAACCCATGGCACAGGTCCCAACACCCTTTTGCATCTTGGGGAAATGGACACATATCCCACCATGACAGTGGACATGTCTGCATTCTCCTGGACTCAGGATGCATGTGCGTGCAGGACTTCGGGTTGACACACACCTGTGCAAGGTGAGTGGACAGCGGCGCCTGGTAACGTTCCTCAACCTGACACACCGCTGGAGGGAGAGTACACACATGGCAATGTAGTACTACATGTGACCTTGTTGGACTCTTTCACCTGCTCACTGTCAGCAGAGCAGGCAGTCAGCGCTGTCCGGTGGTATAGGACTATGCAGATCCCATGGGCTGTGAGTGCTGTCCCCTGACACTGTGCAATGAGCATTCGCCAAACACCACATGACTCGTCCAGCAAGGCAAGGTGGGCTGAGACCGTCGGCATCCGTCATGGTTGGTGTTCATTTGTGCCTCCCCATGTCTTGCACCTCTACATGCTCCTTGGCTGCCTGTTAGTGTATGATGCATTGGTCTGCATGTTGTGGCCCTTGTCTTGCCCGTACTGACACGCACATGCTAATAAAGTCTACGCAGCTTCACTAGTGTTCAACTGTGATGAGTGTTGATTTGCATGCCAAATCGTGTGCCCCAATGAACATTGTACGTTCACAGGGAGGGATTGACTGACGGATTTCACTTAGGGGTGAGTCCCTATTGCCAGCTCCACCTCTGTGAGCCAGACATTGTGTTTGGGAGAGTTGGTGGTTGACCTGTGCGCTTACGTGTCTTCAGCAATGTGAGTATGGTGTCCAACTTCTTGCCATGTGGACCAATGTGTTCCATCAAACCAGGTTGTGTCCACACAGTTGAGTGTGTGTAGGTATGCAAAGAGATGTTCTGTTGTTACATGTGATGTGGGACACTACTTTAGGCCTCCTACGACTCTGACATATTTACACACAGCCCTATTAAATACATGGACGTGGGGCTACGTTGGGGGGTTGCGAGATTGTTGTTCATGATCAATGAGGCCACAGCTAGTTCACACCTCCACAGTCATGTAATTGGCCATGTGTGTCACGGTCAAACATGCGCATTGATGTCATTTCCCAGGGTGTACCTTTTTGTGCAATCAATGTCCCTACAGTCAACACATACTGTCATACTTGATTGGACATAGACATGACACATCTGTGTGATTAGGAATGTTTTATTCACATCCTGTGGAGTGTCGGAGCTGGAGCAGTACATGGCCATGCACACCCCACATTACATGGTTGCCCAGTGGAGAGCCAAACAGAGTCATTTAGGGGATGACAAGTTATTCGGTAGAGGAAGAGTTGAGTCTGCAGCCTGTTTGCTGTGTCATTGGTAACCAGAGCAGATATGGCAGTCCATGTCGGGGTCCAGGTCGATGTCGCAGAGTGTTTCGGGTGACGGTGGAAGGTGTAGTACCAGGGCATGATGCAGAGGGCTGTACCAAGCAGGAACAGGCCATATGGCGGGGGATGAATGCTACAACCTCCTTTTTGACACAGAGTCATTACCGTCCACATCTTCGTCCTCTGATACGTCTTCTGTGTCAGTTGTGCCAGGTGTGTGTGGTGGTGTTATGGCTGCATCACTGTGTGCCACGGACTCATCAGGGGGGGAGGTGGTATGGCTGCATCACTGTGTGCCACTGACACGTCAGGGTGCGGAGATGTGTGTGTCGAAGTTCCTGCAGCAGTCATCTGGGACAGGCTCTGTGGCAGCAATGGCAAGATGAGGATCTGCAGGGCATGGTAGATCCCAGCTACATCTCGCTGGTGTTCAGCCGTGGCAGCCATCCTTCCTGCCTGCATCCGCTCCATGTTCTCCATTGTCCTCCACATCTGTGCCAACTCTGTGCTGTCGTCGCTGGAGCCTCTCTGCCTAGACAGTTCTTGTATCCGAGTAATGGATCCAGCGAGGTCAGCCAAGGATTGTTGTAGGGCATGGAGCGGACTGTGGGTGTCCGTTAGGGACTGTAAGTGGTCCCTGATGGGACTGAGACACCCACGTATGGCATCTGGTTTGGCTGCCATGAGGTCGAAACCCATCCGCACCTGTTCAGCCAGTCCCCACTGGCAGTCTGACACACGGCGTTGGAATGCCATGTGTTCTTCGGTGAGGTGCTGGGAGCCAGCCGTGGTGGTGGGTGCTTCCTGCTGTGTGGTCTGTGCAGGGGGTGGTATCACCTCAATGCAGCTGGGCTGCCCTGCTCCTGGAGGTGGGGTGCCAAGGCTGTCCACGAGCCGTTGGAGGGTGTCGGAGCAGATGGCCAGGGGTTCCTCCTCCTCATCACTGAAGAGATGTCTGGTCTGCTCTGCAGGAGGTGTTGATTGTCCCTCTGCAATGTGAAGGGGAGATGCAGGTTAACAGTGTGTTCCATGTATGTGCACGTATTGTACATGTTTACATACTGACTGCATGACAATGTACATTGTGACTGTTTTGGAGGAGCTGGGTATTTGATGGGGGACAGTGGACATTCCGACTACATGATGGATGTGAGGTTGTACTCGTACATTATCATCTGACAGTTTCCTGCTATGCCTGATGTGATTGGCCATTTTCTACTCATGTGCGGCACCAGTTGTGTCCTCTGTTCTGTGGTGTACGTGTGGCACTTTGTACCACATTGTGGTCAATGTTGATGTGCTGTGATTGCTATGTGTGTGTGCTGCATTGTGGGAGAGTCGCCCCTGCAGCTCTGATTTAGCGGCCCCTTATCCCTTTGAGGCGGTGTGCCTTTGACTTGTGTGCTTTTACGGTGCTGAGATGTTGGCGACTTGGGTAATTTGTGCTCTTGTACGGATTTTGTACTCTTGTGCATTGTTTGTCTGCAGATGTGTTGTTGACGTCAGGGGTTGTATGTGCACGTGGATGTGTCAGAGTGTGACCTGCTCCTTTGGGGATGTTATCCACACTGGGCCACCTCAGTGTCGTGGCGTGCTCCATGTCATGTATTTTGACTGCAGCCATGCTAGTGGTCATGCAGTGTCACTTGCATTGTCAGTGTGGCTCACAGAGCCGCTGCTTTGCTGGGTTCAGCACATGTGCATGGGTAGGTTGTGGGATTGGTGAGGGGGGGGCATTTGTGCACATGGTGGACGGGGGCCTACTTGGTGTTTCTGTGTGTGCTGCAGTGTGCCAAGGACATCAGGGACAGGCTCCACAGTCATTGTGGGTGTGCAGTGTGCTATTCTTGATTGTGCATGTGTGCCATTGTGCCCGTCTCCCCCCGTCCCACCAGTCCCTGGTGGTTACTCACCCTGTTGCTGTTGGGTCAGGTCATTTCGGGCAGTGTCCGGACTCCCTACTCCTTGCACCGTCTCCGCACTGATGACTGTGGCCACCATTTCCTCCAGCTCATCCAGCTCCTCCTGTGGCGCAGGACTCCCACCTCCAGTGGCCGTTGCTGCCTTCAGGTTGGCAGCGAGTTTCTGCTTTGTTTGGCTTTTGACGTCATGCCAGCGCCTCTTGACCTCCTCCATTGACCTCCTCGACACTCCGACTGCATTCAAGTTGTTCATGATGGACTGCCATATTTCCGTTTGTGTTGCCGATGACACAGTGGAGGTGACGTACAGTTGTTGATAGTGTTCGGTCACCTCCGTGACGATGATCCGGTTTTCCTGCGGAGTGAACCCCGTCTTCCTCTTCCTCTTCTCTTTGCCCTTCTCCGGCCCCGGAGTTCCTGGCTAGTCGTCTGTGTGGCTTGTGGGGTTCACGTTGTCCTCTGCACTGGGTCCGGGTGCGTCCATGGTGCTACGCAGTTGCATTTTTTGTCTTTTTTTCCCTCTGCTTTTATAGTGCATTCTCACGCATGGCGCGTGGGAATCGCCGGCCTGTCGCTGGTTTTCGCTGATTTTTGTATCGCCATTGGGGTCATCGCAACTTTTTCGTGTTGGGGTTTTGCATTTTTTCGGCGTCGCATTGATTTTAACGCGGGCATTTGTCGCGTTACCGTGAGGCTATCGCATGGTGCCGCTGGGTTGTGAATGCTGCGTTAACACAGTGTTATTTTCCCACAATGGACTGCGATGTGAGAAGTTGCGTTAAGCGATTTTGGCGATAGTTAACACGCATTCTTGAGAATATCCCCCGAAGATGTTATAAATTCTGAATTTCTTTTTGATTGTAGGTTTTGGAACCAGGGCTAGTCCTTGCATTGCTGTAGAAACTGGATCATACTCTATTAAGTCCCAAGTCCCAGTGATATTTGGGGTGAATGTGAGATGCACAGTGTATGGGCATAAATATAGTGCATTTATAAGTACATCATTACAGTAAAATTGGTCAAAGCTTGTAGAATTTAAAGAATATGGGTCCGATACGCAACCCACAATTTGTAGTATGTAAAGTGGTACTACAATAGCACTACTCAGAGACTACAAAATGCATTTCACAAACCTACGGCCAGAGACCTCCACTTAAGCCTCTCCTATCTTTTCTGTGCAGAGATCTCCAACATGGTGGCTAAGATCTTCGCACACATAACTATACCTCTTTGTAGTAAATGTGGGAAGGGCCAGGGGAGATGTGGGTATAATGGGGAGTAATTACTCAAAATGGGTGGGATTTAAGGAAATTTATAAGGGGCTTGTAAGGGACAATGGGGAGTTGGTGGAAAATGGGAAATACTTGCTACTAAATGGGAGGGGTTTAGGGAATGTTAAGGTAAGGTTTAGGGAGGGACATGCTAATACAAACACCCACAAATGAGTAAGACATTTGGTATTCACAAACTACAGTTCAAGAGTTACTGCACCCCGAATAGTGTCAAAGAGACATAGGGGCCGATTCCGATCTCGGCCGGTAGTGCTCCGAATCGGATTTGGATTTACCGGATCCGATTCGGAGCCCTGTTTCCCGACCGAATCGTACGCGGGTCCGGCCGAGCGAGTACGATGCAAGCTCCCGCGAAATCGCCGACCGACTAGTACGCGGCTTCAACACGCTCCGACCGACTCGCACGGACACGACTCGCACCGTGCTATGGAGACGTTTCCTGGCCGGGTAAGTACGATGCGCGCCGCGAGCAGTCCGACCGACTCGCGCCGTCCGGCTCGAAAAAGCTGTCGGAGCCGGACTTTGGGGGTCCGCGTCGGACCCCCCTGTACGCGTAGGCGCGCGAGTCGCACACAGGGGGACCCATGGGTCCCCCTACCTGTGCATGTACGCCGCGATGCGCATGGACGCGCACCCGCTGTAGGGGCGCCCTTGTTTGCCTCGCACCCATTGAGTCAATGGGAGCCCGCGCACGCGTTGTACGACCGGCTCCCATTGACTTCAATGGGAGTTCGACCGAATCGAGTCCGATAGCATGCGAATGCATCGTACTCGTCCGGTCGGACTGCTAGGGTCCGATTCGGTCGGAATTCTCTCCGGGTCCGGCTCGGTTGGAGAGATTTCCGGCCGGAATCGGCCCCTCAGCCTCTGAGTAAGTAAAGAACCACACATGTCCAACCAAATATAATCTTTGATCTCACTCTACCACAATTGAATTCTCATGGACTTAGCCCTCCTGGACATTATTGTGGTGTTCTGGTTATACTGGCTCCTATGGTGGAATTACTTCTCAACAGATGCCAATGCTGGTTTTCAGGCAGAATAGCGAAAAACAAAATCGTCCTACAAAAATATTGGGGCATATTAGCAAGGGCTTTAGCGGCACTTTTTGCCGCTAAAGTGGCGATTTTTTTATCGCCGTATCAGCAAGCTGTTGCTAACAGGCGTTAGCGACAGCTTTCTGGCGATAGCGGCCGGTTTCCCTATCACCTTGCATGCCAGCGATAATTATCGTTAATGACATGCAAGGTAGGCGCTCCTGAACTAAAAGCGACTGAAAACAGTCGCTAACACAACTTCCCCTATTAGCAACGCAGGCGAGGCGATAGAAAGTCGCTTAAGCGCGATTATCGCTAGGATTTAACATCTGCTAAAAACATGACTTACCTGTTTGTTCAATGGGAGGTGGATTGTCAGGCTAAGTCCACCATGAGCAGTAATGCGTGAATATCGCTGGATTTCCAGCGATATTCACGCATTTCGCTCACTATCGCTGGATATTTTATCGCATTGGAGATAAACGTTGCTAATAGCGTGTTATCTCCGCGATAATATCCAGCGATAGGCGGCGATAAAAAAAAACGCGCTAAGCGCGGTTTGCGATAATTATCGCAAGTTGTTGCTAATATCCCCCATTGAGTCTTAAATATTGTGATCTAGAAATATTGTGTGCAAGAATGTCGCTGTCAAAAATATCGATTTTAGGTAAGTAATATCCATGTTAAAAATATTAAAGTCATTAATATAGCTTATAGAAATATTGAAAGCATTAATATAGTTTACTAAAATACAGTTGTTAATAATATCGCTTTTTAAATTTTAATGTTGTATTTGTTTTAAAGTGTATGTATAAATATTGTTAATGTTTTTTTTAAATCTGTTATTTAATTGTTCGTAGTTTGGAAATGTAATTTTATAATGTATTTTTCATTTTTAGTTCTGCAGCATGTTGTGGGTTTTATAGGGGTACATTGTGGGAAGTAATTTAATTATAATTAATTAATATTTTATTTTTAATTCATATTGTTTAGTTCATTAATTATTAGTTATCTTAACTGTATAATTGTTTTTTTAAATTAAGGTTTAGATGTGGTTTGTGTGTTTTGTAGGGGTATAGGGTGGGAAGTTAATTAATTATAATGAATTAATAATTATTTTTTAATTAGTATTATTTATATAATTGGTAATTAATTATTTTAATTGTATTATTATTTTTTCTAATTAATTTTCAGGTGCGGGTAATGTGTTTTGTAGGGGTACAGGTTGGTAGGTAAATTAATTATAAATAATTATTAATTCAAATTTAATAAAATGTAATTATTTAAATGATAATTAAATATTTTAATTGTATAATCATTTGTTTATTTTAATTACGTTTTAGGTGTAGGTTGTGTGTTTTGTAGGGGTATAGGGTGGGAAAGTAAATTAATTATAAATAATTAATTAATAATTGATAAGTATTATTTACTTGATAATTAATTATGTTAATTGTATAATTATTATTTTTTAATTTAGTTTTAGGTGTGGATGACTGGAGGCAGGTGGTCAGACCACCACGGAAAGGTCGTCGGAAACATATATCGTAATCAGGACTGCGGTTGGAGATCACTGCACTGCCCTATGGATGCTGTTTTTCTCTGACCGCGCTATCTCAGGGGTCGGAGAAAGATTGTTGGAATCGGTGGTCTTTCAGCGGTCGGTAGGAGTACTGGAGCAATGCATTGTAGTCCGGTGGTCGTATCGACTGCTTCCGATGAGACTGCGGCGGTTGGACCACTGAAGCCAATACCGCTTTTCAGTAACGCGTTTTGGCTGTAAACAGTCTTGATCACACGTGTGATCAAGACTGTTCGCAGTTGAAACACGTTAGTACTGTATTGAATAAACCTGCACTGCATGGTGACCCTCCTTTTTTTGCTTTGTCGTTCTATCACTCTCTAATTCTTGGGATGGCTTCTTTGAGTTTGTACCCTCCACCTCAAATGTAGCCATGCTTTAAGCACAAAAGCCAGTAGCATAGTTCAGAACTACCAATTTAAAGAATATTACATGCCGCACCAACATGCAGCAGGCAATTTTTTTTGCTTCCCTGGAAAGCAGTTTTTAAATCAAAGAAAGGTTTTGACCAATGCAAATGAAATATTGTACTTCAAATACACCATTTACATTGTTGACTACACTGTGTGTGTGTGGCTGAATCATTACATCATGCACCCCTACACTTTCAATTTGTTAATGAAGGCAAATATGTATGTATATAGATCACCCACTTGCAGAGGTTTACCGCTCCTGCCAATCAACAGTAAATGCTCTGCTTCCAGCAAGTGAGAGCTCAGAAATTCTCTTACTTGCTGGAAGCAGAGCAGAATTGCTTTCAGACACAGGGAACTGAATGTTTAGCAGCTCCTTATGTTTGAAAGCATTGCCAGCTCCCCCAGGAGGCGGGGAGCTGGCAGGGACCCCGGGGGGCTTCAGGCTCCTCATGGTCCTAATACACACTGGGTGCCCTGAGGGCACCCAGAACAAATGGCAGGTCCCGGGGTATGGGATCCCTGGGCCAAATTCAGCCCAGTGAGGGGAACCGGATAGCCCCCCTCCCCATCTCTAAATACCCGGGCCCTGGGGGGGTGGGTCGCCGGGACGAAAATCAGGCCAGGGAGGGGGCCACGTGGCCCCGCTCACCTATAACAAGTAGGCTAGGCCATAGGAGATGGGGTCCCTGGGGCCAAAATCTGCCCAGGGAGGGGGGCCATGCCACCCCACACCCCTAAATATATATATATTAATTTTAAAAGGCCGGGCCCCAGGGGTTGGGGTCCCTGGGGCTGAAAGCAGCTGGGGAGAAGAGGGGCCACGTGACCCCCTCACCTAATAAAACAATTTCTTTTAAATAGAGGCTGGCCTGGAGAAGTCACCGTAGGCCCAGCCCCTTTTACCACCACTCTGCAAGCACACCTCCTGGTGCATTACTAGTTGGGGGATGAAGTCCCCTTGGCTCCTGAGGGTCCTTTGGGGCCAACTACCCCTCCAGTATGTCCCACAAACCTGGATTGCTGAGATGTCATCGGATGGCCCACCCCCTTTCTCCACCACTCTGCAAACGCGCCTCCTGATGCACTATTGGTTGGGGGATGAAGTTCCCTTGGATGCTGATTGTCCTTGGGGGCCAAGAACCCCCTCCAGTTAGTCCCACACAGTGGGATTGCTGTGAGCTGGTCAGAGGCCCACCCCCTGTATCCACCACTCTGCAAACACGAGTACTAGTTAAAATAAACATAGAAATTCACTTTAAAAAACAAAGGTTACAGGGACATTATAGTTAGGAGATAGATTTTAAAAAACCTTAGCAATTCACGTAAAAAAACAAAGCGTACCGGGACGTTATAGTTAGGAAATAAAATTAAAAAAACATAGAGATTCACAGAAAAAAACAAAGGTTTCAGTGACTTTACAGTTAGCCTCAGATTTCACTCCAATGAAATCAGGGAAATTCAGCAGTTATAGTTACCCGAGCTAACTATAACTTATGCCCCCGCAATGCACTGCTTCTGATCTCACATCATACATCACTTATGACATGGTCAGTGACATCACTGATGACATCACTGATGACATCTCTCTGACCATGTCATGAGTGGTGTAATATGTGAGGTCATAAGCAATGCATTTTGCGCTCTGTATTCAGCTCTTCTGGTTAAAGCTTTGCAGAGCTAAGCACTGCTCCTCGGGGAACTCTCTAGCGGGGCGCTGCCGTCTGTCGATAAACCTGTTGTAGAGCAGGCAGGGACCCCACTGGAGAGCAGCGCTTGCTTTTCACCTCAGTGAGGGCTCGTGCTCTGGGCCCCATGGACTAGCCACCTCACACAGCGTTGCCACCGACACTGCTTCCAGTCACCTGCAAATCACTGCCCTCAGGCTTATGAATGATTCTACACGAGCGCTAGGAGGCATAGTTGGGACCGGAGGGGGCCAGGACTAATCGCCCCAGGGTGCATTGCGCGCCAGCCACAGCGCACACCCAGCATCAGCGGCAGTGCCAGGAGGCGCCTGGTTAAATATCGAAGCGGGCTCCCGCAGCGCGTGACGCGCGCAGGTGAGGCCCGGGCCAAAGGCGGGCCCGTCCTTGCCCGTCATTGCCAGGAAGAGGCAGGGCTGGGCCACCCCTCCTTCTCCTGACATATGGGCCGCAGTGATGAACATTGACCACTGAACTCCTTCCATGGATTCCTGCCCGGACACAAAATAAGTGAGTTCGTGACTGTGGGGATAATGTACAGCCTCTGAGGGATACGGGTTTTACACGGTCCGCTAAGTAACCCAGCCAGACTGTTCTGTGCGCTGAACGTTTGGGTGTTACTGAGTACTAATTGGCATCTTTCGTCATTGGCTGCCACGACTTGTTCATTATTAGATTACAGCCTTATTATATTAGGTTTTTTTTTTTTGCATCTAGTGCAAATAGTTTTAAACGACCTGCCCTGTTCCTTGCTAGGGGAAGTATGTCTAAGAGGAAGCAACCTATGAAAGGCTCTAGAGGGGGGGTAGCGGTGACTACCCTAGATTCATTTTTGTCCAGAGCTGCAAATGTATTGTCCAATGAAATTGCCCTAATGGAGCGTAGACTTTCGCTGGAATTGACTAGTCGGCCCTCAAGCCCTTTACCATCTAACACCTCACCTCATACTGTGCAAAGTGAGCCTGTGCCATCACCACTGGTTGACTCCCTTTTGATTGAAGAGGTTGAAGGCAATCAAGATGAGGGCCCCTCTTCATTTGAGCCTCCAGTAAAAAAAAAAAGAGGTGGAGGCAGGAAAATAGCTCCCCAGCCGAAAAAGCAAAGTGTGTTATCTATCGAAGATCAAATTAATGTGGGTTTGGGACAAATTGTTAATAGCCTTTCTTTAAAAGTTGAAGAACTTATAAAATTGCACCTTAGCCCTATTTTTGTCAGGTTGGATAAACTAGAATCACTACTTCTTCAGGCTAATGAACGTCTTACCACTAGTCCCCCAGTTTGTATGGGCGTAGCACAAAGTGGGCAAGCTAAGGAGAATGACTGCAACAGTCAACCACAAAATACTGGGTGGATAATTAACAATAGTAAACCAAGGGTACACGCGGCGTCACATCAGACTTCTAGAGATAGTATGCAGAACTTAAGTTGTATAGGCCCACAAGGAATGACTGGTCCTCCAAAAATTGGCATAGCCCAAGGAAGTGATGCACACACACCGCCAGCTCTACGTAATTCTCTCGGGGGTGACACCTGAGGAGATAGGACAGACGCACGGAAATGAACCCAGCTGGCCGAGAGCGGTTAAACTCAATAGCCCGGTGAGTCCGAGATCTGATGTTCTACACTTGCCCCCCGAGTCAGCCCCGCTTGTGACTTTCCTAGTAGGAGTTCCACCCCTACCGGAGAATACTAAAGAGACAACAAGGGACCTAATACACAAGGTAACACACTGGTTGGGGAAAACACAATTACATGGTCGTACCTTTGCCCCCCCCATCATTATGGCCAGAAGAGTGGGTTGGGTAGGGAAAATTACAAGGAAAGATAGGTGTGGGGATTGCATTGTGGTTAATGTAACTCACCCTGCTCATGCGAGAGCCATGCTGCAAGGCCAGATGAGAGCCGCTGCGTCCCCGGGAATACAGGTTTTCCCACTTTCCTTTTTTTATCCAGAAGGGCCATTACACCCCAGATTGGAGGGCAAGAGATACACTCAGCCCCAAGGAAGGGCATCGCAAATACAAGCAGTCAGCTCTGCCAGGAACACATTAATTCCCCTCACAAATAGATTCGCACCATTAAGGGACCTGGACAGTGTGGATTGACAGTCAATCCCTTCAGTGACCACAGTTAGTATAAGTCATCCAGTAAGAGTACAATGGATTGGCCCGTCCGAATCACCATGTGACAAAGTGACAGATCCCCTGGTATGCACCTTTATGACATGGAATATTGCTGGTCTGAAGGCAAAAAAAGATGATGAACAGTGGTCAGCGGTAATAATGGCGGCCCATATCATTGCACTCCAAGAGACCTGGGATACTTCTGACTCTTTTGTAATGGATGGTTTTGCCCCTTTCTTTAAATCTGCATCCCCCACGATTGCAGGAAGAGCGAAGGGTGGTTTGCTCACCCTAATTTCTCTTAAACTATCTTGTACCATCAAGGGTCTTCCAAGCTCATCGCCACATCTTTTAGCAGTAGAACTGACTTGTCCAAGAGGGGTAACTTTGGTGATCGTAAATTTTTACAACTCATTTTGTAGGGATTTCGAGAGTGAACACCTGACCGGTCTTGACGTCTTTTTAGAGGAACTCGCTCAGGAGAGACATACTCCCTACGAATTAGTTATAATGGGGGATTTTAATATACATCGATGTAAATTTAACTGTGTGATAGATGGGGAGACTCATGAAGATTTACCACTGTGGCCCATTTTGAACACTCTAGCCAAGGCACCCGGCTTGATAGTTTACTAGCAAATAATAATTTGTACTGTCTAGAGCCTGGGGAAGAAGCAGAGGTGATACCATCTTTTTTTGGTAGAGGACGCAGTTCCACCATAGATTATGTTGTAATTTCAGCCCCCTTATATCAACATATGCGGGAGGTCAGGGTGGCTCAAACTGGTTTTAGCGACCACAACCCCATTATTGCGGAAACTAAAGGTTTCTTGGTCTTTCGGGGAGCGGAGCCAAAAGCCTTAGCAAATGGGGATTTTCGGCCTACGGCCCAGGATCGGAAAATACGATGGGAGAAAATTGTCCCGGATCTCTTTTTAACTGAGTTATATATTGAGGTCAAAGAGGAAATTGAGCGTTGCCTAAACATACCCAGCAAGCCAAATGAAGTACTAGAGGCTTATGATAAATTAAGTAAGCTAATTGGTAAAAAGTTAACTAGCAAAAAGACCAAGGCATGAACTAATGAGGCAAAGTGGTTTAATGCCGATTGCTCCAAAAGCCACAAAGCCCTTATGGTTGCTTTAAAAAGTGCACCTAGAGATCCTGAACTGATTAAAACCTGTAGAAAAGCATATGATTCAGCTTTAAAACTAAGGAAGGCTGCTTTAAGGGAACAGGCATGGGACGATCTAACACAGGCGAGCACACAAGCCAATAGTGCGAAATTTAGAAAGTGGTAAACAGCTCCTTCTTCAAAGATAATAATACGACAAAAGTAGAGTGTGTAATTCCAGCCGACCGGTGGGTTAGCCACTTTGAACAAATGTATTCAGAGGTTGTTACGGAACATATAGGCCCTTCTTGGGTACCGAGTCCTTTACCACTAGATTTGTCTTTGGATGTAAAAGAGGTTCAGAAAGCGATTGAGGGTATGTCCGCCAGGAAAGCTCCCGATCCCGATGGGATACCGGTGGACCTCTAAAAGTCAGACACGGGTGTATGGGCGAAAATTTTAACCGGAGTGTTCAATGCAGCCATAAGGGTAGGTCAACCACACTCATAGTCAACGGCGGTGATATTGCCAATTTTTAAGAAAGGTGCTAGGGAAGACCCGGGATGTTATCGTCCAATTTCTTTGTTGGACTCCGCAGCAAAAATAATGGGAAAAGTAATTTTAGATCGCCTAGTAACCTGGTTGGAAGAAAGGGAAGTGTTGTCAGAATTACAATTTGGTTTTCGCAAAGGCAGAGGTACAGTGGAACAATGTATGAATTTACTCATGATTACCAGTAAATATACCCTACCCAAAAAAGGACGTATGTCATTGGCTTTTATGGACTTAATGTCTGCTTTCGATAGGGTAAATAGGTCCAAGTTATGGTACTTATTAATAGAAACAGGGATGGACATGAATTTAGTAAGTTTCTTGCACTGGTCCCACCTTAATCTAACTGCCTCTGTAAGGTATAATGAAGATGGCTCCTTATCTAATGCCTGGAAGGTAAAAAGAGGAGTAAGGCAGGGGTGCATTCTTGCCCCGGTTTTATTCACACTGTACATAAATAATTTGGGGGCAGTGCTGTCTAATTCTTCTCTAGACATTCCTAGAGTAGGTTCTAAATCTATCCCAGCACTTTTATATGCGGATGACGCAGTTTTAATTGCCAGGACCCCAAATGCTTTGAAATCTTTAGTTAATACTTTTATTGATTTTATGGTAGCCCTGGATCTTGCGGTCAACTTTAATAAATCGCACATAATGTCAATTGGTTACCCTAAAAAGGTGAATAAATCCCTTCCCTGTAAAGGAGGAGTGCTAACCAATGTGCCCACTTATCCATATTTGGGTGTATTATTTGACGACAGGGGCACTTGGGTAGCACAGCGTGCTCTAAAGAAAAACACCTTGGCAAGATCAGCTGGAGCCTCACTGGATTTCGCTAGAAGACTAGGGAGCAAATCCATACAACCACTGCTAAAAATATATAATGAGAAATGTGTCGCTATGACAGTGTATGGTAGTGTGGTTTGGGGTTACAAGGATTGTAACGAACTTCAGGGGGTAGAAAATAAACATTTACGAAAACTCCTAGCTGCTCCCCCCAACACTCCAGCTTTTATTATACATGAGGAACTAAGGCAGGGCTACTTGACAGATAACATTGCTGTAGCACCCCTGATATGGTGGCTAAAAATTTGGTCCAGAGAAAAACCAAATCTAAACCAGACTATCTTAGAGGACTGCTTGAGTTTGGATGGTGCTGCAGAAATTCCTTGGTTAAATTATATCTCACAGCAGCTTTCAGCTCTTGGGCAACCAGAGCTATTTAATAAACCCAGAAAGCTGCCACTCGAATCTGTGAAAAATTTAAAATCTCAATTTCTTATAAGGAGGCAGTTAGATAGAGGAGAATCAAATGAACTCATGAAACCCTCTTGTAGATATTTTATGATTTTAAGTCCTGGTATTTTAAGCCAACTGTTTTGGTCTTTTGTCAATAACCTGCATCATCACTTTATTTTATTTAGATTTAATTGTATCCACTGGCTCCTAACTATACCCAAAGGATTTTCAAAGTTAGGTTCCTTGCAACCATGTGCATGTGATAACTTCTCTGAACAAGACCTATTGCACTTTATGTTCTTTTGTGGTTTTTATATCGAACTGCGAGCTAAATACATTCTACCACTTTTAAAAGATTGCCATTTTGCACAAGTTAGGCCAGCATTGACCTACTTACAAATCCTTTCTTCCCCCTTTGTTTGTTACGGGGTTGCACGTTTTTTATCAGGGGCAATTCGTAAAAGAAATAATATGGTGGGTTAACAATTATGACCCGGGTCGTTAGAATATGCCTTGTATTCTGAATTTATTTTAACTTTGTGTATTATAATGTACAACGTAAGTGTTTTTTATGTAAAATTTATTTTTATGGCCAGAACGTGGCCGAATAAAGTTTTAATTGATTGATTGATTGCATTGCGGGCGTAAGTTATATTGCTGACCAGCCCATGCTTTCCCGTGCCTGCTGTCACCAAGACAGTATTCTGATCTCCTGCAAGTAGTGTGATCACTCCCAGGAGTCAGGAACAAAAGCTTGGGCAGGAAGGAGGTCACACCTCCCTCCTCCCAAGCAGGATAGTGAATTCGCGCATCAAGGCGGTGAGCTTAAAAGGATGCACCACATCGGATATGCATCAGGGCTGACTCCCGGTGGAAGAAACAGCCCTCCCATTGCCCCAGGCACATTTACACCCACAGAAGGCTATCCATACCTCCAGGGTAATCAGCCTGGTCTGTACACCACAATTTGATTTTTGCCATCTTTAGGAATGACAGAATAGAGGGTTCTGGGTAGAAAAGGTGACCTACACCCCCAGATGTGGTCACCTAAGGGACATACTAGCTGCATGGACTACCTGCCCATTGACTACTAGTTCCCACACCCTTAACCCCCTTAAATCTAGGATTTAAGGACCCCTTGCACCAGAACCTCAGATCTGAGCAATTTTCAACAAGAAAAGAACCAATAGGAGACCTGTGTCGCCGACAACAGGACTTTACCCACAGCACCAAAGCAAAAGAGGGATACTTTGTCCCTGTGGCAACACACTTGGACCTAAGTGAACGACCCTCGTCCTTGGCTACAACTTGGCACTCCAGAAGAGAGGGACCCCTGTGGAAGCAAGAAGCACCCTCAGACTCCCCTGGACTATTGCCACTAGTCCCCTGCAAACTGGAGGTAATAAACACTCACCTGATCCAAAAAATCACTAGCCATTGGGCCTTCCATTGGATCGTCCAAATCCAGGTGGTCTAGTGCAGTGTGAGAGTTGTAGTCTCGCCAGTCACTACGTTTCAGGCTGCTACCTCACTGCCCGGGACCCAGTGAAGTTCCAGTATCTTTTTGCTGTGCTTACCACTGCCGAGGCTTGTTGGTCACCAAACCAGCAACTAACCCTCACACTCAGCACTGAATCTACAGGGAACACCATGCAATCTTCATCCGATGTCAGCAGCTGTGTATCTGTTGTATTTGTGCATTCTGTTTCTGGCAGCCTCGTGTATGCGGTAAAAACAGCATACCCGTGTCTCCCGTTCAGCACCAGGGACAGCCCAGACAAATCTGCACCCGAACTTCACAGGCTAGGTAAAATTGATCTGACAGTTGTGGCCTGGTCCAGGGGTCCACACAACCTTTACCCTGTGAGAGTTCCAAGTAACTTGACCTGTAAGGGACTGGGGGATTTTGCCATTGACCGCAATTATATATTTTCCATGTATTATTTTGCACTGATTTAATATTGATTCAAAAATCTGTGACTTTGGTTAAACATATGCTATTCTATTTCTTTGGTGTCTAAATTAAGATAAAAATACCCTTTATTTTTATAAATTGGTGTCGGATTTCCCTAGAGTAGTTTTAATTACTTATCGTCCATGTTGTTACTCTGAAATGCTTAACACTCTTGTAAAGCCTGACTTCTCTTTACCACTCTACCAGGACTTACCTAAGGATATATTAGTGTGAATCCAAGGATCACCTTTGGTATATTGTGATAGTACTACATGGTGAGGACTAACCCCTACACCACGTAACATTCCACTGTCCTACATCACTTTTTAAAAAGTTTAATTTGAGTGTTCTGGTGCCCACCTGTGACACCCATATATTATTTTTTTATAAGGGGAGCTGGCATGCATCTTCCCTCCCTGAGCCTTTGCAGGCCCCAGTGAACCCATCCTTTGGGCTGTATTTTTACATTAAGGGGAGGGGGACACATGCCCCCCTCCTAGAGTCTTTGCAAACCCTGGGTACCCTATTCCCTGCGCAGTATTTTTTTTATTAAGGGGAGAGAGTACGTGGCCCCCCTCCCGAGCCACTGGGGACTTTTGGGACCCCATCCCCAGAGGCCTTTTTTAAAATTAAGTGGGGGGGTGAGGCCTCCCCTCCCTGAAGCTTTATGACCCTGGGGATTCCATCACCACGGGGCCTCAGGCAGGTGCCCTGGTGCCCACTTGGGGCACCCGCAAAACACTACGTTGGGGTTTCGAGGGAAGCCCCCGGGCTCGTGGCCCCAGCCAGCCACCCAGCCAACAATTTTTTGCCACTCCTGCAGGGAGGGAACAAAGTGGTGTTGTCATGTAGTTCCTACTAATCCATTGGAGCTGCGTGTTTGGTGGACAACATAAACTTTCCAAGCACCCCCGCAGGATTTGTTGTCCTAGAGACCAGCTAGCTCACAGTGCCACCACCAGTCCCCCTAACCAGACCAGAGAGTGAATTGTTTCTGGCAACCACTGAACATGACAACCCAGACACCTCAGGGATCGTGGTAATAGATCAGAACCTTCCCGCTCAGTCACTTGTGCTTATTTGTTCTCAGAGAAATATACAGAGAATACACACTGAGACGTTTTCAGTATATTTATTGAGCCAAGGTTATTCTTGTATAAAATACATGTGCTGCAATAATCAGTAGACAGAAGTAGATGAAAGTGATTACAAGCACCAACAGAGTAAATAGCAGATGTAGTTCCACCATGATGCTAAGACAGTGTATATATGCAGGCATATAAAACAAGGTAGTAATCAGGTGTACTCCTACTATGCAACCCTACTCTGTGTGTGTAGATGTAGAGCCAAGAATCCCCCAAGGGCAGGGGACGTTTGTTTATGGGGCGCAGGGGCGCCCCCCCCCCTGTTTGTTTGGTACGATATTAAAAAATGGTTAATAATAAAGATTCCATTTTTTTTGCTGCAGTGCGCGGCATGACCCGGACAAAGATATTACATTGGGGAAGGGGGGAGTCTCCGCTCCGAGCCTGCCTACTTGATCGGCAGATGCCGTGCCTCATGTGGGTGAAGTGCGCATGTCGGTTTGGACGAGTGCCTTGGTCTGACCAGCCCGACATGCTCACTTGAACCCTCAACAGGCTCTGCAATGAAGGAGCCCGGGGTTTGTTGCTGCAGCCCCCCAAGGCTCCAAAATGAGCATTGGCAGCGCTTGACCCAGCCAATGGCTGGGTCAGGGGCTGCCAACCTCAGCCAATCCTCGCGCTGTTGGAGTTGGGGGATGGGACCAGGCCTGCTTGAGGAAAGTGAGGTCACTGATCATGCAGGGCTGGAGTGTAAGATAAACAGGTCCCCGCGTGCAGCCCTGACTGCTGGAGGTTTGCACAGCTGCTGCTCGTCTTGCGCGCTTATTGTCTAGTTCTGCCTGAGGCCTGTGTTGGGGGAGCCTGGAGCGGTCTGGTCTGCAGCTAGGATGAGGCACCCATCGACATCGCAGCACGTCACCACACTGCCTTCCTTGGACGTTTCGAAGAGTCAGTGTGCAGCCCCGCAGTCCGGAGTGTTTCAACCTCTGCATCCGAGTTGAGGCCCTTTTGCCTGAGCCTCGTGAACGGCAAGAACAAAAAAGGTAAATCATCTTCAAAGGTACATTTACGGAAACAACTTGGTCCGTAAACATCTGAAATAGAGTCCATTATTCAGCTGCACTATCTATGGTGACGTTATTCCTGGCAAGGAGACAAAGGGGCATATTTACAAGGGCTTTATCTCCGCTTTTTTGGCTTTTAAAGCCAAAAGGCGGAGATAAAACTATCGCCCTATTAACAAGAGGGTGCTAACATGCATTAGCGCATGTTAGCACTTTACCTCGAACGCTCCCTTTGCATCTCTAATGAGATGCAAAGTGGGCGTCACTGAGCAGTACAACCTTGTAAATATCGCTGATGTGCACATCGCGATATTTACAAGGCTACACAACGCATTTTAGCAGACGTTAGTTTTGGGCAAAAACCGCTGTCTGCTAAAAGTGCAGACTTAGGCATACCTAATATGGGGGTGGATTGTGCTGATACGACCACAGGGTCGTATCAGCAGAGCTATCACACGTTTGCAGGGAACATCGCTGGAAAACCAGCGATGTTCCCTGCAAACGGCGATTTCCGCTATCGCTGGTAATTATATCGCCCTGGGGAAATGCGTTGTAAATAACGCGCTAACAGGGCGATATAATCCAGCGATAGATGGCGATAAGTAGAAAAGCGCTAAGCGCGCTTTGCGTTTATTTATCGCCGTCCTTGTAAATATGCCCCTTACTTTTTCCTCACTTGAGACAATTCCTCTTCTCCCACTTCAATTGTATCTAAATAGTTTAAGAAAAACTTTCTCCATTCTTGCCATTTTATGGGAGGATCACCAGTTGTAGCCAGAAAAGGTTGTGGGGGTGTCAAAGAAAATGTTTGAAAAGCACACATGTAAAAGTTACGGCAGATACACAAAATATGAAAAAAAACTCGTAGACAACTCTTCATGGAGTAGGTAATTTGTTGAGACAACTCTTACTGGAGTGAGTGTGCCAGTCACCATTGAGTATAATGGAGCTGGTATGCGCATCACCGCAATCTGCAAAAGTTGAACCACACTGACGGTAAGAGGTGTACCTATCACTTTTGCAATGGCACTAGTGAAGATGAAAGGTGTGCCTGTCACCGTAGAAACAGGCTGAAACACAATGCCGTGGGGTGTAAAGCCACGTGAATAGTGTGCCTGTCACCGCGTTTCACAATAGAGAGGGTGTGCCTGTCACCGTGGATCAGGACAGGCTGACACAGAATCATCAAAACACAAATGTGGTCCAGCACTCCAAACAAATTCAGATTGCAACAGTTAAAAAATAAGTTCAAAGAATGATTCAGCAGGTCTGGTCTTGTTCCAATTCTTTATTCAAATTCTTCCTAAAAAAGAGATTGTAGCCTACGCGTTTCGTCCATCAAGGACTTCTTCAGGGCGAAGCAGTAAGACGTATTTTCCTCAATATTCATAGATCGAAAACTCTATTGGAGACTCGGTTTTTAGATCAAAGTAAAAGGAACCTTAAGTATTTCGCAACAGTATGGAAGTCATCCAAAATAGTCAATCCATGCGGTGTCATGGGCCATTATTTATCAATGGGCATGCGGTATAATCCCATTACTGTTGACGACCCGGCCGCGTTGACTGAGCAGTTCGAATACCTGGACATAAACAGTAATGGAGTCACATACAGTGCACCATGATGTAATCAACGAGCCGCCAGGACCCAGCGTACTCCTGGACGTAGATAAGACATGAAGAAATGCAGCCTACGCAACAGCTGCGGTGCACGTGAGGTCACGCAGTTTCCAAGACAGCAAAACAAATGGCCACCAAGACTTTTGCCACAGCAAAACTACGCCACTTAACTGAAGGTAATGCTCCGTACCACAAATATTCATGAAAATACCAAATAGTTCCTCCTAGAAGTACACAGATATGCTGACCTCAAGAAAAGGAACAGTGGATACTTACAATTTATGAACTAAGGATCACAGTTCACGGAGTCCAATAGATAATGGGAAGCGAAAACTAAACAGGTCCTGGAATGTCGCACATGTGGTATAAGTCCAATCGTCGCCAAAATTGTTAAGTAGACTCCAGGCCCGGTTGTGTAAATACAGCAAAGTATTTATTTAAGATATTCCCATTAGAGGTCAGCATATCTTTCCCATCCGGGCATCAGCTCTCAAACTGCCGATGATGGCATGTCAACATTCCACATGTCATCTATGACATGCATACATTACAGAAAATAAAAACAACACAGCAGAATATCATCTGCACACAATAATATGACCAGGTGCCTGTTCGTGAATGTTATACTCTGTTGCCCGTGGTGTCCTCTGAACATGTAAGCCAGCAGTTCCATAGCCATGTCACATATCAAAGATGGCAGTGTATAGTGCTGCTGTGTGCTGCACCCTACCACTATAATCCTGAACAGGTATCCAATAACTTTTATTCATACAACTTGGTTCATGTACAGCTTAACAAAACTCAAAATGATCTGTTCAGGCCACGTTTTCCCAGCATGAATTGCATATATACCTATCCCAGGCAATCAAATGTCATTTAGGAGACATAAAATATCACTGCTGCCAGATCAGAATCTCTCTGGTCCATCAAGGCAAACAGGGTGAGCATACTATACACTGCGGGGCAGATCTCATTCTCTGGCGCATCCCTGCAAATCAGCAGGATGCGCCAGGAAAGATGCGTGACGCAAGTTTACCCTTGCGCCACCACAGATGCGCTGCATTTACAATGCGGCGCATCATGGCGCAAAGATAAACAGATGCGTGTCGCATCTGCCGGCGTAAGGTTGGCGCAGTGCTGGAGCCGTGTCGCGGGCGCGACGCAACTCCAGCACTGTTCCGACCTGGCCTATCCTCAACATGGTGCGTCATGCCGTACGCCTGCTTCAAGCAGGCGCAAGGTTTTGACGCAGCGGGGTCGAGGAGTGACTGAGTGAAATCTTGTAGATTTCACTCAGGCACTTTTCCGAGGCGTTCCTGCACCGGAACGCCCACCCTGCGCCGGAACGCCCACATGAAACCTGATGCAGGTTTCATGTGGCGCAGGGCTTTACAACGTGACGCATCTCCCTAGATGCGTCCGTTGTAAATCCCCCCGCAGCATGGCGCTATGCTTTACGCCGCCGCTGCGTCACAAAAGTGACGCAACGGCGGCGCAAAAGTGGCGCATGGGGCTTGTAAATCTGCCCCTGCTTCTCTACCAGGAATAAAGCATTTTTCCTCTAAGTCATATGACTGGGTTTAGTTGGCTGTTGGACTTTATTTATTTATCCCAGACAGCTACACAATAGAGGGATTAACCATGCCTGGAAGGGCCATCACTGGCAGGATGGGGGGGCTGGAGCTGGGAAAAGCCCCACTTGCAAGTCAATAAGCTGTGCCCTGCCTTCACATGAAATACTTCACATTACCTCTTTGTTTAGGCAGTCAGCTTGGAGCCAGGTCAGGGAAGGCATGAAATTCCAAGCACTTCAAGGGGAATTCTCAAGAAACGTCTCCTACTTCAAAGGAGGCACCAGGTATAAAAATAGGACCCTCAGACCCACTCTTCAGTTCACTTTCTGAACCTGTGGAAGGACTGTCAGAGGAATGCCTGCTGCTGTGCCCTGCTGTGTACTTCAGAAGACTGCTTTGCTGCACCTGGAAGAACTGCTCTGCTGCCTGAAGCCAGCCTTGAACCATCGGTGGTGTGGCCTGCACTGCTGCCTGAGCCCTGTTCCATCTCTTGAACCTAGGAGTACCAGAATGACTCCAATGACTAGTTGACTGGCCTCCGATTCTGAGACTCAGGGACAGAAAAGGCTCAAACCTTCATGAGCTCACACCTGGCCCTAGCCTCAGTGAGTCCCAACCCTCCAAGTGGTCCCTCCCCAGTCCTGGGCACTTGGAAGTGGTGCTAAAAGTGCTTAGATAGCCAAAATCAAAAACTTTGGGCTAAACTTGCTCTGAGAACCAAGAGGAGACTGGGATCAACCTGCTTGTCTATGCGCCCAAGGTGCATCGCTAGTCAGCCTGACTTTGCGGGAGCTCCTGCTACTTTCTTCTCCGCAGCATCAAACCCGGTTCCGCAGTTGTTCTCAGAAGGGGTATTCACCCTCATGGAACCCTCGTCAGCTACAGCTCCAGCCTCATCCCGCTGGAGATTTTCAACTTCCAAAAAAAAGACTAAGTCCGAACCATGAACTCTTCGCCACAACTTCATCCAGATGCTCCCTGACGACAGAGCCTCCTCCTTGGATACTGTCTGCAGGCTTGCCCCGTTGAACTTCTGCCTTATCAGGCATTTTTTTTTTAGATTGTTTTTTTTTTAATCCGCAGGTAAGCACGACCAGGCCTAATCCACTTCTTGTGTCCGACTTGCGCTCTATCACTGTCGTTTTCTACTTTGACTCGGTCTCGCACGACTAGATGCCCGTGGTTGGCGCTTTGATCTTATAGGCATTAGTATTTAACTTAAACTTTAAAATTTCATAACTCCGGTTCTACTGATTGGATTTTTGACATTTTGGGGTTAAATAATTTCTTTAAATATTACTCTATCTAATTAGGTGTGGGGTTTTCTTGTGTTGTGTTTTCACTTTATTGCTGTTTGTGTGCTGCATAAATACTTTGCACATTGCTGCTAAGCTAAGCCTGACTGCTTTTGTGCCAAGCTACCAGAGGCCTAAGGACATTTAACACCCAACTCAACCAGCTCTCTAATTTCTCACATTGGTGGCAGCGGTGAGATCCAGTATTTGTTTGTGCAGTACCATACAGTGATTTGTGTAACACAAAAATCATATTTAAAAATGTTTACACCAGAGTTAGCCCCTTTTTAAGGTCTTCCTAGTTTTTCATTGGCTGTTTTCTAATTTTTCTAAATGTAAGTGCCCTACCGCCCTTTTCTGTACCATGGAGATGGAGCTGCTTAATATTACCACCCTTACCAGGGCTGATCTGCAGAGGCTTTGGAAGGAAAGGGGGCTGAATGCAGGCAAGAAGCCCAGAATGATGAACCTCCAGATAGCCTTCAGAGCCTTTGAGAAAGTCAAGACGCTGCAGGCCGCACCTGAGGAGGACGACCTGAATTTGGATATTGAGGAGGACCCAAATAAGAGCCCTGAACTGCAGGAGGAGCACAACTCACCCCCAGAGCAGAACCAAGAGTGGGCAGGAAGCAGTGTGTCTGCTTGGGATCTGTCCCCAGAGGAGCTGGAGGACAGGAAGGCAGAGAGGGAGCTCAGACTACAGCTAGCCAAAATGATGATGGAGGTAGAGGAGAGAAAGGCTGAGGCAGAGAGAGCCCCGGCCATAAAAAATGCAGAAGCAGAGGAAAGAAGGGCAGAAGCAGAGAGAGCCCTGGCCAAGGAAAAAGCTGAGGCTGAGAGGGCCTTGGCTGAAAATAAACTACTGCTGGAGCATGGAAAGAACATGTAAGAGCTAGAGCTCAAGGCCGGGCAAACTTCAAAATCCAGCAGTGATGGTTGCAGCATACCTTCAGTGTCTCCTGGAGAGGTGTAGGTCTGTATACCACAAGACCTGGTGCCCAGTTATGTGGTGGGAGATGGTATAGACACATGGTTTTCTGCCTAAGAGGTAGCCCTGAGATTGCACAGGGTTGCCGAGGAGCATTGGGGGCTAGCTTATGAAAACACATGCCTACAGTGGGGAGGGACACACTTCTTATATTTGAGGTTAGTGACCAGACCAAGAACATCCCTATAAAAGCCATACTTGTCTCTAAATGTAGGTTGACCCCTTAGAAGTACCATCAGAGGTTCAGGGCTAGCTACAAACTCCCAAACCAGTCTTGGGTGGATTTCTTGGAGCTCACACCTGAAAATGTTGTGCTTGTCGGAATGGGTCCGTAAGACCACACGTTCCATGGCTGCCCAGGAGGGCAGTCAAGGAGATAGGAGCCTAGAAAAATGGCACAGGCAGCTTCCATGAAAGGGAAGAGCAGGAGGCTTGGGAAACCAGCCCCTGATACTCCCACGGAACATATGGATGTAGCACTGGAGGAGGCCACCCCAGAGCCTACCTGGGAGGACATTGCCTCCCTAGGCGTCCTACCTGAGCTTGCTGGATGGCAAGTGGAGGGTGGGTCCTCCTTGAAGGAGTTCTGAAAGGCACAGAAGAAGTTCCAGACCCTAGGTTGCATGAGGCAACAAGCTGAAGTCCAGGCAGTTGGTGACACATCATGAGATCACCTCATCAATTAGGAGATTGACCTCCTGTAATGTGAGCCTAAGGTGCCTGTGCGTGGATCAACATGTGTGTTGGTGGTCCATCAATGCTACATGGCCTTCGACTGGAATTGGCTCATGAAATTCCCCTGGCAGGACATCTGGGGCAGGGCAACACATTTGCTGTAATAGTCTCTCACTTATATTGGCCACAGGCAAAGAAACCTTCAGATACATTCTGCAGGGGGGTGCCAGAGAGCCCATGGCAAGATGGCCACACTTTACTGTAGCTCCCCCGGTTGGGCTACAAAATCTGCATTTATCTGGCCATCTGTCATCCTACATCAGCTGAATTGCTTAGCAACTTGAAGTGAGCAGTGGCCCTATTTCACCCCTATATGGTCTCTGTGAAGCATTGCCAGCCAGAAATAAAGTTCTGACAACTGGGGTAGTCTGGTGAAGGATGGGTAGGAGCAAGCTCCCAAGAGAGACCCCCCTCCTAGGATGTGGTAAGCTACATGCTTGCCCTCAGGAACCAGGTGAAAGGAACCAAGTGACCAAGTTTTTGAAAAAGGCTTCTGAGAACTTGGAAGCCAGCCAGCAAGTCATGAAACTCTAGTATGACCAGAAGGCTACTCTGGTGAAATTTTAGCTTGGCCAGAAAGTTTGAGTTATGAAGCCAGTGAAGCCCAGGGCTCTCCAAGACCACTGGACAGGGCCCTCTGATGTGCTTGAGAGGAAGGGGGAGGTCACCTACTTGGTGGACCTCAAGAACCCCAGAAACCCTTTATGGATATTCCATATCAATCACTTTACACCCCACCACAAGAGGATTGAATTCACCATACTGTTGGTGGCAGATAATGGAGAAGAGGATGAGAGTGAACTTCTCCCTGACCTAGTATCTAAAGAGAAAGATGGGTCAGTTAAGGGTGTCATCCTTTCACCTAGCCTGACCCCAGAATAGCAAAAGGACTGTCGTCAACTGTACGGACAGTTTGTTTCACTGTTTTTCCTCACTCCTTGGCTTACACACTTGTGTACCCATGATATAGATATCGGGGACAGCCTGCCTGTCAAAAACAAAATATACAGGCTGTCAGACAAAGTGAGGGCCAGCATTATGGGGGAGGTCTCCAAAATGTTAGAACTGGGAGTGATTGAGCACTCCAGTTGTCCCTGGACCAGCCCAGTGGTGATGGTAACTAAAGCTGCCTCACTGGGCACCGCTTAAGAACTCAGATATTGTGTGTTCTACAAGGGGCTCAACTCAGTCACCAAGAACGATGCTCACCCTGCCCCCGAGATAATAAGCTAATTCACAGATTAGGGAAGGTCAAGTTCCTAGGTACCTTTGACCTTTCTTCAGGGTGCTGGGAGATAGCCCTAACTGAGGTGGGGCAAAGAGCATTCTCTACCCCAGAAAGCCACTTTTAATTTAAAGTGATTCTCTTTGGATTGAACAATGCCCCTGCCACTTCCTGAAGTTGGTGAACCATGTCTTAGCTGGGATGGAGGCCTTTCAGTGCTGCCTACTTGGATAATGTAGCTGTCTATAATAGCAGCTGGGAGGATCACTTGCTTCACCTTGAAGAAATGCTTCAGGCCCTGCAACAGGTGGGCCTGCCTATCAATGCTAGCAAGTGCCAGAAAGGGCAGGGTTCTGTGGTGTACTTGGGACACCTTGTGGGCAGGGGTAAAGTACACCCTGTCCAGGGTAAAATAGAGACTATCCTGACCTAGAAGCCCACCAGAATCCAAACAGAAGTGGGGGCCTTCCATGGCCTTACTGAATATTATGGGAGGTTTGTTAAGGGATATGGCACCATTGTTGTTCCCTTAACTAAAAGCCTTCCAAGAAGCAGCCCACTAAGATGATCTGGACAGAGGACTGCCAAAAAGCCTTTGACACCCTCAAACAGGCCGTTCCTGAAATAGAAGAGAGATATTCTCTGTAATTTGTTGGACCCACTACTCTCTGGTTATGGCATGCCAGCTGGCTGTATCATGAGATATGTGTCCCAGACTGGGCGCTCACTTTCAACAAAGGGTGAACTAGAGAGTTTTTGAGGAAGTAGAAGGGGAAAAGGCATACTGACAATGCTGATGGTACTTGCCTTTGGCATTCCCAAGCCTATAAAGCCAAGAAGAACTGCAGCAGCTTCCCAACAGGCACCAAAATCTGGCTCTGACGGTAAGGCTTGAAAAAACCCAGAAGTCCTTGTATTGTTGGGGAATCGGATCTCCATGAAAGCTTAGCAGAGCAAACGTACTGTGGTACAACACTGGTTGAAGCCCTGAAAGGGATTCAAGTTTATTCCCCAATGGTCGTAAGCCATTGGGTTTCCCTGGATGTAACCAGAAACACCAGCGGAATGCATCCGAGTGATGACGAATGGCAAAGATGGTTCTCATGGATCTATCTAGAGTCAGTCATATCCTGCCCAGAAAACACAATCTATTTCATGGCATCTTGGTAATCTTTCACCAAATACGCAAAGGTCACAGACTATCCCAGTATGCTACTCATTGCCAACTGAGCCATTCCCCCAAGTGCATGTACTATCAGCAAGCACATGGTGTTGGAGAAATGCAGGGGCAGGCACCCTAGGAGATAACCTTCATTCCCATAGTGTCAATTCCCTTGGACTCCCTATCTGAGGGAGTGGACATGGAAGCCTTGGATTTCTGTAGAAATGACAACACCTGCACCACCAAACTTTCAGCAGTGTGTCAGGATGAAGCAATCAGAAGTACTGGGACTCCCAAATTATGATCCCAATTTTGTTGTTCATTTAAGATCAGAAGAGGGCTGACTTGGAAGATATGGGTTAGAAGCAGGACTTCTGGGTCATGTCCAGGGCAGGAGCAGCGCTTGTTACTCCGGCACATGAGCTAATATATATAAGATCCACACAAAATATGGCAAAATGCCTGGCAATATCTCCCAGTTATTTTGTCTCTTTCCATTTATGTATAGTTCATCAATGTTATTATGTCCCTGCACTTTGTTATTTTTCCCTCTTCTCTGTTCCCTTTGCCCATGTTCCCATGCACCTATATTTTCTGCTTCTTCTGTTAAATCTGTATTTAGCAATACTTGCATTCAATATACTAGCCAAGAAGTGCTGGAACTGTGTTATACATTAAAGCAATAGGTATTAACCATGAGGGATCACTGACATAATATCGACAGACACAATATCGACCTACCATTTTATCGACACCAAAATATCGATTACACTATTATCGACAACCTATACTTAATTATAAAAATACACAAATATCGACACCATATTATCGACAAACATAAATATCGTTTACACCATTATCGAACACATAAATATCGTTAACTAAAATATCGAACTTAGTTTAAAAAGATACATGTCCAAAATATCGATAACAACAATATACACAGCAAAAATATTGTTTTCTTAAAAATATCGACGACTTAAATATAGATAAAAATAACATATATTAACACCAATTTTTTTATTTTCACTATAAACATGCACTCCACACCCAAAAAAATATGCGATCTATTTTTAATTTTTTAAAATATAAAACCCTAAAATATTTTGTAAACACGCTAATATTTATAATTTAAAATAGAAACAACTAATAAGCACACAGCATTAAACATCAAAAAAATGTTATACACATGTCACACACAAAATCCGTTATAAAAAAAAAGTTAACTAACTACTTCTCAATTAGCGTTTTCCATATATGGAAAACAACTGCCAAAACAATTGAAACAATAAACAACAACGAATAAAAGGCTCACACTAATAAAATAACCCAATCACAGAAAGCAATCAATTAAATAACCAATATAAACCAAACGAAAGTAATGTTTAGTTTACACCTTACACCTACAATAAATAAGAAGGGGAAACTCTGCCAGATTGCTGCCAGAACGCAAGACTTCATTACAGAAATAAAACTAAACTACACAAAGTAAGTAAAATTCCATTTATAATCTAACTGTACTACTACTGTTCAACACAAAATATTTCAATATAATAAATACCTAATATCTAAGTTTTAATTTTATAACTCCTCTACAGAAATTTTTGAAAACATCCAAACAATTCTAGAACAGCGTGAATAATAAAAGCTAAAATAAAGTAAGTATAAAATCTTTTCTATAAAATAGTTACCTAAAATACCCACCCAAAACCCCACTTTCTCCCAAATTCCCCACCACCCAGTAAACAATAAAACAAAAGTATTACAATTACCTTTTTTTATACCAACAGAAACATCTTCAGAAAATCTGCAATCAAACACCAAACAAATTACATCAGGATTAAATTTTACATCATAATCAACATTGTAAGTATATATTGAAAAATGTATATGTATCAATAACAAGTGTATACTGTATTATTTTGAGTAATTTTTATATACATTTCTCTTAGCATTAAAAAGAACACAGTGACTGAAGGCTCACAATTTATTACCTCTCAGAAAGGAAAAATTTTACTATGTTATATGGGGTACGTCTATACCCAAGAAAAACAAAGTGGACTAAAAGTTAATTGGAAATGCAGTAAATACTATTCCAATAAAGGTTATGGGAGGGCTACAACAAAGGAAACAACTGTTACATATGTGAAAGAGCATAACCACCCCCAAATGTGACAGAAATTGAAGTAAGAAGTGCTCTAGATACCATTAAAAAAGCTAGCACTAGCTCAGACAAATCCACCACAGAAATCTTAAAACATGAGTTGCTTAGAGTACCCCAACATGCTTCTGCCCAAATGCCCTCTATTGCTTCCTTAAAAGGACAATAGCTAGACAAAAAAAGCCACTACCACCACCACACCTGCCCCAAAACAATTTGAGGAGGTACAAATTCCCCCAGAACTAGCAATAACCCATAACGAAGAACCATTTATACTTTACGATAACAAATGCAAAGACAAAAGAATTATTATGTTTGCTACTGCAAATAATATAACTAAACTTCAACAATCAGAAACATGGATGATGGATGGGACTTTTAAAATATGTCCCAAACCATTTTATCAATTATACACAGTCCACGCCCTATACCAAAACACAAATATTCCTTTTATCTACGCCTTACTCCCTAATAAACAAAACTCTACCTATATGGAAATCCTAAACAAGATAAAACAAGAAACCAATAATTATTTCCCACAGAAAATAATTATTGATTTTGAGCAAGCAATGATTAATGCAATCCTAAAATGCTACCCACATACAGCAATTCAGGGTTGCTATTATCATTTCAATCAATGTCTATGGAGACACCTACAAAAATCAGCATTAAGTGTTGAATATGCAACTGACAGTACTTTTGCATATCAAGTTAAAAAACTTATAGCACTAGCCTATGTCCCACTTACTGACATGGCCGAACACTACGACCTACTACTAGAAAGCCCATACTACCAAAGAAACGAACACAAATTAAGTTCCCTCTTAGATTATTTTCAGGATACCTGGGTGGGAAGACTCCACAGATCAGGACATAGAAGACTACCTAAATTCCACATACCACGGTGGAATGTATACCTTAGCACACTAAATAAACAAGCCAAAACAAACAATTCTGTTGAAGGATGGCATAATGCCTTCCAAGCAACAACAGGCAGAGGTACACCTACCCTACTAAAACTCCTACAATCTCTCCAAAGAGAACAGAGCTACCAACAACTAAGAATGGAGCAATCTGTAACCCAAATCGCCCCAAAACTTACCAAAGAAACTAAACAAATGTTTGAATACCTACAAAGTAAAGTAATACTATATCCAACAACAAGAGGCCTAGAATACCTATCAACAATAGCTAAAAGACTACTTTAACCTATAATTGCACCAAAAATACTAATACTTTTCTCCAAAAACAATTTAAAAATAAAAATATAATTTTTTATATTTTCACAAATATAATTTTTTTGTCTCATATATTTATTGTAAAACATAAATATATATTGACATCTTAATTATATTTTAGAAAATATAACACACAATAACAGTAATTTCTTTAACATTTCCCTCCCACAATAATGAATAAAAATAACTTACCGTTTCTGTAGCTGAAGAAATAATATTCCAACTCCTGTAAATCCATCCTGGTATATCATAATACCAAACGTCCCAAAAAAATGCCCCCAAAAAATGGAAACATCCATCTGTTTAAAAAAACAATCCTAGGTCCGTGAATCCAAATCGAATAAACCATAAAAAACCCGAAAAAAGTATTAAAAAAAAAAAACTCTCCAGGAAAACCCGAAAAATTAAGAAAGTGTTAAATAAATATTAGTTTACTAAACTAATACACACTTCTTAATTAAAAAAACGCAATTCCCTCCAAACAGCGACTTCCAACAACGAAAACCTGTAATAAAATACAAAAACAATCCCACCCACACAAACATACACATATACTATAATTAAACACAATTACAAACATTTCTAATACCATATCCACACATATTGCAACAAACTCTAACCTCTCTAAACTAGGCCGCAAACACTAACTATCGACATCTCAGTAAAATCTAACTTACACATAAAACTCGTCAAAAATACAAAAACCTAATACTAGACACACTACCTACCACCTAACTAGCTTCAAATTACAGTAAAAACTTAGGGGCATATTCTCAAGGACTTATCGCCGAGTTAGCGGCACTTTATCACAGCCAAAGTGGCGATAGATTTATCGCACCATTCACAAGCTGGTGCTAACGGCCGATATCGCCAGTTTTCCTGCGATAGCAGGCGCAAAAAACATCGCCACGGATGACACCGGCAACTAACGCTAATGAGATGCAGAGTAGGCGTTCCTGTGCAAAAAGCCGCGAAAACACCACTTCGCAATATTCTCTACGACCAGCCAGATCGGCGATAAGATCCCAAAACAGGCGATAAGGCGCGTTAGCAGCAGGGATTTAACACCTGCTCTTACCTGGTGTTAAGTCGGATGACAACCTGCACCACAAAAGGGAGCCCAGACCAGAGCCACACCTGAAGAACAACAGATGCCATGGAGCTACTGATCATGCAGCTCGGAGCCCCAAGAGGGCCACAACACCCACCGCCACCACACCGAGGATCCCCCCTTTCCCCCCGGGGCCCTACCCCAGACAAAGATATTTTACATCAACCTTACGAAATCAGGAACAAAACAATTCGCCTGATGTCGCACAAGTACAACAATTAACATTCATGTGTGGTCAGAAAAAGGAGAATCATTCATTCATCTTTGAATTTCCAAACAAATTATTTTATTCAAATTTAACTCAAAACAACTATTTGGAAGAGTCATGGCGGGTCTTCACTGGACAATCTGTAAGACATAGCCTGCAACACAAAATTCAAGATAAGAAGGTGTGTCATGTGCTCATCAAAGGACAGAGAGAGAGAGAGAAAGAGAGAGAGAAAGAAAGGGAGAGAGAGAGAGTGAAAGTGAGGGAGAGAGAGAAAGAGAGAGAAAGGGGGAGAGAGGGAGAAGGAGAGAGAGAGAGAAACAGAGGAAGAGAGAGAGAGACAGTGAAAGGGAGGGAGAAGGAGAGAGAGAGTAACAGAGGAAGAGAGAGAGACAGTGAAAGGAAGAGAGGGAGAGGGAGAGAGAGTGCCGACACTGCAGACCCAGGCCTCACTGCTCACCTGCTGCCACCGGTGTGTCTCCAACCACGTGCCGGTATACACTGCAGTCCACCAGGTCCCTTATCTGAAACAGAGTCCAGATTTATGAATGGCAGAGTCCATATCATTGCACACGCCATCATCGCTTGGCTGCCCCTGCGCACACAGGCTGCTGCACCCCAGCCCCTCCCGCCGCCCAGCGGTGTTTGCCCACCCCTGCGCACCCAGGCCTCACTACTCACCTTCCGCCACCAGCGTGTCTCCAAGAGGGCCCACCACGTGCCGGTGCAAGCTCCAAGCCCAGGGCCCGCGACCTTGGCAGCCTCCACATCATGCAGCCCCGCCCGCGGGCCACAAGGTCACACACGTGATTCTGGGTCTTGATTTCGCAATGGCAGAGATCATATCAGTGCACACGGCATCATCGCAGGCTGCACACCTGCTCAGCCCTATAGGTGCCACTAACCCTGTGAACCGCGAGGCAACGCCACGTGGCGGTAGGCCTGCGCTGCCCACTGGCTCAGGACTACACTGCGGCCAGCAGGGCTCACACAAACCCTTACCAGTCCGGACCACCAGGACTGCGCATCATCGCAGGCTGCACACCCGCTCAGCACCTAAGGTGCCCCTACCTCAGTGCACCGAAAGTCACCGTCCCGTGGTGGTAGGCCCGTGTTGGCCGCAGTGTTTCCGGTGCCACCAACTCTGTGCGAAGCAAGTCATGGACCCTTCCTGATTGAGTCTCGTGATATGCCAGGCGTACGCAGCCATGTCACCTCCAGCAGTGGGGAAGAACTGGGACACGTAGCGTCGTCGTCCCCCCTTTATACGTACGCCGAGTGGGCGGGGTCGGCGTACGCCAGGCCAGCGTAGGGGTGTGAATAATTATCCCTGGGCTCTGGGCGTGGTTCATTTCTGGGCTGGACAGGAAACCAACTGATGCGTGTGTCTCTGTTGCAGTGTCTGCACCACACGGCCCGCAATCGACAATGTTGCAATGTTGCATACACCCGGAGGGCGGCCGCGCACGAAGGGATTGTACAAGGAACGCAAGGCCGCTCGGGATCTTGGCTCATGCATGCCAACTGTTGTGTGTGTATCGCTATTGGTGCACCATAAGCCTAAGGCCTAGCCTCAATTGCAGCCTGAAAGCCACATCACATTTCCAGAATGCAAGCAGTAGTCAGACTAACATTAGGGATGAAAGCTCCTTTGTCTCAATACATAAGGCGGAAGGACATCTGCACCTCCGACCTTGGTCTTGCATGCGGCAGGCACCCCCTGAGAGAGATACCATAGCAGATGATGACGATTCCCACACTACGCACAGCGCTAATGATAGACCAACGTATCCACACCCCACACACAGAAGTCCTTGCTCAAGGTACTCTTGCATGGAATGCCCTTGACACTTACGTACACAACAACCCATACGTCCAAACGTTGCACACACATACGACTCATTGCTCCGAGCTGTGGCATATCATCCACATAACTGCCGCAGGTCAGAAGAGTGCCGGTTCTATGAGAGCCACCAACGCAATGGCAGAACATCCCGGGCACATGCACAACCCCTGTCACGTGGAACTGTACTGTGCACGTATGCTGCATTTGTTGGGGGCACTGCCACTGGCAGTGTTGCACATCAGTTACCGTCTGAGCTTCCGTCTTGCGTACGTCACCTGCGTCCAGCCCTGGTTCCACTGTCGATCATGCATATTCGAGTGGCCCATGGATGTCTGCCTATCCAACACAACGGTAGCTGAAATGGATTATGACTTGTGTGTGCGCCCCCTGTTGGCCCATGACCAGGAGTGTAACCGTGATACCCGTTCATGGGATGCCTTGATATTTGGCGTATGTGCTGGCAGTTGGGCATGGGAGATTGCACAAGTCCTCGTGTGCAGTGACCACATCGAAGCGCTCCCCTATTGGGTTGTGTTGCGGATTGGTGAAACGGCGTGGACAGAGCACATCTGTCCGGACCAGTGAATGGATTGGCTCGCCCTCGTGTTCGTTGAAGTCGACAACGACGTACTCTTGGAACTGATTGCCCAGGAAGCTGCGCTCGCATTCATGGACGAGTAACTATGTTCCTGCAGCCACAACTGCTTGTAACCCAGAGCACAGGTCCCAACACCTTGTTGCATCTTGGAGAAATGGTCACATATCCCACCACAACAGTGGACATGGCTGCATTCGCCTGGACTCAGAATGCATGTGCGTGCACCTACGCGTGTTGACACACACCTGTGCAAGGTGAGGCAGTCCCATGGGCGGAGGTGCACAGCGTCGCTTGGCAAGGTTCCTAAATCTGACATACTGCTGGAGGGAGAGTACACACATGGCAATGTAGTACTACATGTGACCTTGTTGGACCCTTTCACCTGCTCACTGTCAGCAGAGCAGACAGTCTGCGCAGTCCGGTGGTACAGCACTATGCATATCCCATGTGCTGTGAGTCGTGTCCCCTGACACGGGGCAATGAGCATACGCCAAACATCACATGACTCGTCCAGCAAGGCAAGGTGGGCTGAGACCATTGCCATCCGTAATGATTGGTGTTCATTTTTGCCTCCCCATTTCTTGCACCTCTACATGTTCCTATGCTGCCTGTTAGTGTCTGAAGCATTGGTCTGCAAGTTGTGGCCCTTGTCTTGCCCGTACTGACACGCACATGCTACTAAAGTCTACGCCACTTCACTAGTGTTCAACTGTGATGAGTGTTGATTAGAATGACAAATCGTGTGCCTCAATGAGCATTGTCCGTACACAGGGAGGGACTGACTGATGCATTTCACTTAGGGGTGAGTCCCTATTGCCAGCTCCACCTCTGTGAGCCAGACATTGTGGTTGGGATAGTTGCTGGTAGACCTGTGCTCTTACGTGTCTTCAGCAATGTGAGTATGGTGTCCAACTTCTTGCCATGTGGATCAATGTGATCCATCAAAACAGGCTGTGTCCACACAGTTGAGTGTGAGTAGGTATGCGAAGAGATGTTCTGTTGTCACATGTGATGGGGGACACTACTTTAGGCCTGCTACCGAATTAGACATTTTTACACACAGCCTCATTTAATACATGGAAGTGCGGCTATGTTGGGGGGTTGTGAGATTGTTGTTCATGAACAATGAGGCCACAGCTAGTTCACACCTTCACAGTCATCTAATTGGCCATGTGGGTCAGGGTCAAACATGCGCATTTATGTCATTTCCCAGGGTGTACCTTTTTGTGCAATCAATGTCCCTACATTCATCCATACTTATATACTTGATTGAACATAGACATGACACATCTGTGTGATTTGGAATGTTTTATTCACATTCTGTGGAGTGTCGGAGCTGGAGCAGTACATGGCCATGCAAACCCCACATTACATGGTTGCCCAGTGGAGGGCCAACCAGAGTCCTTTGGGGAATGACAATTTAATCGGAAGAGGAAGAGTTCAGTGCGCAGCCTGATTGCTGTGTCGTTGGTAACCAGAGCAGATATGGCAGTCCATGTCGGGGTCCAGGTGAATGTCGCAGAGTGTTTCGCGGGACAGTGGAAGGTGTTGTTCCCGGGCATGATGCAGAGGGCTGAACCAAGCAGGAACAGGCCATATGGCGGGGATGAATGCTACAACCTCCTCTCTCACACAGAGTCATTGCCATCCACATCTTTGTCCTCTGATATGTCTTCTGTGTCAGGTGTGTCAGGTGTGTGTGGTGGTGTTATGGCTGCATCACTGTGTGCCACTGACACATCAGGTGGCGGAGGTGGTATGGCTGCATCACTGTGTGCCACTGACACATCAGGTGGCGGAGGTGGTATGGCTGCATCACTGTGTGCCACTGACACATCAGGTGGCGGAGGTGGTATGGCTGCATCAGGAGGCGGAGATGTGTGTGTCGAAGTTACTGCAGCAGTCATCTGGGACAGGCTCTGTGGCAGCAATGGCAAGATGAGGTTCTGCAGGGCATGGAAGATCCCAGCTACATCTCGCTGGTGTACAGCCGTGGCAGCCATCCTTCCAGCCTGCATCTGCTCCATGTTCTCCATTGTCCTCCGCATCTGTGCCAACTCTGTGCTGTCATCGCTGGAGCCTGTCTGACTAGACAGTTCTTGTATCCGAGTAATGGCTCCGAGAGTCAGCCAAGGATTGTTGTAGAGCATGGAACGGACTGTGGGTGTCCGTTAGGGACTGTAAGTGGTCCCTGATGGGACTCATACACCCACGTATGGCATCAAGTTTGGCTGCCATGAGGTCGAAGCCCACCCGCACCGGTTCAGCCAGCCCCCTCTGGCAGTCTGACACACGGCGTTGGAATGCCATATGTCTTTCCGTGAGGTGCTGGGAGCCTGCCGTGGTGGTGGGTGCTTCTTGCTGTGTGGGTTGTGCAGGGGGTGGGGTCACCTCGATGCAGCTGGGCTGCCCTGCTCCTGGTGGTGGGGTGCGGAGGCTGTCCACGAGCCGTTGGAGGGTGTTGGAGCTGATGGCCAGGGGGTCCTCCTCATCATCACTGAAGAGATGTCTGGTCTGCTCTGCAGGAGGTGTTGATTGTCCCTCTGCAATGTAAAGGGAGTTGCAGGTTAACAGTGTGTTCCATGTATGTTGACGCATTGTACATGTTTACATACAGACTGCATGACAATGTACATTGTGACTGTTTTGGATGAGCTGGCTATTTGATAGGAGACAGTGGACATTTCGACTACATGACGGATGTGAGGTTGTACTCATACATGATCATCTCGCAGTTTCCTGCTATGCCAGATGTGATTGGCCAGTTTCTACACACAAGCGGCACCAGTTGTGTCCTCTGTTCTGTAGTGAAAGTGTTGCAATTTGTACCTCATTGTCGTCAATGTTGATGTGCTGTGATTGCTATGTTTGTTTGCTGCATTGTGGGAGAGTCGCCCCTGCAGCTCTGATTTAGCGGCCCCTTATCCCTTTGAGCGGTGTGCCTTTGACTTGTGTGCTTTTAAGGTGCTGAGATGTTGGTGACTTGGGTCATTTGTGCTCTTGGACGGTTTTTGTACTCTTGTGCGTTGTTTGTCAGCAGATGTGTTGTTGATGTCAGGGGTTGTATGTGCACGTGAATGTGTCAGAGTGTGACCTGCTCCTTTGAGGATGTGATCCACACTGGGCCACCTCAGTGTCGTGTTGTGCACCATGTCATGTATTTTGACTGCAGCCATGCTATCGGTCATGCAGTGTCACTTGCATTGTCAGTGTGGCTCACAGAGCCGCTGCTTTGCTGGATTCAGCACATGTGCATGGGTAGGTTGTGAGATTGGTGATAGGGAGGGGGACCCCTTTGTGCACATAGTGGACGGGGGCCTACTTGGTGTTTCTATGTGTGCTGCAGTGTGCCAAGGGTATCAGGGACATGTTCCACAATCATTGTGGGTGTGCAGTGTGCTACACATAATTGTGCATCTGTGCCATTGTGCCCATCTCCCCCGTCCCCCCAGTCCCTGGTCGTTACTCACCCTGTTGCTGTTGGGTCAGGTCATATCGAGCTGTGTCCGGACCCCCAACTCCTTGCACCGTCTCCACACTGATGACTGTGGCCACCATTTCCTCCAGCTCATCCAGCTCCTCCTGTGGCGCAGGACTCCCACCTCCAGTCGCCGTTGCTGCCTTCCGGTTGGCAGCAAATTTCTGGTTGGTTTGGCTATTCACATCATGCCAGCGCCTCTTGACCTCCTCCATTGACCTCCTCAACACTCCGACTGCATTCACGTTGTTCACGATCGACTGCCATATTTCCGTTTGTGTTGCCAATGACACAGTGGAGGTGACGAACAGTTGTTGGTAGTGTTCTATCACCTCCGTGACGACTATCCGGTTTTCCTGCGGACTGAACCCCGTCTTCATCTTCCTCTTCTCCTTGCCCTTCCCCGACCCCGAGGTTCCTTGCTGGTCGTCTGTGGGGCTTGTGGGGTTCGCGTTGTCCTCTGCACTCGGTCCGGGTGCATCCATGGTGCTACGCATTTTATTTTTTTTTGTCTTTATTTTTTTGCTTTTATAGTGCATTTTCTCGCATGACGCGTGGGAATTGCAGGCCTGTCGCTGGTTATCGCTGATTTTTGTATCGCGATTTGGGGCATTGCAATTTTTTTCGCGTTCGTGTTTCGCATTTTTTTGGCGTCGCGTTAATTTTAACACGGTCATTTGGCGCGTTATCGAGAGACTATTGCATGGTGCCGCCGGGTTGAGAATACAACGTTAACACAGTGTTATTTTCCCGCGATGGACTGCGATGTGCAAAGTTGCGTTAAGCTAATTTTGCAATAATTATCACACGTTCTTGAGAATAGCCCCTTACTTAAATTAAAGAAAATTACACTTACCTTCCTCGACGCGACGCAGCTTCCAACCTAGAAGTTCTCCCCTCACAAATGACCCAAAACAAAAGTAAGCGGTTACAAAATACTAACTGTAAAACAAAAATGGCTGCTTAAATTATAAAATGCAATACTTTTCTTTAAATACATGTTATACAGTAATTACTAATCTTTAGAAATGGTTACCAAAAATACAACAAAATTGTACTTGTATGTTAAAAATTATATATCATTGTTTCTACATTGTAAAATTATAATAATAAATATTATAAAATATATAATATATATTATTATAATTCCATATGAATTTTTATTATGTACAATGCTTATTAAAAATCTGTACGAAATGTAACAAATGTTAAATCAATATTTACAAATTACAAAACATTTATATATAAATTAAACAATGTAATAATTAATATTATTAATTTTTTATATATTAATAATATTAATTAAAAATTACTTACATGTCAATTTTTTTAATTCATTTTAAATGTTTACTTGTATTAAAAACATGTCTAAAATGCTATATTATTTTATGTTTACAACATATGTAACCAAATAATACATGTTCAAAGTACAAAATAAAACTGTACAACTGTTATAAAAACTTATATTTTGTTAAATAATTATGCTTAAACAATGTAAAAGAAATGTGTTTACTGTTAAAAATATACATACCTGTATTAAAAATTTCACCAATGTTACAACTTTTTTTCTCCATTATTATTATATATAAAGTATAAATATTTGAAATATCTATTATATTTAAAAAGAAACATTGGGGGATATTCTCAGGAACGTGTGTTAACTATCGCCAAATTCGCTTAACGCTACTTCTCACATCGCAGTCTATCGCGGGAAAATAACACAGTGTTAACGCAGTATTCCCAACCCGGCGGCACCATGCGATAGTCACACGTTAACGCGACAAATGCCCGCGTGAAAATTAAAGCGACACCGAAAAAATGCAAAACACGAACGCCCAAAAAGTTGCGAAGTCCCAAATCGCAAAACAAAAAGCAGCGATAACCAGCGACAGGCCTGCGATTCCCATGCAACATGCGGGAAAATGCACTATAAAAGCAGAGAAAAAAATGCAACTGCGTAGCACCATGGACGCACTCGGACCGAGTGCAGAGGACAACGCGAACCCCACAAGCCCCACAGACGGCCAGCCAGGCCCCCCGGGGAAGGGCAATGAGAAGAGGAAGAGGAAGACGGGGCAGTCCACAGGAAAACCGGATCACGGAGGTGACAGGACACTACCAACAACTGTCCGTCACCTCCACTGTGTCATCAGCCACACAAACGGAAATATGGCAACACATCGTGAACAACGTGAATTCAGTCGGACTGTCGAGGAGGACAATGGAAAAGGTCAAGAGGCGCTGGAATGATGTGAAGGGCAAAACCAAGAAGAAACCCGATGCCAACATGAAAGCAGCAACGCAGATTGGAGGGGGGACCAGCGGCACACCAGGAGCTGGATGACATTGAGAAAATGGTGGCCACAGTCATCAGTCGGGATACGGTGCCAGGAGTCGGGGATCGGGACACTGCTCAACATGACCTGACACAACATCAACAGGGTGAGTACCGACCAGGGACTGGGGGGACGGGGGGAGATGGGCACAATGGCACACATGCACAATTAAGTAGAGCACACTGCACACCCACAATGACTCTGGATCATGTCCCTGATCCCCGTGCCACACTGCAGGACACATACAGAAACTCAGGGAATGTGTGTTGAAAAGAATTTATTTGCACATGTTGTGCCTGTGGTCATTTTGTCTCATGATTGCTAAGGACTGCCACAATGTGACATCCTCATGTGAAGAAATTGTCAATGATGGTGTTCCTACGGGCTATTCCTGCTGCAGCTGCAGTGGGGTGTGGTCTACCTGCCTCATCTTCCTCATCATCTTCCGGTGCATCTGGCACTCGTAACCATGGGGCATTGGTGCGTACACATATGTTGTGCAACACACAACATGCAACGATCATCTTGCACACGATGCCTGGGCTGTACAGGAGCCTCCCACCTGTGATGTCCAGGCACCTGAAACTTGACTTCAACACGCCAAATGTGCATTCCACGATGCCCCTGGTGCGTTTGTGAGCCGCATTGTACTGCCTCTGGGCCTGTGTGTTCGTGGCTCGGAGGGGTGTCATCATCCAAGGGCAGAGTGCATAGCCTTGATCACCTGTGACAGTGCAGAGAGACATGAGTCAACATCTGGTCCTGCATGATGTGTAGGCAGGCTCACTAGTTCATTGACGTGTGATATGTGTGTCATAGTGATTACTGTTTGACATGTACTGCTTGTAGCAAATGAGCGCCATCAATGTGTACAACGTAGCCTCACTGCTGCTCCTCCCTCCCCCCGAGCCCATTTACTTGTGTGCGCTGCGCGGTTGCATCACTTGCACTCCTACGGCACACCATTGTCATGCCTGTCTGCGCATGTCCACAAGCCTGACAATGACACTGTGATGTTGTGCATCGAAGGTGGGCGGCCACGTGTTTGTAGGCCTATGGTAAGGATAGGGCAGACACAGATGTAGAGTTCATGGCTGGCTGAACTCGCGATGCGGTCGAGGCAATACCTTTGGCCTATGCTGCGGTAACAGCAACACACACACAACAGTTGGCATGTATGATCCCGGACCTCGAGCGGGCTTGCGCTCATTCATTTATCCCTTCAGCCGAGCCCGCACTCCGGGGGCATGCTACATCGCAACATTGTCCATTGCGGGACGGGTGGCGCCGACACTACAACAGAGACACACGTCTTAGGTACTTCATTGGCAATCCCAACACTTAACCACGCCCAGAGCCCCGGGGTGATTATCCACACCCCTACGCTGGACTGTCGTATGCCAGCCCACTCCGGCAACGCCTACAGGAGGGTGCGACACAGCTACATGTCCCAGGTCTCCCCCACTGCCTGAGGTGACATGGTTGCGTCCGCTATACACAGCCCAATGCAATGTGGTAGGGCCCGGGTCCCTCATGCATACACAATGACCACACGGACACACTTAGATAGTTTGTGGAACTGGCTACGGGCACGTGCGCCCGGCCCCTTTTATTGCCAGGGTCACATGTCCAGTGATGCCTGTGCTGGATGGGTGTGGGGTGAGTGTGAACCAGCCCTCAACGGGTGGTTGGTGCTGGCAACAACTACAACAGTGATCAGACAATCAGAAGTTCACAGTTCAAACAGCAAGGGTCCATGACTTGAGCTGCACGGAGTTAGTGGCCCGGATGCACAGCGGCCGGCACATGGAACACTGCCACGGGACGGTGACTACCGGTGCACTGAGGTAGGGGCACGAGAGCTGAGCGGGTCCCCGTCGATGTCCAAGGTGAATGTCGCGGGGGGTTTTGGGGGACAGTGGAAGGTGTTCTTCCAGGGCATGATACAGAGGGCAGTACCAAGCAGACACAGGCAATATGGAGGAGATGAATGCTACAGACTCATTTTTGTCACCAAGTCAGTATCAGCTACATGATGATGAAGACAACCCCCAGGTCATAGACTCAGATGCCACCACAGTTCAACCAGAGGGTGTCCATGAATTTCAGGGCACAGAGTTAGTGGCACCAGAGCTGAAAGGGGATGCAGTCTGTGATGAGGCCTGTATAATGGTATAAACTCTGCCATAAATAAATCAAGGCTCAGTTCCAAATGTGTAACCTACTTGACCGTAGTATGGGCCGGAGGCAGCGGTCAGCAGGGGCCCCCAGCCAGGTGTCCTTGGCTTGCGATGCACAGAGTTAGTGGCACCAGGGCAGTTGTTGTTGGTGTTCGGTCACCTCCGTAACGAGGATCCTGTTTTTCATCCGGACTGAATCGCATCTTCCTCTTACTCCTCTCCTAGCGTGCAATGATACGGACTCTGCCATTGTAAAATCAAGACTCAGTTCCAAATGTGTGACCTACTTGACCACAGTGTAGGCCAGAGGCAGCGGTCAGCGCGGGCTAACCGCTGTTCAGGCAGCTCCTCCTGGTACTCTCACACACGACGTTGGAATGCCATGTGGCGATGATTTGTGGTTGACGGAGGTAGTAGCACCAGAGATGAGCGTGTGTGCAGCCTGCGAGGATGCCGTGTCCTGCCTGGTACGGATTGGATTGGCGTGAGGCCAGCTGGACCGCAGTGTAGGCAGTACACAGGTGACCCCGCAGTGCTGGGCCGCAGTGTAGGCCGAAGGCAGTAGTCAGCAAGGGCCCACAGACACGTGTCGTTGGAATGCTATGCACAGAGTCGGTGGCACCACATAGTAGGGAGTACGGTGATATAAAATCTGCAATAAACGTATGTACTCTACCATTGTATAATCAAGACTCAGTTCCAAATGTGTGACCTACTGGACCGCAGTGTAGGCCGGAGGCAGCAGTGGAGTACATCAATGAGAAAGGAGTAATGGGGGCCTGTGTCGCGGAGGCCGTGATGGTCTGAGGAGGCTGCCATGGTCACGGGCCTCGGGCTTGGAGCTTGCACCGGCACGTGGTGGGCCCTCTTTGACACACGCCGGTGTCGGCAGGTGAGCAGTGAGGCCTGGGTGCGCTGGGGCAGGCAAGACGGGTCCTGGGACCAGCGGCCTGGGGTGCAGCAGGCACACAGGATCACAGGCACCGCCGCTCACGGCGTCGGCCTCGTGGCGGGGTGAGAGGAGCCGCCCTGGCAGACACGTTGACCATTCTGGAAGAGAACCACGCCCAGAGTAACGGGCTTCTAATTCACACCCCTACGCTGGCCTGGTGTACGCTGGGCCAACCCACTCCGCTGTCCCCAGGGGGGACGTAACAAGCTACATTTCCGCATTCTTCCCCACTGGCTGCGGTTACATGGTTGCGTCCACTGTCCAGTACACTGCAGACACCAGCAGTGTATGTCGACATGGAAGAGTCTGTGGTCTGCATACTGCAGTCTGTCCAGCACATCCACGCCACACTTGGCATTGTGTACATTCACATTCATGGGTCACTTGCCTCCTTCGCACATGCCGGGTTCCCACCTCTCCCCACATTCTGCTATTGTGTGGCTGAGGTGCCATGCCGTTGATGGCTTGTGTAGATGGCTAGCCCAGGTTGCCACAGTAAGTTGTGTTGTCGTGTTTGGAATGTGGGGATGTTGGTTGTCATGTTGTATGTGATTTTGTGACGTGTGCATTCCCAGAGTTGAGAGTTGTCTGATTGTGGTGTTGAGGTGTGTGGTGTGTTCCGTTGGTACTTACCGACAAGCTGTGCATTTCCATAGGTGCCATCCTGGAAGCGCTGGTTGATGATGGACTGTCGGAAGATGAAGGAATCATGCACACTGCCTGGGTAGTTGGCGACGACATTGGTGAAGAGTCCCCGGTGGTCCACTATTGCCTGCACATTGATGGAATGCGTGTGTTTCCTGTTGCGGTAATTGTGTGCAGTGGCGGCAGGGGGCACGAGGAGTAGATGTGTGCTGTCAATTGCCCCCAACACGTGCGGGAAGCCAGCTATCGCATAGAAGCCTTGCTTGATCTCCAGCTGTTCCTGCGCAGTGTGTGGGGGAAGTAAAGTTGCTGGGGTACCAAGCTGGTGATGGCATCCAAGACAGGTGTGAGGAACTTTGACAGGGCTGGCTGTGAGACTCCTCTGACTATGGCAGTTGTTGGTTGGAAGGTCCCAGAGGCCAACAGGTGCAGCACGGCCAGCAGCTTTGTCTGCGGAGGGATGTTGGTTCTCCCCTGTGTTGGTACCGTCAGCCTGTGGGCAATGAGGGTCAGGATGCGGAGGATGGTTGTCCTTTTGAGCCTGTAGTGGGCAATGACTTCCTCTGGCGTTAAGTCTCTGAGGCTGGTGGGTTTTCGGAAGTTCCGGTGTCTTTGTCTGCGCTGCCTCTGTGGTAGACCGGGGGGGGGTCCTGGGGGGGTTGGGGGGCCTGGGGTTGGTGGCGGTGGGTGTTGTGGCCCTCTTGGGGCTCCGATCTGCATGATCAGTAGCTCCATGGCATCTGTTGTTCTTCTGGTGTGGCTGTGGGCTGGGCTCCCTTTTATGGTGCAGGTTGTCGTCCGACTTAGCACCAGGTAGGAGCAGGTGTTAAATCCCTGCTGCTAACGCGCCTTATTGCAAGTTTTTGAATCTTATCGCCGATCTGGCTAGTCGTTGAGAATGGTGCGGAGTGGTGTTTTTGCGGCTTTTTGCACGGGAACGCCTACTCTGCATCTCATTAGCGTTAGTTGCCGGTGTCATCCGTGGCGATGTTTTTTGCGGCTGCTATCGCAGGAAAACTGGTGATATCGGCTGTTAGCACCAGCTTGTGAATGGTGCGATGAATTTATCACCACTTTGGCTGCGATAAAGTGCCGCTAACTCGGCAATAAGTCCTTGAGAATATGCCCCATTGTGTTTTTTTTCTATCTCTCATAATTTATATTGTAGGCATTAAATAAAATATATTATGCTACTATGACTACTTCAATGACCAAAAATAAACATCATTAAAACATTTTCACATGTGTAATTATTGTCTATAAACAACTTTGGGGCCGATTCCGATCTCGGCCGGTAGGGCTCCGAATCGGATTCGGCATAACCGGATCCGATTCGGAGCCCTATTTCCCGACCGATTCGTACGCGCGTCCGGACGAGCGAGTACGATGCGAATTCGCCGACCGACTCGTTCGGGCGTCCCAACCGCTCCGACCGACTCGTTCCCGGGTCTAACCGCACCGACCGACTCGCTCGGACACGACTCGCACCGCGCAATGGAGACGTTTCCCGGCCGGGTAAGTACGATGCGCGCCGCGAGCAGTCCGACCGACGCGCGCCGCCCGGCTCGAAAGAGCAGTCGGAGCCGTACTTCGGGGGTCCGTGTCGGACTTCCCTGTATGCGTAGCCACGCGAGTCGCACACAGGGGGGACCCATGGTTCCCCCTACCTGTGCGTGTACGGCGCGAGTCGCTTCGCCGCTTACCCGCTGTAGGGGGCGCCCTTGTTCGCCTCGCACCCATTGAGGCAATGGGAGCCCGCGTACGCGCTGTACGACCGGCTCCCATTGACTTCAATGGGAGTCCGACCGACTCGAGTACGATAGCATACGGACGCATCGTACTCGTTCGGTCGGGCTGCACGGATCCGATTCGGTCGGAAATCTCTCCGGGTCCGGCTCGGTCGGAGAGATTTCCGGCCCGAATCGGAATCGGCCCCTTTATGTTTTATATATTATAAAAATGTATTTTTAAGTCAATGTATATTTTTTATAATATTATATATCTACTAATAATATTTATACACATTTTTTAATCATCATTTTTAATCATCTTATAATTCAAACACATTCCCACTACACACCAAATAAATTTTATAACTTCACAAAACTATACACATATATAATTTACTGTACCCACTCCAGGAAATATAAAACAAGGGAAGATGCTGGACACTAAACACATATAATTTACTATTCCCACTCCAGTTAGGTTTAAGTCAGGGAAGGTGCTGGACACTAAACATATATAATTTACTATTCCCACTCCAGTTAGTATTAATTCAGGGAAGGTGCTGAACACTAAACATATATAATGTACTATTCCCACTCCAGTTAGTATTAAATCAGGGAAGGTGCTGGACACTAAACATATACAATTTACTATTCCCACTCCAGTTAGTATTAAATCAGGAAAGGTGCTGGACACTAAACATATTTAATTTACTATTCCCACTCCAGTTAGTATTAAATCAGGAAATGTGCTGGACACTAAACATATATAATTTACTATTCCCACTCCAGTTAGTATTGAATCAGGGAAGGTGCTGGACACTAAACATATATAATTTACTATTCCCACTCCAGTTAGTATTAAATCAGGGAAGGTGCTGGACACTAAACATACATAATTTACTATTCCCACTCCAGTTAATATTAAGTCAGGGAAGGTGCTGGACACTAAACATATATAATTTACTATTCCCACTCCAGTTAGTATTACTTCAGGGAAGATGCTGGACACTAAACATATATAATTTACTATTCTCACTCCAGTTAGTATTAAATCAGGGAAGGTGCTGGACACTAAACATATATAATTTACTATTCCCACTCCAGTTAGTATTAAATCAGGGAAGGTGCTGGACACTAAACATATATTATTTACTATTCCCACTCCAGTTAGTATTAAATCAGGGAAGGTGCTGGACACTAAACATATATAATTTACTATTCCCACTCCAGTTAGTATTAATTCAGGGAAGGTGCTGGACACTAAACATATATAATTTACTATTCCCACTCCAGTTATTATTAAATCAGGGAAGGTGCTGGACACTAAACATATATAATTGACTATTCCCACTCCAGTTAGTATTAAGTCAGGGAAGGTGCTGGACACTAAACATATATAATTTACTATTCCCACTCCAGTTATTATTAAATCAGGGAAGGTGCTGGACACTAAACATATATAATTTACTATTCCCACTCCAGTTAGTATTAAGTCAAGGAAGGTGCTGGACACTAAACATATATAATTTACTATTCCCACTCCAGTTAGTATTAAATCAGGAAACATGATGGACACTAAACATATATAATTTATTATTCCCACTCCAGTTAGTATTAAATCAGGGAAGGTGCTGGACACTAAACATATATAATTTACTATTCCCACTCCAGTTAGTATTAAGTCAGGGAAGGTGCTGGACACTAAACATATATAATTTACTATTCCCACTCCAGTTAGTATTAAATCAGGAAACATGATGGACACTAAACATATATAATTTATTATTCCCACTCCAGTTAGTATTAAATCAGGGAAGGTGCTGGACACTAAACATATATAATTTACTATTCCCACTCCAGTTAGTATTAAGTCAGGGAAGGTGCTGGACACTAAACATATATAATTTACTATACCCTCTCCAGTTAGTATTAAGGGGGTCATTACGATGTAGGGCAGATCGCCACCGCCCGCATGGCGGTGGCGATCCGCCCTATATTTCCCTCCGCCCGCCACCCATTTCCACCCCGCGCATCCTGGCCCTTTTCCATTGCGGGTGGATCTTCTGGCTGCAGACCCGCTCGCAATGGGAAAGGACTGTGCACGGCATTGACATGCACTACATGGCAGGCACCACGTGGTGCCAGCCACGTAGTGCATGGCAATGAGGGGGGTACCATAGGTACCCCCCATGTGTACCCCCCACCCCCCCTTCACCCTGGGAGCCCGCAACGGGCCCCCACAGGCAAGGACCGCATGCCCCTTTCCATGGCGGCAACGCCGCCATGGAAAGGCAAAAGACCGCCAGCATCATAATATGGATGGCGGTGTCTTGCAGACACCGCCACCATATCATGCCCTTTTTCCGCCCGGTCGACGAGTCGACCGGCGGAAAAGCGGCGGACGGTCTTTCCGTCCGCCGCGGACCCCCCAGCCATCCTAATGTGGCGGGGGGTCATTCATGGCAGGATGGCGGGCGGATCGCCCCCGCCGGGCCGGCGGCGGCTACCGCCGGCCTGGCGGGGCGCTCCGCCCGCCATCCTAATGGGCCCCCTAGTACGGACGTTGGATGGCCTCATTTGGAGGATTGGTATGCTTCGACAAAAAGGGAGGATGTATTATGAGTAAAAATGACATAGTGATGCTAGAGTTTGGCATTTTGCTTTGTTTCTTAGAAATAAAACATTTTGAAAAGCTCCAACTTTCCAAGTAAAACTTCGATCAATTTTTGTGTATTTTATGTATGTGAATTAAATAAAGTATGTTATAATTTGTGCATTTGTTGGATGTATACTTGTTTTTGTGTATTGTTTTGAGGTTCAAATCGTGGGGAATTGCTTAGGCTGGGGTCCCTGGTTTCCAACAGTGACTCAGTGGGGGTTCATAGAAATCAAAAGGTTAATAACTGCTGCCTTACAGAGTCAGAAATACACGTTACAGAGTCAGTACATCAGCCAAGAGGAAAATGCGGGCAATGCACCTATTCCATCTCTACCTGAACTAGCCGCATACAGCAGATGCTTAACCCATTTCTAGAATCTAGCCACCCCTTGCGATAATTAACTAGAAAGTCTGTATTATTACCATTGCTACCAGTTCCTCCTACGTTATAATGTAATCTTGTCTAATATTTCTTGTACAGCATACTAAGGGGCTTATTTACAAGCCCCTTGCGCCGCAGGTACGTCACTTCTTCCCATGTTAAAAGTGACCCACCGGCGGCACAAGGGGCTTGTAAATAAGCCCCTAAAGCATTTGGTGTAGCGCTACAGAAAACAAGCATTGGCATAGACAATAGGTCTCGCTTTTGGGACCTTATTAGTATTTAGTTATGCAGCAGAATATCCTTGGTGCAACAACACCAACTGTTGCATGGCTAAACACTTATAAGGTCCCAAATGCGAGACCTATTGGCTATTCCAATGCTTGTTTCAGACATGCATGAGCTGACAAGAAGTGCCTGCCTGGAGCAAGCTTTTGTTTACTGAGTGACTTTGAGGAATAAGCTGCAGCACAAGAGGGGTCCTGCACAACCCAGCTTCAGAAAGACCTTTGCTTTTAGAGAGGCTAATAGGGAAAGTAGGCACCTACAGTTAAACGACTGGGAAACTGGGATTGAAAACCATGTTAGGGGCCTGTTATGTGAATATGCCCTTTGTATTTATTTCTCCCATTCAACTTGATCAGATTGCTTACATATTGTTAGATTAGAGAAGAGAGAGAATAATTTGCCCAAGATCAAACATTTTGGTAAAGTAGGAGACTCGAGACTGCAACCCTTTACTACTTGCTGGAAAGGCACAACCTTTCCACCTTTATTATATTGTTGAATAGACATTGAAAGAGGGTGCTGTCTAACACCCTAGATCCCCATGCATCCCGAAGTAATATCCAGTCCGTTTATTTTGTAACAACGCACTTGATAAGAGCTTTCCAGTTAGTTTTAAAGACTTCCAAGTCTAACGAAAAAGTGAGCGCAGGGGAATAGGTTCAAAAAGTGACTGCCCAAGAGTGTTCAATTTGGCCAGGACACCCACGCGTAAAGCGCGGGTGCCGCGATTATAGCAAAAGTAAAGAAATAGATGTTTTTCTATTTCTTTACTTTGCAGCATCGTGCACCCGCGCTTTACTCATGGTTAAAGGTAAAGCGCCGGTGCCGTGATTGCTGCAAAAGTAAAGAAATAGAAAAACATCTATTTCTTTACTTTTGCTATAATCGCGGCACCCGCGCTTTACCTTTAACCATGAGTAAAGCACCGGTGCCACGATTGCTGCAAAAGTAAAGAAATAGAAAAAACATCTATTTCTTTACTTTTGCTATAATCGCGGCACCCGCGCTTTACTCATGGTTAAAGGTAAAGCGCCGGTGCCGTGATTGCTGCAAAAGTAAAGAAATAGAAAAACACATCTATTTCTTTACTTTTGCTATAATCGCGGCACCCGCGCTTTACCTTTAACCATGAGTAAAGCACCGGTGCCACGATTGCTGCAAAAGTAAAGAAATAGAAAAAACCATCTATTTCTTTACTTTTGCTACAATCGCGGCACCGGCGCTTTACTCATGGTTAAAGGTAAAGCGCGGGTGCCACGATTATAGCAAAAGTAAAGAAAAAAGTCTGTGGTGGGGGAGGGGCATTGAAGCGAGGCACGCGCGCTTGGCCGAGCGAGAGGAAAGCCATAAGCCGTCTCTGCTCGTGCCTGTGCGCGAAAGGTACAGAAAAACAGAGTGAAAGGGAAAATAAACAAGTGATTGCATGGAAGACGGGAGTTGTGTGTGCGCGCGCGCGTGACGCGGCCGTCAAAGTGAAAGTGATCGCGATCGCGGGCTGGAAGGGTGCCCGCGAGCGATGCACTTAATGATGGAAGCGCGCGCCCGCGCGCGTAACCGCAAGCTCTAGGCCACAGTGGTAGCATTTTCTGAAGCCCTTACTAAAAGTCTCGCCAGAGCAGCGCATGCGCTGGCTCAGGCGAGACCTAAAAAGGGGGGAAAAACATACAAAGGTAGGCATTGCAAGTTCTGCTGCCATCTCAATTGAGAATAATCCAGCCACATGTCTTGCAATGCAACAGCACATAAAATAAAATTCTACAATTTAGTTATGTGTTTAGCTGATCAGAAATCATCATACCTGGTAGTTGAAGCACATATTTGTAGGGTTCCATCAAGATTATTTCTGTTGTTTCTCTTTCGTCTTTCATAATGTGTAGACTTTAAGGTAACTAAAGCAAATCTCCTGTAAACAAAAATAAAAAACTGTCATGCAAAATGATGTATGCCTTCCACGAATGAAATTAATTATCATAGAAAAGTATCTCACTTCGCTAAAATCTCAACGCTGTTATGTCTACTGTACTCACAATTTCGAAAACATTGGATGGCAAAGTTGCCAGTTGGAAGAAGGCACTCATGATTCCAATAATTGACACAACCAAAGTTGTCTTTATTGAACCTTTTAAAGATGAAAATAAACGACCGATACCATATTCCACGCCCCCACTTGCCCACACCCCCTCATCACAAATCAAGAGACAAAGATGTAAACAATAAACCTGCCTGCCAAACAAGCTTGCAGTTCAGACTAGCGTTATATTGCTAGTCCCTTGTCCCTCTTCACACATACTACATAACACTATAAACTACGCATTGAGTGGTGCATTGCGGTATGAAGGCAACATGCAGCATATGTAGTGCTTAATTTGTAAAAAAAAAATAAGTGCCAGGGCTCTCGTCAGGAGGCCCTGCAGCTTGCACCACACATTGCCCCTGCTATGCTGCCGATGATAGTAAGAACACAACTACTAACCAACACACTCTTGCATGTCTGATAATTCGACTATTTCAGGCCCTCAAAGCTATAAGAATGGTTTGAGAGGCAGATAATAGTCATTTTTAATGTATATTGGATTAATAATTAACTGTTGTTGTGGTCATCTCTGAATTAGGTAGACAGCACCACCTTGTGGCAGACTGTCACAAGCTCCGGTGTTGATAATAAAGTCTTGGTGCTGAGCACTGGAAACCACCGGCTCAAATAAAGCACTGTCCACACACCACACAAGTTCTTTGTTTATACAGCACTTTCCAATATCCGACTGTAGCAATACACCCAAATATATGTTCTCACTTTGTCTTACACACTGCACTATAACACACCACTTCATGCCTTCGCCCAGGATCCTAACCTCACCACACTATACTGCTACACAAGATGAAGGATCACAACTGGACACATGCCAATCAAACCTCCACCCACCCACTCATGTGGATAATGTTGTGTGGTGTCAACGCTCATGTGTGACCAAACACAGAAAGCTTGTATTAAGTGGAAGTTACTGCGTTAATCAGCCTTCATTCAGCACACTATAATGTTTGCTGATGCTATTTTTGTGAATGTAATTAATCTCATTGACTTTTATACTTTTAGCATAAGTAGTCTTTCCCAAATCACTTGCTATTCCTTTTTCTAAAGTACATTTAGTCAGAATTAGTAACTAAATTGATCTTTCAGCATCTTCTAATTTACATTCCACTCTACTGAACTTTATGTGAAGCACATGTTCACTCATAACACTGGTCTGCACATATTCCTATCTCATTATGAACAAACTTTTGCATCACTGAAATCTTTTCATCATTATCCTCAAAAATACACTGGCCACATAGCCTAATTCCAGCTCTCTGACTACTACATCTCCTATCCCTAGAGTATCCTCCCTTGCTAATTTTAAAGTCTGGTTTGACAGCGCTGCAGTCGCCTCGCATTATGTGATCAACCAAAGAAAGGGCTTTAAGAAGCACAACCAGGAAAGAGCCTTTGAATCCACCCACAAGTCGGTAGTATATGTTTTGACTCAGCTGAGGTTTGTGGGCTTCCACAAAACAAGCGCTTGCCCTCCACACAGCAGCTGAAATTATTTTGTTTATTTGTCCAGCTGCCTGAGCTTGAACTTTCAGATGCACACACTACATTGTAATGCTATTAGTCTTACATGATTAGATAATTTATTGTGTTATTCTCTGGCAACAGCACAGATGGGAGCAGGGCAGACATGAAATCTACATGGATTTTTCCATCCGGCTTGACAGTGCACCTGTCGCCTAACCTTATGTAATCAACAAAAAAGAGCTTTCAGAGTCCTACTGAGAGAGGGGGGTAAGGCCCCACCCGCATGTTGGTTCCCCTGAGTACAGGATTTGATTGGGCAGAATCTGTATGCTTCACTCAAAAGCAGTTTTTGGTTTGTGGCAAAGTTTATTCTTGATACCGCAGGACAGGGTTGGTTATGGTGTCAAATCAATGATCAGGGCTTTAGGTCTGATTTATTTATTATGACATTTTATGATAATGGCACTAGGCCTGATATTTATTGTGAAAAACATATGTTAAAGGCAATAAGAATTGGAGTCTGGATTGTTTTTACTCTGTATTAAAGCCTACAGATAGGTATTTTGTTTCATGGGATCTCTCAGATTACCAGAATAGGCCAGGGTTTTAGCTTTGGCCACCCAAACTGACAGATTCTGGGCATTTTCACTGTGATGATATCGGTTAGGCCCTGTTGAGAAAGGTTGTATATTTTTGCAAGCTGTATATTTCTACATCTTTGTAAAACTGTATTCATGATGGTTTCCAGTTTATGTGCACTTGAATAAGCCTGCGTTGGGTAAAGGGGCAAGCCAATGTTAAAGCGTAAAGACTTTATCAGTTCATTGGGAAAGCAGGCCAGATTTCATAGGTTTGATTTTTGTATTATGAAACGTTATGCCAAAGCCAGTAGGCCTGACCTACATATTGTGAAATGTCAGCAAACAAACAACCTTCAATAGCCGCAGATTCATTCTTATTTAGGCAATCAACATGCAGGCTGTATTCATCATGTTGATGTCATTATTTACTGAAGGATGCAATTTTCTACTGTGTCAGCAAATATATGAACCCACTTTCAGTTATTAAGCAAATATTTTGCAGCATTATATACATGTATAGACATTGTCAATAAATAACATGTAACATTTTATCCACATGTGGAGGCATTTTCGAAATCACGAAGAACATTAAAAAAGGGGAACATAACTAGCAGTCAATGACTAAATAAACACAACTTTTAACAAAATAATGTAAATTCTACCATCACAGTTACACAGATACGTTGTTTAAAAAGACCCTTATTTCCCCGTTTAATGGGTTTGTAAATCCTACGTATTCTATGGACTCCTGCAGCTTATTGATTTCTTGCTTCACATAATGATGTCCCAGCTGAAGGTACTATAAACTGTGCCCTATTATAATCTCATGGTCATTTACTGTGCCTCAGAATCAGTCTTTTACCCTAAGAGATTTGTATGGTGCTCAGTAACTCCTCAAGAATACCTACGCGTTTCGATCTCTGATAGATGGGGCGAATGTTCATAGAGATTTTCATTAGGGCCCAAAGGTTTTGATGTGCAGTATGGTCTTATGAATGCACTTTTAAAATGATAAGGGAAAAGAATAAGAAGTTAAGTATCAGTCTATGTTTGTCTTGAATCAGCATGTGCAGGTCACCCTGGTAATCTCACCTGATTTCCTTCGCGGGATATTTTTGTAAGCTGTATGGAGAGACAGCATGAGCAACATAAGTAGGGAGAACCAACTGCATCTGTTGTTTTTTTTTAACATTGTATTGTCATTACAACAAGCATATTGCCAAGGCCAGGACCAGCTTTAGCGGTGGTGGCGCGGTGCGACAATCCTTGTGGGCACCCTCCCCACCCCTCCCTAATATCCTCCTACTTCATGGATTCCCTCACTACCACCCTCTAACAGTACCACTCATTTCTCCTTAGCCCTTGCTCACATGTTTTTATTTTATAGCACTACTCATCCCAATGTGGAGTGTCAGTGCACTTTACATCCCAAACAGACAAGTTACTTACCTTCGGTAACGCTCTTTCTGGTGGATACTCCAGCTAACTGCAGATTTCTCAACTTCTGAATATCTCGGAGGTATCAGACTGGATCCACAAACTTTTCAGCCGTACTCCTGAGCACCGTAGGCTGTTTGCTCCCAGACACAGAGCCCAACAGCAGATTGGCGTTGACCAGTGTGCAGCTGTCTAGGTTTGAGACTTTTGTAGATAGAAATGGAAACCTCTTTGGATAACAGGGAGAATAGCAGGGTCAATGAGGAATTTGCGGTTAGATAGAGTATCCCCCAAGAAAGAGCATCACAGAAGGAAAGTAACTCGTTCTTCTGATGGACAGTTCTAACAACAGATTCCTCACCATTTGAATAGATATCAAAGCAGTACCTCCAGGTAGTGGGTCTGTGAAATGGCTCAGATCAAAAAGGGTCTTGCAGGATCAAGCGTGCAAAGTGCCCTTATCGATGAACCTGACAGCCATAGCACTAGTGAAATGAGCCAACAAGCCTTCTGGCAAAAAAACAGTCCATACAAGATTTTGATGCAGAGAATGATCCAGCAAAGGCAGTCTTTCTCTGCACTGTCTTGCTGATGGTCCACATGATCTACCCTCGTACAATCAATGTAAAAGCCAAGAGCTCTTTTAGGATGCAACTGATGGAACCTCTCCTCCTGAAGCAGAGTGAAGAACAGTTGGAGAGGGATGTTTTGCCTCACATAAAAGTATGACCACTTTGGAAAAGAGGCTTGCATCTTCTGCAACAGCTTGTCTGGAAAGAATGTTGTATATGGCGGCTTGACAGAGTGGGCTTGGATCTTTCTCACAAATGATGCCCTGATGTTACAGCGATGATGAAAACTGTCTGAAGAGATTGAAGGTGCCATGGGCAGTTGTGCAGTGCTTCAACAGGAGTACCCGTAAAATGTGAGGACTAAGTTCAGATCACACTGAGGCATGATGAATGGTGTAGCTGAAAATAAATGTTGCTACCTTTCAAAAAAGCAATGCAACAGGTGATTTACCTAACTAGGAATGATCTGGCAACCATAAAAAAGGGCAGACTGCGTTTACCTATACCTAACGCAAATCCATGCTAATATAGGACAGCACAGAAAGCAATTGTTCATCTTGAAGTTGGTCAATCTGCCAGGTACCATACCAAAATACATACTTGTCACCAGCGTATGGTATAAACTTATTTTGTGGAGGGATGCCTAGCTGCAAAGATGAAATCAACAACCTGAAGAGAAAGGTTGAATTAAGTCAATTGTCGCTGCTCCATCTCCAAAATGAGAGATGAAGACTGAGTAGGTCCAGGAGAAGGACCGTGCCCAGCTGCTGCGACAGAAGAACCTAACAATGCAGCAGCCTGATAGGATAACAGATTATCATTTCCAGGAGTTCTATGTACCACACTCTCCGTGCCTAATCTGTTGCCACTAGGATGACTTAGGCTCAGTTGTTCCTGATCTTCTGAAAAAGTTGGGAGAAGAAAGGTAGCAACGGGGAGGAGTAGGTGGAATGCATCTCCGAGAGATAGCCATCTTAGAAACTTCAACGTGTAAAAATTATGACATTGTGCATTCTCAGCAGTGGCAAAAAGATCAAGCTAAGGTTCACCCCACTTGCAGAAGATACCTTGCACCACCTCCGGGTTTAGCTGCCATTCTAGGTCCACTAGGCGCTAGCAGATATGTTAGTCCTCCCGGGTGTTTAAAGATCCTTCGAGGTGGTGCACCACCAGGAAAATCCCTTGGTTATCCAGCCATTTCTAGAGTCTAGTGCCGCCTGACACAGAGTTTACAACCCCACCCTGCCTTGTTTGTTGCAGTTTCACATGGCAAAGAGATTGTCTGTGAGCCCCTGTACCAGCTTCCCTTTGATGGATGGCAGGAAAGCTTTCAATGCCAAACAAATGGCCCACAGCTCCAGTAGGATGACATGGAGCTTGGCCTCCGCTGGAGACCAGATGCCTCGGATCTCCACTTCTCTCAGATGGCCTCCACAAACTCAGAAGTGATGCATCCCTCACCAATGTCAACTCTGGGTGGAGAAAGGAGAGTTGGCTGCTGCTGATTCTAATTGCACTCCAGTAGTCACCACAGCAGGTCTCATGAAGTCTCCTCCAAAAGTTGGCTTTGATTGGATAGATCCACCAGATGATGTGCCCACCGAGACTTCTGATCCCACTGCAGAGACCACATATGCCATCTGGCATGCTTCAGCAGCAGGATGCAGGATGCCAGCAACCACAGCAGCCTAGGAATCCTCCACACTTTGATCCACGACAGAGGCTGAAACATCTGGGTAATAGTCAAAATGTCCTGGACTCTCCACTCTGTGGGGGTAAAGGAGGTGACAGGAGGTTAGAAAGTATGAAACTGCATTGTGTCCAGAATAGCTCCAATGAAATGGAGCATCTGCAAAGGAGTTAGGTGTGACTTTGGCATGCTGATAGTGAACCCCAACAATGTTGGGAAGCGTGTCGTAGTCTGTAGGTGGGTGATTACTGCCTGGGGCAAACCCTTCATCAGCAGCCAGTCTTCGAGGTAGAGGACCCCTGGCCTCCAAAGAAGTGATGTGACCACCACCATCACATTTCTGAACACTCAAGGGACATTGGTGAGGCCAAAGCGGTGCATTGTGAACTGAAAATGCTCCTTCCCCACCCACACTGCAGATAGCGCTGTTGGACCTGCAGGATGGCAATAGGGAAATAAGCATTTTTCAGGGCCAACGCTAGCATCCAGTATCCAGGTTCAAAAGCAGTCAAGAACTGCACCAGGGTTAGCATCTTGAATTTGTCCCTTCGCAGAAAGCCATTGCAAGAGCAAGGTCCAGAATAGGCCAGAGAACTTGAACCTTCTTTGGCACCAGAAAATATCTGGAGTCACATCCTATTTGTCTTTCTGATGCCGGAGCCCCTTCTATGGCCTCTTTTGGCCAGAAGGGCCTGCACGTCCTGCTGTAAAAGGGAAAGACAGTCCTCTTTCAGCTGACTCAATAGTGGTGAAAGGTGGAGTGGGCTGAAAGTGAATGGGAAGTAGTAGCCCTGACAGACTATCTTCAGGACCCACTTGTCAAAAGTGATTGCTTGACATGCTGGGAGAAAATGCCAGATCTGCCTCAGACAGGGTTGCTGTGTGTCTTGAAGGACATACTAAAGTGGTATTTCTGCTGTGGCAGCAGGAGAGGCAGAGTAGTGGGCTGCACTCTGCCTCCACTGAGAACATTGGATGTGTGAACCGCAGCCTTGGCTGCGAAATAGCTGTGGGGCATGGTGGACAGTTTGCATAGGCCAGTGCTGGTGTTACTAATAGCCCACACCATAGTCACAGAGGGGGAAAACTGCTGGTGGAATTTTAGCATGAGGAAGACAAGCCCAATGAAAAAGCTGTGGCCCTGCTCTTTTTAAATTGTTCAAGACCGAAGAGAAGGCAAGAGCCATCGAGGGCATTTCCATAAGAGAAGAATGGACATCTCTGGAGAAGCCTGTAGACCTCATCTAGGTGTGTTGCCTTAGTGCCACATGGTTGCATTTTGACTGGTCTAGGCAGTCTGTAATGTCTAGCTGAAATCTATTGGTATTTTTTTTTTGCATCATGGCCATCATGAATGACCTGAGTGAGAGAAGGGTGTAGGTGCCCAAGTACAGCAGTCAAAATTTGAGTCCCGAAGTACTTGGCAATAATGGCCGAGCAACAGCACCTGTAGCACCAGGCTAAAGTTGGCACTTGCCGCAGCACTTACTTGGAAGTAATTAGTTAAGTTGTTGTTCACCAGACATAATTTTTCAGACTGCTGCTTCCGCCATCTTGTTGCTGTTAGCGGGTGCAGGATATTACCCCACTGTACCATATTTACTCATCCATACCATCTGTTGTCAGGTATTCCTGGAAGGAGCCTTTATTTCTTTTATGGTTCTCCTTAGCCCATAGCAGGCTGAAAATACATTTTCTTGATTTCATGATTAAACAAGAAGAAGGTGCAAACTATACCACTCTATATAACAAACAGACCGACAAAAATCCTTTCTGCATTGCTCAAGATAACAACATGAAAGAAATATACCAGGGATAACCTTCCTTATAGCAACGCATGCCTTTCCCACACATCCATTACCATGCAAAACCTTTACCACACATTGCCTTTACAATTCAAGCATTTACCACACATATGCCTTTACCATGCATGCCTTTACAATGCAAAGTAAGTATATATAAGGTATGTGAAATGCATATATATATGTATATATATATATATTCACTGAAAAAACCATAGGTTTCAGGGACGTTATAGTTACAAATTAGCATTTAAAAAACCTTTGAAATTCACTGAAAAAACCATAGGTTTTAGGGACAGTTATAGTTAGTTGGACATTGCACTCGTACAAAACCCGTGAAATTCCCCCGTTATAGTTAGTCCAGCTAACTATAACTCGCGCCCCGCAATGCACTGCTGATGACGTCACATATTACATCACTCATGACATGGTCAGTGACATCACTGATGACATCACTGATGACATCTCAAATGACATCACTGATGACATCACTGATGACATCATCCAGTGACTGTGTGTTTCTGTAAAGTTTAAATATTTTTAATATATATAGGAAAAGACGTATTGAAGAATGAGTGGGTGTGTAAGTGTCTGTATGGATGATTTAGTAGGTGCGTGACTGACTGTATAAGTGAGTGATTTAACGTATCTTACTGAATGCATGGGTTAGTGACTAAACTGGGTGAATGTCTGTATCCGTCTGTCTGTTGCTGTGTAAGTGGCTGCATGTGTTTGAGAATAGCTACATGAGTGTCTATATGAGTTATTGAATGCTTGTGTGAGTATCTGTATGGGTGCCTGAGTGTTTGTGTGGGAGGGGTGTGTGCGACTCTGTGCATAGATGTGTGAGTGGGTGATTCACTGGGTGGATGGTTTCAAGAGTGCATCTGTGATAGACTGTATGGGTGGGTAAGTGTGTGTAAGAGTGTGTTAGTGAGTGAATGTATGTCCCAGTGGTACATGTGTGAGTAACTACATATGTGAAAGGCAGTATATATGTGTGTTGGAGTATATAAATAGCTATAAGCAAGAGTGACTGATTGTGATGGTGGCTGTATGGATGAGTGTGTGCTTGTATCAGTGATTGTATAAGAGCGTAAGAATGTGCTAGTATTTGTATGAGTAAGTGAGCTGGTGTGTGTATAACTGTATAGGTGAGTAAATGGTAGTGTGTTTAATTATTTGCATGACTGACTAGGTGTGTGAGTACCTCTATGGATGAGTGGCGGTGTTTGAGTGTCTATATAGGAGTATGAGTGCATATGATAGTCCTGTACTGAGTGACCGTAAATATGAGTGACTGTTCGGGTGAGTGAGTGGATGTGTGCGTAGACCTAAGAATCAGTGAGTGGGTATGTAGTTATTGGTGTTGGAGTGTCTATGGTTTTGCGAATGGCAGTCTGTACTTTAGAGTGGGTGTATCAAAGGTTATATTAGGGTGTGAGAAGATGCATGAAATTATCACATGGATGATGTCATCAGTGATGTCATCAGTGATGTCATTTGAGATGTCATCAGTGATGTCATCAGTGATGTCACTGACCATGTCATGAGTGATGTAATATGTGACGTCATCAGCAGTGCATTGCGGGCGCGAGTTATAGTTAGCTGGACTAACTATAACGGGGGAATTTCACGGGTTTTGTACGAGTGCAATGTCCAACTAACTATAACTGTCCCTAAAACCTATGGTTTTTTCAGTGAATTTCAAAGGTTTTTTAAATGCTAATTTGTAACTATAACGTCCCTGAAACCTATGGTTTTTTCAGTGAATTTCAAAGGTTTTTTAAATGCTAATTTGTAACTATAACATGTCAGAAACCTACGGTTTTTTCAGTGAATTTCAAAGGTTTTGTAAATGACAATTTTTAAATGTATTAATTGTTATATACATTTTTAAAATACTGATTTACTACATTTTTAGAAACAATTTTTTTTACATATTTTATTATTTAAATTACATTGTAATTACATTATACATTACATTACAAAAAATACTTTCTCTTAATGAATTACTTTAGTTTAAATACTTTGCAGATAGGCAATAGACTTTTAAGTACAGTAGTTACAGTTGTTGCAATGGGCAACACATTTTCAAACACAATGCAACATTCAGCTCAATGTGAATTTCTAGTTAAATGCAATTAGTTTCTTTATGGATTACTTTTTCTAACCACAGGACTGGATCCTAGATTCAGTCCTGGGACATCTCCTGTAAACAGTTGAGTAAAAGCGTTTTGGTTACAGTCGTGATTTTTAAGGAATATTATTGTATTTTAAAAGTTGACACTTTGAAACTTTTCTCATAGAATCACCAATGTTATCCTATGGAAGGAAATTCACTTAGCAGGTAAAAACTGTTATCGTTACTTTTTCTTACTCAGTGTTGGATCCTGGATCCAGCACTGGTGCATCTCCTGTAAACAGTTGAAAGAATGCGTTTAAGTCATACTGTCGATTTTTAAGGAATATTTGTAGTTTGTGAAAATCAACACTTTGAAACTTTTTGCTGAAAACCAGTCAATGTTAGCCTATGAAGGAAATTCAAGTTACCGGTAAGTACGGTTAAAATTACTTTTGAGGATCAGTACTGGGCTGAAACATGCAGCACTGAGGTCTCTCCTGATAACAGGTGAGTAAATCGGAATTCGTATTTCGGCTGATTTTAGAGGAATATTTTAAAGTTCCAAAACTCCACACTTAGAAGAATTTCCAAGTGAAACCAGTCAATGTTAGCCTATGGAAGGAAATTCAAGTTACTGGTAAGTACGGTTAAAATTACTTTTCAGGACCAGTACTGGGCTGAAAGATGCAGCACTGAGGTCTCTCCTGATAACAGGTGAGTAAATCAGAATTCGGATTTCGGCTGATTTTAGAGGAATATTTGTATGTTTCAAAAATCAACACTTAGAAGAATTTCCAAGTGAAACCAGTCAATGTTAGCCTATGAAGGAAATTCAAGTTACCGGTAAGTACGGTTAAAATTACTTTTCAGGATCAGTACTGGGCTGAAAGATGCAGCACTGAGGTCTCTCCTGATAACAGGTGAGTAAATCGGAATTCGTATTTCGGCTGATTTTAGAGGAATATTTTAAAGTTCCAAAACTCCACACTTAGAAGAATTTCCAAGTGAAACCAGTCAATGTTAGCCTATGAAGGAAATTCAAGTTACCGGTAAGTATGGTTAAAATTACTTTTCAGGATCAGTACTGGGCTTAAAGATGCAGCACTGAGGTCTCTCCTGATAACAGGTGAGTAAATCGGAATTCGTATTTCGGCTGATTTTAGAGGAATATCTTAAAGTTCCAAAACTCCACACTTAGAAGAATTTCCAAGTGAAACCAGTCAATGTTAGCCTATGAAGGAAATTCAAGTTACCGGTAAGTACGGTTAAAATTACTTTTCAGGACCAGTACTGGGCTGAAAGATGCAGCACTGAGGTCTCTCCTGATAACAGGTGAGTAAATCGGAATTCGTATTTCGGCTGAATTTAGAGGAATATTTTAAAGTTCCAAAACTCCACACTTAGAAGAATTTCCAAGTGAAACCAGTCAATGTTAGCCTATGGAAGGAAATTCAAGTTACTGGTAAGTACGGTAAAAATTACTTTTCAGGACCAGTACTGGGCTGAAAGATACAGCACTGAGGTCTCTCCTTATAACAGGTGAGTAAATCGGAATTCCTATTTCGGCTGATTTTAGAGGAATATTTGCACAATGGTGAAGGGAGGGGGCGGGGCCTGAGGTGACATCTTTGCAAACGCGCCCGTGGCGCGTTTTAAGTTGGGGGATTAAGTCCCCTTGAATCCTGAGGGTCCCTAGGGGCCAACTAGACCACCAGGAACCTCCAATATGCGCCAGGGGCTGCGTCCCAGAGACGTGTAGAGAGGCCCCACCCCTTTTACACCTCTCTGCAACGCAGCTCTGTGGCGCATTCTGGATGTACCTGTTGGGCTAGTTGGCCCTCAGGGACCCTCAGGATTGAAGGGGATTTAATTCCCCATCTTAAAACGCGCCACGGGGCCTGTTTGCACACATGTCACCTGAAGCCCCGCCCCCTCCCTTCACCACTGTGCAAACGCGCCCGTGGCGCGTTTTAAGTTGGGGGATTAAGTCCCCTTGAATCCTGAGGGTCCCCGGAGTCCAACTAGCCCACCATATACCTCCAAAAAGCGCCACAGAGCTGCGTTGCAGAGAGGTGTAAAAGGGGCGTGGCCTCTGTACACCTCTCTGCAAGGCAGCCTCTGGCGCATACTGGAGGTACCTGGTGGGCTAGTTTTTTTCTTTTTTTCTTTTTTTCGTTTTTTTTTTTCTCCCTGAAGGGGGCTGTGTGGCCCCCTTCCTTTTTCTTTTTTGGGCCCTGGGGACCCCATCCCCCAGGGCCTTACCCCTTTTTTAAATTACCTTAAAAAAACGGGAAGGGGGCCGCGTGGCCCCCCTTCCCTGGGCCTGTATTGGCCCCGGGGACCCCATCCCCCGGGCATGGCCTCTATATTTATTTTTTGAGGGGGCAGCGTGGCCCCCTCCTCTGGCCATTTTAAGGCCCCGGGGACCCCATCTCCCGGGGCCGGCCTTTCCATTTTTTTTTTTTTTTTAATTTTTCTCTTTTTTGGGGAGGGGGCCGCGTGGCCCCCTCCCGGGCCACTACTTGCCCCGGGGACCCCATCCCCCGGGCTGGCCCTCTCCGTTGGGGACTGTGGGGGTCCCCAATCACCCCAACAGTCCCGCCGGCTCCCCACGTCCCTTGGGAGCCGGCATTGCTAGTCTCCACATGGGGAGCAGCTGACATGCTGCTCCCCATGTGGAAAGCAATCGCTTTGGATATTGGAAGAGAGAGCAGGCTTCCTGCTCTCTCTTCCAATATCCAAAGCAGTTTGCTATGGCAGGACGGAGCCGCGAGGCTCCCGTCCTGCCATAGCAAACTACAGTGTCCCGGGGTAGGCACCCCGGGACACTGCAGGAGCCGGCCCTGGGGGTGGTGGTCCCCAGGGCCATCAAGGGCTCCAGGAGGGGGCCGCGCGGCCCCCTCCCATTCAGTACACAGCCCCGGGGAGGTGGTGGTCCCTGGGCTCTGGGGTCCGTAACGGACCCCCATATTAAAATGTTTAGTGCCCCGGGAGGTGGTGGTCTCGGGGCGTGTGGGGGCTGGAGCCCCCCACACAGGTTTAATAATTATAAAAAAAGCCCCGGGAGGTGGTGGTCCCCGGGGCTGCGGGAGGGCTCAGAGCCCTCCCGCACCATTTTTTAAAAAAGCCCCGAGGGGTGGCGGTCCCCGGGCTTGGGGGCCCTTTGAGGCCCCCACACATTAAATTATCCCTCACCATGCCCCCGGGACTTGGGCCACCCGGGGCCACTAACATCGAAGCGCGGGAGACCGCGCTCGATTTTTCGGCAGGATTCGCGCACCCTGAGCGCATCCTGCCGATTTTAAAAATTTTTTTTTTTTTTTTGCCCAGGGGGTCCTTGTGGGACCCCTGAGCAAACCTAGGGGGTCAGGGTGTTTCTACCCTGCTCCCTTTGTGCGCTTTGCGCACTTGTTTCTGTCCCTCGGTTCTACCGAGGGACAAAATGGCTGCCAACATTTCCTGAATCGGAATGTTGACAGCCAGCTGACAGCCAATTAACATGCAGCTCGTGATCGGGAGGGTACGCGGACCCTACTCGTCCCTATATATCACTAACTTTTACTTTTCATTTTCTCAGCAACTACTGAACGGATTTACACCATTTAACAAAAAGGGTTCTTTCTGAACCAAGAACTACCTCTTTGCCAAATTTGGTGTAATTCCGTTCAGCAGTTCGGGCTGTAGCCATGTCTAAAGTTTCCTATGGGAAAATGCATGGGGAAAACGCGTTTTGGGACCCCCCTTTTTCTCGGCCCCCGCTGACGTATCCCCCGAGACTTTCAGGGTAGGAGCGGACCGGAGCGCCCCACGAAGTTTGAAAATTTCGCGAAGATACGTCAATTGGCAAGAGAGTTATTTCAAATAGAATGTCGCGGATTTCCTATGGATAATAGGTTGTAACTATAACTATCTACTGGCGACCGCCAGTAGATATATATATATATATATATATATATATATATATATATATATATATATATATATATATATATATTTTTCACCAAAAACAACAAAGGTTACAGGAACGTTATAGTTAGGTATATATTTTACATGCACAAAATCATAGAAATTCAGCAATTATAGTTAGAGTTATCTCAAGAAACTATAACTTGTGCCATAAGGTAACTATAACTCGCACGCCGCCATGCACAGTTTTCTCATCAATAATTTCACAGCAATTGTTGCACTTATATTATCAATGATGTCATAGAAGATGTTGTGAGGGATGTAATATGTGGGGTAATTAGCAGTGCATGATGAGGACATGAGTTATGGTTATCTAACTCACTGCACGAGTGTCTGAGTGGGTCACTGATTGGTTGTGTGAGTGTCTATGTGGGTCTGTGAGTGCGTGAGTAACATAGTGGTTCTGTGAGAGTGTACATTAGCATCTGAGTGGTTCAGTGAGTGGGTGAATGAGTGTCTGAGCAGGTCTATGAGTGGGTGTGTGAGTGTCTGGGAGGGTCTGTGAGTGGGTGCATGAGTGTCTGAGCGGGTCTGTGAGTGGGTGTGTGATTTGGTGCATGAGTGGCTGAGTGGATCAGTCAGTGGGTGCATGAGTGTGTGAGTGGGTCTGTGAGTGGATGTATGAGCATCTGAGTGGATCTGTGAGTAGGTGCATGAGTGTCTGAGTGGGTCTGTGAGTGAGTGAATGGGTCTGTGAGTGGGTGCATGGGTGAGTGGGTCTGTGAGTTTCTGAGTGGGTCTGTGAGTGAGTGAATGGGTGAGTGGGTCTGTGAGTCGGTGCATGGGTGACTGTGTGAGTGAGTCTCTAAGTGGGCTTGTGAGTGGGTGTGGGAGTGTCTGAGGAGTGGGTGCATAAGTATCTGAGTGAGTCTCTGAGTAGGTGTATAAGTGTCTGAGTGGGTCTGTGAGAGGGTACAAGAATGTCTGAGTGTGTGTGTGAGTGTGAGTGGGTGCATCTGTGTCTGAGTGGGTTCTGTGAGTGGGTGCATGAGTGTCTGAGTGGGTCTCTGAGTGGGTGCATAAGTGTCTGAGCAGGTCTGTGATGTGTGTGAGTTTCTGAGTAGATCTGTGAGTGGGTGTGAGTCTCTGGGGGGGTGTGTGAGTGGGTGCATAATTGCCTGAGTGTGTCTGTGAGTGGGTACATGGGTGTTGGGTATGTGAAAGGATACATGAGTGTCTGAGTAGGTCTGTGAGCATGTGTGTGTGTCTGAGTGGGTCTGTGAGTGGGTGTGTGTCTCTTAGTGGGTCTGTGAGTGGGTGCGTGAGTGTCTGAGTGGGTCTGTGAGTGAGTGAATGGGTGAGTGGGTCTGTGAGTGGGTGCATGGGTGACTGTGTGAGTGAGTCTCTAAGTGGGCTTGTGAGTGGGTGTGGGAGTGTCTGAGGAGTGGGTGCATAAGTATCTGAGTGAGTCTCTGAGTAGGTGTATAAGTGTCTGAGTGGGTCTGTGAGAGGGTACAAGAATGTCTGAGTGTGTGTGTGAGTGTGAGTGGGTGCATCTGTGTCTGAGTGGGTTCTGTGAGTGGGTGCATGAGTGTCTGAGTGGGTCTCTGAGTGGGTGCATAAGTGTCTGAGCAGGTCTGTGATGTGTGTGAGTTTCTGAGTAGATCTGTGAGTGGGTGTGAGTCTCTGGGGGTGTGTGAGTGGGTGCATAATTGCCTGAGTGTGTCTGTGAGTGTGTACATGGGTGTTGGGTATGTGAAAGGATACATGAGTGTCTGAGTAGGTGTGTGAGCATGTGTGAGTGTCTGAGTGGGTCTGTGAGTGGGTGTGTGTCTCTTAGTGGGTCTGTGAGTGGGTGCGTGAGTGTCTGAGTGGGTCTGTGAGTGGGTAAGTCTATTTTTATTTTTTATTTTTGTCAGCCGAATTCACAAATCTGCTGCAGTGTTACATTTCTGGACCAAGATCTAGCTTTCTGCTAAATTTGGTGTCGGTCCGTTCAGCGGTTCGGGCTGTAGTCGTGTCTAAATTCTCTATAAGATTTAACATTGAAAACGCAATTTTTTTTACCCCCCCTTTTATGGGCCCCCGCTTGATGGATCAACTTGAAACTTTCCTTGCACATCTAGAGAAAGTGGTGCACGTTTTGGGGGAAATTTCCTGAAGAGTCGTCAAACGGCGGCAAAGTTATAGACAAGTCAACAAATGCTTTTTCTACGGAAACTAGGTCATAACTATAGCTACCAACTGGCGATATATACATATACATACATATATATGTAAATATATATATATATTCACTGAAAAAACCATAGATTTCAGGCACGTTATAGTTAGAAATTAGCATTTAAAAAACCTAAGAAATTCACTGAAAAAACCATAGGTTTCAGGGACATTATAGTTAGTTGGACATTTTACTCATACAAAACCATAGAAATTCCACCGTTATAGTTAGTTCAGCTAACTATAACTCATGCCCCCGCAATGCACTGCTGATGACGTCACATATTACATCATTCATGACATGGTCAGTGACATCACTGATGACATCACTGATGACATCATCCAGTGAATGTGGTTTTCTTTAAAATTTAAATATGTATTATATATATATACCAAGCTGTATTGAAGAATGAATGGATGTACAAGTGTCTGGATGGAGGATTTAGTAGGTGTGTGACTGACTGTTTAAGTGAATGATTAAATGTATCTTACTGAATACATGGGTTAGTGTCTAAAGTGTGTGAATGTCTGTATCACTCTGTCTGTTGTTGTGTAAGCTGCTGCATCGGTTGGTCAGTAGCTACATGAATGTCTATATGGGTTATTGATTAGTTGCCTGCGTATTTGTATAGGAGACTGAGTGTGTGTGTGGTTGGGTGGGGGTGTGTGACTCTGTGCATAGATGTGTGAGTGGTTGATTGACAGGGTGTATGAGTTTAAGAGTGCATGTGGAAACAGTTGTATGGGTGGGTAAGTGTGTGTATGGGCGTCTTGGTGAGTGAATCGATGTCTCAGTGCACATGTCCAGCTAAGTACATATATAAAAGGCAGTGTATGTGAGAGTTGGTGTATAGAAATGACTATACGTGAGAGTCAGTGATTGTGAGAGTGGCTGTATGTATGAGTGTATACTTGTATTAGTGATTATATAAGAGACTAAGTATGCGTTACTATCTGTATGAATAAATGAGGTGGTGTGTGTATAACTGTGTAGGTGAGTAAATGGAACTGTGATTGATTCTTTGCATGAGTGACTAGGATGAGTACATAACTGACTAGGATGAGTGCTGGTGTGTCAATGTCTATATAGGTGTATGAGTGCATTTGATAGTGTTCTATTGATCAGTGACTGCATGTATGAGTGATTGTATGGGTGAATGGGTAGATGTGTGTGTAGACCTAGGAATCACTGAGTGGGTATGTAGTAACTGGTATTAGTGTGTCAATGGTATCGAAAATGGTAGTCTGTATTTTACAGTGAGTGTATCAAAGGTTATATTAGTGTGTGAGGAGGTGCATCAGATTGTCACATGGATGATGTCATCAGTGATGTCATCAATGATGTCATTTGAGATGTCATCAGTGATGTCATCAGTGATGTCACTGACTATGTCATGAATGATGTAATATGTGACGTCATCAGCAGTGCATTGCGGGGCGCGAGTTATAGTTAGCTGAACTAACTATAACGGTGGAATTTCTATGGTTTTGTATGAGTGAAATGTCCAACTAACTATAACGTCCCTGAAACCTATGGTTTTTTCAGTGAATTTCTAAGGTTTTTTAAATGCTAATTTCTAACTATAACGTGCCTGAAACCTATGGTTTTTTCAGTGAATTTCAAAGGTTTTTTAAATGCCAATTTCTAACTATAACGTGCCTGAAACCTATGGTTTTTTCAGTGAATTTCAATGTTTTTTTTATGCTAACTTCTAATTATAATGTTCATTTAACCTATAGTTTTTTCCGACATCCAAGAAGGACACAACACCCACTGCCACAACCCTCAGGACCTCCCCCCGTACCACCCCTCTCCCTACTGTAATTTTTTTTATTTGTTATTTAAACTATATAATGTCTTCTTGTTTTTTAAATATTAAACAACTACATACAGTATGAAAGGGAGCCCAGCCCAGAGCCGCATCTGAAGACCAACACATGTCATAGACCTACTGATCAAGCAGCTCCGACACCCAAGAACGCCACAACACCCACCACCACCCCCAGGACTCCCCCCCTCTACCACCGAGGCAGCGCAGAACAAGACAGCGAACTTTCCGAAAATGGCATGGCCCCTCAGCCACACAATAGCTGAATATTGGGACAGGTGTGAACAAACTATATGTGAAGGAATCAATTCACCCATGTTTAACAATGCACACAATGCAAAGTGTAGCGATGATGTGCTGGACACATCTCAGTATGCAGAACACACACCTCTCCATGTGCACAAATACTACTGGTGCTTGTAGTGTTGTGGACAGTGGACCCAACCATGTTACGTCAAACACTAGGGAAGATCCCAGTCATGTAGCTGTGTCGTCCCCCCCTGTAAGCATAAGCGTAACCGGAGTGGGCTGGTCTGACGTACACCACTTCAGCGTAGGAGTGTGAATAAATAGGCCAGAGCTCTGGGCGTGGTTCACTTGTGGGAAGGCCAAAGCGTCTGCCAGGGCAGCGCCTCTCACCCTGCCACGAGGCCGCCGACGTGACCACCAGCCTCCTCAGCCGATCGCTGGCTTCCGCCACACAGGCCCCCAGCGGCACAGCACCGCGGACTTATGTCTGTACAAACTACTGCCTTCGATATACACTGCGGACAGCAAGGCTCACAATTCAGATCGAGTCGCGATTGCAGATGACGCAGTCCAGTAGGCAAGAGACATTGCTCAAGTCAACAACACGTGGCTGTGGGCCCTTCCTGACCGCTGCCTCCGGCCTACACTGCGGTCAGTAGGACTCACAATTCAGATGGAGTCGAGATTGCAGATGACGCAGTCCAGTAGGCAACAGACATTGCTCAAGTCAACAACACGTGCCTGTGGGCCCTTCCTCACCACTGCCTCCTGCCTCCACTGCGGTGAGTAGGGCTCACAATTCAGAGCGACTCACGATTGCAGATGACGCAGTCCAGTAGGCAACAGACATTGCTACCAGTGCGGCCAGCCCGGACCACGCATCATCGCTGACTGTGCACACACTAAGTGCTTCAAGTACCACTAACTCTGTGCAGCTCAAGTCAACGCCACGTGGCTTTGGGCCCTTGATGACCGCTGCCTCCGGCCTACAATGCGGTTAGCAGGGCTAACAATTCAAGATTAGTGCCGATGCAAATTGTGTAAGAGAGTATAATCGGTTAAGAAGACTGTATGCTCCCAATCTGTGCAGCTCAAGTCAACGCCACGTGGCTGTGGGCCTTTGCTGACCGCTGCCTCCGGCCTACACTGTGGAAGACCGGCGACACGTGGTGCCACTAACCCTGTTCAACACAAGCCTGCGACACGTGGTGCCACTAACCCTGTTCAACACAAGCCGCGACACGTGGTGCCACTAACCCTGTTCAACACAAGCCGGCGACACGTGGTGCCACTAACCCTGTTCAACACAAGCCGATCCCACATGTGGAACTGTGTCCTGAGTCCTGAATGGCAGTGATCCCAAGTCTGTGGCAGCGACCACAGCACCAGACTCCCTTTGATCAGTGAGGCATATTTCCATATGCAAGGCCGGCGACACGTGGTGCCACTAACCCTGTTCAACACAAGCCGATCCCACATGTGGAACTGTGTCCTGACTCCTGAATGGCAGTGACCCCAACTTCGTGGCAGCGACCACAGCACCAGACTCCTTCGATTAGTGAGGGGTATTTGCATATGGAAGGCCGGCGACACGTGGTGCCACTGAACCTGAACTACGCAGGCCGGTGGGGCCATCAACCTATGCATGTGGCTGTGGGCCCTTCCTCACCGCTACCTCTGGCCTACACTGCGGTCAGCAGGGCTCACAATTCAGATACAGTCGCGATTGCAGATGACGCAGTCCAGTAGGCAAGAGACATTGCTCCCAGTGCGGCCCGTCCGCACCAAGCAGCATCACAGGCTCATACATTCTCAATGCTTCTGGTGCCACTAACTGTGCACCTCAACTCAACGCCACGTGGCTATGGGCCCTTGCTGACCGCTACCTCTGGCCTACACTGCGGTCATCAGGGCTCACAATTAAAATTAAGTCTTGATTCATTAATTACAGAGTCCAGTAGGAAAGTAACTATCACAGGCCTAAAACCTACATAATATCCTTTTAATATCCTTGCTTCAAGAACTTTTTTTCTATCAGTTATAGCTTTAGTACAATCACCAAATTCATCTTCAAGTGCAAATGAACACTCATTAGCAGTCTACACTGCGGGCAGCAGAGCTCGCAATTCGAATTTTGGACACGTGGTGCCACTAACCCTGTTCAACACAAGCCGCGACACGTGGTGCCACTAACCCTGTTCAACACAAGCCGGCGACATGTGGTGCCACTAACCCTGTTCAACACAAGCCGATCCCACATGTGGAACTGTGTCCTGAGTCCTGAATGGCAGTGACCCCAAGTCCGTGGCAGCGACCACAGCACCAGACTCCCTTCGATCAGTGAGGCATATTTCCATATGCAAGGCCGGCGACACGTGGAGCCACTAACCCTGTACAACACAAGGCGCGACATGTGGTGCCACTAACCCTGTTCAATACAAGCCGATCCCACATGTGGAACTGTGTCCTGAGTCCTGAATGGCGGTGACCCCAACTTCGTAGCAGCGACCACAGCACCAGACTCCCTTCAGTTTTATTTGTTGTTGTTTTGTTTAAATAAAATGTTTTATATGTAAATCTATACATGACTAAGATTCTTGTTTGTCCAACCACACAGGGACAATTCCGGGCCCAAGAAGGTTGTTGCGGGTATGTTGGTAATGTGGGAAGAGGGTGCGTTACCTGCTGATGTGGGGAGAGGCAGCGTGAAAGGGTATCTCTCACAGAAAGAACTCCGGTTGTTGTATTCCTCTTAGGGTGTCCATAAACGGGCTTTCCAGTATCATGTCTTTATATAGGCACAATCCGCCTTGCCCTTATATAGGCATAAAATCCCAGCCCTTATTTAGGCATTAAACCGTGCACTCCAAATACAGGCATGGTCTCTGACATCCGTCCACCCTAACGTCACAACGAGTTCATGAAGAACAGACCCTTAGGCTGCGGGAGTTTCCCTAGCCCAGGACTATTGATTTCTTCAAGGACTCATATATTATGCATGAACCATTATTCCTTAGGGGTTCATTCATGACGTCTTCCGCTGTCCGACTCACGTCAATACTAACATTCTTAGGTGCTTCTCAGGTATAAATATACCTTCCCTAGCCCCTGTAAATCAGAGGAGACCTCGACTTCAGAGGAGCCCGTTTCCCGGCCTGACGCACTGAGAAGACGCTGTCATCCCTGCATGCAGAGAGTCCAGCTTCCAGTGATCTAACTTCCCTTGCGGGGTGTTGGAGTTCGAGTCTGGCAAAGAGATTCCTACCTCTCTCATTCTTCAGGTATGGAGCAGACTAGAACCTAGAGGGACTCTTGGCATACTCGGCATACTAGGCATACTAGGCTTAACATACTCTTAGTATACCATAGTAAGGAATACTTCACCTACTTCATACCTCTTCCTACACCTAGGTTGGGTTAGGTACATTGGGGTAGAACTAGATTAGAAACGCATTGTATGAGTACTCGCATTTTTAGTCTGTGTTATTTATGTAAATGCATATGTACTAAAAGATAATGCTATCGCAGTATTATTTATTTCTACTGCTCACACTGTACATTATTTATCTCGCATACTGTCTTGTGATCGTAACAGCACATTTTACTTACACCAGAAACAAGACTGTTCAATAAATCTTTTATTGAAACGCCCGTCTACTTCTTTCTGTGTAACTTGGAGAAAACTAAGCATGCACGATTGAGCTGAGTGAAATAGTTAGTTAGTTAGTTAGTTAATAACTTTATTCGACCTTAATTGATAAGATCATAAAAGTATACAGAAAAAAAAGAGCAGCGTATCACAGTCAATATAGTTAAAAAAATACATAAATGTACAAACATTTAAAATAATAATACCATCCGTTATGTTTTTCAAACTGAATCATCAGTAAAGTGCAAGGTGCTTAAAGTGCTCACAGTGCCTCTTATGACCAATAGCATTAAATTGATGAAATACATTACAATTGCAAATATCCTAAATCTAAAAATATTTTAACTACTATGTTAAAATAAGCTCCACCCAAGCAATTATTTTTAAGATACTAATTAATGCTGTTTAAAATTACGACCAATCTAATACCTCACTAATTTCCTTTTTGATAAAGCTGAACATAAGTACGATGCTACACAATAATTAACATATGAGTTGGGGAGCATTTGGAGAAAAAAAGAGAGCGGGTCGACATTGAATAAAATGGTATTTTAGCAGCAGTGGACGAATATACTTTTTCCGAATACATAGATAAAATTTACAAAAAATAACAAATGTAATGTGGATTGTGTGGATATTTTATCACAGGGGCAAGCTGGTAGATCATTTACTGAATAAATCCCTGAAGGATAACCTAGCAAACAGGGAATACAATTTAATCTAAATCTTAACAATATAAATCTATGTCGGGATTTGTTACAGATGTCAAATATGAATTCATTTCTCCTAAAATACATGGTAGGGTTAAATATAGTGCTACTGTAGGTTTAGCCCCATTTAGGTTGTATCTTTCTTTTTCTCTAAGTTCTTTAGCACGTACTTTAATTAGGCTTTTTGGTGTACCCCTACAAGCAGATGGATTAATATATAGAGAGTCTAGACCCAACTTTGTCAGTGTGTTTTTAACATAACACAACCAAGGGACTCGATTTGCTTTATCAAGCTGAATACAATCATGGATAATACTTTGGGTAAGCCCCACTGAGTCTCTCTTCCAAATCGAATACCAAAGTAAAACTGGGGCTAAGAATATCAAATCAGAAATGAAAGGGACTTGTAATTCCTGGTGCACAATAAAATTTGAGCACCCTCTGGGGATAGCAAATAACTTTTTAAAGAACATATCTTCCTTTTTTGTAATAAATCAGTATTGGCTACACCCCATATACCTGCACCATATGTGGCAGAAGCAACAGCTCTAGCGCCATAAATTTTTTAATTGATTCTACAGGCTTAGTGCCCAATTTTCTTGTAAAGGAACAAATAGCCGTAGTGTTTTTTTCCAAGGCATTACATCTGTTCGAGACCATATCCTTCCAGGACCCTTCACTATTAAAAAGTACCCCCAGATATGAGAAGGTTTTAGTTATTTCAATTTTCCGTGAGGCAATATAAAAACTTGGTAATTTCTTTGGCTGTTTCCCGCTACTAGAACAAATGTTTTGGATTCGTTTACTTGTAAGTCTAGGCCCGACATATAAGATACATAATTATTTATTAGTTTTTGTAAGGCTATGCCAGTTCTTGCCACCAGAACGGCATCATCTGCATAAAGTAATATGGGTAGCTGTTTTTTATTTACTCTAGGTACATCTATAACATTTGCATTTACTGCTGACTCTACCCCATTTGTGTACATAGAAAACAAAAGGGGGGCTAAGACACAACCTTGCCTAACCCCCCGATGAATTGGAAAGGCCCTTGTGCATTCTCCCTGGGATCCATATCTTACACAAGCTGTAGACTGGGAATATAGCTGTCTAATAAAAGAGATAATGTTTGCCTCCACACCCATTTCCTTTAAAATAAGCCATAATTTCCCATGTGAAACTGAATCAAATGCGGCGGAGAGATCCATAAACGCCATAAATATATTACCCTCTTTGCTTTAGTATACTTAGCCACGATTAGGTTTAAATTTAGACACTGATCTAATGTCCCCATCCCTTTTTTAAAACCATATTGTGTGGAAATTAAAATATTTTTGTCAGCTGCCCATTCCTCAATTCTGTTTAAAACCAGACGGCCCATTAATTTACACGTGCCGTCTATAAGTGAGATAGGTCGATAATTCTTTGGCAATGCTTTATCTCCTTTTTTAAAAATTGGTACAATTACCGTTGTTTTCCACGAGGCTGGTATTGGGCCTTTTGCGATAGCATTAAATACATTTGTTAAAAAAGGAATCCAGAGCTCCACTGGTTCAAAGAACAAATCAATCGGGACGCCATCGGGACCCGGAGCCTTGGCACTACTACACTGTTTTATTCCCTTTTCCACCTCTTCCATTGAAAAAAAGATCGGTGTATCTGTTTTTGTGCTAGTTAAGTACTCATCATTCGGATTTACCGAATCAAATATTGCCGTATAATGATCCACCCAAGCTTCCTCTCCCACATGCGTACTTATAGAAAGATCTGAATCGTCACACAAAAATGGGGAGTTAACTATCCCCAAAACTCTTTAGAACTTTTTATGAGGGAAGCTACCCTCAGCTTTTCCCATGCCTCTTCTTTTAGAGCCGCTAGTCTTATCTGTCTGCATTTTTATATTCGCCTCGCAAGAGGCTCACTAAAACTTTATTTCTTGGCTTTTCCTTTAGAGCATTTAAGAGTTTTCTCAAAGATTTTGTGCAAGTCCTATCAAACCAGCGTGGATTTTTTTCTACACTTACCTTTAAGTTAGTTTTTAAATTATCTTCCACCACATTCAACAGAATAGCAAAGGCTTTCACTATACCTTGTGGTTCTCCCTGCAAAGCAAGGCATGTATTAATTTCTTCTTGGGTGAGCCGAATTACTTTAGGGATTAATGTATCTTTATTTATTTTAGCCCATTTGAGCACTATACCATTTTTCCTAGCTATTCTTGGTGCCACAACTTTTTTGGTATTTCTACTAAAACAGTCCTTCCATTCCAATGTAAAAGTCAAAGCGACATGATCACTAAGATTTGAAACCAAGGTTCCCACCTGATATAAAAATTTCTTAAAAGGAGATTCCACTATTAAGTAATCAAGTGTTGAGCCATTTCTGGGATCCCCGAAGGTTTTTACCAGAGTACCCATTTCTTCCTCTACAGGGTTACAAATCTCCAGATTCCTAGTGACCATGAGCCTATTTAATTCCTCCCCATATTCATGATGTGTAAAATGGTATGGTGTAACCCCGTCCTCACCAACTATTCCACAAACTGGCCTTAGAATTTTTGGGCAGCTGTGGCAATTAAAATCCCCCACCCATACTATGTGCAAATGTTTGCGGTGGCTGCCTATAGCTTTTTCTATTTCATATTCAAGAGAGCGGATTACATCAGCCATATTTCCTTCAAATAAATTATTATAAAAATTTACTAGCAAAACATCTGCTTGACAGACCCCACTAAAAACTAGTAGGTGATAATAAGGTGACAACACATTTAAATCAATTATTTTTATAGCTAAAGTGTTCTTTATCAACGTTATTATACCCCTCTAGCTCTTCCAGACCGAGATGGAATTGCAGGGGTATGGAATGTACGGAACCCATCAAAAAACACAGTACCCACCTCCCACGTTTCCTGAATACACACTAAATCATATCCATTTAATATCGTTAACCAATCTTCATTATCCATCTTAGATCTAAGCCCCGCTATATTCCAGACCAATACTCTTATATTATCCCTTTCTTCAACCAGTAGATGTCCTACTCTAGTATGGGTTATCTCCTGATCTATCTACTTCTTTCTGTGTAACTTGGAGAAAACTAAGCATGCACGATTGAGCTGAGTGAAATAGTTATCTATTGTTTCCACGACTCTGGGACACGTTCTGATTCTAAAGGGAAACACAGTGGTCATGTTTTGCGGCTGCCAGAAACTACTCCCTTCTTGTTGTCAAGGAGTTTCTAGTGGCCTCTGAGCTAGCTGGCACAAGTAATTAAGTTTAATATACTCGATAGGGACATACTGACCTTAGTCCTATGTCAAACCTATAGGATATATTATTCCAATGCGCAGAGCCTATTAGGGAAATAGGAGCTACACTACATGGCGCCCAACGGTTTGGTAAGGCGGTAATTCAACGTTAGATACTGAGTAACTCAGCCGTGCTTTTTCTCTCAAGAGACCCCTACCCATATACTCCAAAAGACATCTGGAGTGGGCAAGGTTAGGTATCCACCAAGGCTACATAGGGCAGTACCCTATATATTAGCTGTTTGGTTTGCTCAACGTTGAAGGATACAGTGTTCCAAAATATTGTGCACCTAATCTTTGTTTCCTTGAAACTTGTTCTACATTTTTCAAACAACAAAATGCCTGGCTCCGACACTGAGACCGGAAACGGTGGAGCTGCGGGTGATCCAGCCCAAGCAGCAGCTTTTAACATTACAGGTTTAAATGAAACCGAGGAGGGTGTTATAGACATCGCTCCAAACTTAAGAAGAGCCATCACTCTAAAACTTATAAAACACGGCCTACCACCAAGAGGAGGTAGAGCAGTTTTCGTGATAGAGGCACACGAATCCTTTCAGACAGAGGTATTCTATTCATGGGTAATATTTCCTGAATCCAATCCAGTAACACACATGTTTCACTTCTACAAAGAAGATGATCCACCAGAGGAATATATTCCTTTCGAGGATATTGAAATTCCATTAACATACCAAGAGCATCAGCTCTGGTTTAAAGGCGCCCTAAAACATCACAAAAACATTACCAGGCTAGGTCCACTAGGTAGACCAGGAGCAACATGGCCGATTCTAGCCGGCTACACACCTCATCCTGAACTGGATACAATGTCAGATGAGGACTTACTTGTTCAAATACAAGAATTAATGAAAATTTACAGACAATTGGTCCAATATGTCATGCAGACTTTTACAGTCCAGCAACCATTAACAATTTCAAATCAAACTCCTCACCAGGGGAATACACTAAAAATTACACCACAGACTCTATACGCAGTCATGGGTAAAATGCCCACAAAACGTGAGCAAATTCCATTTTGGATAGCTCAAAAAATTACTCAAATCGAAGCAGTATTTCCAAATACTAGCCCGTATGAGAAACACAGAATACTGACAATCAGTTTACCAATGGGGATCACACCACAACTGGAAGACTGCACCACTTGGGGCTCAGTCTTTGCTGCCATCTATACTAAAACACATGGCATTCCGTCAATTGCGGTAATACCTGATGTCCTGAAACAAATTCAAAACGAATACGGGGCAGAGCCTGGTCTAAATTTAGGTATGAAATTACTGAAAAGTTTCGACCAGGTCTCAACAATAATATTATCTAATATTAAAGGGGAGGCAGCAGCAGTGGCGATCCGCCAAAAATTAAGGGAATTTGATGTTACAGAACATCAAACTGAGCTACCCAGAATTATAGAACAATCTTATGCAGAATTAGGCAGAGATAGTTTGGGTGGAAGACCAGTTAAACCGAAACTATCTGAAAGTCCTGAGAAGGACTCAATTAAACAAACTCCTACATCTTCTAAAAAGAAGTGGGAGACTAATAAACAAAATTCAAACGAGAAACGTTCTCAATCCCGAGGTAGGTCTCCTCAAAAGGAGCCCTCTGAAAGGAGGTATAACCTCAGGAATAGGGATAATTTGAGAAAAGCTGATAGGTATCAAGATACTGATACACGTTCCTCTCGTCCCTTTCAGATCTCATCACAGACTTCGGAAAGAAGAGGACGATCAGAACATAGAGAAGAACGCGTGAAATCGAAAGACGACAAACACGCTCCAAAAACCAAAGTAAAACCTCAATTCTCCAAAAGAAAGTAGCAGGTCTAAAGATCAGACATGCCGAGAATACTGAGAACACAACTCAAGAACGGAGAATGGGCTCAGACAATGCTGGACAGTGCAGCAGAAGTCACAATAGCTCGCCAGAACCTGAAGGAACTTCTGGAGATAGTGGACTTGAATGAGTACATTAAAGTAGAGACTGTAGACACCAGGGTTAGTACTCCACAAAAGTTATATGAAATAACACTCCGGATGGAGGGAGACAAACCTAGACAGGTGAAAGCACTTTTTGGGAAAGACTATCAAAGGGCTATGACATACTTCTAGCAGAAAAGGACTGGCCACCACAATTTGTCAGGGAGTGCCCACATGGCGAGGACATAATTATGCCTGCCTTCTCCAACCATATACCAATGCATCTAAGATATACATATGCCAGGAAATGGGCAGTGGCCCAGGCCCCAGCATTATATAAAAATCATGTAGGATGGGATGAGGACTCACCTCACCATAAAATACATCTGAAACATGAACCAACTGCACAACGGCAGTACCCAATAAAGCAAGAAGCTAAAAACAGGTCAGGGAGATCTTAGATCAACTTGAATACCAAGGGGTGATTGAAACATGCACCTCCTCAATGAACAATCCTTTGTTTCCTGTCTCCAAACCAGACAATACATATCGTCTAGTTTTGGATTACAGACACCTAAACACTTGTTCTAAAACTTTTGCAGTGCAAAATGCACATAGCACAGCATTAATGAATAACATTGTGCGTAAAAATATAAAACCACATTAGACATCTCAAATGGTTTCTTTTGTCAAAACATAGCACCTGAAAGCAGGTACTTAACAGCATTCTCCATAATGGGGACCCAGCGTCACTTTTGTCGACTCCCACAAGGGTTCAAGAACAGCCCAGGTTTATTCTCAGCGAGGGTAACGGAGTTACTACAAATTTATGACAATGAGGCATTGTCCTATGTCGATGACATCTATCTGACAGACGATGACCTGGAAAAACACTTGAACAGGGTGAGCACCATTATACTGGGTTTCGCCTCTGAGGGCTACAAGTTCAACTTTAAAAAGTCCCGAATTGCCCATCTCAATGTCTTATTTTTAGGATATGAGCTTTCAAGGGAAGGCAAGAGCTTGGCAGCTAACATTTTAGAAAAATGTGCGCTGCTCCAACCTCCAAAAACGCTAAAAAACTTACAATCCATCCTGGGTTTCCTAAATTTTGGAAGAACATACATTCTAAATTACGCAGAAAGGGTTAAACCTCTCTACGCATTAATCAAACCTGATTTTTCGATCAGAAACTGGACACAGGAACACACAGAAATCTTGCGTTCACTCCAGGCTAACATGTTAGCAACAAATCACTTACAAACACGCGTAAGTCAACGCAACCTGGTGATCCGAATAATTTCGGGTCAATGCGGATTCACCTACTTAACCTTCAATGAGGGTGAGAAAATACCAATAGTATACAAAACTCATTTGTACACACAAGCGGAAATGCGCTTCAGTTTGACTGAAAAAATTCTAACAGCAGTTCAAACCGCTGTAGCAAAAGAAAGAGCCTTAGCCCAAGGGAAACGCATTATTGTCGTAACCCCGGTACCAGCTTTAGAAGCGGTCACAAAAGCAAGCATTCCAAATGCTAAAGCATTACATCCAAGATGGATACAATGGGTTAATTCTCTTGCTGCAACAGATGTTGGATATGTTTTTGATCCAGATTTAAAAACACAAGCATTCCTGCAATATGAACAAGAATGTCCTCTACCTACTGAAATTCTGCCTCTCGATCAGTACGAATTCATAATTTACACTGACGGATCCGCACAGCCCGCAATAGGGAGTAAGCAAGCTTACAGTGCAGCATGTGCAATCGTTAAAGGTCGCATGCGAAATGGCATCTTCAGACCTATGGTCACAAAAACTCAGTCTTTAGGAGATTGTACAGCTCAGCGAGCTGAACTACAAGCATTCAAACTGGCACTTGAAAGTACAGATCGAGAATTCCCCACACTAATAGTGTGCGATTCCTTTTACTGTGTTCAATCGTATAATGAATATATACAAAACTGGCTTGAAAATGGATTCAAAGATGTGAAAGGTGGCACAATAAAGCACAAAGTGCTTTGGGAACAAGTAGTTCAGTTGAAAAACGAACTACCAAAGGCTCACGTGATCCACACACTGAGTAATCAACGTGATGGCGTTCACGTTGCAGGGAATTCATTGGCTGACGAAGCCGCAAAGGGGGCTGTGCAGACGGCTTCCGTAGCTGCGATCACTCGTTCAAAAACAAAAATAGACGGTGACATAATGTTGGCTGTCAATGCATCAAGCAAAGGCAGCAGTGCAGCGTTACCAAAAAAGTTTCCACTCAAGTACTCTTATGTAATTGATGCGAACAACGTTCCTTTTGCTCGAATCCCTGGAGTGGGGGATAGGGTAATTCCAAACATGGAACGTAGAGCAGCCTTGATTTATGAAACACATTTGGGGGAGGGTCTGTCACATCAAGGGATCTCTAAAACAATTTTAACGTTAAAAGAGATGTACTGGTGGCCTGGAATGAATCTTGAAATTCACATATTTATCAACAACTGCTTAGACTGTAAATTACAGCGAGAGAGCCACCAGACACCATGCTGCGAATGCGGCAACCCAGTACAGACACCATTGTTAGACAGCATTAGACTATCTACGTGCCTGCGTCCTACTGGACAAAGGCATTCCCGCAAATACTGAATCTAGGTTCCTATGGTTATGGCCTCAGCGCTCGGCTGACGCTCGAACTGTTATAAAAGATTTGCGAGTCTTTATCGGCACATACGCAATAGGCACGCTACATTCTGACCAGGGTCCTGCGTTTAGCTCTCGGGCTTACAAAGAAGCCATGGCCAGTCTGGGCGTTGCATTGCGGTACTCCTCTCCATTCCATCCTGAGGGAAATTCGGTTGTGGAAAGGAAAAACCGGGACATAAAGCAGTCTATAACAGCTAGGGTATTAGGTTCGGGTGATGGGTGGGTCAAACACCTTAGTGGGGTCCAACGCTCATTGAATAATCTGCCAAGAAGTTCTCTAGGGGGTCACTCCATATGAGGTCCTATTTGGGACAAGAATGTGGGTACCAGACCTTGAACACGTAGGCACAGTGGTGGAAAATAAACCGTTTGATATCAAAGATCGTTTGGCTGTTTTACAGGAACTCAATAAATTAAGAACGAAACAAAGCAACGTATTCCTACAGCCAACCACCACTGGGGAAAAATCGGCGGTCCCAGCAAGGCCTGTCTGGATTCCAAAAGTTGGGGATCTAGTCAGAGAAAAGATTGCGGACAAGAAGGAATTTGGACCTTCTTACAGACAACCAGTACCTGTCCTAGCAGTTCAAGGAACAAGAACAGTACTTCTGCCGCCCTTGCTGGAAGAAAGGAGAAAAGATTTGTGTCCATCGACCTCATCAAACCACAGTATGTGGCCAATACTAAATAGTAGGCCTCGTGGACTCCGCCTAGTAGCAGACGCACTCCTCTCGCTACTATCCAAGAGGTTCAGACTGAAAGACTGATAACAATCAAGAATTCAGCTGTAACTGATGGAGGACTAAGCAACAACGCTATGGAACTCATCCCTCTTGAACACCAAATAACAGTTCGTCCAAATACACCTGTCTACACCAACGTGGCAAGTGATGAACTGGTTCCAGTGATTTCTACAAATCCTGATGCAATTGCAACAATTGATAGAACTGCTTCTGGCTATTTCATTAACTTTGATACGTTCTCAGAAGATCCGAGTGAACCTGAAACGACGCCAGCATCATTGAAATTCAAGCAGCAAGTACAAGACTTTCTTCACTTTCTGAAAAAGACTTATTTGGTTTCTCCATGGAATGAACTCTGGATTACATCTGGACTTTTTGTTTTCCTGCTCTGGCTAGCTTTGGTAACAACTGTGAGCGTGCTTATAAGTGGCAGATACATCCATGTGAACACTGAAGGAAAAAACGTGAACGTACTTTTGAAACCTCATAAATCGTCCCATCGTGAAGCAAGAGACTTGTCATCAGTGAACATCACAGCTGTTCCTATACAGGATGGTATAGTGTGGGACACAACAGATTATGATATCTTCGGCCCGAATGAACAATTGAACATACCACATTTGTTTAAAATTTCACTAAGTGATCTAATTACGTCCAGTACCTATTCAGATGATTGGGACTTTGAGACTGTGAATGACATAATGTTTGACCTAGAAAAATCTGCTGCATTTTCTAAAAATGAATATTTAGAGGGTTCATCAGACTATGAACAAATGTATTGTTACAACCACTATGGTCATCATTATTTGCATAGATCTGCATATCCAAGAAATGTGTTTATGTTTAACCAATGGGAACATTGTCCTACACCACCTAAAGGTAGTTCAAAAACATTTGCCAACAAGTTTCCATATTTTTCAGGTTACAATACATCTGATCCAGAAATGTTTTACTATAAAAATGTAAACAAAACAGGACTGAAAATTATGTTAACTAATACAAAACAGATTTACTCTGCAGCATGTATTGCCCGACTGTCTAGACAGGGTTTCGACTTATGGAAAGACACGTTAGACTCAAAAACTGTCTGGGGTACTAAAGAATGGCAAGTACAGGGTATAGAAGCTTTATTTAGAGCCTGCATTATCCCTGAACAAATACTGGGGCATATTAGCAAGGCGATTATCGCCACTTTAGCGGGACTTTTTCCCGCTAAAGCGGCGATAATATTATCGCCTTATCAACAAGCTGTCGCTAACTGCTGTTAGCGACAGCTTGTAGGCGATAGCGACCGGGTTGGGTGCCGCTTTGCATGCCAGCGATATTTATCGCTAATGGCATGCAAAGTAGGCGTTCCCACCTAACAGCGACTGGAAACAGTCGCTGAGGTCGCTTAACACCTATCAGCGAGGCAGGGGCGGTGATTAGCGAACCAGCGCTAAACACGTTTAGCGCTGGTTTGCTAACACCTGGTCCCACCCTGACTTAGCCATGTAATCCAATGAGAGGTGGATTACATGGCTAAGTCCCCTCGCACTATCAGCAAGCAGAACTGGGGAACAGTGTGAATATCGCCTGTTTTCAGGCGATATTCACACTGTTCTCCAAGGTTTCTATCGCTTTGGAGATTAGCGTTGCTGATTGCACGCTAACTCCGCGATAGAAACCGGCAATGCCTGGCGATAATTATCCAAGCGCTAATTGCGCTTTGCGATAATTATCGCCAGGCATTGCTAATATGCCCCACTGTTTTTGAATGAAACCGTCCAACAAACATCTTGTCTTGGATTAGCCAAGATCAAAGAGATGAACACACCTTCTGTACCAACACCTGCAAGTGATAATAATACAAAAGCAGTGGTGACAGTTGACAATATACTACAACTCAGCAGATCTAATCCTGTTTGGAAGAAATGGTTGATCTGGCCCACAGACACGAATAACTGTCATGAAAGATTCCTGAATAAAACTCAGGGCTTTACTATTAATAGGCCAGACCCAAGATACGTCCAAAGACAGCATCCGGGGGTAGTAACAACATACAGTGTAGGAAAATTATGCCTCGATTGGCTGCATAAGTCTACACTACAGGATGTGAAACAACACTTAACCTTACTTAAAAAGGACGCAGACCTTAGGGAATTCTTGCTTGGACCAAGAAAACCGCGTCAAAAACCTTTCATATATGCCGGCATTTATGCTGCCTATAATGAAGCATGGAAAGTATCACAGATGGAGGCCGCAGAACGAATACGTGAACTTGATCGTATTAATTTAGAGAAAACACTCTCTGTGGTCGACGATGGGTTAACAACTTTGTCCTCCAGAATATATTCATTGGATGGCATTGTATCCTCTGCTATCGACATACTAGAACAAGATTTGGCGATGTTACAGCAAGGCCAGTCTCAATTACGTTCTATTGTGTTATTAAGCTGGACGCTAACGAAGAAGATGACGGAGTGCACACCAAATCTTTTTACTTTTCATCGATGATTCATTTGTTTTCGTTTGTAGGCGTGCTAGCCCGGTATCGTGGACTGCCAAACCACGTTAAGTGTAAATCACAAAAGGAAAATGGGGCGAAGTATCACCACATTCCGGACGCACAGCCTTCATAGGTGCATAACAAAGATGCCACGATTTGTTCCAATTAATCCAAGTTTATTCCTCTGTTCATCAATATTTTCAATGTTTATCTTGTTTTGTCCAGTCACAAAAAAGACACTCTATGTTTTCATTAAACTCTTAATGCTGTAGATACGGGCCTCGTTCTGCAGCATGGAATTACATGGAAATTCCTCAGTCGTTGTATTCATCACCCAATGCATTTCGGGCCCAATCTGGCCCTTCATCAGGGGTACCCTGCAAATTTTAAAACACCATTATTGTACTGTAACTTTAAATGAACTCACGTTCTTAAGTTTTATGCAAAGTGTAAAGCGTATGAAAAATATATACATGTTAATAACTGGGGTTCATCCGATTAACAACGTTCTGCCCACTGAATTCAAAATGCTACCCTTCACTAAATGCATATTCAATATTCCATCACACTATCTCTCCACCCTTTCAATGTCCGTAACTTGCTTCCATTCCCCGTGTACCAACAGTCTTTACACCTCCTAATATCTCTCTGATTAAACTTTGCAGGGCATTATGGGTTTTGTAGTGTAATAATTTCAGTCAGCGTTAATTGGATGCATTTAGATGGGCGGGGACACAGTTCAGGTGCTCTTAATGGAGGGAGAGAGGGATAGGTACGAACATGGTTGTGAAACATGAGAGAAGGCACAGTGTTTGAATACCAGAGTAAGCTGTTACCAGACGTTTAAGGTACGGGCTCGTTCGATTATGTTTAATCAGAGAGATATTAGGAGGTGTAAAGACTGTTGGTACACGGGGAATGGAAGCGAGTTACGGACATTGAAAGGGTGGAGAGATAGTGTGATGGAATATTGAATATGCATTTAGTGAAGGGTAGCATTTTGAATTCAGTGGGCAGAACGTTGTTAATCGGATGAACCCCAGTTATTAACATGTATATATTTTTCATACGCTTTACACTTTGCATAAAACTTAAGAACGTGAGTTCATTTAAAGTTACAGTACAATAATGGTGTTTTAAAATTTGCAGGGTACCCCTGATGAAGGGCCAGATTGGGCCCGAAATGCATTGGGTGATGAATACAACGACTGAGGAATTTCCATGTAATTCCATGCTGCAGAACGAGGCCCGTATCGGCACATCTACAGCATTAAGAGTTTAATGAAAACATGGAGTGTCTTTTATGTGACTGGACAAAACAAGATAAACATTGAAAATATTGATGAACAAAGGAATAAACTTGGATTAATTGGAACAAATCGTGGCATCTTTGTTATGCACCTATGAAGGCTGTGCGTCCGGAATGTGGTGATACTTCGCCCCATTTTCCTTTTGTGATTAAGCTGGACGCTGCAATCTTTGCGAGCGGGCTATGTGCCTTGGCGTTTCATCAACACGTCAGCTCTGTTTGCAGAATACAATCTAACTGATAAACAGATCGAACTGGCACAAAGAGGAGCAAAGTATACAGTGCTGAGCATTGAAAAACTGGAAAAGTTACCATTCACAGTGGCAGAAAAACCAGCTACAGAATGGCTTATTCATGGCAAAATAACGTTACCTGTGAATACTTTTCAGTTTCAGTATTGCCTAAAACAAATGCAAGCTGGCAAATATGAAAGGTTGGGTAAGGAATACCTTAAGACATCTTGGGATTTACCGTATACATATAGATGTTGGAGTGGGGATCGTGAAGTGTTTTTGAGCGGTACACACTGTAAAAGTGCACTGAGCGGTTCACTTATATGTCAGGACATTTCTTTACACGGGGCTTGTAATGGTTCTGTGGCAAATTTGTCTTGCCATCTGCAGGGTACACCAGCTGCTGTGATTAATCCAACGTTTGGACAACTTTCTAATGGGAGTTACCTCATGGTGAATGATCAGAGTTGCTGCGGCATGCTGCCAGGCATCCCATATCTAGTAACGGTCAACTCCAGGGTCACTTGCTGTATGCAAGTATTGTTTCCCCCAATAGACACAGTCAGGGAGTCGCCTCTATGGCCTTAGCTGAACGTCTCTTTTATAAGATTTGATACTTTGAGCAGAATGAAAGCCATGCTTTTACAGCAAACAGTGCCTTTGACCTCGGCCAAAGAAACCTATGATCTACAAGTAGCAAGGACTTCGGCTGAGATACAGACTTTAATACGTACAAACTGCCCTATACATTTCGTAGAAATGATAGGACGTATCTTCAATATGTCTGATACAACCGGAATTGTACATGTATTTAAGAGCATCTGTACCGGTCTGTTAGCACCTTTCCAGGCAATACTCTGAATCATCCCGAACTTTGCACATTCGGTGTTTGGTGGTATACCATTAATTCTAGCACTTGTTGCCGGAATTCTATTTCTCTTCCTGCTATTGCGCTATGGCCAGCCTATTCGCAGACATCACTCCGAGCGAAATGGAGAAAGCTCTCCTTGAACGAAAGTGTCGCGAGCGAATAGTACAGCTTTTGGGCATGACTCGTCTACGGGACCTTAATACAACTTGGTTCCTGTCATTCCGACCAATCTGGCAAGATTGCATCTTACCTGTTCTACGATGCCTGCTATGCGGTGAAGAATGTGTGTTGGACACCTGTCTAACATTTCCATCAGCCACGCGAACGGATGTCGATACTCTACTGGTCCCGATAATGGCCCATGCTCTGTGTTGTCCCCAGAGGCTACCAATCCTGATGTCTGCATTCATTGAGATCTCACAGACACTTCCGGCTGCTGCTGAGGTACGAGAAAGATCTACAGGCACACAGGTAACAACGGACGCGAACTTTGCTGCGGCACCCTATGCTGGAAGCGAAGCTTCACATCTCTGTGCAATTAATCTGCTACACGAGGTGTTCCAACTGACACCAACTACAGTGGACGATGTTTTGTCTATAGAAATAGATGATCTCATGTTTAACCAGACCCGTAAACTGACTCTGATTCAGCATACAGTGTTCCAGAGATGCAGTAACAATTTGGCCTTCATTTTTCAAAACTACTTGGAACTCTACCAAAATTGAACTTTTTTTCCCATTTTTCGAACGAAAATGGCCTTTCAATCTGCTTAAAGTAGAACTAGCCTTATAGTACAGACTTCACGGTACTTCCATGGACACTTAGTCATCTTGTGTGTCTAAAACAGTTCATTAATTTTCAAGACATGAAATGACTTTGATTTAAAAAAAAAAAAAATCTTATCGATCATTTTTTTGTCACATGTAAATATTACTGCTTCTTTCATTCATATTGCATTTTAAAAAAATATATGCCTGAACTGAAAAGCAATGCTTCAAATGTACAGTACCTTTGGCATTTTTTACTATGTTTTTTAAATGCTTTTAAGAAATATTTTTTAAATATGCGGTACTCCATTTAATGTTTAGCATTTTAAATGTTTAGCATTTTAGTATTATCGTACACACGAAAGTGGAGTGGTTGTTGTATTCCTCTTAGGGTGTCCATAAACGGGCTTTCCAGTATCATATCCTTATATAGGCACAATTCGCCCTGCCCTTATATAGGCATAAAATCCCAGCCCTTATTTAGGCATTAAACCGTGCACTACAAATACAGGCATGGTCTCTGACATCCGTCCACCCTAACGTCACAACGAGTTCATGAAGAACAGACCCTTAGGCTGCGGGAGTTTCCCTAGCCCAGGACTATTGATTTCTTCAAGGACTCATATATTATGCATGAACCATTATTCCTTAGGGGTTCATTCATGACGTCTTCCGCAGTCCGACTCACGTCAATACTAACATTCTTAGGTGCTTCTCAGGTATAAATATACCTTCCCTAGCCCCTGTAAATCAGAGGAGACCTAGACTTCAGAGGAGCCCGTTTCCCGGCCTGACGCACTGAGAAGACGCTGTCATCCCTGCACGCAGAGAGTCCAGCTTCCAGTGATCTAACTTCCCTTGCGGGGTGTTGGAGTTCGAGTCTGGCAAAGAGATTCCTACCTCTCTCATTCTTCAGGTATGGAGCAGACTAGAACCTAGAGGGACTCTTGGCATACTCGGCATACTAGGCATACTAGGCTTAACATACTCTTAGTATACCATAGTAAGGAATACTTCACCTACTTCATACCTCTTCCTACACCTAGGTTGGGTTAGGCACATTGGGGTAGAACTAGATTAGAAACGCATCGTATGAGTACTCGCATTTTTAGTCTGTGTTATTTATGTAAATGCATATGTACTAAAAGATAATGCTATCGCAGTATTATTTATTTCTACTGCTCACACTGTACATTATTTATCTCGCATACTGTCTTGTGATCGTAACAGCACATTTTACTTACACCAGAAACAAGACTGTTCAATAAATCTTTTATTGAAACGCCCGTCTACTTCTTTCTGTGTAACTTGGAGAAAACTAAGCATGCACGATTGAGCTGAGTGAAATAGTTATCTATTGTTTCCACGACTCTGGGACACGTTCTGATTCTAAAGGGAAACACAGTGGTCATGTTTTGCGGCTGCCAGAAACTACTCCCTTCTTGTTGTCAAGGAGTTTCTAGTGGCCTCTGAGCTAGCTGGCACAAGTAATTAAGTTTAATATACTCGATAGGGACATACTGACCTTAGTCCTATGTCAAACCTATAGGATATATTATTCCAATGCGCAGAGCCTATTAGGGAAATAGGAGCTACACTACACGGTATGTTTTCAGAAATGCCTCGGACAGATGCCAGCTGACGGACTGAATCACAAAATGGCTTTTCAATGCTTATGTAGTGTGACTTATGAACAGTTCGCACCCAGGCTCGCAGAGGGACAACTGCGGCCTATCCGCTCGACTCACAGACGCAGTACTACGAGCCGTCTGCTCCCAAAGGAACAGCAGCATAGTAGCTCGCAGAGGTACAGGCACAGCAGCGTACTAGCTCGCAAAGGTAGAGAGCTGCGAGCCGACGGACTGGCTTCTAACGGCATAGCTGCGAAGTGGTGATGTTGGGCAGAGGGAGCGTGAAAGGGTTATCTCGCACAGACAGAGCTCCGGTATATTAAATTGCCCCCGGGACCTTTCTTTTATATTTTCACTCGATGCGAGAAAGCGCGCTTTCTGGACCAAGACCTTTCTCCCTACCAAATTTGGCGTAATTTCGTTCAGCAGTTTGACCTGTAGCCTTGTCTAAAGTTTCCTATGGAAAATCCATTGAGAAAACACGTTTTCACCCCCCCCCACATAGCTACCTGTCGCAGGCGTACTCGCTGTTGGTGTGCAGGTCAGTGGTCTAGTTGTCAACATGTCACGGCCACTCCCTGAGGGCAGGTTTGCACACACACCACACCCATCCGGCACATGCGTCACAGGCCATGTGACCACGCAAATATAATGGATCGACAACGTCACATCCTTTATTGCCGGTGGTGACTGGATGGCGGACGCTCCACGGGTCTCAATCATAAAGAGTCCATGAAAAGTTGCACAGAGGGTTAGTCGCACCCTGATCTGTATGGCCGTCAGGGGCCTACTACCACATGGCGCGGACTTGAGTTGCACAGGGTTAGTGCCACCCGAAGCTGATGTGGCCGTCAGGGGCCTACCACCACGTGGCGCGGACTTGAGTTGCACAGGGTTAGTGCCACCCGAAGATGATGTGGCCGTCAGGGGCCTACTACCACGTGGCGCGGACTTGAGTTGCACAGGGTTAATGCCACCCGAAGCTGATGTGGCCGTCAGGGGCCTACCACCACGTGGTGCGGACTTGAGTTGCACAGGGTTAGTCACGCCCTAAGTTGTATGGCCGTCCACGGCCTACCACCACGTGGCGCTGACTTGCGTTGCACAGGGTTAGCGGCACCAAAAGCTGATGTGGTCTCCGCCATTGATGACTCAGGACTCAGCGACATGTGTGGGATCTGCAGGGCCACGGAGCGGGTCCACATAATGTGCACCAAGCCATGGTGGCAGGACCGGGCCCTGGAGCTTTCACGGGCACGTGGAGTGCCCACTGGTAGACACTCCGGTGGCAGCAGGTAATTATTTGGTCATGGATGCGCAGGGGCGGCAGTGTCTCTCTCTCTCTCTCTCACTTCCCTCTCTTCACTCTCTCACTCTCTTCCTTCCTTTACTTCTATCTCTCTCACTCTCTCTCCCTTCTCCCTTTCTCACTCCCTTTCTTTCCTTCCCTCTCTTTTTCTCTCTGGCTTTCTTTTCCTTCTCTCTTTCTCTGTGTCTCACTCCTTTGATATGTGCATTACACACGTCCTTATTTTGTGCTTTATTTTCCAGGCTGTGTCGTCGACATTGATGGACCCGACAGGAGTCTTCCGCCTTGTTGTTTTGTGTTGAGTTTGTTAAATTTAGTTTATCCTCTATATGTACGTAAACGGAAAAATAAAGTAAAAAAAAAAAAAAAAATCAATAATGTTTTTGGTTGTTACTTAAGTGCTGTGTGACTCTTTCTCATTCTTATTACTGTTATTTGGTGGTGTCCACCATGGTGTTAAATTTTGGGGCAGTTATCGCAGGAATACTGGTGATGTCTGCAGTTTGCACCAGCTTCTGAATAGTGTGTTAGATTTATCTCAACTTTAGTTGCATTAAAGTGCTGATAATGAGATGCAGAGTAGGCGTTCCCGTGCAAAAACACACGAGGTGCACCTTTGCGATTTATTCTAAATACTAAAGTCCTGTATTGAAATGCACTGTGGTAGTGGGTGCATTTACAGTGTACACACAAAATCAATGAAGAAATCTCATTGTATTTATATTGATTGGGAATAGTGGGTCAGGTGCTGAATCTTGACGGGATACACTGCCCAGTTCGTTTATTTTTCTGTACACGAAAAACCACATCACAACTTTCACAACGAAAGGCAAAAACTGCAATGCGAAACAAATTCCGGCGATAAGCCACGTTATCACCAGGGATTTTACATCTGCTTTCTGCTGGTGTTAAGCAGGAAAGGGAACACAGCCAAGAGCCACACCGGAACACCCACAGGTGCCATAGAGTCAATGAGCATGATATACGGATACCCATGAGGGCCACAACACTCATCGCAACAACCCCAGGACCGCCAACGCCCCCCGAACCCGCATCTGAGCAAGTGTGTCCATGTGGTCATTGTGTTAGCATGATGGGCACGGGCCCTGCAAAATCACAGTGTGCTGTTTTCAGCGGACGTTACCATGTCACCTCAGCGTTGGCAGTGAGCCTGGACATGTAGCTACGCACGTATCCTCCTGCATGCACAAGCGGCATGTGCTGGTCTGGCGTACACAGGTCAGCGCAGGGGTGTGCCTATCCGGCAAGGGGAACGGGGTGTCTCGGACATGTCCGTGTGCAAGAAGTGCGGTAAGTGTGTCTCTGTGTTCTGATGTGGCCGCCACAAGGGCCGCAGCAGTCGATGTTGTAAAGTGGCATGCACCACCTCCAAACGGCAGTGTCACGGTGTGATTGGAATGCCGCAGGACATGCGCGAATAGGCATTACAATGGTGTGCCGTAGGAGTGCACGGGATACAACAGCGCAGCGCACAAAAGTGTGGGGGCTCGTGGGAGGGAGGAGCAGCTGTTTGGCAACGTAACACACAGTGAACCCGCCCAGGTGCCACGTGCTGGGCATCTCATCCATGATGACCAGGGTCGCAGACATCCCACAACACCCACAACCGGCCTTTGTACACATCCTGTATGAATGCAGCTGGAGAAGTTACTGTAGGGATGAAAGGTTCTTTGTCTGAGATATCTTGCGCTAACACATCTGCTGCTCCGAGAAGGAACTTGCAAGTGGCCAGCCCCCCCTGACAGATACGATAATATTTGCATCCGTCTCCCACACTACGCACTGCCCGATTTGAGAACAACGAGTACACATTCCACACTCAAAAGTCCTTCGTCGTAGTTAGCGTGGGTGAAATGGCCTTCACACGTACTCCCACCACACCCCTGCCCTGCACCCATTGCACACAGACCCGGCTCATTGCACCGAGCTGTGCCATTTCATCCACAAGAATGGCACACGGCAAGCCAGTGCAGCTACAAGCAGAGCCACTGACGCAATGGCAGGGCATCCCGAACACATGGTCGAGTCCATTCACGTCCACCTATACCTTGCACGTCTGCTGCATGTCCTGGGTGCACTGCCTTTGGCAGTGCTGCGGATCACTTCCCGGCTGAGCTTCCGCATTGCGGACGTCACCTGCGTTCAACCTGTATTGCAATGTCGCACGTGCCTATCCGAGTGGTGCATGGACGTGTGCCTCTCCAATGTGTGCGTAGCTGACATGGATTACGACGGGTGTGTGCGCCCCCTGTTGGCCCACGACCAGGAGTGTCATGGTGATGCCCGTTTATGGCATGCATGGATGTTTGGCATGCATGTTGGGAACTGGGCCTGGGAGATTGCACGTGTCGTAGTATGCAGTGAGCAAATTGACCCACTTCCCAATTCTGCTTTGGTGCACATTGGGTACAGTGGTTGGAGTCAGCACATCTGTCCCAGTCAGCTGATGGATTACGTCGACGACATGTCAAATATTGTGGCCAACCATCACTCATTAGAGATAGTGGCTTACGCAGCTGCACTCGCGTTCATGGACGAGTGACAAGGTACCTGCAACCACGACTCGATGTGCCACATTGCACGTGTCCCGCCACATCATTGCACATTGTGCATCTGGTCACATGTCCCAAGATGACAGTGGACATGGCTGCATTGGTGTTGACTCATGTCCGAGGCGCGGACAACCAACGCTGCTTGACACTGACGTGTGTTGGTGATGGACTACCCCGAGGTGAACATGGATGTTTTCCTACGTTCCTTATTCAGGCATGCTGCTGCATTTGTCTGCATATCGTGGCACTACTCTTGGCCATACTGACACACACTTTTTTAATAAAGTTTCCACATTTTCACTTGTCTCCAAATGTGTTGTGCCTTCATTTGTATGTCAATGTGTGTGTCACGGACTCTCTGGCTGCCTGCCATACGTGAATTGCTACCCCATCCAGACTGTGGGTTTGTACTTATGCGTTCTCATGTGCCTGTTTTGTACTGACCATTTTGGACGTTTATCCACCACAGGCGAATGCATTTGTGTCCTGTGTTCGATTGTGCGAATGTTTGTGTTTGGACAACATTGTGTTGGATGTTGGTGTGCTCTGCTTCCTATGTGTGTGTGCTGCATTCTGTGTGAGATGTCCCTTCATGTGAGGTTTTGTTCACCCTTCTCCCTTTCAGGCAGTGTGGTTTTCACTTCTGTGCTTGTTCAGTGGTGTGATATTGGCGGGTTGTGTGACTTGTGCTCCTTGTTGGTGTGTTTCATTTTAGCCATGGTTTGTCTGTAGTTGTGCTGTACTTAATTGTGCATTTGTGCCATTGTGCCCATCTCCCCCGTCCCCCCACTCCCTGCTTGTTCCTCTTCCTGGGCTGTTGTGTCTGTAATTTTGTTACTCCACACATTAAATACATGTAAAGAACAAATTAGAATAGTTCCTTGATTCTTTTAGATTGCAAAACTTCTCTCTATTGGTTATTTTTTAATTTTCCATATAAACAGTTTTTTTAATATTCAAGGACACATAGAAGTCAGAAGTGCAACGTATTCTATCAACACACTTTCTAGAACATTCTACAACACGTGCAGGTTAAAAGTTCATCATTTTTTATAAACCTAACGATATTTTTTTGCAACATTTTCTAGAACATTTAACGGCACGTGCAGATTAAAAGTTCACGATTGTTTTAAGTTCGAACAGTGCTTTCCAAATGCAAGTAGCAGGTGTGGTTGAGTTGACCAAATTTTATCCTATCATATGTTCTCCACGTTTAAACTGCTTTTTCTTAACCAATCACAAAGATGCTTTTCCACAAAACGAATGTGCACCCTACTTTTAAAAACAATGCTTTTCATCTCCCAATCAGTTGAATGAGAAACAAAAGTAGTTCCCCACCTTTAAACATATCTCTTATTCTACGAACGGACTGCATGAGCTACAGACATCTATCCATACTTCCCAGCCATACCTTCAAAATGCTAGTGTGGATCGTAGGACATAGCTATGTTTTCGGGTGCAAGAGGTATGCAGAACAGAGACGTATTGAGTTAGACCTAGGTTTACAAAATGTGGACATTAAATGGTTTGGACAGAGAGGATTGAAGTGGCACCAATTGTTGCCTTTGGTTAAAACCTGTTTGCATCTCCAACACCCTGACCTCATGATTGTGCACTGTGGTGGAAACGACCTAGGCACATTGACTGGTGTAGGTTTGGAAATGCTAATGAAAGGCACCTTTCGACAATTGATGTTGCTTTTGTCTCAAACTGTCTTTGTATATTCCAATATATGCCAAAGACAGAAGTGGAAATGGTCAAACTAATTTTGTCCTCAGATTGAAAAATCTAGGAAGAATGTCAACAAAGCTGTGTCTGCATACCTCAGAGACCATAGAATGGGGTCGATCTACAACAACAACATTCGTTTTGATATGGCTGATATCTACAGAAGTGATGGAGTACACTTCACAGATCAGGGAAATCGAGTTTTTCTGAATAACCTGAAGCTGTGCATCCGCACTTATATGTAGCTCCAACTAATAAATACAAGGGCTCTTTTTAGAGCCGCCTTAAAGTCCCAATATCGGTTCGCAGAGTGACAGCTGCGATCCGGCTAGCACAGGGAGACCTGCGGGCCGTCGGGCAGGCTCGCAGAGGGTGAGCTGCGGCCCGTCAGCTCGGCTCGCACAGGGAGAGCTACGGGCCGTCGGCTCGCAAACGCACACCTGCGTGCTGGCTCGCAGAGGGAGAGCTCGGGTCTAACTCGCAAGGGGACACCAAAGGGCCAACGGCTCTGCTAGCAGAGACACACCTATCACCTAACGGACTGGCTCGCACATGTACAGCTAGGGACACGACGGCTCGCAGACGCAGACCTGCGAACCGACGGACTGGTACTGTTTTATGCTTTAGGGTAGTACAGTGGTGTTTGTGTACTGTAGGGGGTTCATGCTGGAGGTAGCGTTTTAGGGTTTAAGGTAGTGCAGTGGTGTTTGGGTAGTGTAAGAATCGTGCTGGAGGTAGTGTTTTAGAGTTTACGACAATGCAGTAATGTTTGGGTAGTGTAAGGGGTCATGCTGGGAGTACTGTTTTGGGGTTTAGGGTAGTGCAGTGGTGTTTGTGTAGTGTAGGGGATCATGCTGGGAGTAGTGTTTTAGGGTTTACGGCAGTGCAGTGGTGTTTGGGTAGTGTAGGGGGTCATGCTGGGAGTAGTGTTTTAGGGTTTATGGCAGTGCAGTGGTGTTTGTGTAGTGTAGGGGGTCGTGCTGAGAGTAGTGTTTTAGGATTTAGGGTAGCAGTGGTGTTTGTGTAGTGTGGGAAGTCATGCAGCGAGTACTGTTTTAGGATTTAGAGTAGTGCAGTGGTGTTTGTGTACTGTTTGGGGGTTCATGCTGGGGGTAGCGTTTTAGGGTTTAAGGTAGTGCAGTGGTGTTTGGGTAGTGTAAGAATCGTGCTGGAGGTAGTGTTTTAGAGTTTACAAAATGCAGTGGTGTTTGGGTAGTGTAAGGGGTCATGCTGGGAGTAGTGTTTTAGGGTTTAGGGTAGTGCAGTGGTGTTTGTGTAGTGTAGGGGGTCATCCTTGGAGTAGTGTTTTAGTGTTTACGGTACTGCAGTGGTCTTTGTGTACTGTAGGGGGTCGTGCTGGGGTAGTCTTTTAGGGTTTAGGGTAGAACAGTGGTGTTTGGGTAGTGTAGGGGGTCGTGCTGGGGGTATTGTTTTAGGGTTTAGGGTAGTGCAGTGGTGTTTGTGTAGTGTAGGGGGTCATGTTGGGAGTAGTGTTTTAGGGTTTAGGGTAGTCTAGTGGTGTTTGGGTAGTGTAGGGGGTCGTGCTAGGGATAGTGTTTTAGGATTTAGGGTACTGCAGTGGTGTTTGCGTAGTGTAGGGGGTCCTGCTAGGGGTAGTGTTTTAGGGTTTATGACAATGCAGTGGTGTTTGGGTAGTGTAGGGGGTTGTGCTGGGGGTAGTATTTTAGGGTTTAGGGTAGTGCAGTGGTGTTTGGGTAGGGGGTCATGCTCGGGGTAGATTTAGGGTTTAGGGTAGTGCAGTGGTGTTTGGGTAGTGTAGGGGATCGTGCTGGGGGTAGTGTTTTAGAGTTTACGACAGTGCAGTGGTGTTTGGGTAGTCTTTGGGTAGTGTAGGGGATCGTACCGACAGACTGACTCACAGAGCTCCGAGCCGACGGATGGGCTTCTAAAGGCATAGCCGTGACCTGGTGATTTGAAGAGAGGCAGCGTGAAAGGCATATCTCACACAGACACAGATGCCAGTGTTGCCTCGCAGAGGTAAAACTACGAACCCGATGGCTTCTACACGGAGAGATGCGAGCTGACGGAGTAAATCACAAAATGGCTGCCAACACTTCCTGGTTTCAACCATTCACAGCCAATAAGCCGCAAGCTGGTGCTTGTAACCCCTCAGCCAATCACATGTCAGAATTCTCAAATATCGATATCTGTAAAATTTGATATTTCTCAAAAACTACTGAACGGATTTACACCATTTAAACAAAAGCGTGCTTTCTGGACCATCACCTTTCTCCCTGCCAAATTTGGCGTAATTCCGTTCAGCAGTTTCACCTGTAGTCTTCTGTAAAGTTTCGTATGGAAATTGCATGGAGAAAACACGTTTTAGGACCCTCTTTATTCTCAGCCCCTCCTACACCATTCACCCCCAAACTTTCAATATAAGAGCTAATCAAAAAAAAGAGAAACTTTTCGGATAATTTCATAAAGATTCGTCAAACGACGCCAAAGTTACAAGCACATAGAAGGCTCCAGAAGGGGGGCCGCGCAACCCCCTCCCAACATGAGTGAAGCCCCGGGGCTGCGCGGAACCCAGCGCACCCCCGCAACCCCTGCGAGCCCCTGCTATTATTTTTTAAGAAATACCCCCGGAACCTAGCCCACCCAAGGGCCTCATTAAAATGAAACGCGAGAACCCACGACCCCAGCGCAAATTTTTGCCGATTTTTTAATTTTTTTTTAAACAGATTTTTGGGGCCCTGGGGGTCCTTCTGGGACCCCCTGAGCAGGCCTATGGGGTCAGGGTTTTTCTACCCTGCCCCCTTCTCTTGTTTTATACCTTTGTTTCTCCGTTTTTGGGTGACTCACTTCTACTGAGCCACAAGATGGCTGCCAACACTTCCTGGTTTGGACTACTAGCAGTCAATCACAGTGAAGCTCGCGCACGCGACTTAGGCTCCGCCCAGATATTGAAACTTTTATTTTTATAATTTCTCAGCAACTACTGAACGGATTTACACCATTTTAAAAAAGGTCGCTTTCTGACCCAAGCACTACCTTTCTGCCAAATGTGGAGTAATTCCATTCAGTAGTTTCGGCTGTAGCCTTGCACGAAGTTTCCTATGGGAAATTGATTTTTTTACTCTTATTTTTTGAATTTCTCAAAAACTACTTAACGGATTTACACCATTTAAAGAAAAGGTCGCTTTCTGAACCAAGCTCTACCTTTTTGCCAAATTTGGGGTAATTCCATTCAGCAGTTCGGGCTGTAGCTCGTCGCAAAATTTCCTATGGAAATTAACATGGAGAAAACGAGTTTTGGGACCCCCGTTTTTTCTCAGCCCCCGCTTGACAAGTCACCCCCAAACTTTCAGGATAGGAGCTGACCTGGATAGACTTGTTTTTGGAGAATTTCAGGAAGATTCGTCAAACGACGCCAAAGTTATTAGCAAATCAAAAAATGCTTTTCCTATGGAAACTAGGTACTAACTATAACTACCTACTGGCGACCGCCAGTAGGTAATATATATATATATACATATATAAATAAATATATATATGTGTATATTTATATATATATATATATATATATATATATATTCACTGAAAAACCATAGGTTTTAGGGACAGTTATAGTTAGTTGGACATTTCACTCGTACAAAACCCGTGAAATTCCCCGTTATAGTTAGTTCAGCTAACTATAACTCGCGCCCCGCAATGCTGATGACGTCACATATTACATCACTCATGACACGGTCAGTGACATCACTGATGACATCACTGATGACATCTCAAATGACATCACTGTTGACATCATGCAGTGACTGTGTGTTTCTGTAAAGTTTAAATATTTTTAATATATATAGGAAAAGACGTATTGAAGAATGAGTGGGTGTATAAGTGTCTGTATGGATGATTTAGTAGGTGCGTGACTGACTCTATAAGTGAGTGATTTAACGTATCTTACTGAATGCATGGGTTAGTGACTAAACTGGGTGAATGTCTGTATCCGTCTGTCTGTTGCTGTGTAAGTGGCTGCATGTGTTTGTGAATAGCTACATGAGTGTGTATATGAGTTATTGAATGGTTGTCTGAGTATCTGTATGGGTGCCTGAGTGTTTGTGTGGGAGGGGTGTGTGCGACTCTATGCATAGATGTGTGAGTGGGTGATTCACTGGGTGGATGGTTTCAAGAGTGCATCTGTGATAGACTGTATGGGTGGGTAAGTCTGTGTAAGAGTGTGTTAGTGAGTGAATGTATGTCCCAGTGGTACATGTGTGAGTAACTACATATGTGAAAGGCAGTATATATGTGTGTTGGAGTATATAAATAGCTATTAGCGAGAGTGAGTGATTGTGATAGTGGCTGTATGGATGAGTGTGTGCTTGTATCAGTGATTGTATAAGAGCGTAACAATGTGCTAGTATTTGTATGATTAAGTGAGCTGGTGTGTGTATAACTGTATAGGTGAGTAAATGGCAGTGTGTTTAATTATTTGCATGACTGACTAGGTGTGTGAGTACCTCTATGGATGAGTGGCGGTGTTTATGTGTCTATATAGGAGTAAGAGTGCATATGATAGTCCTGTACTGAGTGACCATAAGTATGAGTGACTGTACGGGTGAGTGAGTGGATGTGTGTGTGTAGACCTAAGAATCAGTGAGTGGGTATGTAGTTATTGGTGTTGGAGTGTCTATGGTTTTGCGAATGGCAGTCTGAAATTTAGAGTGGATGTATCAAAGGTTATATTAGGGTGTGAGGAGGTGCATCAGATTATCATGTGGATGATGTCATCAGTGATGTCATCAGTGATGTCATTTGAGATGTCATCAGTGATGTCATCAGTGATGTCACTGACCATGTTATGAGTGATGTAATATGTGACGTCATCAGCAGTGCATTGTGGGGGCGCGAGTTATAGTTAGCTGAACTAACTATAACGGGGGAATTTCACGGGTTTTGTACGAGTGAAATGTCCAACTAACTATAACTGTCCCTAAAACCTATGGTTTTTTCAGTGAATTTCAAAGGTTTTTTAAATGCTAATTTCTAACTATAACGTGTGTGAAACCTATGGTTTTTTCTGTGAATTTCAAAGGTTTTTTAAATGCTAATTTCTAACTATAACGTGCCTGAAACCTATGGTTTTTTCAGTGAATTTCAAAGGTTTTTTAAATGCTAATTTCTAACTATAACGCCCCTAAAACCTATGGTTTTTTCAGTGAATTTCAAAGGTTTTGTAAATCACAATTTTTAAATGTATTAATTGTTATATTTATTTTTTTGATACTGATTTACTACATTTTTTAAAACTATTTATTTTTAGATATTTTATTTATTAAATTACATTGTAATTACATTACATTACAAAATATACTTTCTCTGAATGAATTACTTTAGTTTAAATAGTTTGCAAATAGGCAATAGAGTTTTAAGTACAGTAGTTACAGTTGTTGCAATGGGCAACACAATTTCAAACACAATGCAACATTGAGCTGAATGTGAATTTCTAGTTAAATGCAATTAGTTACTTTATGGATTACTTTTTCTAACCACAGGACTGGATCCTAGATTCAGTCCTGGGACATCTCCTGTAAACAGTTGAGTAAAAGCGTTTTGGTTACAGTAATGATTTTTAAGGAATATTATTGTATTTTAAAAGTTGACAGAAACTTTTTCACATAGAATCACCAATGTTATCCTATGGGAGGAAATTCACTTAGCAGGTAAGTAGTGTTATCGTTACTTTTTCTTACTCAGTGTTGGATCCTGGATCCAGCACTGGTGCATCTCCTGTAAACAGTTGAAAGAATGCGTTTAAGTCATACAGGCGATTTTTAAGGAATATTTGTAATTTGTGAAAATCGACACTTTGAAACTTTTCTGCTGAAAACCAGACAATGGATTCCTATGGAAGGAAATATAAGTTACTGGTAAGTACGGTTAGAATTACTTTTCAGGGTCAGTGCTGGGCTAAAAGATGCAGCACTGGGTTCTCTCCTGATAACAGGTGAGTAAATCGGAATTCGTAGTTCGGTTGATTTTAGAGGAATATTATAATTTCCAAAACTCCACACTTAGAAGAATTTCCAAGTGAAACCAGTCAATGTTAGCCTATGGAAGGAAATTCAAGTTGCCGGTAAGTACGGTTAAAATTACTTTTCAGGATAAGTACTGGGCTGAAAGATGCAGCACTGAGGTCTCTCCTGATAACAGGTGAGTAAATCGGAATCCGTATTTCGGCTGATTTTAGAGGAATATTATAAAGTTCCAAAACTGCACACTTAGAAGAATTTGCAAGTGAAACCAGTCAATGTTAGCCTATGGAAGGAAATTCAAGTTACTGGTAAGTACGGTTAGAATTACTTTTCAGGACCACTACTGGGCTGAAAGATGCAGCACTGAGGTCTCTCCTGATAACAGGTGAGTAAATCGAAATTCGTATTTCGGCTGATTTTAGAGGAATATTATAAAGTTTCAAAAATCGACACTTAGAAGAATTTCCAAGTGAAACCAGTCAATGATATCCTATGGAAGGAAATTCAAGTTACTAGTAAGTACGGTTAAAATTACTTTTCAGGATCAGTACTGGGCTGAAAGATGCAGTACTGAGGTCTCTCCTGATAACAGGTGAGTAAATCGGAATTCGTAGTTCGGCTGATTTTAGAGGAATATTTGTATGTTTCAAAAATCGACACTTAGAAACTTTTTCAGCAAAAAGCAGGCAATGATATCCTATGGAAGGAAATTCAAGTTACTGGTAAGTACGGTTAAAATTACTTTTCAGGATCAGTGCTGGGCTAAAAGATGCAGCACTGGGTTCTCTCCTGATAACAGGTGAGTAAATCGGAATTCGTAGTTCGGCTGATTTTAGAGGAATATTTGCACAATGGTGAAGGGAGGGGGCGGGGCCTGAGGTGACATCTGTGCAAACGCGCCCCGTGGCGCGTTTTAAGTTGGGGGATTAAGTACCCTTGAATCATGAGGGTCCCTGGGGGCCAACTAGCCCACCAGGAACCTCCAGTATCCGCCAGGGGGCTGCGTTGCAGAGACGTGTACAGAGGCCACACCCCTTTTTACACCTCTCTGCAACGCAGCTCTGTGGCGCTTTCTGGACGTACCTGTTGGGCTAGTTGGCCCCCAGGGACCCTCAGGATTGAAGGGGATTTAATTCCCCATCTTAAAACACGCCACAGGGCCTGTTTGCACACATGTCACCTGAAGCCCCGCCCCCTCCCTTCACCACTGTGCAAACGCACCCCGTGGCGCGTTTTAAGTTGGGGGATTAAGTCCCCTTGAATCCTGAGGGTCCCTGGAGTCCAACTAGCCCACCATGTACTTCCAAAAGCGCCACAGAGCTGCGTTGCAGAGAGGTGTAAAAGGGGCGTGGCCTCTGTACACCTCTCTGCAACGCAGCCCCCTGGCACATACTGGAGGTTCCTGGTGGGCTAGTTTGCCCCCAGGGACCCCCAGTATTCAAGGGGAATTACTTCCCCTTCTCAAAACGCGCCAGGGGGCGCGTTTGCAGACTGCTGCAGGGAGGGGGCGGGGCCTCCGGCACGATGCCGTTTTTTTTTTTGATTGGGAGGGGGCTGCGTGGCCCCCTTCCCTTGGCCACTTTTGGCCCCGGGGACACCATCCCCCGGGGCCTGAGCATTTTATTTTATTTTTTAAATAAAAAAAAAAACGGGAAGGGATGCCGCGTGGCCCCCCTTCCCTGGGCCTGTATTGGCCCCGGGGACCCCATCCCCCGGGGCATGCCCTCAATTTTAATTTTTTTTAATTTGGAGGGGGGCTGCGTGGCCCCCCTCCTCAGGCCATTTAAGGCCCCGGGGACCCCATCCCCCGGGGCCGGCCTTGCCCTTTTTTTTAATTTTTTTTATAATTTGGGGAGGGGGCTGCGTGGCCCCCCTCCCTGGCCACTTATGGCCCCGGGGACCCCATCCCCCGGGGCCTGGCCTCTGGTTGGGGACTGTGGGGGGGTCCCCAATCCCCCCACAGTCCCGCCGGCTCCCCATGTCCTACGGGAGCCGGCATTGCTTTTCCACATGGGGAGCAGCTAACATGCTGCTCCCCATGTGGAAAGCTAATTGATTTGCATTTTGAAAGAGAGAGCAGGTTTCCTGCTCTCTCTTTCAAAATGCAAACCAAGTTTGCTATGACAGGACAGGAGCCGCGAGGCTCCCGTCCTGTCATAGCAAACTACAGTGTCCCGGGGGTAGGCACCCCGGGACACTGCAGGAGCCGGCCCTGGGGGTGGCGGTCCCCAGGGCCATCAAGGGCTCCAGGAGGGGGCCGCGCGGCCCCCTCCCATCCAGTGCACAGCCCCGGGGAGGTGGTGGTCCCCGGGGCTTTGGGGGTCCGTAACGGACCCCCATATTCAAATCTTTAGTGCCCCAGGTCAAAAAATTAAAAAAAAGAAGCCCCGGGGAGGTGGCGGTCCCCGGGGCAGCGGGAGGGCAAAGAGCCCTCCCGCACCATTATTTTTTTAAGCCCCGGGGGGGTGACGGTCCACGGGGCTTGGGGGGGCCTTAGAGGCCCCCCCACATATTAAAAAGAAACCCTGCATGCCCCCGGGACTTGGCCCACCCGGGGGCCAATTAACAATGAAGCGCGGGAGACCGCGCTTCGTTTTTTTTTTTTTCTCGACGGGATCCGCGCACCCTGAGCGCATCCTGCCGATTTTTTTTACAAAAATGCTTTTCTGCCCAGGGGTCCTTGAGGGACCCCCTGAGCAGACCTAGGGGGTCAGGGTGTTTCTACCCTGCCCCCTTTGTGCGTTTTGCGCACTTGTTTCTTCTGGTTTTTTTTTCTAATCGGCAGGATCCGCGCACCCTGAGCGCATCCTGCCGATTTAAAAAAAAAATGCTTTTTTCTGCCCAGGGGGTCCTTGTGGGACCCCCTGAGTAGACCTAGGGGGTCAGGGTGTTTCTACCCTGCCCCCTATTTGCACTTTGCGCACTTGTTTCTGTCCCTCGGTTCTACCGAGGGACAAAATGGCTGCCAACACTTCCTGATTTGGAGTGTTGACAGCCACTTGAAAGCCAATTAACATGCAGCTTGTGATCGGGAGGGTGCGCGAATCCGACGCGGCCATAGATATATATGTGATTTTCCTTTTGATTTTCTCTGGAACTACTGAACGGATTTACACCATTTAACAAAAAGGGTTCTTTCTGAACCAAGAACTACCTCTTTGCCAAATTTGGTGTAATTCCGTTCAGCAGTTCGGGCTGTAGCCGTGTCTAATGTTTCCTATGGGAAAATGAATGGGTAAAACACGTTTTGGGACCCCCTTTTTTCTCGGCCCCGCTTGACGAATCACCCCGAAACTTTCAGGGTAGGAGCGGACCGGAGCGGGCCATAAAGTTTGAAAATTTCACGAAGATTCGTCAACCGGCAAGAGAGTTATTTCAAATAGAATGTCGCGGATTTCCTATGGAAAATAGGTCCTAACTATAACTATCTACTGGCGACCGCCAGTAGATAATATATATTTATATATATATATATATGTATATACATATATATATATATATACATATGTATATATATATATATATATATTACCTACTGGCAGTCGCCAGTAGGTAGTTATAGTTAGGACCTAGTTTCCATAGGAAAAGCGTTTTTTGTTTTCCCAATAACTTTGGTGTCGTTTGACGAATCTTCGCGAAATTTTCAAAACTAGTGGGGCGCTCCGGTCAGCTCCTGTCTTGAAAGTTTCGGGGTGATTCATCAAGCGGGGGCAGAGAAAAAAGGGGGGTCCCAAAACGTGTTTTCCCCATGTAAATTTCCATAGGAAACTTTAGACAAAGCTACAGCCCGAACTGCTGAACTGAATTACAACAAATTTGGAAAAAAGGTAGGTCTTGGTTCAGAAAGAGCCCTTTTTGTTAAATGGTGTAAATCCATTCAGTAGTTCCTGAGAAATTCAAAAAAGAAAAAATATCGATATCTGAGCACCCAGGAGGATTCGCGACCCCTCCCGAGCACGAGCTCAATTCTGATTGGCTGCCAACATTCCAAACCAGGAAGTGTTGGCAGCCATCTTGTGACTCGGTAAGTCACAGGAAATCAGAAAAAAAACCATGAAAAAGAAGAAAAGGGGGCATGGTAGAAACACCCTGACCCCCTAGACCTGCTCAGGGGGTCCCACAAGGACCCCCAGGGCCAAAAAAAAGCATATTTTTTTTTAAATGGCAGAATTTGCGTTGGGGTTGCGAATCCTGCCTTAAAAATAAAAAAAAAACAAAGCGCGGACTCCCGCGCTTCGTTTTTAAAAAGCCCCTGGGTGGGCCAGGTCTCGGGGGCAATCATTGATTTATTTGCGGAGGGGCGCGGAGGCCCCCGCAGCCCCGGGGACCACCACCTCCCTGGGGCTTATGAAATTGAATGCAGGGGCACGCGGACCCCCAGCAGCCCCGGGGACCGCCACCTCCCCGGGGCTTTGTTGTAAAATGCATGGGGGGTCCCAACCCCCCCACGCTGCCCCGGGGACCACCACTTCCCCGGGGCATTCAATATTTCAAACGAGGGGGGCCTCACGGGACCCCCAAGCCCCGGGGACCGCCACCTCCCCGGGGCTGAAATTAAAAAACAAAACTGTGTGGGGGGGCTCCTGCCCCTCCCCACACTGCCCCGGGGACCACCACCTCCCCGGGGCATTCAATATTTAAATGCAGGAGTCCGTTACGGACCCCCGGGCCCCTTGGGACCACCACCTCCCCGGGGCTTTAAATATGTTGGGAGGGGGGCTGCGCGGCCACCCTCCTGGAGCCCTTGATGGCCCTGGGGACCGCCACCCCCCAGGGCCGGCTCCTGCAATGTCCCGGGGTGCCCACCCCCGGGACATTGCTGTTTGCTATGGCAGGGTGGGAGCACGACTCCCGCCCTGCCATAGCAAACTCTGCTTTGCTTCCTTGAAGCAAGAGCAGGGAAACCTGCTCTTACTTCAAGGAAGCAAAGCAGAATTGCTTTTGAGCAAGGGGAGCTGCATGTCAGCAGCTCCCCTTGCTCAAAAGCAATGCCGGCTCCCGCAGGAGGCAGGGAACAGGGGGGACCGTGGGGGCATTGGGGCTCCCCCCACGGTCCCCAACAGAGCAGCCAAGCCCCGGGGGATGGGGTCCGCGGGACCAGAAGTGGCTCGGGAGGGGGGCCACGCGGCCCCCCTCCCCTGTGAATAAAAAAAAAAGGAAAGGCTGGCCCCGGGTGATGGGGTCCCCGGGGCCATAATTGGCCTGAGGAGGGGGGCCACGCGGCCCCCCTCCAAAGAATTAAATTAAAAAAAAAAACTGGCCATGCCCCGGGGATGGGGTCCCCGGGGCGAAATTGGCCTTGGGAGGGGGGCCACGCGGCCCCCTTCCCGATTTTTTTTTAACAAAAATGAATAAAAAGGGGTCAGGCCCTGAAGGATGTGGTCTCCAGGGCCCCAAAAATGTAAAAGAAGGGGGGCCACACAGCCCCCCTTGTAAACATTTTTAAAAAAAAAAGCTGCCATCTAGCCAGAGGCCACACCCCCTTTCTCCACCACACTGCAAATGCGCCCCCTGGCATGTTGTTAGTTGGGGAATTAATTCCCCTTGAATGCTGAGGGTCCCTGGGGGCCAACTAGCCCACCAGGTACCTCCAGTTTGCGCCACAGAGCTGCGTTGCAGAGAGGTGGTTTGAGGCCACACCCCTTTTTTCACCACTCTGCAACGCAGCTCTGTGGTGCTTACTGGAGGTACCTGGTGGGCTAGTTGGCCCCCAGGGACCCTTAAGATTCAAGGGGACTTAATCCCCCAACTTACAACGTGCCAGGGGGCGCGTTTGCACAGTGGTGCAGGGAGGGGGTGGGGCCTGATATGACAAGTGTGCAAACACGCCCCCTGGCGCGTTGTAAATTGGGGGATTAAGTCCCCATGAATCCTGAGGGTCCCTGGGGGCCAACTAGCCCACCAGGTACCTCCAGTAAGCACCACAGAGCTGCGTTGCAGAGAGGTGGTCCGAGGCTACGCCCCTTTTTACACCACTCTGCAAACGCGCTTCTTGGCGCACTGTTGGTGGGGCGATGAGGTCCTCTTGTGTCCTGAGGACCTCAGGACACAAGTGGACTTCATCTCCCGAGCAGCAGTGCGCCAAGAGGTGCATTTGCAGAGTGGTGTAAAAAGGGGGCATGGCCTCGGACCCCCTCTCTGCAATCCAGCTCTGTGGCACATATTGGAGGTACCTGGTGGGCTAGTTGGCCCCCAGGGACCCTCAGTATTCAAGGGGAATTAATTCCCCAACTAACATCGTGCCAGGGGGCACGTTTGAAGAGTGGTGGAGCAAGGGGGCATGGCCTTTGTCTACCTCTCAGCAATCCCACTGCGTGGGGCTTACTGGAGGTGAGAGGTAGGCTAGTTGACCCCTAAAGGACCCCCAGTAGCGAAGGGGACTTCAATCCCCATCCAAGAGCGCACCAGGGAGCGCATTTGTAGAGTGGTGGGCAAAGGGGGCGTGGCCTGGTACGAGTACTTACCAATGCTGCTGTGTGGGACTTACTGGAGGTAATAGGAGGGGAAGTTGGCCCCCAAGGATGTCCTTGGGGGCCAACTACCCCTCTTGTTACCTCCAGTAGGTCCCACACAGTGGGATTGCTAAGACGTTTTCGGAGGCCATGCCCCCCTTTCTCCACCACTCTGCAAACACACCTCCTGGCAGACTACAGGATGGGGGATGAAGTCCAATTTAGTCCTGAGGGAGTTTGGGGGCCAAGAAGCCCTCCTGGTACCTCCTGTAAGTCCTACGCAGCCGAATTCCTGAGCGCTGGTCAATGGCCCAGCACCCTTTCTCCACCACTCTGCAAACGTGACTACTACTTAAAGAAGCATCTTTCTGCAGCTCTGACTTAGAGGTAGTTTTAATCCCCCTGCCCTATTATGTACTAGGGTCTTACAGAGGAGGTCATGCTAATCACAGGGGTACCCCAACACATAGTGTTCCCTAGTGTATGTAGGTGTTTTCACTGTATTCTAAGTGTCTTTTAGCATAGCACTGGCTCTAGGCCTGGTTAGTCAGAGTCAGTTACCACCAGTACCCGTCAGCAAAAAGTTGGGGGCACAGGATGATTTTGCAACAAGGACTCTTTCTGCTCCTCTGTTGGTTCTTTCTGCACATGTCTTGCTTCTTCCTGCACTTTTCTTCGTCTTTCTGGACTTCTGTTGCCTCTTTCTGCATTTCTTTTGCTTCTTTCTGTGCGTTTGTTCCTCTTTCTTCACATGTGCTACCTCTGTAGGCATAGTTAGAAATTAGCATTTAAAAAACCTTCGAAATTCACTGACAAAACCATAGGTTTCAGGGACGTTATAGTTAGAAATTAGCATTTAAAAAAACTTTGAAATTCACTGAAAAAACCATAGGTATCAGGCACGTTATAGTTAGAAATTAGCATTTAAAAAAACGTAGAAATTCACTGAAAAAAACATAGGTTTCATGGACGTTATAGTTAGTTGGACAATTCACTCGTACAAAACCAGAGAAATTCGGCCGTTATAGTTAATTCAGCTAACTATAACTCGTGCCCCCGCAATGCACTGCTGATGACGTCACATATTACATCATTCATGACATGGTCAGTGACATCACTGATGACATCTCAAATGACATCACTGATGACATCACTGATGACATCATCCACGTGAAAATCTGATGCACCTCCTCACACCCTAATATAACCTTTGATACACCCACTCTAAAATACAGACAACCATTTTCAAAACCATAGACACACCAATACCAGTTACTACATACGCACTCACTGATTCCTAGGTCTACACACACATCCACTCATTCACCCATACAGTCACTCATACATGCAGTCACTCATCAATACAACACTATCATATGCACTCATACACCTATACAGACACTCACACACCGCCACTCATCCAGTGTTACTCACACACGTAGTCAGTCATGCAAAGAATCAATCACACTTCCATTTACTCACCTATACAGTTATACACACACCACCTCACTTATTCATACAGATACTAACGCATACTTACTCTCTTATACAATCACTGATACAAGTACACACTCATCTATACAGCCACTCTCACAATCACTGACTTTCCTGTATAGTCATTTATATACTCCAACTCTCACATACACTGCCTTTTACATATGTAGTTACTTGGACATGTACCACTGAGACATCCATTCACTCACCAACACACCCATACACACACTCACCCACCCATACAGCTGTTTCCACATGCACTCTTTAACCCATACACCCAGTGAATCAACCACTCACATATCTATTCACAGAGTCACACACCTCCCACCCACCCACACAGACACTCAGGCACCCATACAAATACTCAGGCAACCAATCAATAACCCATATAGACACTCATGTAGCTACTCACCAACCCATGCAGCAGCTTACACAACAACAGACAGACTGATACAGACATTCATACAGTTTAGTCACTAACCCATGCATTCACTAAAACACATTTAATCACTCACTTATACAGTCAGTCACGCACCTACTAAATCCTCCATCCAGACACTTATACACCCACTCATTCTTCAATACACCTTGGCATATATATATAAAACATATTTAAACTTTACAGAAACAAACAGTCGCTGGATGATATCTTCAGTGATGTCATTTGAGATGTCATCAGTGATGTCATCAGTGATGTCACTGACCATGTCATGAATGATGTAATATGTGACGTCATCAGCAGTGCATTGCGGGGGCGCGAGTTATAGTTAGCTGAAGTAACTATAACGGCTAAATTTCTCTGGTTTTGTACGAGTGAAATGTCCAACTAACTATAACGTCCCTGAAACCTGTGGTTTTTTCAGTGAATATATATATACACAAGAAAGAAGGGACTCAAACAGATGGACACATCAAAAAACAAAAATATATTTCCACTACAACGTTTTGGCTTGCGCCTTCCTCAGGTAATACACGATTGTGTGCTCAGTGGCTGCACAATTGACACTGCTGGATTTTAAAAAAGCATCATGAGTGAAGATTCCATTTGAAATGTGAATTCAATGCAGTCCTGAGATCTCTTGAGATATGCAGTAATCAGGTGGTAATATCAGTGATGTTCATTCCATCTGGAGGCAATGATTTTAAACGGTACATCCAAAAGCTTTCTCTGGTGTCCATTAGTTCTTCCTTTCAGACAATGTTCCACAGGGAAAGTCTTCACATCTGATAGCAAATGGTCCACAAGGTTAAACTTATTGGCTACAGGCTGGTCAGGTTTCTTATTAATTATTGTTGATTTGTGGGAGTCTGTCACTTAGGTTTCTGCTGTCGGTATTCCAAATAGGGATTCCCTGGGTAACTGCAAAGCCTTGTCAATTTGTTGCTGTATAATATGTAAAGGATAGGCCCACTTTTGAAATAATCTAACAGCTTCCTGTAGATTTTCTTTACAAGTGTCCGCATTGCTGCAGATGCATCTTATTTTGAGTGGTTGGCTGTAAATGATGCTCAGTTTAGTGTGGTATGCGTGACATGAAGTCCAGTTTAGATCCAAATGAGCATCTGTAGGCTTATGGTACAGATCAGTTGTAATTTCTTTTTCATGGTCAGTAGCACATCCAAAAAAGGGAGATGGTGCTTAGGTTTTGCTGCAGGTAACTTTGATGGTAGAATGGATACTGTTGAAAGAAGCTGTAAATTGTTTCCATTTTCTACCTAATGCATTTCATATTATAAACATGTCATCAATGTATCTTAGCCATACCAGTGGTATGATGGTAGAAGTAGCAAGTATATAGTCCTCTAGTTTGCCCATGAAGATATTGACATTGGATGGAGCCATCCAAGTGCCCATGGAAGTTCCTTATAAGGTAAAATTGTTGGATTTAAGGATAATTTAATAGATGGATAGATAGATACCTTTACCAACTTATACCCCTACCTAATCCCTGAAAACATCCTTACCACCCAATACCCCTACCCATTCCTATACCCCAAAAACACCCTAACCACCCTATATCCCCTACACACCCCTGAACCCTAAAAACACCATTACCACCCAATACCCTTACCTACTTCTAAAGCCTTAAAACAAGTTATATCCCTACCCACCCCTAAACTCTAAAAAACCTTTACCCACCCAATATCCCTAAACCCTAAAAAACCTTCCCACCCTATACCCCTTCTTGCCTCAAACCCTAAAAACATCCTTACCACCCTATACCCCTACCCACCCTATACCCCAAAAACATCCTTACCAACAAATACCCCTACCTACCCTTGAACCCTAAAAACACCCTCACCACCCAATACCCCTACCTAGCCTTAAACCCCCAAACAACCCTTACCATCCAGTACCCCTACCCACCCTAAACCCTAAAAACATCCTTACCAACCAATACCCCTACCAACCCTTAAACCCTAAAAACACCCTCACCACCCAATACCCCTACCTAGCCCTAACCCCCCAAAAAACCTTACCATCCAGTACCCCTACCCACACTAAACCCTAAAAACACCCTTACCACCCTATACCCCTATCCTTCCCTAAACCCTAAAAACACCCTTACCACCCAATAGCCCTACCTAAAGCCTTAAAGCAAGCTTATATCCCTACCTACATCTAAACTCTAAAAACACCCTTACCACCCAAAACCCCTTCCTACCCAAACCCTAAAAACACCCATCCCACCCTATACCCATTCCTGCCCTTAACACTTAAAAACACCCTTACCACTCTATACCCCTACCCACCCTAAACCTTGAATACACCTTTACCACCCAATACCCCTACCTACCCCTAAACCCTAAAAAAGAACCTTACCATTCACTACCCCTACCCACCATAATAACTGAAAACACCCTTACCACCCAATACCCCTACCCACTCCTAAATCCTAAAAACACCCTATACCCCTACCCACCCCTAAATCCTAAAATCACCCTTATCACCCAATACCCATACCCACTCCTAAAGCCTTAAAACAAGCTTATATCCCTACCCACCCCTAAACTCTAAAAATACCTTTACCACACAATACCCCTTCCTACCCCATAACCCTCAAAACACCCTTCCCATCCTATACCCCTTCCTGTCCCTAAACCCTAAAAACACCCTTACCACCCAATAGCCCTACCCACCCCACAACCCTAAAAACACCCTAACCACCCAGTACCTCCACCCAGGAACCCTACCCATTCCTAATCTTTATGTGGTTATAGGTAAGACAATGTTTCCGTAGAAAAATCGTTTTTTGACTTGGCTATATCTTTGACACTGTTTGATGCATCTTCACAAAATTATCTAAAAACAGTGTCAAGCTGGGTTTTGTTGTGCATGGAAAGGTTCAGGGTGATCCGTTAGGGGGGGGGCAAGAAAAAGGGGTAGTCAAAAAAAGTGTTTCCTATGTTAATTCCCCTTGAGATTTTAGCCATGCCTACTGTCTGAATCGCTGAACAGAATTACACAAAATTTGGCAAAAATTTAGCTTTTGGTCCAGAAAGCACACTCTTTGCTATTTGGTGTAAATCCATTCAGCAGTTTTTGAGATATTAAAGGAAATCCAAATGTGCATATTTTCATGAATAATGACTAGCTCGTCAAATTGGAACCAGTTGGGTTTCTTGACAGGAATCCTGACATCATTCCTACTTAGATGATCCCTCATGGAGACTGATCTTTTAAAATAATCTGAGAGTCGCTTAGGCAATGTACATCCAATAACAGGATCTGTTTTAATTAGTTGCCAGTGTTTTTTGAGTGCTGCTCGTACCTGCTGGTGTGCCTCACTGTAGGTAGTAATTAATCTGTGTACTTCATCCTTTTTGTCACTTTGTTTGGGGGTAAGCAGCAACTTCTCCTTATCTCGTTTCCTAGCTTTTTTTGATGCTGCATCAATGATGTTCATGTCCTCTAGACCTGAATCTTGTTTTCATTTCTCTTTTAATCTTTTCATATTCTTCGATAGAGCTGCACACTCTTCTTTCCCTAGCAAATTCTCCAAAGGGTATACTAATCAGCGGGAAGGGATGTGAACTTTGGGCATGTAATAGGCTGTTTGCAGCAGTTGGCTTGCGGTAAATAGAAGAGCCCAACCTATTGCCTTCCACATCAACCAAGACATCTAAAAACTATATTTGTGTGTCACTGGTTTTGCTGGTAAATTTGAGATTGAGCTCATTACAATTGCGCTCATCCACTAATTTTATAATTATATACATATATTTATATATATATATATTCACTGAAAAAACCATAGGTTTTAGGGACAGTTATAGTAGTTGGACATTGCACTCGTACAAAACCCGTGAAATTCCCCTGTTATAGTTAGTTCAGCTAACTATAACTCGCGCCCCGCAATGCACTGCTGATGACGTCACATATTACATCACTCATGACATGGTCAGTGACATCACTGATGACATCACTGATGACATCTCAAATGACATCACTGATGACATCACTGATGACATCATCCAGTGACTGTGTGTTTCTGTAAAGTTTAAATATGTTTAATATATATAGGGAAAGGCGTATTGAAGAATGAGTGGGTGTATAAGTGTCTGAATGGATGATTTAGTACGTGAGTGGCTGACTCTACAAGTGAGTGATTAAACGTATCTTACTGAATGCATGGGTTAGTGACTAAACTATGTGAATGTCTGTATCCGTCTGTTTGTTGGTGTGTAAGTGGATGCATGGATTTGCGAATAGCTACATGAGTGTCTATATGGGTTATTGATTGGTTCTCTGAGTATCTGTATGGCTGCCTGAGTGTTTGTGTGGGTGGGGTGTGTGTGACTCTATACATAGATGTGTGAGTGGGTGATTCACTGGGTGCATGATTTCAAGAGTGCATCTGTGATGGACTGCTTGGGTGGGTGAGTGTGTGTATGGGTGTGTTAGTGAGTGAATGTATATCTCAGTGGTACATGTGCGAGTAACTACATATGTAAAAGGCAGTATATATGTGTGTTAGAGTATTTAAATGGCTATAAGTGAGAGTGTGTTATTGTGAGAGTGGCTGTATGGATGCGTGTGTGCTTGTATCAGTTATTGTATAAGAGCGTAAGAATGTGCTAGTATTTGTATGAGTAAGTGAGCTGGTGTGTGTATAACTGAATAGGTGAGTAAATGGGTGTGTGATTAATTTTTTGCATGACTGACTAGGTGTGTGAGTACCTCTATGGATGAGTGGCGGTGTGTGAGTGTTTATATAGGTGTATGAGTGCATATGATAGTCCTGTACTGAGTGACTGTAAGTATGAGTGACTGTACAGGTGAGTGAGTGGATGTGTGTGTAGACCTAAGAATCAGTGAGTGGGTATGTAGTTTTTGGTGTTGGAGTGTCTATGGTTTTGAGAATGGCAGTCTGTAATTTAGAGTGGGTGTATCAAAAGTTATATTAGGGTGTGAGAAGATGCATGAAATTATCACATGGATGATGTCATCAGTGATGTCATTTGAGATGTCATCAGTGATGTCATCAGTGATGTCACTGACCATGTCATGAGTGATGTAATATGTGACGTCATCAGCAGTGCATTGCGGGGCGCGAGTTATAGTTAGCTGAACTAACTATAACAGGGGAATTTCACGGGTTTTGTACGAGTGCAATGTCCAACTAACTATAACTGTCCCTAAAACCTATGGTTTTTTCAGTGAATTTCAAAGGTTTTTAAATGCTAATTTCTAACTATAACGTGTCTGAAACCTATGGTTTTTTCAGTGAATTTCAAAGGTTTTTTAAATGCTAATTTCTAACTATAACGTGCCTGAAACCTATGGTTTTTTCAGTGAATTTCAAAGGTTTTTTAAATGCTAATTTCTAACTATAACGTGCCTGAAACCTATGGTTTTTTCAGTGAATTTCAAAGGTTTTTTAAATGCTAATTTCTAACTATAACGTGCCTGAAACCTATGGTTTTTTAAGTGAATTTCAAAGGTTTTTTAAATGCTAGTTTCTAACTATGCCAACAGAGGTAGGACATGTGAAGAAAGAAGAAAAAATGCACAGAAAGAAGCAAAAGATGTGCAGAAAGAACCAACAGAGGAGCAGAAAGAGGCCTTGTTGCAAAATGATCCTGTGCCCACAACTTTTTCAGACGGGTACTGGTGGTAACTGACTCTGACTAACCAGAGCCAGTGCACGTTTGCACAGTGGTGAAGGGAGGGGGCCTGAGGTGACATGTGTGCAAACGCCCCCGTGGCGCGTTTTAAGTTGTGGGATTAAGTCCCCTTGAATCCTGAGGGTCCCTGGGGTCCAACTAGCCCCCAGGTACCTACAGTTAGGACCACAGAGCTGAGTTGCAGAGAGGCGTTCCGAGGCCACGCACCTTTTTCACCTCTCTGCAACGCACCTCTGTTGTGCTTACTGAAGGTACCTGGTGGGCTAGTTGGCCCACAGGATTCAAAGGGAATTAACTCCCCAACTTAAAACGCACCACAGGGCGTGTTTGCACACATGTCACCTGAGGCCCCGCCCCTCCCTTCACCACTGTGCAAACGCGCCCCGTGGCACGTTTTAAGTTGGGGGATTAGGTCACCTTGAATCCTGAGAGTCCCTGGGGCCCAACCAGCCCACCAGGTACTTCCAGTAAGCACCACAGGCCTGCGTTGCAACGCCTGTAACATTGTGCAGTTGTGTTTAGCTAGTGAAGAGGTCGTGCTGGGGGTAGTGTTTTAGGGTTTAGGGTAGTGCAGTGGTGTTTGTGTAGTGTAGGGGGTCGTGCTGGGGTTAGTGTTTTAGGGTTTAGGGTAGTGCAGTGGTGTTTGGGTAGTGTAGGGGATACTGCTGGGGTAGTGTTTTCGGGTTTAGGGTAGTGCAATGGTGTTTGGGTAGTGTAGGGGTACTGCTGGGGGTAGTGTTTTAGGGTTTAGGGTAGTGCAGTGGTGTTTGGGTAGCGTAGGGGGTACTGCTGGGGGTAGTGTTTTATGGTTTAGGGTAGTGCAGTGGTGTTTGGGTAGTGTAGGGGTTCGTGCTGGGGGAAGTTTTTAGGGTTTAGGGTAGTGCAGTGGTGTTTGTGTAGTGTAGGAGGTCGTGTTTTAGGGTTTAGGGTAGTGCAGTGGTCTTTGGGTAGTGTAGGGAGTCGTGCGGGGGGTATTGTTTTAGAGTTTAGGGTAGTGCAGTGGTTTTTGGGTAGTGTAGGGGGTTGTGCGGGGGTAGTGTTTTAGGGATTAGGGTAGTGCATTGGTATTTGGGTAGTGTAGGGGGTCGTGCGGGGGGGTAGTGTTTTAGGGTTTAGGGCAGTGCAGTGGTGTTTAGGTAGTGTAGGGGGTCGTGCTGGGGGAGTGTTTTAGGGTTTAGGGCAGTGCAGTGGTGTTTGGGTAGTGTAGGGGGTCGTGCTGGGGGAGTGTTTTAGGGTTTAGGGCAGTGCAGTCGTGTTCGGGTAGTGTAGGGGGTCGTGCTGGGGGAGTATTTTAGGGTTTAGGGTAGTGCAGTGGTGTTCGGGTAGTGTAGGGGGTCATGCTGGGGGTAGTGTTCTAGGGTTTAGGGCAGTGCAGTGGTGTTCGGGCAGTGTAGGGGGTCTTGCTGGGGGTGGTGTTTCAGGGTTTAGGGCAGTGCAGTGGTGTTCGGGCAGTGTAGGGGGTCGTGCAGGGGGTGGTGTTTCAGGGTTTAGGGCAGTGCAGTGGTGTTCGGGCAGTGTAGGGGGTCGTGCAGGGGTGGTGTTTCAGGGTTTAGGGCAGTGGTGTTCGGGCAGTATAGGGGGTCATGCTGGGGGTGGTGTTTCAGGGTTTGGGGCAGTGCAGTGGTGTTCGAGCAGTGTAGGGGGCGGTGCAGGGGGTGGTGTTTCAGGGTTTAGGGCAGTGCAGTGGTGTTCGGGCAGTGTAGGGGGTGGTGCAGGGGGTGGTGTTTCAGGGTTTAGGGCAGTGCAGTGGTGTTCGGGCAGTGTAGGGGGTGGTGCAGGGGGTGGTGTTTCAGGGTTTAGGGCAGTGCAGTGGTGTTCGGGCAGTGTAGGGGGCGGTGCAGGGGGTGGTGTTTCAGGGTTTAGGGCAGTACAGTGGTGTTCGGGCAGTGTAGGGGGTCATGCTGGGGCTGGTGTTTCAGGGTTTAGGGCAGTGCAGTGGTGTTCGGGCAGAGTAGGGGGTCATGCTGGGGCTGGTGTTTCAGTGTTTAGGGCAGTGCAGTGGTGTTCGGGCAGTGTAGTGGGTCTTGCTGGGGCTGGTGTTTCAGAGTCTAGGGCAATGCAGTGGTGTTCGGGCAGTGTAGGTGGTCTTGCTGGGGCTGGTGTTTCAGGGTTTAGGGCAGTGCAGTGGTGTTCGGGCAGTGTAGGGGGTCGTGCTGGGGGTGGTGTTTCAGGGTTTAGGGCAGTGCAGTGGTGTTCGGGCAGTGTAGGGGGTCGTGCTGGGGCTAGTGTTTCAGGGTTTAGGGCAGAGCAATGGTGCTCAGGCAATGTAGGGGGTTGTGCTGGGGGTGATGTTTCAGGGTTTAGGGCAGTGCAGTGGTGTTAGGGCAGTGTAGGGGGTCGTGCTGGGGGTGGTGTTTCAGGGTTTAGGGCAGTGCAGTGGTGTTCCGGCAGTGTAGGGGGTCGTGCAGGGGGTGGTGTTTCAGGGTTTAGTGCAGTGGTGTTCGGGCAGTGTAGGGGGTCGTTCTGGGGTGGTGTTTCAGGGTTTAGGGCAGTGCAGTGGTGTTCGGGCAGTGTAGGGTGTCGTGCTGAGGGGTGGTGTTTCAGGGTTTAGGGCAGTGCAGTAGTGTTTGGGCAGTGTAGGGGGTCGTGCAGGGGTGGTGTTTCAGGGTTTAGGGCAGTGCAGTGGTGTTCGGCCAGTGTAGGTAGTCTTGCTGGGGGTGGTGTTTCAGGGTTTAGGGCAGTGCAGTAGTTTTCGGGCAGTGTAGGCGGTCGTGCTGGGGCTGGTGTTTCAGGGTTTAGGGCAGTGCAGTGGTGTTCGGGCAGTGTACGGGGTTGTGCTGGGGCTGGTGTTTCAGGGTTTAGGGCAGTGCAGTGGTGTGCGGGCAGTGTACGGGGACGTGCTGGGGCTGGTGTTTCAGGGTTTAGGGCAGTGCAGTGGTGTTCGGGCAATGTAGGGGGTCATGCTGAGGGTGGTGTTTCAGGGTTTAGGGCAGTGCAGTCGTGTTCGGGCAGTGTAGGGGGTCGTGCTGAGGCTGGTGTTTCAGGGTTTTGGGCAGAGCAGTGGTGTTCGGGCAGTGTAGGGGGTCGTGCTGGGGGTGGTGTTTCAGGGTTTAGGGCAGTGCAGTGGTGTTCGGGCAGTGTAGGGGGTCTTGCTGGGGGTGGTGTTTCAGGGTTTAGGGCAGTGCAGTGGTGTTCGGGCAGTATAGGGGGTCTTGCTGGGGGTGGTGTTTCAGGGTTTAGGGCAGTGGTGTTCGGGCAGTGTAGGGGGTCTTGCTGGGGGTGATGTTTCAGGGTTTAGGGCAGTGCAGGGGTGTTCGGGCAGTGTAGGGGGTCTTGCTGGGGGTAGTGTGTCAGGGTTTAGGGCGGTGCAGTGGTGTTCGGGCAGTGTAGGGGGTCATGCAGGGGGTGGTGTTTCAGGGTTTAGGGCAGTACAGTGGTGTTCGGGCAGTGTAGGGGGTCGTGCTGGGGGTGGTGTTTCAGGGTTTAGGGCAGTGGTGTTCGGGCAGTGTAGGGGGCCTTGCTGGGGGTGATGTTTCAGGGTTTAGGGCAGTGCAGTGGTGTTCGGGCAGTGTAGGGGGTCTTGCTGGGGGTAGTGTTTCAGGGTTTAGGGCAGTGCAGTGGTGTTCGTGCAGTATAGGGGGTCGTGCTGGGGATGGTGTTTCTGGGTTTAGGGCAGTGCAGTAGTGTTCGATCAGTGTAGGGGGTTGTGCAGGGGGTGGTGTTTCAGGGTTTAGTGCAGTGGTGTTCGGGCAGTGTAGGGGGTCGCGCTGGGGGTGGTGTTTCAGGGTTTAGGGCAGTGCAGTGGTGTTCGGGCAGTGTAGGGGGTCATGCACGGGGTGGTGTTTCAGGGTTTAGGGCAGTGCAGTGGTGTTCGGGCAGTGTAGGGTGTTGTGCTGGGGCTGGTGTTTCAGGGTTCAGGGCAGTGCAGTGGTGTTCAGGCAGTGTAGGGGGTCGTGCTGAGGCTGGTGTTTCACGGTTTAAGGCAGTGCAGTGGTGTTCGGGCAGTGTAGGGGGTCGTGCTGGGGCTGGTGTTTCAGGGTTTAGGGCAGTGCAGTGGTGTTCGGGCAGTGTAGGCGGTTGTGCTGGGGCTGGTGTTTCAGGGTTTAGGGCAGTGCAGTGGTGTTCGGGCAGTGTAGGGGGTCGTGCAGGGGCTGGTGTTTCAAGGTTTAGGGCAGTGCAGTGGTGTTCGGGCAGTGTAGGGGGTCGTGCTCGGGCTGGTGTTTCAGGGTTTTGGGCAGAGCAGTGGTGTTCGGGCAGTGTAGGGGGTCATGCTGGGGGTAGTGTTTCAGGGTTTTGGGCAGTGCAGTGGTGTTCGGGCAGTGTAGGGGGTCGTGCTGGGGGTGGTGTTTCAGGGTTTAGGTCAGTGGTGTTCGGGCAGTGTAGGGGGTCTTGCTGGGGGTGATGTTTCAGGGTTTAGGGCAGTGCAGTGGTGTTCGGGCAGTGTAGGGGGTCTTGCTGGGGGTAGTGTTTCAGGGTTTAGGGCAGTGCAGTGGTGTTCGGGCAGTGTAGGGGGTCATGCTGGGGGTGGTGTTTCAGGGTTTAGGGCAGTGCAGTGGTGTTCGGGCAGTGTAGGGGGTCGTGAAGGGGTGGTGTTTCAGGGTTTAGGGCAGTGCAGTGGTGTTCTGGCAGTGTAGGGGGTCGTGCTAGGGGTGGTGTTTCAGGGTTTAGGGCAGTGCAGTGGTGTTCGGGCAGTGTAGGGGGTCATGTAGGGGCTGGTGTTTCAGGGTTTAGGGCAGTGCAGTGGTGTTCGGGCAGTGTAGGGGGTCGTGCTGGGGGTAGTGTTTTAGGGTTTAGGGTAGTGCAGTGGTGCTTGTGTAGTGTAGGGGGTCGTGCTGGGGGTAGTGTTTTAGGGTTTAGGGTAGTGCAGTGGTGTTTGTGTAGTGTAGGGGGTCATGTTTTAGGGTAGTGCAGTGGTGTTTGGGTAGTGTAGGGGGTCGTGCTGGGGGTAGTGTTTTAGGATTTAGGTTAGTGCAGTGGTGTTTGGGTAGTGTAGGGGGTCGTGCTGGGGGTAGTGTTTTAGGGTTTAGGGTAGTGCAGTGGTGCTTGTGTAGTGTAGGAGGTCGTGCTGGGGTAGTGTTTTAGGGTTTAGGGTAGTGCAGTGGTGTTTGTGTAGTGTAGGGGGTCATGTTTTAGGGTAGTGCAGTGGTGTTTGGGTAGTGTAGGGGGTCGTGCTGGGGGTAGTGTTTTAGGGTTTAGGATAGTGCAGTGGTGCTTGTGTAGTGTAGGGGGTCGTGCTGGGGGTAGTGTTTTAGGGTTTAAGGTAGTGCAGTGGTGTTTTTGTAGTGTAGGGGGTCATGTTTTAAGATGCAATGCTCCAATACCTGACCAGTCTGCACTACATAAAACTGCAAAAAAACTAAAAATAAAAAGTGTTTTGCACACTTTTGTCATTGGGCTATATGTGGGCTACATCTGGGTAATATTTGTGCTACATTTGGGCTCTTTTTTCACTGGTGGCCATCTTGGAAGACTTCTTTGTTATGAAGTTTCCTAATTTCTTCATTTACTGCAGTCTCCTCAGTAGGAAATGCTTTCAGTTTTTTACTTTGATTCCATCAAGAAGGCATTCAGATGTCTCACATCTGCCATAAATTCAGAATGTTAGCACTCTAGTTGCTCATTAGATCACTGGAGTAAAGCTACTGCTCACCAGGGAGTTAACTGGTAGTCTGCTGCTGGTATTGAAAGTGATTGTTTCAGTCTGCATGTCAGAATTTTCTAATGAAATAGAAGAGGATTTGAGATCTCACTTAAAACATGCCCTAATTTTTCTTTCTGCAGCACTAACCATAATTTCTATTTCAAAAAGAACCCCTCATTTTGTTCCTTTTTAAATTAAATGTTTTAAGTGTTACTGGTTTATTCCAATCAAGATGGCTTCAGGTGTGCCATACTTTTGTCATAAGTAAGGCTGTTAGCGCTCTAGTTGTTCTTTAGAACACTCTGGGAAGCTGCAGTAGAACACAAAGGCATCAACTGGCAGGCTGCTCCTGTTGAAATATAACAGGAAGATATTTGAGATCACACTTGAAATATGTCCTAATTTTTCTTTCTACAGCACTAACCATAATTTCTATGACAAAATGAACCCCATCATTTTGTTCCTTTTTAAATTAAATGTTTTAAGTGTTACCAGTTTATTCCAATCAAGATGGCTTCAGGTGTGCCATACTTTTGACATAAGTAAGGCTGTTAGCGCTCTAGTTGTCCTTTAGAACACTCTGGGAAGCTGCAGTAGAACACAAAGGCATCAACTGGCAGGCTGCTCCTGTTGAAATATAACAGGAAGATATTTGAGATCACACTTGAAACATGTCCTAATTTTTCTTTCTACAGCACTAACCATAATTTCTATGACAAAATGAACCCCATCATTTTGTTCCTTTTTAAATGAAATTGTTTAAGTGTTACCAGTTTATTCCAATCAAGATGGCTTCAGGTGTGCCATACTTTTGTCATAAGTAAGGCTGTTAGCACTCTAGTTGTTCTTTAGAACACTCTGGGAAGCTGCAGTAGAACACAAAGGAATCAACTGACAGTCTCTGCCCTTGTTGGATGTACATGTTTTACTGAGAATGTCAGACTTCATTCTCACATGAGTGAGAAAGATAATGTGAATTTACAGAAAATATGCTCTCATTTTAGCTTCTGGAGCACCTTCCAAACCTCCATGGGACAAGCATGAGAAAATAGTGTTCTCTCAAACATGATTCATGATATCCCAGCAGAAGGTTTTTCACATGGTAAAATCACCTTAGAATACACCACAATTCCTAAAATTAGTATGGTACCATCAACAAATAAATTCTAATGTAACTAAAGCCTGTTGTCACCCTTTATAGTTCTCCTTTTGGTGACCCTCAAAATCTTCTATTCACTACAATGCATTTCAATGAGGTACTATCATTTATATTGGTCCCAAGATGGCTGCCAGCAATTCCAGGATGAAGTGCTGACAGCCAATCAGATCTCACGATGACATGTGTGGTTAGGCTCCGCCCAGATATATATGTGACTTTACTTTTGATTTTCTCAGGAACTACTGAACGGATTTACACCATTTAAGCAAAAGGCACGACACTGAACCAAGGGCTACCTCTTTGCCAAATTTGGTGTAATTCCGTTCAGCAGTTCGGGCTGTAGCTGCGACTAAAGGTTCCTATGGAAAAATGAATGGGAAAACGCGTTTTGGGACCCCCTTTTTCTCGGCCCCGCTTGACGTATCACCCCGAGACTTTCAGGATAGGAGCGGACCGGAGCGCCCCAACAAGTTGGAAACTTTCGCGAAGATTCGTCAACCGGCGCCAACATTATTTCAAATAGAATGTCGCGGATTTCCTATGGATAATAGGTTTTAACTATAACTATCTACTGGCGACCGCCAGTAGATAATATAGAGATATATATATATATAGAGATATATATATATATAGAGATATATATATATATAGAGATATATATATAGAGATATATATATAGATATATAGATATATCTATCTATATTATCTACTGGCGGTCGCCAGTAGATAGTTATAGTTAGGACCTATTTTCCATAGGAAATCCGCAACATTCTATTTGCAATAACGTTGGCGCCGGTTGACGAATCTTCGCGAAAGCTTCCAACTTGTTGGAGCGCTCCGGTACGCTCCTATCCTGAAAGTCTCGGGTGATTCGTCAAGCGGGGCCGAGAAAGGGGGTCCCAAAACACGTTTTCCCATTCATTTTTCCATAGGAACATTTAGTTGCAGCTACAGCCCGAACTGCTGAACGGAATTACACCAAATTTGGCAAAGAGGTAGCCCTTGGTTCAGTGTCGTGCCTTTTGCTTAAATGGTGTAAATCCGTTCAGTAGTTCCTGAGAAAATCAAAAGTAAAGTCACATATATATCTATGGCCGAGTAGGGTCCGCGTACCCTCCCGATCACGAGCTGCATGCTAATTGGCTGTCAAGTGGCTGTCAACACTCCAAATCAGGAAGTGTTGGCAGCCATTTTGTCCCTCGGTAGAACCGAGGGACAGAAACAAGTGCGCAAAGCGCAAATAGGGGGCTGGGTAGAAACACCCTGACCCCCTAGGCCAGCTCAGGGGGTCCCAAAAGGACCCCCAAGGCCCAAAATTTTTTTGTTGAAAAAATCGGCAAAAACACGCTGGGTGCGCGGATTTAGCCGAAAAAAAAAAAAATGCTATTTGGCCCCCGGGTGGCCCAAGTCCCAGGGGCATGCCTGCTTTTTTATTTTTATGTGTGGGGGGCCTCTAAGGCCCCCCCAAGCCCTGGGGACCGCCACCCCCCGGGGCTTTAAAAAGATAATGGTGCGGGAGGGCTCTCGGCCCTCCCGCAGCCCCGGGGACCGCCACCCCGCGGGGCTTCTTTTAAAAAAAATAAAATGACCTGTGTGGGGGGGCTCCAGCCCCCCACACGCCCCGGGGACCACCACCTCCCCGGGGCACTAAATATTTCAATATGGGGGTCCGTTACGGACCCCGAGCCCCGGGGACCACCACCTCCCGGGGCTTTGTCAATAGAGGGAGGGGCCGCGCGGCCCCCTCCTGGAGCCCTTGATGGCCCTGGGGACCACCACCCCCCAGGGCCGGCTCCTGCAGTGTCCCGGGGTGCCTACCCCGGGACACTGTAGTTTGCTATGACAGGACATAGCAAACTGTCATAGCAAACTGCTTTGGTTTTTGGAAGAGAGAGCAGGAAACCTGCTCTCTCTTCCAAAAACCAAAGCACATTGCTTTTCCACATGGGGAGCTGCATCTTAGCAGATCCCCATGTGGAAAAGCAATGCGAGCTCCCGAAGGACGCGGGGAGCCGGCGGGACCGTGGGGGGTTTGGGGACCCCCCCACGGACCCCAACGGAGAGGGCCAGCCCCGAGGGATGGGGTCCCTGGGGCTAGTAGTGGCCCAGGAGGAGGGCCACGCGGCCCACCTCCCCAAGAAACAAACATTAAATGTTTTTTTGTTTTTTTAAAAACAAAGGCCGGCCCCGGGGGATGGGGTCCCCGGGGCCATAAGTGGCCTAAGGAGGGGGCAATGCAGCCCCCCTCCATAGCATTTTTTTTTTAAAAAGAAGGCCATGCCCCGGAGGATGGGGTCTCCGGGGCCGATTAAAGCCTGGGGAGGGGGGCCACGCGGCCCCCTTCCAATTTTTTTTTTATTTAACAAAATATTAGGGGGCAGGCCCTGGGGGATGGGGTCCCCAGGGCCAAGAAATTAGAAAAACAAGGGGGCCACACAGCCCCCTTCTAAAAATAAAAAAATAAAAAAAGACCGGCATCGCGCCGGAGGCCACGCCCCTGCTTGCAGCACTCTGCAAACGCGCCCCCTGGCGCGTTTGCAGATGAGGAACAATTCCCCTTAAATACTGGGGGTCCCTGGGGGCCAACTAGCCCACCAGGAACCTCCAGTATGCGCCAGGGGCTGCGTTGCAGAGAGGTGTACAGAGGCCACGCCCCTTTTACACCTCTCTGCAACGCAGCTCTTTGGCGCTTTTTGGACATACATGGTGGGCTAGTTGGACTCCAGGGACCCTCAGGATTCAAGGGGACTTAATCCCCCAACTTAAAACGCGCCACGGGGTGCGTTTGCACAGTGGTGAAGGGAGGGGGCGGGGCTTCAGGTGACATGTGTGCAAACAGGCCCCGTGGCGCGTTTTAAGATGGGGAATAAAATCCTCTTCAATCCTGAGGGTCCCTGGGGGACAACTAGCCCACCAGGTATGTCCAGAAAGCACCACAGAGCTGCGTTGCAGAGAGGTGCAAAAAAGGCGTGGCCTCTGAACACCTCTCTGCAACGCAGCTCCCTGGCGCATACTGGAGGTACAGGGTGGGCTAGTTGGCCCCTAGGGACCCTCGGGATTGAGGAGGAATTAATAATTCTCCAACTTAAAACACGCCACAGGGCGTGTTTGCCGACATGTCACCTCAGGCCCCACCCCCTTCCTTCACCATTGTGCAAATATTCCTCTAAAATCAGCCGAACTACGAATTCCGATTTACTCACCTGTTATCAGGAGAGACCTCAGTGCTGCATCTTTGAGCCCAGTACTGATCCTGAAAAGTAATTTTAACCGTACTTACCAGTAACTTGAATTTCCTTCCATAGGCTAACATTGACTGGTTTCACTTGGAAATTCTTCTAAGTGTGGAGTTTTGGAACTTTATAATATTCCTCTAAAATCAGCCGAACTACGAATTCCGATTTACTCACCTGTTATCAGGAGAGACCTCAGTGCTGCATCTTTGAGCCCAGTACTGATCCTGAAAAGTAATTTTAACCGTACTTACCAGTAACTTGAATTTCCTTCCATAGGATATCATTGCCTGCTTTTTGCTGAAAAAGTTTCTAAGTGTCGATTTTTGAAACATACAAATATTCCTCTAAAATCAGCAGAACTACGAATTCCGATTTACTCACCTGTTATCAGGAGAGACCTCAGTGCTGCATCTTTGAGCCCAGTACTGATCCTGAAAAGTAATTCTAACCGTACTTACCAGTAACTTGAATTTCCTTCCATAGGCTAACATTGACTGGTTTCACTTGGAAATTCTTCTAAGTGTGGAGTTTTGTAACTTTATAATATTCCTCTAAAATCAGCTGAACTACGAATTCCAATTTACTCACCTGTTATCAGGAGAGACCTCAGTGCTACATCTTTGAGCCCAGTACTGATCCTGAAAAGTAATTCTAACCGTACTTACCAGTAACTTGAATTTCCTTCCATAGGCTAACATTGACTGTTTTCACTTGGAAATTCTTCTAAGTGTGGTGTTTTGGAACTTTATAATATTCCTCTAAAATCAGCTGAACTACGAATTCCGATTTACTCACCTGTTATCAGGAGAGAACCCAGTGCTGCATCTTTTAGCCCAGCACTGACCCTGAAAAGTAATTCTAACCGTACTTACCAGTAACTTGTATTTCCTTCCATAGGAATCCATTGTCTGGTTTTCAGCAGAAAAGTTTCAAAGTTTCAATTTTCACAAACTACAAATATTCCTTAAAAATCGCCTGTATGACTTAAACGCATTCTTTCAACTGTTTACAGGAGATGCACCAGTGCTGGATCCAGGATCCACCACTGAGTAAGAAAAAGTAACGATAACACTACTTACCTGCTAAGTGAATTTCCACCCATAGGATAACATTGGTGATTCTATGTGAAAAAGTTTCCAAGTGTCAACTTTTAAAATACAATAATATTCCTTAAAAATCACTACTGTAACCAAAACGCTTTTACTCAACTGTTTACAGGAGATGTCCCAGGACTGAATCTAGGATCCAGTCCTGTGGTTAGAAAAGTAATCCATAAAGTAACTAATTGCATTTAAGTAGAAATTCACATTGAGCTCAATGTTGCATTGTGTTTGAAATTGTGTTGCCCATTGCAACAACTGTAACTACTGTACTTAAAAGTCTATTGCCTATTTGCAAAGTATTTAAACTAAAGTAATTCATTCTGAGAAAGTATATTTTGTAATGTAATGTATAATGTAATTACAATGTAATTTAAAAAATAAAATATCTAAAAATAAATAGTTTAAAAAAATGTAGTAAATCAGTATATAAAAAAAAACAATTAATACATTTAAAAATTGTCATTTACAAAACCTTTGAAATTCACTGAAAAAAACCATAGGTTTCAGACATGTTATAGTTAGGAATTAGCATTTAAAAAACCTTTGAATTTCACTGAAAAAACCATAGGTTTCAGGCACGTTATAGTTAGAAATTAGCATTTAAAAAACCTTACAAATTCACTGAAAAAACCATAGGTTTTAGGGACAGTTATAGTTAGTTGGACATTGCACTCGTACAAAACCCATGAAATTCCCCCGTTATAGTTAGTTCAGCTAACTATAACTCGCGCCCCGCAATGCACTGCTGATGACGTCACATATTACATCACTCATGACATGGTCAGTGACATCACTGATGACATCACTGATGACATCTCAAATGACATCACTGATGACATCACTGATGACATCATCCACGTGATAATCTGATGCACCTCCTCACACCCTAATATAACCTTTGATACACCCACTCTAAATTACAGACTGCCATTCGCAAAACCATAGACACTCCAACACCAATAACTACATACCCACTCACTGATTCTTAGGTCTACACACACATCCACTCACTCACCCGTACAGTCACTCATACTTACGGTCACTCAGTACAGGACTATCATATGCACTCATACTCCTATATAGACACTCAAAAACCACCACTCATCCATAGAGGTACTCACACACCTAGTCAGTCATGCAAATAATTAAACACACTGCCATTTACTCACCTATACAGTTATCCACACACCAGCTCACTTACTCATACAAATACTAGCACATTCTTACGCTCTTATACAATCACTGATACAAGCACACACTCATCCATACAGTCACTCTCACAATCACACACTCTCGCTTATAGCTATTTATATACTCCAACACACATATATACTGCCTTTCACATATGTAGTTACTCACACATGTACCACTGGGACATACATTCACTCACTAACACACTCTTACACACACTTACCCACCCATACAGTCTATCACAGATGCACTCTTGAAACCATCCACCCAGTGAATCACCCACTCACACATCTATGCACAGAGTCGCACACACCCCACCCACACAAACACTCAGGCACCCATACAGATACTCAGACAACCAATCAATAACTCATATAAACACTCATGTAGCTATTCACAAACCCATGCAGCCACTTACACAGCAACAGACAGACGGATACAGACATTCACCCAGTTTAGTCACTAACCCATGCAATCAGTAAGATACGTTTAATCACTCACTTATAGAGTTAGTCATGCACCTACTAAATCATCCATACAGACACTTATACACCCACTCATTCTTCAATACGCCTTTCCCTATATATATTAAACATATTTAAACTTTACAGAAACACACAGTCACTGGATGATGTCATCAGTGATGTCATTTGAGATGTAATGAGTGATGTCATCAGTGATGTCACTGACCATGTCATGAGTGATGTAATATGTGACATCATCAGCAGTGCATTGCGGGGGCGCGAGTTATAGTTAGCTGAACTAACTATAACGGGGGAATTTCATGGGTTTTGTACGAGTGCAATGTCCAACTAACTATAACTGTCCCTAAAACCTATGGTTTTTTCAGTGAATATATATATATATATTACCTACTGGCGGTCGCCAGTAGGTAGTTATAGTTAGGACCTCGTTTCTATTCAAAAAGTGTTTTTTCTTTTCCCAATAACTTTGGCGCCGGTTGACGAATCTTCGCGAAATTTTCAAAACTAGTGGGGCGCTCCGGTCAGCTTCTGTCTTGAAAGTTTCGGGGTGATTCATCAAGCAGGGGCCGAGAAAAGAGGGGGGTCCCAAAATGCGTTTTCCCCATGTTAATTTCCATAGGAAACTTTAGACAAAGCTACAGCCCGAACTGCTGAACGGAATTACACCAAATTTGGCAAAAAGGTAGCCCTTGGTTCAGAAAGAGCTCTTTTTTTAAATGGTGTAAATCCGTTCAGTAGTTTTTGAAATATTAAAGGAAAAAGAAAGGAAAAATAAATATCGATATCTGGGCGGAGCCTAACCACACATGTCATCGTGAAATCTGATTGGCTGTCAGCACTTCATCCAGGAAATGCTGGCAGCCACCTTGGGACTAGGTTGAACCAGAGTCATAAGAAAACAGTTAAACAAAGATGAAAAACAAGAAAAGGGGGCAGGGTAGGAACACCCTGACCCCCTAGGCCTCACAAGGACCCCCAGCCCAAAAACATTTTAAAAAACGGAAGAAAAAATAAAAAACAAGCATTGACATCGCCAATAGGTCTCGCCGTTGGGACCTTATAAGTGCTTAGCCAGAGATATTGGCAATGTTTCTAAGGTATGTTGTAGAGAGAGAGAGACTGACTGACTGAGAGAGAGACTGACTGACTGAGAGAGAGACTGACTGACAGAGAGAGACTGACTGACAGAGAGAGAGTGACAGAGAGAGAGACTGACAGAGAGAGAGAGACTGACTGGGAGAGAGCGACTGACTGAGATAGAGAGCCTGAACGACAGAGAGAGACTGACTAACAGAGAGACTGACTGACTGAGAGAGAGACTAACAGAGAGAGAGAGACTGACTGAGAGAGAGAGACTGGCTGACTGAGAGAGAGACTGACTGACTGAGAGAGAGAGACCGACTGACAGAGAGACTGACTGACTAAGAGAGACTGACAGAGAGAAAAGAGAGACTGACAGAGAGAGAGAGAGAGACTGACAGAGACTGACTGACTGAGAGAGAGAGAGATACTGACTGACTGAGGTAGAGAGAGACTGACTGACTGAGAGAGAGAGACTGAATGACAGAGAGAGCCTGACAGAGAGAGAGTGAGAGAGACTGACAGAGAGAGAGACTGAGAGAGAGACTGACAGAGAGAGACTGACTGACAGAGAGACTGACTGACTGACAGAGAGACTGACTGACTGAGAGAGACTGACATAGAGAGAGAGAGAGACTGACAGAGAGAGACTGAGAGAGAGACTGACTGACTGAGAGAGAGACTGACTGACAGAGATTGACTGACTGAGAGAGAGACTGACTGACAGAGAGACTGATTGAGAGAGAGACTGACTGACTGAGAGAGAGACTGACTAACAGAGAGACTGACAGAGAGAGAGACTGACTGAGAGAGAGAGACTGACTGACTGAGAGAGAGACTGACTGACTGAGAGAGAGACTGACTGACTGAGAGAGACTGACTGACTGAGAGAGACTGACAGAGAGAGAGAGAGAGACTGACAGAAAGAGAGAGACTGACTGACTGAGAGAGAGAGATACTGACTGACTGAGGTAGAGAGAGACTGACTGACTAAGAGAGAGAGACTGAATGACAGAGAGAGCCTGAGAGAGAGAGAGAGAGAGAGACTGACAGAGAGAGAGACTGAGAGAGAGACTGAGTGACAGAGAGAGACTGACTGACAGAGAGACTGACTCACTGAGAGAGACTGACAGAGAGAGAGAGATACTGACAGAGGGAGAGAGAGACTGACAGACAGAGAGAGACTGACTGACTGAGAGAGATACTGACTGACTGAGATAGAGAGAGACTGACTGATTGAGAGAGAGAGACTGAATGACAGAGAGAGCCTGACAGAGAGAGAGTGAGCGAGAGAGACTGACAGAGAGAGAGACTGAGAGAGAGACTGACAGAGAGAGACTGACTGACAGAGAGACTGATTGACTGAGAGAGAGACTGACTGACAGAGAGACTGACTGACTGACAGAGAGACTGACTGAGAGAGACTGACTGAGAGAGAGAGAGACTGACAGAGAGAGAGAGACTGAAAGAGAGACTGACTGACTGGGAGAGAGACTGACTGACAGAAAGACTGACAGAGAGAGAGAGAGAGACTGACAGAGAGAGAGACTGAGAGAGACTGGCTGACTGAGAGAGAGACTGACTGACAGAGAGACTGACTGAGAGAGAGTGACTGACAGAGAGAGAGACTGACAGAGAGAGAGAGACTGACAGAGAGAGAGAGAGACTGACTGACAGAGAGACTGACTGACTGAGAGAGAGACTGACTGACAGAGAGATACTGACTGACAGAGAGAGAGACTGACAGAGAGAGAGACTGACTGACTGAGAAAGACTGACTGACTAGGAGAGAGACTGACTGACTGAGAGAGAGTGACTGACAGCGAGAGAGACTGACTGACAGAGAGAGAGACTGACTGAGACAGTGACTGACTGAGAGAGACTGACTGACTGAGAGATTGACTGACTGAGACTGACAGAGAGAGAGAGAGAGACTGACTGACAGAGAGACTGACTGAATGAGAGTGAGACTGACAGACAGAGAGAGACTGACTGAGAGAGAGAGACTGACTGAGAGAGAGACTGACTGAGAGAGACTGACTGACTGAGAGAGACTGACAGAGAGAGAGACTGACTGACAGAGAGAGAGACTGACTGACTGAGACTGACAGAGAGAGAGACTGACTGACAGAGAGAGAGACTGACTGACTGAGAGAGAGACTGACTGACAGAGAGAGACTGACTGACAGAGAGACTGACTGACTGAGAGAGAGACTGACTGACTGAGAGAGAGACTGACTGACTGAGAGAGACTGACTGACTCAGAGAGACTGACTGACTGAGAGAGAGACTAACTGACAAAGAGAGACTGACTGACTGAGAGAGAGACTGACTGACAGAGAGAGAGACTGACTGACTGAGAGAGACTGACTGACTGAGAGAGACTGACTGAGAGAGACTGACTGACTGAGAGACTCACTGACTGAGAGAGAGATTGACTGACAGAGAGAGAGACTGACTGACTGAGAGAGAGACTGACTGACAGAGAGAGAGACTGACTGACTGAGAGAGACTGACTGACTGACTGACTGAGAGAGACTGACTGAGAGAGAGAGAGAGACTGACAGAGAGAGAGACTGAGAGAGAGACTGACTGACTGAGAGAGAAACTGACTGAAAGAGAGAGACTAACTGACAGAGAGACTGACTGAGAGAGAGAGACAGACTGACAGAGATAGAGAGACTGACAGAGAGAGAGACTGACAGAGAGAGAGAGACTGACTAACAGAGAGACTGACTGACTGAGAGAGAGACTGACTGACAGAGAGAGACTCACTGACAGAGAGAGAGACTGACAGAGAGAGAGAGACTGACAGTGAGAGAGAGAGACTGACTGACTGAGAGAGTCTGACTGACTGAGAGACTGACTGACTGACTGAGAGAGACTGACTGACTGAGAGAGAGACTGACTGATAGAGAGAGACTGACTGACAGAGAGAGAGACCGACTGACCGAGAGAGTGACTGACTGAGAGAGTGACTGACTGACTGAGAGAGTCTGACTAACTGAGAGACTGACTGACTGAGACTGATAGAGAGAGAGAGAGACTGACTGACAGAGACACTGACTGAGAGAGAGAGAGACTGACAGAGAGAGAGAGACTGACTGACTGAGAGAGACTGACTGACTGAGAGAGACTGACAGAGAGAGATACTGACTGACAGAGAGAGAGACTGACTGACTGAGACTGCCAGAGAGAGAGAGACTGACTGACAGAGAGAGAGACTGACTGACTGAGAGAGAGACTGACTGACAGAGAGAGAATGACTGACAGAGACTGACTGACAGAGAGAGAGACTGACTGAGAGAGACTGACTGACTGAGACTGACAGAGAGAGAGTGAGACTGACTGACAGAGAGAGAGACTGACTGGCAGAGAGAGACTGACTGACTGAGAGAGAGAGACTGACTGACTGAGAGAGAGAGACTGATTGACAGAGAGAGAGACTGACTGACTGAGAGAGACTGACTGAGAGAGACTGACTGACTTAGAGAGAGACTGACTGACTGAGAGAGACTGACTGACAGAGAAAGACTGACTGAGAGAGTCTGACTGACTGAGAGACTGACTGACTGAGAGAGACTGACTGAGTGAGAGAGACTGACTAAGTGAGAGAGACTGATGGACTTAGAGAGACTGACTGACTCAGAGAGACTGACTGACTGAGAGAGAGACTGACTGACAGAGAGAGACTGACTGACTGAGAGAGAGACTGACTGACAGAGAGAGATACTGACTGAGAGAGAGACTGACTGACTGACAGAGAGAGAGGAAACCTGCTCTTGCTACAATGAAGCAAAGCAGGATTGCATGTCAGCAGCTCCCCTTGCTCAAAAGCAATGCCGGCTCCCACAGGAGGCGGGGAGCCGGTGGGACCGTGGGGGCATTAGGGCTCCCCCCACAGTCCCCAACACAAAGGGCCGGCCCGGGGACCCCATCCCCTTCAATATTAAAATTAAAAAAATAAAAATAAATAAAGAGGCACAGCCCCAGGGGATGGGGTCCCCGGGGCCAATAGAGGCCTAAGGAGGGGGGCCACGCAGCCCCCCTAAAAAATAAATAAATAAAAATGTGGCCATGCCCCGGGGGATGGAGTCCCCGGGGCCGAAATTGGCCACGGGAAGGGGGCCGTGCGGTCCCCTTCCCGTTGTTTTTTTAAATGTAAAAAAAAGAGCAGTCCCTGGGGGGTGGGGTCCCCGGGGCCCCAAATAATGTAAAAGAAGGGGGCCACACAGCCCCCCTTGTAAAAAAAAAAAACGGGCATCGCGCCGGAAGCCCCACCCCCTCCCTGCAGCACTCAGCAAACGCGCCCCCTGTCGTGTTGTAAGTTGGGGAAATAATTCCCCTTGAATACTGAGGGTCCCTGGGGGCCAACAAGCCCACCAGGTACCTCCAGTATGTGCTACAGAGCTGCGATGCAGAGAGGTGTTCCAAGGCCACACCCCTTTTTACTCCTCTCTACAACGCAGCTCTGTGGCGCTTACTGGAGGTACCTGGTGGGCTAGTTGGCCCCCAGTACCCTCAGGACTCAAGGGGAATTAATCCCCCAATTTACAACACGCCAGTGGGCGCATTTGCACAGTGGTGCAGGGAGGGGGCGGGGCCTGACATAGCAAGTGTGCAAACGCGCCCCCTGGCACATTGTAAATAGGGGGATTAAGTCCCCTTCAATCCTGAGGGTCCCTGGGGGCCAACTAGCCCACCAGGTACCTCCAGTAAGCGCCACAGAGCTGTGCTGCAGAGAGGTGGTCTGAGGCCATGCCCCTTTTTACACCTCTCTGCAACACAGCTCTGTGGTGCTTACTGGAGGTACCTGGTGGGCTAGTTGCCCCCAGGGACCCTCAGGATTCAAGGGGACTTAATCCCCCAACTTACAATGCACCAGGGGGCGCGTTTGTACAGTGGTGAAGGGAGGGGGCGGGGCCTGACATAACAAGTGTGGTAACGCGCCCCCTGGTGCATTGTAAATTGGGGGATTAAGTCCTCTTCAATCCTGAGGGTCCCTGGGGGCCAACTAGCCCACCATGTACCTCCAGTAAGTGCCACAGAGGTGCGTTGCAGAGAGGTGGTCTGAGGCCACGCCCCTTTTTACACCTCTCTGCAAAGCAGCTCTGTGGTGCTTAATGGAGGTACCTGGTGGCCTAGTTGGCCCCCAGGGACTCTCAGGATTCAAGGGGACTTAATCCCCCAACTTAGAACACGCCAAGGGGCGCGTTTGCAGAGTGCTGCAGGGAGGGGGTGGGGCCTGATATAACAAGTTAGCAATCCTGCTGTGTGGGACTTACTGGAGGTAATAAAAGGGGTAGTTGGCCCCCAAGGTTGACGTTGGGGGCTAACTATCCCTCCTGGTACTTCCGCTAAATCCCACACAGTGGGATTGCTAAAAGGTGTTTGAAGGCCACGCTCACCTTTCTCCACCACTCTGCAAACGCAACTGCTATGTTATAGTTAGAAATTAGCATTTAAAAAACCTTTGAAATTCACTGAAAAAACCATAGGTTTCAGGGACGTTATAGTTAGAAATGAGCATTTAAAAAACCATTGAAATTCACTGAAAAAACCATAGGTTTCAGGCACGTTATAGTTAGAAATTAGCATTTAAAAAACCTTAGAAATTCACTGAAAAAAACGTTATAGTTAGTTGGACATTTCACTCATACAAAACCATAGAAATTCGGCCGTTATAGTTAGTTCAGCTAACTATAACTCGCGCCCCCGCAATGCACTGCTGATGACGTCACATATTACATCATTCATGACATGGTCAGTGACATCACTGATGACATCACTGATGACATCTCAAATGACATCACTGATGACATCACTGATGACATCATCCACGTGAAAATCTGCTGCACCTCCTCACACTCTAATATAACCTTTGATACACCCACTGTAAAATAAAGACTACCATTTTCGAAACCATCGACACACCAATACCAGTTACTACATACGCACTCACTGATTCCTAGGTCTACACACACATCCACTCATTCACCCAAACAATCACTCATACATGCAGTCACTCATCAATACAACACTATCATATGCACTCATACAGCTATACAGACACTCACACACCACCACTCATCCAGAGTTACTCACACACCTAGTCAGTCATGCAAAGAATCAATCACACTTCCATTTACTGACCTATACAGTTGTACACACACCACATCACTTATTCAAACAGAAACAAACGCATACTTACTCTCTTATACAATCACTGATACAAGTACACACTCATCCATACAGCCACTCTCACAATCACTGACTCTCACGTACAGTCATTTATATACTCCAACTCTCACATACACTGCCTTTTACATATGTAGTTACTTGGACATGTACCACTGAGACATCCATTCACCCACCAACACACCCATACACACACTCACCCACCCATACAGCTGTTTCCACATGCACTTTTGAACCCATACACCCAGTGAATCAACCACTCAAACATCTATGTACAGAGTCACACACCTCCCACCCACCCACACACACTCAGGCACCCATACAAATACTCAGGCAACCAATCGATAACCCATATAGACACTCATGTAGCTACTGACCAACCCATGCAGCAGCTTATACAACAACAGACAGACTGATACAGACATTCACACAGTTTAGTCACTAACCCATGCATTCAGTAAGACACATGTAATCACTCACTTAAACAGTCAGTCACGCACCTACTAAATCCTCCATCCAGACACTTATACACCCACTAATTCTTCAATACACCTTGGCATATATATAATACATATTTAAACTTTAAAGAAACACACAGTCACTGGATGATGTCATCAGTGATGTCATTTGAGATGTCATCAGTGATGTCATCAGTGATGTCACTGACCATGTCATGAATGATGTAATATGTGACGTCATCAGCAGTGCATTGCGAGGCGCGAGTTATAGTTAGCTGAGCTAACTATAACGGTGGAATTTCTATGGTTTTGTACGAGTGAAATGTCCAACCAACTATAACGTCCCTGAAACCTATGTTTTTTTCAGTGAATTTCTAAGGTTTTTTAAATGCTAATTTCTAACTATAATGTGCCTGAAACCTATGGTTTTTTCAGTGAATATAATTCTCCACGAAGGAGCGGCCGGAACTGCCCCCGGGAAGCGGAAAAGCCGTACCATCCGAGAAGGTGAAACGCAGCGGGGGTCGGAGGACTGAAGCAGCGGGAAGTACCGTACGGAGGTAAGGGCCTGCCAATAGCCCGGTGTGGGAGTGTGCCAGTCGAACGAGCGCGAGCATTGACTTTAGCGCTTGTCCACGGGTGAGGTGAACTCCGACCTAACAGCACAATGTCTGCCGACGCGATACGGAGCAGGGAGGTGGCAGCAGGCGATGTGTTCAATGACTCTCCGAGCAGAGTAACGGTAATACCAGCGCCTACAAGCAGCGCGCAATCGTCTGTCAGTAACATGAAGGAGCTGTTTAAAAAACTTGAGAAGTGTATGAGGTCAGAACAGGCCAAATGGTGGGAGAGCAAATCCCTCACGAGATACCTTGAAGTGGGCAGGATTCTGCGCGGGTTGAGGATAATGCTCGCCCCAAGTTACGAGAACCCGGATCCGCATATGCTAACAGAATGGGCGGACTGTAACCTGGAATCATCTCGCAGGCTTGTGGTCATACTAATCAAGTACGCCAATAGTGACAGAGAAAAGTTACAGTCACAAATTGATGAAATCAATGGGGAAATAGAGAAGCATGGCGACACCGACACTGTCCAAAAATACAGGGAGGACATGTTGGGGCGCCTGCAAAGAGATGAGGATGTGATTAAAAAACGTAAAGCCTATAAATATCAAAGAGATAAAGTGGACTACGAACAGGGCCATGTGTTCACTTTTGCACGCAGATATGATGCAGTGATAAAGGCAATACCATCGGGAGGAACATCAACTGCACATCCTAGTGCCAACAGTATCTCTCAGGCGTCCACGTCAATATCGGACCTGAGCTCGGCCATTGATAGCGGATCAGAAAATGAACAGACCACAGGCGCAGGGGCGTTGGGGTTTACCATACCATTACTGGGTCAAGAGCTGGATTATATGCGCTTGGACAGGAGGCAAACCTTGCGCCCGCGAGGACCAAACAAGAGTACAAACATGGGAGGAATAAACGAAAAAACCAGAAACGACGAGCGAGACGACGATGTAGGCAACAAAACCAAGCAAGACACCAACAAAAAACCAACAAAAAAGAGATGGAACAGGCGCAGATAACTGGCATGGATGACAATACGGTTATCAATCTGACTGAGACAACTCTGAGCGAAGATGAGCGCAGAATACTGTCACTGGGTCTTACCTACAGTCCTGTAACAAATTTTAATTATGCAGAGACAAGGATCGATTTATTTAAATTCATGCGAAAGATCAAACTACGAAAATATCATATAATTCAAGGGACTAACAATCAAAATACCATCATGTCAACACAAGTGGAGGGCAATACTAGTCCGACATTAACAGCAAGGGACCAAGCATTATTAACGGATATGCAACAGCTATTCAATGAAAATAATACAATCATGAATGAGCAAGAAGTACAGCAACTTGGGGCGACAACACAAACCAAGTTTAGACCTAAATCAACTTTTTGCCCCGTTATGCTGAAAGACAATGTTGACATTTTTCATGACAAAGTCACTTTTGAATGAAAGAAACTTTATCGAGAGACAATGAGATGTCCCAGCAGACATAATAAACAGGACAATATCTATGCACAATTGGTCAGTAAACTACAAAAAGATGACAAAACTATTATCCGCCAGTCAGACAAAGGGGGAAATGTGGTTTTATGGCCACGTGAATTCTACATGGAAGAAGCAGAAAGACAACTCAGTGACAGAAACTGCTACAAACGAAGCAACATTTTAGCAGTAAAGAGTTCTTGGATGGAATACAATAGCAAACTAGTAGCATGGAAATCAGCTGGTCTTTTGAGTATGGACGAGTTTAAGTATTTAAAAACCGACCATCCCGTCATCCCGACTATATACTTTATCCCCAAAGTCCATAAAGATATGTCCAGACCTCCCGGCAGACCTATTATCTCAGCCATAGGGAGCAAAACAGAGAATACATCCAAATATGTGGACTTCTTTCTCCAGGACCTAGTAAGAGAACTTCCATCGTTCTTAAAGGACACTGGGGATTTTTTACGGAAGATTGATAATGTAAAATGGGATGAGGAATGCTTATTCATGTCATTAGATGTAATCTCGTTGTATACCAGCATACATAATCGAGATGGTCTTTTAGCTACTGAATTTTATTTAAATACTAGGCGCAGACAATATGGCTTGCATAACAAAATGTTGTTGTCTATGATATCCACATGCCTTGAAAACAACTTTTTTTCATTTAATAATCAAATCTTTCAGCAAGTGAGAGGAGTTGCCATGGGGGCTTGCTTCTCCCCGAGTTATGCCTGTCTGCATATGGGCATGTGGGAGGAGCAGGTCCTCATGACAAAATACAAAGATACCCTCAGCAAACATATTCTGTGTTGGTACAGATTTATTGATGATTTGTTCCTAATATGGAGAGGCAATGAAATGGAAGCTCGCAAATTTGTAATGGAATTGAATGATAACTCTCTCAACTTACAATTTACTGCCCAAATCAGTCGTGATGAGATACATTTTCTAGATGTTGAGGTGTATGTATGTAACAACCAGATACAGACACGCTTGCATAGAAAGGCTACATCCGGCAATACTGTGTTGCATGCTACAAGTCACCATCCCCCACATCTGATCAATAGCATCCCCTACGGGGAAATGCTACGGATCAGACGAATATGTAGCACAGAAATGGACTGCACAGAAGCACAGCAGATATGTAAACAAAGGTTTTTAGCTAGGGGTTATGCCAAAAGTGTGATCATGGCCGCAATGAACAAAGCCAACAATCAACCACGTTTGGAGTTATTGGTTGACCGAAACAAAAGGGACTCTGAAACTAGACAATCCTTGGACCAACCTACCAGGTTGATATTGACATTCAATAGACAGCATAAAACCTTAAGGAGAATAGTCAATAGAAATTGGCCACTAATACTGAATGACCCCATATTGGGCGAGCGCCTAACAACTACCCCTAGCATTACTTACAGGAAAGCCCGATCTATGAGCAGCGCATTAGTCAGAAGTAGCCCTGAGGTTACTTCTACTAAAAACTGGCTAAATGCGCAAACAGGATTTTTTAAATGCTCCAATTGCAAAGCGTGTAGACACAGTAATAATGTCAACATGTATACCACTCCTTTCAGACAGAGACCAGTTGAGATTTCCAAGTTTCTAAACTGTAAAACAGAATTTGTGGTGTATGTGCTGGAGTGTCCGTGTGGCCTACGCTATGTGGGGAGCACCAAATTGCAAGTGCACAAGCGGATACTCCAGCACATGCGAGCCATTTCCAACAATGACGCTTCCTACCCAGTGGCCAGACACTTCAAAGAACACCAAGGCAGTGATAGTCAGCTATTGAAATACTTTGCCATTGATGCTGTCTTGCCACTGAGAAGGGGTGGGAACTGTGACTACCTTCTACGAAAGTTGGAAACACAATACATCTTGGAACTCGACTGTAAAATCCCATCCGGCTTGAACGCAAGTGAGGACTTTTTCACCTGCCTATGAATCCGTCACATCTAATCCTTCTTATATAAAGTACAACTTTTTACTTTTTGTATTAAAACTGCCCCCTTCCCATTCTTAAAAAATATTTTTATCTAAAATTTTAGCATTTTTACACACGACTAGTAATGAATCACGGCTGTGATTCAAGGTGTTGTAGACACGGGTTTAGTTTTTATTAGCACAAGCACTTTTATCTGAATTGATGGACTTATGCCCACTTGGGCTGAATTTGTTGCATACCTTACATTTTCTTTCATTCCATGCTCATTCAGCCAGGTCAATCATGCATGAAGAAGTGGTTATAAAATATGGTAACCAGGAGCACATTTTACATGAGGCCATTTGAATAGTCAATAAAATGTGGGAATTCAGATTTTAAATGTATATGCTTTTAATCTGGATTTTTAACCCTTTTTTATGTGCATTGTATTTAAATTCAATTATGAAGATCTATTTATTTATTTATTGCACATGATTGCACATTGTGACTATGGGTACATGTCTATTGCACTTTATGAAAATGAATGGCATTGTATAAGGTCTGCTCAGAAACATATGGTAGTATTTCTTCTTTGTCCATCAAAATTTTGCATTTCACGTGTGTTAACTATGCACTAGCACTTTAAATTTGAAAAGAAGTCTCCGTTTCGTGTCATGTGATCAAGGCCTCGTGTGAGGCTGAAACGCGTAATGGCGGAGGTGCGGGAGTTCACCAAATAAACCAGCAATTGCACCAACTCTGGGTCTGCTTCTCGTCTTTTTATTGGATTGGTGACGAAGTCTTTGGATATATATATATATATATATATATATATATATATATATATATATATATATATATATTAGTCAACAAAGCAGTCCAAAAATCGAAGGGCGCACTTCTCACAGCTGGTGTGCGCGGCGGGGCCGGACTCGCCCCGAACAACAATTCTCCACCAACCAAGTATCACGCTGCACTCTCCCAGGTTTGGTTAATAAAGATTTATTCAAGCCATTTCTTACTCCTTCTCCACCTACGCGTTTCGACCAGCAGGTCTTGATCACGGTGTATAGCGTTAGTCCCTCTACGCTTTCACCTATTTATACCAAAAGCCCAGTGAGCACTTTATGATGCATGCTGGGAATGGTAGTTTACATTAAAAAATGCATGTTTATGCATGCCAAAATGAAAATTAATTACTTAATTTTGTAATAACTGACAATTACATTAATCTTATAGAATAATATAGATGGTTTTACCAAAATATTCATACATGCAATACTGTGTTGATGTTCAGAAAAGATACATGTATCCGCATAGGTTAATCCTATGTTCAAATAACCATTAGTCTCAGTGACTGGTTCACGCTTAAGCGCTGCATGTTCAATAATTGACTCAGTGTCCACATTTAGAACATTTTCGCTGCATATGCATTTCTGCGTCGCTTGCCATTCATGTATCCCTCATGATCTTTATTGCTTTGGGGGCTCAGTGCCCTTACAACTACAAAGTATTTCATGTATTGCTTTGGTCAATTTGTCTAAAAATTCATTTACAGCTTAAATATTTTTATTTTACTTTCTTTTGTATATAGTATTTCTCCTTGCTGAATTATGTTTCATTTCTTCTGTTGTAGTATAATGCCACAGTGTCCTTACAGATGTATGTGTAATCTTCATCCCCGTTGAGTCTCATCGGGGATTTGGTCTTAAATCTAATTATTAACCTTGATTCCAGGCGTCTGAGTTTTAAAGTTCTATTCCCACCTCTTCATGAGTGGGTATTGTTGCTAAGCCACTGTCTGTCATATCCTGCCATGTCTTCCTCTCATGTGTAGTCATATGTTTTGCCATGGCATATGTCAAATCCCTGTTTTGTATTGCCCGTATGTGTTCTAGGATGCGTTTGTTTAGGGGACATATCGTGCTTCCAATGTAGCGTTTACCACAATGGCATTCCAACAGATACACCACATAAGTTGTTTTACACGTTATGGTGTCATTGATGTTGAATGTTTTGCCTTGTGGATCCATGATCGTTTTCATACTTCTCCCGATTTTACAGGCCTTACATTGGCTGCATTTCTTAAATCCCTTTTGCAATCCTTGTAACCACATACTTGGTTGTTTGATTTCAAAGTGGCTTCTGACCAGTTTGTCAGACAACGATGGTGCCTTTCTAAAAGTTATTTGCGGATTGTCACCCAACTCTTTGCCAATGTCTGGGTCTTTGCTTAGGATGTTCCAGTATTTTTTAAGGGATTTGCGAATTTTAAAACTCTCTTTGCTGTATGTCATCACCATTCTTATGGGTTCTTTTTGTTGTGTCTCCATGTTGGTATCTTTTTTGTTAATCAATGTTTCAGCTCTTGTGAGGCATCTTGCTTTCATCTCTCCCCGTTTTACATCATTGTATCGATAACCTCTTTGTAGAAACCGTTTTTTGGTGTCTTTAAATTTCAGATTCATCTCCTTGGTGTTTGAGCAGTTCCTCTTCATCCTGATAAATTCACCATATGGTATATTTCTTTTTAGTGTTTCTGGATGAAAGCTCTTTCCGTGTAGCACACTGTTTGTTGCCATGCTTTTTCGGTAGACAGTTGTTTCTATTTGGTCTGCTTTCACATACACTTTAGTATCCAAGAATACAATTTCACTTGCGCTAATGTTATAGGTGAATTTCAGGCCAACGTCGTAGTTATTCAATATGTTGAAGAACTCTATGAATTCATTCTCAGTTCCATTCCAAAGGAGGAAGAGGTCATCAATAAAACGTAGCCACAGTGCCACCTTGGCTACGTGATGGTCATTTTCCTCTCTCCAAGCTATGGTCTTCTCCCACCAACCCATTACTAGGTTGGCGTAGCTTGGAGAGAAGGAAACTCCCATGGCAGTACCGCAACATTGAGAGTAAATGTTCTTATTAAATAGGAATACATTGTTCCTTAAGCATAGTTCTATCATTTCAATGACCATCTGACAATGTTGAAGTTGTTCAATGGGCTTTTGTTTCAAGAAATATTTAATCGCTTTTATGCCTATATTGTGATTAATAGACGTATAAAGAGACACCACATCGATGGTTACCAGCATGTAGTCCTTACACCATCCGGTGTTCATAAGCGTTCTTAGGAAGTCCCCAGTGTCCTTTATATATGATGTTAGGGTTGGGACCAATGGGGCCAGAAAGCAATCCACATATGTGGAGACATTTTCGTAAAGCGACCCACAGCTAGAAATAATGGGTCTCCCTGGTGGTTTTATTAGCGTTTTGTGCACCTTTGGGAGGAAATAAATGGTTGGTATTATCGGGTCATTGTTGCTCAAATATTGCACCTCCTGGTCACTTAGTAAGCCCTTCTCCTGCCAGTTCTTTAGCTTGGTATTCAGATCTTTGACCAAATCATTTATAGGATTTCTCTTGAGCTTTTCATAGTTATTGATGTCATTTAGTTGTCGTAATGCTTCCAAGACATAATCATCCTTATTTAAGATAACTATGTTCCCTCCTTTATCGGCGGGTTTTATCTCTATTAGAGAATTATTCATAAGTGACTCTAATGCTAAGCGTTCCTGCTTGCTAAGATTCTCTTTGTTGTCTCCATGTTTTACATTGCTCATTTTTTCCAATTCCATGGTTACTAACTCATAAAAAGTGTCTATCTTATTTCCAGGATATAACGCTGGACAGAATTTAGATTTATTTTTAAACTTTGTGATCAGGTGTTTGTCAGTTCTGATGCCCATCTCGTGTAAGATTTGTGAATCAGGGATGTTCTCCTCATTTATTTCATTCACTAGGCCATACGCCGTTCTTAAGTTGGAAATTTCTGCAATCGTGAACTCTTGTGTTTGTTCTTCAGTCGGGTTATTACTCATTTCCATGTTCAATGTGCTTTGTCTCTCTTGTCTATTGAAGAACTTGGCCAGCTTTAATTTCCGTACATATTTGTAAAGATCTATTTTAGTTTTCACAAGATCAAAGTGCTTTTCTGGACAGAATGTAAGTCCTTTGTTCAAAAGGCTTTCTTCAGCTCTTGTTAAGACATGTTTAGAGAGATTAATGATTAGATATGGTTCTGTCATCATAGCATCCTCTACATCTTTGTCACCCGATTGCGAAGATGGTATCCTTTTGTTTTTTCCTGAGCTTCTTCTGGTTTTGCGTCGTTTGACTTTGTTGTTAACTGACCTCTCCCCCTTCCTCTTCCTCGTTTGGTACCCCGCCCTCTTCCCCTTCCCCTTGGTATTTGCTGGTCCAGATACACTAATTTCATTTCGTCTAAAAAAGTGGTGCGTTGTCCAGGTAACATATGACCCTCTCCTTCACTGAAATCCGTATCTGACTCACTTTGTGTGGTGTTAGGGGATTCTTGTGGTTGCTTTTTGTTGATACTCAGCTGTTGCTTTAATGTTTCAAATCTTTTCGCAAAGGTTAATATTGTTCCACATTCATAATCGTGTTCGTCCCTTCTAAACTTTCGTTCTTTGCGTTCTTCAACATCACTTTCGTGTTTGTCAAGATTACGTTCCATTTCCTTTCTTAATTTCTTGGATTCGTCCTCTTGTTCACATGCCAATATACGAGCCTCAAGTTCGGCTATATTTTTATGCAGTTCTTGCACATCCATTTTGGCATATTTCACTATTATAAGCATCATATTGTGCGAACACTGCATATTATTCCTCCCCACTCTTCCAGCATTTCTGGCTTTGTGTCAGGATGGTTGGGTAGGGTAAAAATCCTAAGGCCTCTGGGTACTCTTTCACATTCTATATATTTTTCAAGCGTGAGAATTTCCCAACTCTTTGTTATTTCCTTTTTTAACATTCTCTCCAATTGGACATACATTTGTTTTAATGTCACTTCTCCTGTGCTGATTTGTTTAGCATCCTCTCTTCTGTGGCTTGAAGATTTATTGCCTTTTTGAAACATTAATTCCGCCCTTTGGGCACGTTTCACTGCTCTCTCCTCCATAGCTGTAACTAGACGATCCTAATGTTTGTCAGATATATACAATCAATATACGTGTCCCGCCTGTGATTGATGATAGGACTATGCTCTTTTGGAGGAGTTTCCAACAAGTATTTAAATGGCTTATAACAAATAGGATCTTTGTTACCTGGGCAGTGTTACTTTATTGACGGGAGCTACTGATCGCACTTCGTGTGCTTCTCGTAGTCCCCTGCCACTCGCTGCGACCCTCTTGTGTGTTCCCACTCTTAAAGCCCGCTTCGCGCTCTCACCTCTTTGTTCTGGAGATGGCGCTGCAGTCGCGGGAGACGTCTCTTCTCCTCTTACGATCCTAATGTAGCGTGGGCTCACACACTGAGCGTTTCCCCCCTTTAAATCCACTTCTGAGTTGAACTGGCCGATTCAGTTATACCGCGTTGCAATTCCTAGCGGTACTGCGATAAAACATGAGCCACGTTCAGGCAATTTTTGTCAACTCTGGCGGCATCTGAGGAAACAACAGTCGGGCGCTCCTTCGTTATTCCATTAGTCAACAAAGCAGTCCAAAAATCGAAGGGCGCACTTCTCACATCTGGTGCGCGCGGCGGGGCCGGACTCGCCCCGAACAACAATTCTCCACCAACCAAGTATCACGCTGCACTCTCCCAGGTTTGGTTAATAAAGATTTATTCAAGCCATTTCTTACTCCTTCTCCACCTACGCGTTTCGACCAGCAGGTCTTGATCACGGTGTATAGCGTTAGTCCCTCTACGCTTTCACCTATTTATACCAAAAGCCCAGTGAGCACTTTATGATGCATGCTGGGAATGGTAGTTTACATTAAAAAATGCATGTTTATGCATGCCAAAATGAAAATTAATTACTTAATTTTGTAATAACTGACAATTACATTAATCTTATAGAATAATATAGATGGTTTTACCAAAATATTCATACATGCAATACTGTGTTGATGTTCAGAAAAGATACATGTATCCGCATAGGTTAATCCTATGTTCAAATAACCATTAGTCTCAGTGACTGGTTCGCGCTTAAGCGCTGCATGTTCAATAATTGACTCAGTGTCCACATTTAGAACATTTTCGCTGCATATGCATTTCTGCGTCGCTTTCCATTCATGTATCCCTCATGAATAATAAAGCAATAAGCAATAAAGACTAATGATTATTTGAACATACATTGTGTTAAATCACATTCAAATTCAATAGAAAGCATGTATCTCTAAAATAAGTATTGTCTTATCATACTGATTTAGAAAAGATATAACGTTAATTTCTATAGTTTTTAACACGACAGTTACGTTAACCGTGGGTATTTGCTATCAAAACTCCTGCCCCATTGGGCATTGAATATGATTGATAACCTTAGGTACGGTATGTTTCTCATGCCCCATTGGGTAGTCTTTCCAAGCCCATTATGAGTCCTAGACTATAGTATGATACAACATTGACTATTGCCATCTGGCTAATGTCCATAACTGAGAGAAACTATCTTGCCCCATTGGGTGTGTTAGTGATCCATTGCAGTTAAATTCTGCCCCTATTTACAATATAAACATAGTGCCAGATGTATTATAGTTGAAAAATAAAACATAGAATTTAGTGTTACGACTCTAACAGAAAAGGAGAAAATTGATCCTACAGAATTCAAAAAAGAAAAGAAAAATTATGATTAAAAATAAGATATCTCAGCTCTTTTGCTTCGCACTCATTGAACTGGAATCCAAATTCACATGAGACAAATACTTCTGACCGGGGCCTGGAAAAATAGAAGATACAAAAATATATGTGAGTCCAACCAAATGTTAACTCATATTCTACTATGTACATTATAATCTCACTCTTCCCTTGTAACCGTTGTAATTTAAAAAAAAAACCACATAATAAAATGACAAATAGAAACAGGTTGCATGGTTAATGTCCTTACAGGTAGGTATATATCTCTTCATCAACATTAAGACCAACAGGTTCCCTTGTATTCAATCTGAGGATGTATCTGCAGTCCAACTGTCTAAGTGCTCTCTCTCTGTCACCCCCTCTTTGTGATTTTTCTATTTGATCAATCACTGTATATCGCAAATGGTTTGGATTACAATCATGATGTTGTTTAAAATGCCTAGCCACAGGATAGGATTCGTCTACATTCTTAATCGTCCGAAGGTGTTGCAATATTCTCTTGTGCACTTGTAGTATGGTACTGCCCACATATTTCTTTTCACTTGGGCAAATTAAAACATATACTACAAATTTAGATTTGCAGTTCAAGGATTTGTTTATAGTTATTCTTGCCCCTAAATCTGTGTTCACTGTTGTGGCATTCATACCCTGTGTGCACGCCTTGCACTTACTGCATTTTTTAAAACCTCTGACTGGTTTAAGCCAAGTGGTTTTCTCCGGAATCTGGTTCTTGACTATACTGTCTTTGATAGACTTTGTTCTCCTGTATGTTATAGCAGGTCTATCATCCATGTCCACCCCTATTGTGGGATCATGTTTTATCAAATGTCAGTGTCTGTGCAAGATTTTTCTTATTTGATTATGTGCCGTGCTGAAAGTCGTGATAAATCTGCATTGCTCGGTCAATTTGCTAGCTACATCTGCTGTCGACCTCTCTTTCCTCCGGGACTGTGGAATGGACTGTGTGTTGAATAACAAGTCTGTCCTCGATTTGGTTCTAACCTTATCTTTAGCTTGTTTTAGGGTCATCTCATCATATCCCCTTGCTCTTAATCTCATTTTCATATCATTCTCGATTACTGAGAATGCCTCTTGGGTACTGCAGATTCTCTTGGCTCTTAACAGTTCCCAGTAAGGAATGCTCCTTTTAAGAGCACCTGGATGTGAGCTGGTGGCGTGTAAGGTTGAGTTACCTGAGGTTGCTTCTCTATATACTCTAGTTGTGATTCTATTCCCAATCACTTCCAACCTTATGTCAAGAAAGTCAATGCATTTGTTGTTAATGCGGCAGGTAAAGGACAGATTTAGATCATTCACATTGATTACTTTCACAAATTCCTCAACTGATGTTATGTCTCCCCTCCATAATATGAAGAGGTCGTCAATGTACCTCAGCCAAATGACGATGTTCGATGACCAGTCTTTTGTCTCTGTATTGCGGAGCACCTGCTCCTCCCACCAGCCCATGTGAAAATTTGCATAACTGGGGGCGAAGCAGGTGCCCATCGCAGTCCCCTGCAACTGTCCGAAAATCTCATTGTTAAATAGGAATACATTGCTATTCAGGCACCACTCAATCATACCAACAAGCATCTCATTATGTTTCAAATGTTGGATAGGTCTTATTTTCAAAAAATGGCGTGTGGCATTAATTCCATCTTTATGATGTATGCTGGTGTACAATGAGTTTACATCCAGACAAACCATCTGAAAATCTGGTTCCCACTGTATGTCAAAGATGTGTCTCAAGAAATCTGTACTATCCTGACTGTATGAGGGTAGAGCATATACATAGGATTGTAGGAAGTAGTCTACGTATTTTGATACGTTTTCAGGAAAACTCCTGATAGCTGATATAATTGGTCTGCCAGGAGGGCAGACATTATTTTTATGCACCTTCGGTAGAAGATACAAAATTGGCAACCGTGGATGTATATATATATATAATATATATTTATTATCTACTGGCGGTCGCCAGTAGATAGTTATAGTTACAACCTATTATCCATAGGAAATCCGCGACATTCTATTTGCAATAACGTTGGCGTCGGTTGACGAATCTTCGCGAAAGCTTCCAACTTGTTGGGGCGCTCCGGTCCGCTCCTACCCTGAAAGTCTCGGGGTGATACGTCAAGCGGGGGCCGAGAAAAAGGGGGGTCCCAAAACGCGTTTTCCCCATTCATTTTTCCATAGGAACCTTTAGTCGCAGCTACAGCCCGAACTGCTGAACGGAATTACCCCAAATTTGGCAAAGAGGTAGCCCTTGGTTCAGACTGGTGCCTTTTGCTAAAATGGTGTAAATCCGTTCAGTAGTTCCTGAGAAATTCACAATTAAAATCACATATATATCTATGGGCGCGTCGGATCCGCGTACCCTCCCGATCACGAGCTGCATGCTAATTGGCTGTCAACACTCCAAATCAAGAAGTGTTGGCAGCCATTTTGTCCCTCGGTAGAACCGAGGGACAGAAACAAGTGCGCAAAGCGCAAAAAGGGGGCAGGGTAGAAACACCCTGACCCCCTAGGTCTGCTCAGGGGGTCCCACAAGGACCCCCTGGGCAGAAAAAAGATTTTTTTTTTTTTTTAAATCGGCGGGATGCGCTTAGGGTGCGCGTATCCCGCCGAGAAAAAAAAAAGAAACAAGTGCGCAAAACGCACAAAGGGGGCAGGGTAGAAACACCCTAACCCCCTAGGCCTGCTCAGGGGGTCCCACAAGGACCCCCTGGGCAAAAAAAAGCATTTAAAAAAAAAAAAAAAATCGGCAGGATGCGCTCAGGGTGCGCGAATCCTGCCGAAAAAAAAAAAAATCGAAGCGCGGTCTCCCGCGCTTCGATGTTAATTGGCCCCCGGGTGGGCCAAGTCCCGGGGGCATGCTGGGGGGGGGTTAATTTTATGTGTGGGGGGCCTCTAAGGGCCCCCCAAGCCCCGGGGACCGCCACCCCCCGGGGCTTTATGCATAATGGTGCGGGAGGGCTCTGAGCCCTCCCGCAGCCCCGGGGACCACCACCTCCCCGGGGCTTCTTTTTTTAAATGAAAAACCTGTGTGGGGGGCTCCAGCCCCCACACGCCCCGAGGACCGCCACCTCCCCGGGGCACTAAACATTTAAATATGGGGGTCCGTTACGGACCCCCAGAGCCCCGGGGACCACCACCTCCCCGGGGCTGTGCACACGATGGGAGGGGGCCGCGCGGCCCCCTCCTGGAGCCTGTGGTGGCCCTGGGGACCGCCACCCCCAGGGCCGGCTCCTGCAGTGTCCCGGGGTGCCTACCCCGGGACACTGCTGTTTGCAATGACAGGACGGGAGCCTCGCGGCTCCCGTCCTGTCATTGCAAACTTGCTTGGATATTGGAAGAGAGAGCAGGAAACCTGCTCTCTCTTCCAATATCCAAAGCCGATTGCTTTCCACATGGGGAGCAGCATGTTAGCTGCTCCCCATGTGTAAAGCAATGCCGGCTCCCGTAGGACACGGGGAGCCGGCGGGACTGTGGGGGTTTGGGGACCCCCCACAGTCCCCAACGAGAGGGCCAGCCCCGGGGGATGGGGTCCCCGGGGCAAGTAGTGGCCCGGGAGGGGGGCCACGCGGCCCCCTCCCCAAAGTTTTGAAAAATAATAAAAAAAAAAAAAAAGGGTATGGCCGGCCCGGGGTATGGGGTCCCCGGGCCTTAAAATGGCCAGAGGAGGGGGCCACGCAGCCCCCTCAAAATATTAAAAATAAAAATAGAGGCCATGCCCCGGGAGATGGGGTCCCCGGGGCCAATACAGGCCCGGGGAAGGGGGCCACGCGGCCCCCTTCCCGTTTTTTTATTTTGAAATTTAAAAAAAAGGGGTAAGGCCCTGGGGGATGGGGTCCCCAGGGCCCAAAAACAGAAAAAAGGAAGGGGGGCCACACAGCCCCCCTTCAGGGGACAAAAAAAAAAAAACAAAAAAAAACGATCGGGCCCGCAGGCCCCGCCCCCTTCCTTCACCACTCTGCAAACGCGCCCCTGGCGCGTTTGCAGAGGAGAACGAATTCCCCTTGAATACTGGGGGTCCCTGGGGGCCAACTAGCCCACCAGGAACCTCCAGTATGCGCCAGGGAGCTGCCTTGCAGAGAGGTGTACAGAGGCCACGCCCCTTTTACACCTCTCTGCAACGCAGCTCTGTGGCGCTTTTTGGAGGTATATGGTGGGCTAGTTGGACTCCGGGGACCCTCAGGATTCAAGGGGACTTAATCCCCCAACTTAAAATGCGCCACGGGGCGCGTTTGCACAGTGGTGAAGGGAGGGGCGGGGCTTCAGGTGACATGTGTGCAAACAGGCCCCGTGGCGCGTTTTAAGATGGGGAATTAAATCCCCTTCAATCCTGAGGGTCCCTGGGGGCCAACTAGCCCAACAGGTACATCCAGAAAGCGCCACAGAGCTGCGTTGCAGAGAGGTGTAAAAGGGGTGTGGCCTCTCTACACGTCTCTGCAACGCAGCCCCTGGCGCATATTGGAGGTTCCTGGTGGGCTAGTTGGCCCCTAGGGACCCTCAGGATTCAAGGGGACTTAATCCCCCAACTTAAAACGCGCCACGGGCGCGTTTGCACAGATGTAACCTCAGGCCCCGCCCCCTCCCTTCACCATTGTGCAAATATTCCTCTAAAATCAGCCGAAATACGAATTCCGATTTACTCACCTGTTATCAGGAGAGACCTCAGTGCTGTATCTTTCAGCCCAGTACTGGTCGTGAAAAGTAATTCTAACCATACTTACCAGTAACTTGAATTTCCTTCCATAGGCTAACATTGACTGGTTTCACTTGGAAATTCTTCTAAGTGTGGAGTTTTGGAACTTTAAAATATTCCTCTAAAATCAGCCGAAATACGAATTCCGATTTACTCACCTGTTATCAGGAGAGACCTCAGTGCTGCATCTTTCAGCCCAGTACTGGTCCTGAAAAGTAATTTTAGCCATACTTACCGGTAACTTGAATTTCCTTCATAGGCTAACATTGACTGGTTTCACTTGGAAATTCTTCTAAGTGTGGAGTTTTGGAACTTTAAAATATTCCTCTAAAATCAGCCGAAATACGAATTCCGATTTACTCACCTGTTATAAGGAGAGACCTCAGTGCTGTATCTTTCAGCCCAGTACTGGTCCTGAAAAGTAATTTTAACCGTACTTACCAGTAACTTGAATTTCCTTCCATAGGCTAACATTGACTGGTTTCACTTGGAAATTCTTCTAAGTGTGGAGTTTTGGAACTTTAAAATATTCCTCTAAAATCAGCCGAAATACGAATTCCGATTTACTCACCTGTTATCAGGAGAGACCTCAGTGCTGCATCTTTCAGCCCAGTACTGATCCTGAAAAGTAATTTTAACCGTACTTACCGGTAACTTGAATTTCCTTCATAGGCTAACATTGACTGGTTTCAATTGGAAATTCTTCTAAGTGTGGAGTTTTGGAACTTTAAAATATTCCTCTAAAATCAGCCGAAATACGAATTCCGATTTACTCACCTGTTATCAGGAGAGACCTCAGTGCTGCATCTTTCAGCCCAGTACTGATCCTCAAAAGTAATTTTAACCGTACTTACCAGTAACTTGAATTTCCTTCCATAGGATAACATTGCCTGCTTTTTGCTGAAAAAGTTTCTAAGTGTTGATTTTTGAAACATACAAATATTCCTCTAAAATCAGCCGAAATCCAAATTCTGATTTACTCACCTGTTATCAGGAGAGACCTCAGTGCTGCATCTTTCAGCCCAGTACTGGTCCTGAAAAGTAATTTTAACCGTACTTACCAGTAACTTGAATTTCCTTCCATAGGCTAACATTGACTGGTTTCACTTGGAAATTCTTCTAAGTGTGGAGTTTTGGAACTTTAAAATATTCCTCTAAAATCAGCCGAAATACGAATTCCGATTTACTCACCTGTTATCAGGAGAGACCTCAGTGCTGCATCTTTCAGCCCAGTACTGATCCTCAAAAGTAATTTTAACCGTACTTACCGGTAACTTGAATTTCCTTCATAGGCTAAGATTGACTGGTTTTCAGCAAAAAAGTTTCAAAGTGTTGATTTTCACAAACTACAAATATTCCTTAAAAATCGCCTGT